>CAXIVR010000001.1:53508312-54108312 GCA_964035755.1 Teleogryllus oceanicus | reverse complement strand
ATATAAATAGTGTCATAGAAGAGAGGTCTGTATTTTAATTCAAGTAAACGAGATAAAGAAAGCAATTAGCTTATTAAAATTATAATGTTTCTTTTTGTGAAATAGAAAATACTGGATATATTTAACAAATAATGATCTATGTTCTTTTATTTGAACCATACATAATGGGACAATTTTAATACGATATGTTTAGTGCCACAATATATTTAATTTTCCCTTCTATTACTTTCCTTTTTGCGTAGAACTAAGCCTTCTTCACAAACAGGTTGAACTATCTTAATTTTCAAGCAAACAGACATAACTAAGCAGAACAAACCAATATAGCTAAGATGAATTGCGGCAACCGACGTAATACAATGCAATTGCATGCATCAACCTGAGAACCTTTGGTGAATCTTATACAACATAGATGGCACAATAATAATCTTCCAAAAGTAGATGTTTCTAACAGCAGGTAGGTGTAATGTCTTTCTTAACACATATTCTCATTTTGAGACAAATTGTAAAGGTTTAAATACCTCATAAATGACCTGAAGATAATACCAGTTCATGGCTCATAATTTACATCGAGAAGCAGTACCTGTGAATGATTATGTAACATCGGTAGCTATTTACGATGAGGTATCTGAATTTCTCTCCCCCGAAAAAATATCGATTCAACTTAAAGAGTAGTCTAAACATACGGGAAAATCACATTGAACAAATAATATAATGAGATAAATATCATTACGTTCATTAAAACTACCTGAAGCAGTAAGTACTCTTCAAAGACACAAATGAAAAGGCATGGAAAATAAAATATATCCGGAGGTCAATACATGCAGTTTGTAATATCTCGCATTATTTTAAAGTTTGTAAGAATGAAAAAAAACTAAATTTCTCTAAAATGTTTTAAGCTTTACCAGATGAAATCATTTAGTGAAGAACTGCTGTGAATTCAATCCTGTGTAAGGAACCCTCTACTTATGATTGTAGAGGAGACAGCAAAAGAAATTGAATCGTTTATTTCAGAAATCCTTCAAGCGCAAATTTCTCATTTCGAGAAAACTGAGGAAAAGTATCCCAGTTTTTCTGATGTCAAAATACTGTTTAATATTAAAGTAGTGGATAAATGAATATTTTGCAGTTAAATATACACTAAACGATGTGTCTATCTTCATGGATCAATATTTCGCCGCTAATGCACTTTTTAGATTTTGACGTTTGACGGGTTTCTGTAATAACGATTCAATTGACAATGCAACCCATAATGACATGTACATTCATCTTTTCGTAACTGCAGGTATCCAGCAATCTACTGGGACCTGGTTCTTAGTTGCCAACATGGCATCGGGGATATGGCACTAGAAGGAAAAGAAAATCCTTAATCCGATACCATCTAGTGAGTAGCCAGTCGCCGCAACGCTCGAGCCCCGACCTCTCCACCAGATGGCCTTAGTTTTCCCTTTCGCGCGGAGGCAGCCCCGGCGCCTGGGAGCGAGAGAGTCGGGCGGGAGGCAGCCCTAAGGGGCTCGCGCTCGGAGTCGGGGGCGCACGGCCACGGAGCCCGGGAGGCGGCGGCGACAGCGGAGGCCGGGAAACACCTGATTAGAACGTTTGACGCAGCAGGTCAACTGTTGTAAACAGTCAAACTACTTGTCTTTACGAGAGAACAAGCGGTCCTGGGCTGGCTGGAAGCGAGCGAGAGGCGAAAGCTATATAAACAAACACAACGAACAAACCAAACAGGCCTCGGCGAGCGCACCTGTGCGCTGCGATGGCTGTGTCAACAAAGGACTACAGCGCACCTGTGTGGAGAGAACTGTGCGGCGCCCGCCCGCCCGCCGACAGCAGCCACTCTCCGTTCTGCAAACAGCGCCGCCTCGGGGAACCGGTCAGTCGGCGGCCGCGGGGCCGCGCGCGGCGCAGGCGGCGGCGCGGGCGGCGATGCGGGCGGCGGCGGTCGCGATGGCAATGGAGGCGGTGGTGGCAATGGAAGCGGCGGCAGTGGTGGCGGTGGTAATGGCGGTGGCGATGGCAATGGAGGCGGTGGTGGCAATGGAAGCGGCGGCAGTGGTGGCGGTGGTAATGGCGGTGGCGATGGAAATGGCGTTGGCTTTGGGAATGGTGGTTGGGGTGGCGTTGGCGTTGGCGTTGGCAATGTTGGTTGGGGCGGCGGTGGTGTTAGTGGTGGCGTTGGCGGTGACGGGTTCGGTCATGGTGACTGTGAGGTTACAGTGAAGTTACGGTGACTGTGAGGTTACGGGGACGGTGTCGTTACGATGGCTGTGGCGGTGACGGAGACGGCCTCGGCGAAGGAGACGGTGAGGGTGACAGTGACGGTAGCGGTGGCCATAATGGTCGGGGTTTAAGGGGGGCGGCGCAAGGGGGTGGGGGGGAGTGGGGGCGGGGGATCAGAGATGGTGCGTTGTTGCGACGTTGTCCAACGGAGGCGTCGGTACCGGCGGTGGCGTCTGTTGTAACTAACTTTCTTCTTACATCATTCGAGAAGTCCCCGCAATACGCATCTTCGCACCTCGGTACGAGCTAGCGTCGCGGAAAGGGGCAGGTCACCGCTCAAAATCGCTGAAGGTGATGAAGTCCAATTTGTCACGCTCGCTTTGTGTAGTATGATCATGTTTTAGAAAACCTTGTGCGTATTTTAGAAGGGGAAACGTGGTGTAGGTGTACTTATAGAAACTAATTTAAAACTGCCGGAAACTAATTTTTTCAGCATCTACAAATTATTTAAGTGATCCGATTGAGATAGGACAGCATGCAAAAACGACCGGAGATTATAATCAGCATTAACTGAAGAGATGATAAATGATCACTAATGAATCTGAGCAAATACATGAACTAAACAAGTCACGGGAAATGGCAGAACGCCAAGGAAAAAGAAATGTTTTGAACACTAATTCCATCAGCAGTGATCACGATCTTCGTTCATTAAGGGCAGAAGACGAGTTTGCATCAGCAGATCATTGGGTTTCTCATCACTTATATGTATGCTCAGAGATCACAGCTTCGGCCAAAACAAGTCCCAGGAGACACCAACGATGGATGAGAAGACGAACCCACGACCTGCAGTAATGTGGCGACTTCAATGTCACGAGTGGCGAGTGTTTCGTAGAGCGGGAAGGCGCTACCCGGTAAAGATAAGGTGTTGATTTATACTTCGCCGGAGCGCCCATTAAGCACGTGAAGTGCGAGTGTCGCGCCTCCAGGCCGCGACAACGAGCGCATTGTATGCTAACGTAGCGCGCCGGCGAGGGAGTGGCGCGGCGCGGAGCGGCTGCTGGAGGCGGGCTGCGGCGGAGAGCTGGAGTTGGCGGCGGCGCAGGCGGCGGCGCGCGCCGGGGGTCCTGACCCCCGCCCCCACCGGTGCCGCGTCCCTCGACGCGCCTGCCACCCAAGCCTCGCGTCTGCGCGCTATACGCCGCCGCGCCGCGCCGCGTCGACCGGGGAGAAAGGCGGCGGGGCGTGTGAGAGCGAACGCGCGGCGCTCGCTTGCTGCGTTCCAGCGCGGAGGGGCGGCGCGTGGATTATTCCATTTACACATAATGCCCAATTGCGCGCGTACGGCCCGTGCAAGCCCCAGGGCGGCCAAGGCCTCGCGGGCGAAACGCCGCCGCCGCCGCCATCGGGGGTGACGTCGAGCACCGCACCCGGCGGACGAGCACACACGCAAGCCGCGAGGTCGCGCAACTTGCGCAAGACATGATATTCTTTCATACTGAAGAATGAACGAGAGAAAATAAATTTCCTTAATATAACGAAGCTACTGTAAAGTAGTTGATTCCCCTAGGATAATGAGATTTACAGACATGACCAAGATAGATGCTCAGAAAGAAATCGGTCAAAAACAAATTACGTGCTACAGGAAAACAAATTGAGGAATTCCTCAATTATATACTCATAATCGAAATATCATACCATAGCAACAAACCATATACTCAACACCAATGTCTTGCGGTCTTCTGACTTTTGAGGCCTTACGGTGCGACCGCAACTACGTAACTCGATCGAGGTCTGCCCCTGGATGAGAATTCTAGAGTCTCATGGATCTGATCAATCGTTTCTGTGACTTCCTCCGATCAATTCCAAGCGGATGCCAGAATAGTACCTTACACAAAAGGTCACGCAACAGAGACGGTACTTCCTTCCCCAACCTCATCTTATCCTCTCTGCAACTGTTCGTCAGATTCCCTGACCCATTTTTATTCATGTCCTACATGTTCATAGACATCGGAAGTTCATCGCGAGTATGCGGATGCCAAACCCGAGCTGTAACATAATCGAAAATTAGGTTACGAATTGTTTTATAAGTGTATTTAACATTTTATATTCGGAGATTACTTCTGTCTTCCTGATAGAATGATTTTTTTAAAAATAGACTGATATTCTTGACTGGGTAATTTTTAACAATGGCGAGTGTTGGCGAAGGCCGAGGCGGCTTAATCTTGTGAAGGGAGGCAATGGCGTCTACGAGAAGTGGGCCACAGTGAAGCGATATGTGTACATAAGGATGAGCTAAAATGGGTTTTATGGCCGAATTCATAGTCGACACTTATTCTGAGTGTTCCCTTAAGTGGACGAATTATATTCATAAACAGCCCTTGAGTGAAGTCTTAATTCGTATAAGCGAGGCAGCTTGCTCCCTTAAGTGGCCCTTATGGTTGTTCATCTTGTCAGTCGTTACCAGTTTAGGTTATATTTTTACGTAGCGTTCACCTGCTGTTGAATTCGTTTTCTTGGTGTTTAGTTAAAAGTAGTGTATTAAACCGATCCATTTGTGATATGGATAACGACTTCGCAGAATATTTTGAGTTTTATACTCAACACATTCTGCGAAATTCAAAAAGGTATATCCGAGATGTGAGCAATCCATTGGAAATGTACAATGATGAACAGTTCCGAAAGCGGTTTCGTTTTCATAAAACCACAGTAGTGGATTTACTAGTGCCGATGATCGAGAGAGTCCCAACGACGCAAAGAGGACTGCCGATTTCACCGTTATTAAAAGTCCTCGTTGCATTAAGATTTTATGCAACTTCATCATTTCAGGTATGTTTCCAAAATTTTTAACTTTTATTCATTACATTTATAAGAACTATTATGAGTAATTATAAATGTACAATATGAAGTAAGTAGAGTACAAGATACAAGTAAGTTAAGAAGTAAAATAAGTAATTTTGTTGTAAAATGGAATTTATTATATGGGGGTTGACATTTCAATTACATGAAATTTTGTTAATAATCCACAACCAATATCGGCAGACCTATGTTATAGCTCGTTTACATTAGAGCATAAGTTAACGTTGTGGAATCAATGGTAACTGATGTTAATTAAAAATAATATACATTAATAATAGTTAAAAATGCACAAGACAATGCAGAGATTAATTAAAATGTTTATTTGACAATCATATTAATTAAATTGTTTAATTAACATGATTAATTAAAATGTTTAATTCCAAACATTTTCGGTTGGTAGTAAATAAATTAGTAATAAATGATGATATCAAAACATCTCATCATGTCTGTATGAGGACATAATAATTGTAGCAGAAACATGAATGAAATTTTAAATATTTGGTCAACCAACACAGAAACATTACATTAACACACTGTTTAATACATGATGGAAACTGGTTAAACTGGTCGGTTTTGACCCTACTTTAGGTCATTGGCAAGTAGAGAAATCAATTCTTTCAAAAATTAATGTTTCAGTTTGTTATTTCACAATGCAAAATAGTATTATCTACAGCATAATAATAGGAACATGCCTGCCAGTATTGGTTGTTTATTAATATAATGAAATTAAGCTGTAATAATAATTGAATATCAACTATGTGATTTCAGATGGTTTGTGCTGATTTATACAACATTAGCCAGTCATCTGTGTGCCGGATAATTGGTGAAGTGTCAGACACATTTGCACGCCACATCAGCAAGTACGTTAAGTTTCCTGCCGAACCTCTAATCCTAAACAAGCTGAAATTGGAATTTTATAGGAAAGCTGGTTTTCCAGGAGTTGTGGGAGTAATTGATGGAACCCATGTTCCAATAAAAAGTCCTGGAGGGACCAACGCAGAGGTTTTCCGCAACAGAAAAGCATTTTTTTCTATTAACGTACAAATTGTTGGCGGACCTCATGAAGAAATATTAGACATCGTGGTAAGCTGGCCAGGTTCTGCCCATGACAGCAGAATCTTTGAAAATAGTGCTGTGCGTGTGCGGTTGAGTGAACGACAAATACAGGGCCACCTGCTCGGAGACAGTGGCTATGCCACTAGAAAATATATATACACACCGGTCCAAAATCCACAAAATCGCCCTGAGCAAAATTATAATAGGGCTCTGAAAACTACTAGAAGTAGTGTCGAAAGACTAATTGGTAGATGGAAAAGGAGGTTTCCTTGTTTATATTTTGAATTACAAAACAAGGTAAAGAATATAACAAGAATCATAACTGCTTGTGCAGTTCTGCACAATATTGGAATTGAAAATGGTGATTTATGGAATTTAGATGAAGGCGAAGATGAAAGAAACATTATTGAAGTAGGAACACCTGCTGTACCTGAAAATGCAAATTCAAATGTGATAAAGCAAGCTTTTATACAGCGTTATTTTAATAATTAATTTATTTGTACTATTTTCTTTTACATAAATATACCTTCTTTTACATAAAAATTTTTTACTCTAAGTTTTTTTTTAATTTTGCTAGCTCCAGCATCCTTGCTTCCTTCCTAAATCTTTCTTCACTTTTTGCCGTCTCTAGTTGTTGCTGTAGCAGCTCTAATTTTAGGGTTTGTATTTTGTCCTTGTTTTTCTGGCACTTCAGTTGCCACTCAACAATTTCACAGCGACCTCTTGCCTCAGTCTTCCTTAAGTCGCCGATTTCCTTCTCCAACTGACAGAGATAAGAGGCTTTATCGATTCTAAGGTTTGCCTCAGTATAATATGACTGGGTTTTTGGGTGTCTGGGGGTGGACTGTTCAATACTTTTGCTTTGAGACTGTGTTCCTCCCAAGACTGAGCTGCTTTGTCCTGCGGAACTGCGGTCCTGTGAGGGGGGATTTGCACACACGCTCTCAACCTGCGGGGAATGTGCACTTTCATTCATATTGAAAGCTTCGTTCTCTTGGAGAACCTCTTCCACTATCACATAACTGGAGGCTGCCCCACTTCTTATCATTTCCACATAGTCACTATCAAGTGAATCCTGCAGACGGATGTCCACTCCGCAGGAATCAAGTTCTGGGTCCTCTTCAATTGTTCCTCCGAGCATTGGGCCACCCCCAGTTCCCATAAGCCGGCGAGTTTCAGCAGCCAATTCACTCTTCCTGCGGAACTTTATATTTTCCCACAGCCTGCGCAGTTGGTCAACAGTTCTCTGTAAATAAAGTATTCCTTATTAGACCTTTTTTAATTTCAAGCTCTAACATGAAATATTTCATGGTAGGTACTTACAGGGCCATTTTCAGATCTCGCATTAAACTCTTGGGTTATTTTCTCCCAAGCAGCTTTTTTTTTGTTGTTCGAAATAGCATCAGATGCTTTGTTCTCCACCACATTCTTATGAAATAGGACAAGTTCTCGAAGAATCTTCTTCTCTTCAATACAATAATTCTTCCCTTTAGGCATGATTGTACAACTTGAAAAGGAAATATCACACCAATTTACAAATCACGTTATAAATCAAAAGAGGGGAAAAAACAAAAATACATTCAAGAATGACTTGTGTAACAAACTTACTTCAAACAATAGGGCAAAGGTGAAGAAAAATTAAATTTTACAAGTACCTGCAAAAATTAGAAAACATTAGGAGGGGGAAAATGCATTGAACATAACAAAAATAATAATCAAAAATAGCTTGAGTAACAAACTTACTTCAAACAATAGGGCAAAGGTGAAGAAAAATTAAATTTTCCAGGATTAAAAACACAAGTACCTGCAAAAATTAGAGAAAGCATTAGGCCTGTGTGGTAGCACTCGCACAAATAATAATAATAATATAAATAGCTTGAGTAACAAACTTACCTCAAACAATAGGACAAAGATAAAAAAATTTAATTTTCCAGGAATAAAAACACAAATACCTGCAAAAATTAGAGAAAGCATTAGGCCTATGGGGAAGCGCACTCACAAATAATAATCATCATAAATGGCTAGAGTAACAAACTTACTTGAAACAATAAGGCAAAGCGAGGAAAGAAAAAATTTACTCGCATAAGCACACAAGAAAATACCTGCAAAAAAGAGGGGGTTTCTCATTAATAACATTATACACCGCAAGAAAGTACTGTAAAATAATATTAGTGGCGACACTTTACAGCATTGTGGATCATACAATTTACTTACCTCGAAGAAAGTAAACTACTTTGAAGAAGCACCACACACTAAATATTTCGCTGCGGACACAACCTGACTCGTACGCGTACACACAACAAATGGGAAGACACACGTGGTCGAAGCGCGCGTCGTCAACTCAACGTTGGAGTGTCCGCCCCTGTTAAATTGGACACTCTTTGTTCAAAAACAAGTGTGTGTGTAAACTCGGTTGCTAAGAACTTCGAAACAGCTGCCGCCAATGTCATGTTGCCACATTTCCTTTTCCCTTAAGGGAACACTTATTCCGCGGTCGTAAGGAACGTCTATGAAATACATGCGCCTTTAAGTGAACACTTATTTTGAGAAAGCACTTATCACTTAAGTTCCCTTATACCTTAAGTATCGACTATGAATTTGGCCCTTAGAGATGTATGTATGTAAATCGCCAACAGATTATGCTAATGGAAGAAAATATTACGACACTCCAAATAAAACTATAGTATTGTGACCTTTTCCTCAGGTTGGGTGTGAAATGTTCATGGATTCGGGGCTCTCCCTTTTAAAGATTTTGTAAAAAAAAACACAAAGTCGTAGTTACAGAACATTTATAATTGGTCGTTTTCTTGAGCATTTACCAAGATACAGAACGTCTTTCCACAAACACCCATAACAAAAAGAACAAAGATTGTACAATAATAAAAAACAAAAAATAACCCAAGAAAAAACAACAAGTTTTCCTCAAATATAAACCAAATTTTGTTTTGTTCTGGAGACAATCATTTTAACCATTTACTAGTTTTCTTATGACTAAAGCAAGAATTGAACATCAGTACTAATCAGACTTCTAAAAGTAAAGAATGACATGACAGGAATGTAATGTTTAATCAATATTATCACATTCCTTATTGCACTATCAAACTGGTGCTTAAGCATTAGAAACACAAATTGAATTATTAATTTTTTTAAGTGCATCATTCATTGCAGGTTATTTTTCTGTTAAATGACCCTTAAAGTACATCTCACCTTGAGGACAAAAAATGAAGCAAGTGACTGTCTCTTCAGAACACTGTTCAGTCTCCGTGTCAACACCACAAAGACATTTAAACTAGAAAGTAAACTACAAACGACAAACACGTTATCACCTCAGAGTTCAACATTAACCTATTCTTAAAATTACAAGTGTTTAAATGTTGTGCTGAAATAAATGTAGAAATGTAACACATTCTGACTCTTATACCATACTAAAGCTTCTACATGAACAATACAACATGATAAATCATCTAGTCTTGTACACTTTAAGAGAATGATACAAGCAAAGATGAAGCATAAATATGAGTCTCATAACATAAAATTCTTAATTTTAATCAATGCATAATTTGCAATACATTAAAGTAACATAATAAATATAATAACATTCTGTAATAACCTTGTTTTGTTCGGAAGAAAATGGTATGCACCACGATTCGTCCAACGAGACTGCCCTACCCCGAGCTTTCAAATTGGGAAGACTGCGCACACTTTGTTGCAGATCACCTGGTCTACGTGCCATTGCACAAGCCAACTCGGTTTGTAAGCGCCAGCATACTGTCTTCTTCAAACATCTCTACTGAATGTTTATAGTTTCAATTTAACAGAAGCTGTGTTTTTTCAACAGAGTACATTCTATCAACAGAAGCACTGATCGCAATCTATAATGAATAAACACAATGAACAGTACAAATACCTATTTTCTCAAGATAACCTCACTCCACGACGTCTGACGAACGACAAAAGTCTCACGCCTCCCTCCTGCCCCCGTGACGTCACAACGGACGGTGGGGAGACCCCCCCCTACCTCCTCTACATCCCTCTTGCTGGAGAAGCTGGTGTCAGCGGCGGCGGCGGCGAATTCGTATGTAGAATATTTGAATGGTCACAGTATAACACTCTGAAAGAAATATTTCAACAGAAATAAACTATTTAATATATTTTATTGCTCTCCATTTTATTTTACCGAACTATATAATGTAATCATAATAACAGTGTGTAATAAAGTAATTACAGAAACAATTTAACTATTAAAATTAAAAAAATTTTGTTTCCATTAAAAATTTAATAAAGAACAAACTGTAGAATTGAGTTTTCTGTATTGCTATCAAAAAAACCTCACCTTTATCTCTACTACCACTACAAGCAAAAGGAAAGCTCAACAAAACGTGTGCATAGTGAAGCTACATTTACGTCCAGAAGCAAATGAAGGGGCCATCTAAGCATTTGCTAAATGGATCAAGGAACCTGGACAAAAAGCCGATTGAGATAGAGGTCATTGACCCGGAAGCTGAAGTACATTACTTATTACAGGCATATTAAATATTTTAAAAAAATATACAATACAAATGTAAACTAATTCATTATACTATATCATTGTTTTGTTATAGTAAACATAGTTTTCCTTTTTGATGATCAGTATAGTCCCTAATTGTATAGAAACAGCTATGCAGCAGAAAATATTTTACTTTTAACTTAAATCTGTGTACCAATTTTAATTGTTTAATTTCATCTGGCAATGCGTAAAGTAACGTACATGTATTGTATGTGGATTTCTTGTAGTGAGCAGTTGACACTGACACATGAACATGATTTCTACGTCGTGTGTTGTATCTATAAATATCACTCCACGAAATTGTAACTCCACTTACATGAAAATATGTTCCCACCGTTAAATAAGTCCGTTTTGACAAATACTACAGATTCGTAAAACAATTGGCAAGGCAATGGTAAGATTCCAAGCTCAATGACAATAGGCTTGCAGGGATCACGCGTATGGCATTTTTTTCATTATTCGGATACTTTTCTTTTGCAATCTTAATGTCTGGGCACTAAAGAATGAGCTTCCCCAGAATATTTGCAAAATACTCGCAACGAGCTGCATGAAGGCTGACAGAATTTGAAAGAATTCTGAATGCGTAACTTAATGAACTTAATTTAGTATTTAATTCTGTTATAGTACATTCCATTTGAGGTTTGACTGAATTGAGAGCCTAGAAATTTTGTTACGTTAGCATCAGATAATTGCATATTGTTCATTTTCATTGGAGCATACGATTGCCCATTTTTTAAACAAAATTGCATTGAGACAGTTTTTCCTTCGGTAACTATTAATTTTTTTAAAAAATTTAAATTCAAAATTTATTGTTTCTTTTTTCAAAGAAAATTCGGCAAACAGAACTGTTCTTCCATTTTTAATAGATGACGGCATATCGTTTACGTACTACAGAAAGGGGATAGGACCTAAGATCGAACCTTGTGGGACCCCATATTCAATTGGCAAAGATTTGGAAAGATAAGTAAATACTGTAAATAATGCTTTCGAAAGATCTAAAAATATCCTAACGGGTTCTTCATTTTGGTCCATTGATGAAGCAACATCTTTAAGAAAAGAAACATAGCAGTTTCCGTAGATTTTGATTTCCTGAAACTGTGTTGTGAGTCTGAAAACGCTTTGTTTTTTCTGAGAAAAGTTTCCATTCGCGAATAGAAACGTCTCTCTAACATTTTTGAGAAAACTGACAAAAGAAATTGGCTTGTAACTTTGAATTTCATTTTTGTTCCCTTTTTTAAAAAAAGTGGCTTAATTTTTGTTTTTTTTTTTAATCTGGAAATATTCCTGTGTACAAGGAAGCATTGAAAATGTGAGTTACTGGGTGTATAATGGCAGGTGCACACGTTTTTACTAAACAATCTGGAAATTCATCTAAACCAGATGAATATTTATTTTTTAGTTTACTGACTATTCTGAGTATTTCGGTGGAAGAAGTTTCGGAATAAACATCGTGCCGAAATTTTTTTGAGAAGCATATGATGTTGTTACTTCTATTCTTACTTCTATTCTTCTTCTTACTCCTATTCTTCTTATGTGTTAGGGAGGTGTGTCGAAACGGATGTAAGCGATCCACTCTCTCTTCGTTTGCTTCTGAAGCCACGGCACATTGTAATTTCCAGAAATGTCACTGACATAGCGCCTGGAGACCCTTCTCTATCAACACTTTCCTTCCGGTTTGCGTAGGCCGAGGCTCCGACACGTGGATATCCCGCGGCACTGCTGGTAGGCGGACTAAGCGAGAGACATGAGCTATCACACGCCTGCGGAGATCAAGCGAGAAAATTTCCCGAACATTCCATTGGGCTGCAACACTCCCGGAATACAGTTCCCGTTCGGAACTAAAGGCCAATAGATCACTCTGTAGAGGATGGGATTCCGCTGATACTTGCCACTATTACGGTTATGAATTTAAATTGTGAGAGAACCATAACACCTAAAGGGATGCGAAATATCTCATTAGAATCATTACTAATTGAAGACCGAGAGAAAACCCTGCTTGAAAAACTTTATACAGTGACATTTTATGAAACGACTCCCTTGATTAAGTCGTCACCTCTATTGATGGTTATTTTACGAGGAATATATGTATTTTCCCATAAGACTCAAATATTTCATCTTTTAAGCGGCAACCTTGCGGTCAATGGACAACAAGATGTCGTAGGTTTGCCAGTAATAAACGGATTTCCTAAAGAATTTGCTATAATTATTTGTAGCGCTGTAAAATGTGGATGGCTGGTGAATATTACTGTATACTGAGTATCTTCATGCGTCGGAATGCAATGTCAGATTACGCACAACAGTGACCTAGAGTTGCTTATTGTGCAGAGTGATCCATTTGTGTTTCAGATCAATGATTTTCAGTCATGCTCTGAAATTTCCTTAGCGGGAGAAGTGCAGTTTGAAGCCAAGTAGTGAATAAAGTCCACGATTGGAATGACACAACTGATGGTGTGAAAGAGAAGAGTGCAAATATCAGGAATTGAGTTATAGTGTGTAGGTTTTGTTTATAGTGCATAGTACAAAAATGATGAATTCGGTACAATTAAAATGTGTTAAAAAGTAATGGATATTAACTTCATTATAAAAAGAAAAATTATACCAGATGCCATCTTCATACACTACACATAACCGCTAATAAGCGATCACTAGTACTAACGCGGTTATTTTCCAGAACCATGAGTGATCCAGAAAGACAGGTTTAACTGTAAATAAATGGAAGCAAACGATTACCAAGCTCTTCTCGGACGTATTTCGCATCAATGTTTCTTTTCTTCTTAATTCAATTCATAAATACCCGGTGATCAAAAGGGGAGTAATTCAGTAGATGAAACCGAAATAGAAGAATGTTTTTCACATTTGTGACAAGTTTTGCAAGAGAATTCAGTGTTCTCTAATAACACAGTAACTGCAGTACTTGACTGCATTTATTGAAATGCGTTCTTAAAAAAAGGGGAAGAACCAAAATTAAGTTATGTTCTTCAGAGAAAAAATAATTTTTTTGGTGATGACTTCGTGCATGTTTGAACATGCGATATCCAAATCTGGAATCGTCCATTCAAAATTGCAAGATTCGGAATTTCCTTAAAATTTTAACTGATAGAAAACGTGTACACATACCAAAGAACGATATTTTGTAAGTGAATACGTGATATGGAAAATGGCACTCAATCTAAGAATCATGGCTACAATATTATTTGAAGTATGGAAAGATTCGGTCATGCATGCTGGCCGTGGCATGCAAAAATATTTTATTTATTTTCATTACATTTCTTTCACACATCAATTATTATTAACATTTAAAAAATGTTCCATACTTGAGCCGCTCTTGCAGCTACAGAAAACTAGTTGACGATATTTTTCGACGTCGTTTTCGTCGTCGTCAGTCGTTTAGATTCCGCTACTTGTTTTGAATGATTCGACTTTTGCGATTAGATGTTTCCTGAATATCCAATTTCATGCACGCAAATCGTCAACACGAGTAAATTTTGTTGTCGTGCTGGAGCCTCTTCCCCTAATACTCATATTTCAAAGAACTAATAAGGATTGGCTTTTAGATCTAATGTTGGGTCACAACGGGTGACTACTGGTCCAATACACGAAAAAATCAGAACATAACAACATTATGGACAACTGAAAGGGAGATGACATCTCGCCACGCACAGTGCCAAGACATTTGGAGTTCTACATTTTTCTTATATATGCACACTGATTGGGATTTTGCATGAAATTTGCAGTAGGGTGTTCTAATGTAAGAATTGCGCAATCTGTTATCTAGTTGCAGATATTATCTCTCTCTAAAAATAACATAATAAACGTCAAATTTCATTTTCTCCTAAACTTATATTTCGCATATTCATTCGCACTATAATAGTTGGAACACGCACCGTATATTTTTGTCCCTTGGAGGAGAAAATTCTAAAAAACTGGAGTGGTTTTTGAGATTCTTTTTAGAAATTGCATACATTTCAGACACAAATTAATTCGGATTCGGTGCGCAGATTCGGTGGTCAGCGTACCGGACTATTGTACCCGAGTTTGCGGGTTCAAACCCGATCGAATCCGTGGATTTTTAAGGGCGAAAAAATCCTTCGTGACTTCCATCAGAGGGGAAGTAAAGCCGGTTGTCCCATGTTGTAGATTTACTGCATGTAAAAGATCCACCAGCCTAAAAGAAGCCTCTGAGCAAAATTGAGATCCGCCTGTTTCATCGCCCAAAATAATTTTTTTCTCCGCTAGGTGGTTCCGCTCCGCTAGGAGCATAGGGAAATTTGCGTGGTTAGACGGAAGAGCGGGCTTGATGGCCCGAGTCTCGCCACGTAAAATAAGGCATTAACTAACTAACTAAACTACGCAAAATCCAGTAGTTCTTTCAAAAAATTGTACATCACCTGTTGTAAAGAGATGATGTTTTACATCAGACAGTCTCAGCCATAAATATCTTAAATTTTGTACTTCTAAATTTTTATTTTTTGAAATTTTTGAAAAAAAATGTGTTTGCCGAAAATAGAACTGGCACTATATTTTTATACCGTCCCTTATTACGTATAAGGAACAAATAAAGAAAAAAATAGAACTGTTTAAGAGAAAAAAAAAAAATTTTTTAATTGCCTTTATTTTGCGCAAAATTGCATGAAAAATATTCACATTTTCAAAAAATTGAATGTGAATTTACTTGGAGATATGTCTTTAAGAAACAGATATTATTAAGGGAAAAAGTCTATATCTTCAATATTGTAGTTGTAGGAAGACGCCCCAAAAAATTACACTTTGTCAAGTTTTGAAAAATCAACAATGTGAACGAAGATAAGGTCTGCAGCATTCTCTTAAGCGTCCTTTTCGCTATCTGAGGACAAAGTTCGATCAAAAAGCTTGGTGCCATTATTGAGAATTTTTTTAATGTTTTTGAGGCGTCATGTAAAATATCCTCAAAAATCAAAATATTCGTTTGAAACTCCTAAAGCCTCGACTTTACACAGCCGGACAGAGAGAAATGTTGCTCTCAATCGATTTTTCTGTATCAAAGACCCACAAGACATGGATTCTGGCTACATTCCATGTTAGACAAAGTAATTTAAAACTGTAATTTAGTAATTTAAATTGTACTATTATACAGCAACATGATTTATCCACTTTTTCGTTATCAGGACCCGGAATAAGAGATTTTCTGCCGAATATTAGCTGTTTTCCGGCTCAGGATTATATAACTTATTTTCTCATGAAGTGCCTTCGTAAAGGCGAGAAAGTAAAAAACTTGTTACCAACAGGTACTGGATCGACTGTGTAATGCAGAAAATTTTGGTACATCCCATCTAAATGTTCTCTGCACTAATATTTTCTTTACTTTCTAATTTCTTTGTTTAACGTTGTTTGTTAGTGATTCCAGGCACGTCAACTACTGAGGTCATTCGTCCCGCAAGTGTACGGCATATTTATTTCCTCGGGGGGTGGCGATGATCTTCTCCGTTGGAAGGCGGGTTCCGACTCAGACTTGCGTCGGCTTGCGGGGTTCAACAATGTATCTCCCACCAGCGGGGCATCGCCCCGGCCGGGGTTAAGCTCCCGATCGGTCTGCCAGCATGTGTGGTAGTGTAGTGCATGTTAGTGTAAGTGTAAGGAGGTGAGGATAGGGCAATGAAGAGGAAGGAAAGATCGCGCACGGTCCGTGGCCCGTTTACTAGGGTACTGCTCCGGCATTCGCCTGGTGTTGATCGAAGAAACAACGAAAAACTACCGATCAAAGTAGCCGGCCTCTAAAATTCTCCTCTAGACAGCAACTGAAATCGACTATCTATCTGCCAAGATGGGGTCGAACATTTTACCACTGTTAGGACTCGAACCTAACTCCAACCTCCAGGTCAAAGGCACTGCAGTGATATGTCTCAGTTCATGCACTGAGACACCTCTCCCGATATATATTTGCAACAGCATATGATACATATTTTGTTTATTTTCC
Organism: Teleogryllus oceanicus; assembly: GCA_964035755.1. NCBI lineage: Eukaryota > Metazoa > Arthropoda > Insecta > Orthoptera > Gryllidae > Teleogryllus > Teleogryllus oceanicus. The sequence goes on along the minus strand of CAXIVR010000001.1, from coordinate 54,091,681 downwards.
CTTTTTGCGCCTCATGCAAAGGAATCGACTTACTATCGGGAGAACGTGGAGAACATAGAGATTATTGGTATTCACGAAATAACCATTCCACACAAGCATAGGTATTATATTACTTATATTTTAATTATTTATTTTTTCTATACTTTACTTTTATTTGTATCAATCTTTTTATATAATCACGCTTAAATCCATATTAGAGTGGTGAATAATTTGATTAGGGGGAATGATGCCATAGAAAAGATGAAATGTGAAGGGGAATATTACTTTTGATACATTTTGCCCACCAAACACTTAACGTACCATTGCGCTCGTCGCTCCGCAACAGATGTCTGACGCATCACACATACACCAATGGCGATTTTAGAACATATTTGAGGAGACCTTTTTGTCAAATTAAAGGGGGAAAAGATAAAAATTGAATTTATGAACAACTATAAAAATGTTGGCATTACTTTCTATATGTATACTTTAAATTTATAAAGAATTTGAAAATAAAATATTTAAATGATATTTCTACCAGTACAGCTCCTTGTGCTACACATAATATGAATAAAAATTCGTAGATTTCAAAATAATTTTAAAATTTTTTAAGAGAGAATAAGTAAATAAGTTATCAGTAAAGAAGCACACTTAAAATGCTTTAATTATTTTAAAATCACATACCATTTCTATGATTTCTATGGGGGGGGCATGCCTCCGATTTCACCCTTCCGTACCTGGTATGTAATAATATATATTCACATGGATAGTCATGCAGTTTTGCAGTGGACGTTTGATTGATTAGTGTTTCCGGGCGCGTCAAGTGCTAAGGTCATTAGTTCTGGAAATGTTGTGAATGTTTTATCACGTCGGACAGATGGCGAGATCCGGCGTGTGCCTACACGTTTGCTTGTATGGTTTTCCTCAACCAAGTATCTCCCACCAGCTGGGCCCCGCCCCAGATGGGACAAACTCTAAGCTCCAGGCTGGTCTCCCGACATGTGTAATACTGTAATGCATGTAAGTGCAAGTCTGCGTAAGTAAGGGGCGAGGGGTGATAACGAAGTGGAAGGAAAGATCGCGCGCTGTTCGTGGCCGGTTTGTTAGAAAACTTCTCCGGCATTCTCCTGGAGTTGATACGAGAAACCACGGAAAACTACCGATTAGAGCAGTCAGCCGCTAGAATTCTCCTTCACACAGTGACTGAAGTGGACCTAGCTATCTCGCTAGTGTCGAAAATTCTTCCACCGTCGGGACACGAATCCTACGACCTGTCGGTTACGCGAAGGTTGGATGACTGCGGAACAGCGGGTTGGCCTTTGGCTCTTGTGACCCCTGCCGCTCCACCGCTTGGTGCCCGCCCGCGGAGCCCCCTTTCCGCAGTCATTTCTCGCCGTGACTCGGCACGGCCGCGTACGCCCGTGCCCCGCACTCGTGACCTCGCGCGTACCGCCCTCCAACAGGCACGCGTGTGTGGTCTCCAATTGGAGGGCCAAGCGCTCTGGGTGAGGGGTGTCCGAACTCCCGAATTTCGTCCCGATTTTACCTGACACGTGTGCATTGCTTAAGTGTTTTTGTTAGAGAAATAAATCAGTAAATATCTTTTGTAAGGATTGCAACCACTGACCGATATTAAGAATTTTTAAGGCTCTTTTATTTGTGAATGTACTGATCCACGCTCAGTGACTATGTAGTAACTCATGGACCCTGCCAGAGGCAGACTCGCAATAACATATTTCGAGTTGTGTTCTATCGATTTTTCTGAATTTTGTAAATAATCAAGAAGCAATATAGTTTAATGCTCATAAATTTGTTTCCCGTACAAATAATGTACTTGGGGTGAAGTCACTCTCAATTGGAATTTTTTTATATTTGTGAAACTTATTTTTATTTGTATATTTATTTTAATTTCAATTTATGTATCGTTATTTATATTTTATTAGTGAACGTATTTACTGAATGCCGTGATTTCCGGGACATTCGTCAAAGAATTTGTTCCGTAGCAGCATAATTCGGGTGCGCTAATTGTTGACGCCTTTTAATCTCAAGGTAAGTACGGGAGGAATGTGCAGTGATAAGTGAAATGAATGTGATACATGATGGAGATATGGTGGAATGCAAGGCAGGCAAAATGAGAGAATTCCGAGCAAACCTGCTACTAACCAGTTTTTTCCGCCACAAATTCCACACGGAATGACCAGGAATTGAACCTCGGTACCGAGTAGTGCAAGGTAATCATCCCGACCATTAAACCGTGGATATTAACGCGCTAGCCTCTCAAACAAAGTCGACTATTATTTACAAAAATATTTTTAGACAATAAAGTCAGTCACTGAGTTTCATGAAAGTAAATATAGTTTTAACGAACTGGCCTAATTGAATTATTGTGGGCATTCCTTATAAGATTTAATTCATTTTCTTACATAAATTAATATACCACTCATAATTATCAAAATAATTTTTACATCACGAACAAAGAATTTCGATACTAATATGCACTTATTTATTTCGCATTCCGAATCTTGACCTAAAAGATTTTCAGACGTTACCAAACAATTTCTTGAACGATCACAAGGTCATGCAATACTTAATGCAGATGCTTCCAAAGGGGAACTACGCAGGTGGTGGCGACAGAGTCACGGTTGTTTAACTTTGCATTATCAATTGCTAAAGAGAATATTTTCACTCCTTCGAGTAGAAATGAAGGTTTTAATTGAAGTTATTCCTGAACATTGTCCACAATAAGAATGATGAAAAAGTACGAATGAGAATATGTAAAGGCGTTATTTTACAGCAGTGATTCCCAAAGTGGTTCAGGTGCTCCCCCCCCCAACCCCCGGGGTCCACGGGAGACTCGATTTGGGTCTACGTTGGCGTGAAAAATATTGGGGTTTCACAAGTTGTAAGTGGGGGCCTACGAAAATATATCTGGTTTCGATAGTAAAGAATAAAATATTGGCTTGGCTTTACCTATCAATGTAGGCAGATACACTATCACAAAAATTTAAGGAAGGAAAAATTTTCAAAGGGTACCCCCTGATAAGATGGTAAAAAGTTCCCCTAAACCAAATGACGTATGAGTGGTTACATTATAATTCTAATATAAACATAATATTTTTGAAAGGTTTCTTAGCCCCCGTCCCACCACCCATACCCCTGCACAGCCAAAAACGTGTTTTTATTATTTTATTTTTTCAGCAACACTTATTTATCCGACTGAAAGTACGAAAACAATTTATACTATCAGAAAAATATTTTTTGATATTTTCTCAGACACAAATTCAAACACAAAAAATATTTTATAAAAAAAATTATTATGTCTTAGAATTATGGAACAGGGTCGAAAAAATCTCAAACATTCCTCTCAAAACACAAATTGTTGTGAATTATTTTTCAAACGCTGGACTGGAGTTAAAAAATAAAAACCATTTCCCTTCTTTAAATCACCTTGATTTTAAATATACTTCAAAAATGACTGCAACAGTTCTGTGCCCTTATTTTGGTGTTTATTATACATTTGTATACATTGTAACACCCCAGAAGCATCCAATTATGAATGGCGGATGATCCAGCAGGGGAAGGTGGGGTTCACTAACCGTCGGTCACTAAAGACTGGATCAGGTGCAGCTTGACTCCTTAAGCTATGGTAGAAGCAATCAGCGTGAGGAATGGAAACCCCTGAAAGAAAAGCTTCGGTCCTCCAAGATTGGGGGTTGTGCTTTAGGCCAGCACCCTGCACACGTAAAACATTACACCGCTAAAAATCTCCATCATGTGAATGCCTCGAATATTTCAAAAGGGAAACGACATCGGCAAAGAAAATGGACTCTGAATATTGGTATATGGAATGTACAAAGCATCTCAAACAAACAACAAGAAGTAATCCAGGAAATGATGAGAAGAAACAAGATATAGCCGTCTGATCTGAAACAAAAAATCAAGGCAAAGGAAGCGAAAAGCCGAACAACTTTGTGCATTTCTACAGTGGCGTATACAAACATGAAAATGCAAAAGCCGGAGTTTCCATTGTCATCGGTGAAAGATTCGGCAATTGTATAAAAAGTTGGGAGTGCATAAACGAACGTCTTATTCAAGTAGTGTTAAATATCAGAGGAAAATACATAAGTGTCATAGGAATATATAATTTGAATGAAGATGCCCCAATAGCTAGGAAAGATGATTTTGAAATGATACTCAAAGATACCCTAGACAATATTCCTAAGTCACATGAAATAATATTTGCAGGAGACTTTAACGGTACAGTTGGAAGGGAAAAGAAGAACAACATTGTGGGTCAATATGGAGCGGAGACTCGCAATAACAATGAAAGAGACTTATTAATATTTGCGATGAGTATGAGATGAAAATTAATAACACTTTCTACCAACATAAGGATATTCACAAGTACACCTGGTATCAACATACAAAAAACTAAAATCTATAATAGACTTCTGTATAACCAAACAAAAAACTTCACTGAAAATACAAGATGTTAGAGTGAAACGGGGAGCCCAATGTAACGACCATTGTTTGGTAATTTCTAAAATATACATACCATTTACTTCAAATAGAACGGATAAAGAAGATAAAGATGGATTTGTCATGAAACCTACCAAATACAAATTAAGCAGTCTCTTCGATGAAAGTACAGCGTAAAAACTTGAAGCTAAACTATTGGTAAAGCACATGCCAATAGAAAAAGAATACGAACACATAAAAGAATGCATTCAACAAGTCGCAAAAAATTAAAAAAAATTTAAAAACTTAGTAAAGAAATTAAATAAAACAAAACATAGGTAATAGGTAAAACAAGACGTGTTATCAAGGAAGAATAAATTGTGGCTGGATAAATGCGATTATATAAAACAATTCATAGGTGAGAAGCCTAGAAATGAATTAAACTATTAAATCAAATAAAAAAAAAAACAATATTGAAATATCAAACATCAGCATCAATAAATGGAAAGAATACTTTGGAAGACGGCCGCTAGAAAACAGAAACTTCCAGTCAAACAAGGAAGTGAAATTTGAGCAAAGAAAATTTGACTCTTGAATTGACAATTTGACTATCTGATAATTGAAGATTTAGAAAAAGCGCTTAAGACCAAGAAATTTTATGTCATCTGGACCGGGAGATATTCCAGCAGATCTACAGAAATACGGTCCCTATGTACTGGACCAAATGCTCAAACACATGTTTTCAAGGTGCATGAATGGAGAAGATCCTCCTCAGGAAAGGCGAACATCTTACCTGACACCGATCCATAAGAAAGGATCTAGAGACAATGAAACAAACTACAGAGGAATAGCAGTTATTGGATATATAGGTAGACTATGTAGCAAAATAATCCGAAATAAAATAGAAGAAGAGATAAGAGGTAAAATTGGAGAGGAACAATGTGGTTTTACTGCCGGTAGATCGGTCATAGACAATATGTTTACATTAAAACAGCTAATAGAAAAGAGAACAAGGAGAGGTAGGGAAATTCATCTGGGTTTCATTGATCTTCAGAAGGGGTACGACAATGTACCGGTTGCTAGAGTATGGGAAGAAATGAATGGACTTAAAATCAATGAGAATTTAATTAGAGCCACACAGAATCTATATAAGAACAACACCTCTCAGATTAAGATCTACAGTATCTGAAGTAGATCTCTGATCCATTCCAGGTCACTAAAGGTCTTCATCAGGGCTGCTGTCTTTCCCCAATACTGTTTAAAATCTATCTGCATCAAATTTTACAGCAGTGGGAGAAACAATACGGAATAATGGGAATGACGATTGGGGAACATAAATTATATACATTATATTTTGCCGATGACCACGTAGTCCCGAGTCCGTAATTGCAGAAAATGCGGACGATTTGAGTTTCATGATCCGTAAACCCAATGAATATTTTTTAAAAGCAGGACTTACTATCAATATGAACAAATCTGAATACCTGGCAGTTGGGAACAATGAGATTGAAGATCTTCTTCTGAAAAATGGGGAAGAAATGAAAGGAGTAAACAAATATAAATATTTGGGTGTACTCTTTAACAAAAAGGAAATAGCCAAGAAGAAATTGAGAGACGAATAAGCTTGGGGAGAAACGCGACACGAAGTATAAACTCTGTGTTATGGAAAAAAACCATCAACAACATTACTAAAGGACGTCTTTTCTCCACACTAATCAAGAGTGTTACAACGTACGGTTAAGAAGTTTGGGAAGTTGATAAAAGAACAAGAGAGGAGCTGTTGGCCCTTGAAATGGACTACTGGCGTCGAAGTTGCTGTTACAGCAGACGTGAAGAATCAGGAACGAAGAAATAAGAAAGAAAATGGATGTAAAGAAATCTATCCTTGACGACATAGAGAAAAAACAAATCGTTTGGTATGGTCACGTTATGCGAATGACAGACGAAAGATGGCCAAAACGAGTCCTGCAATGTGTACCGACAGAAAGAAGAGAGGAAGACCCAGGCTTGCATGGCAGCAGGGAGTGCGAGAAGCTATGATGGCAAGAGAAATGCAGGAAGATCTATGGTCAAATAGAGAGGCATGAAGACAGAGCGGAGACACGACGACGACAACAGCTGTAGAGCAACTCCGTATTGTGTGTGTGTGTGTGTGTGGATATATATATATATATATATATATATATATATATATATATATATATATATATATATATATACACACACACACACATTGTTGTGGCACCCACTAATATTTTGATTTTGGAGTTACAAATTATCATTTTTTAAATAGTTCTAATCCTTAGCATAAGTATATCATACGGTAAGGGGTGATGATAGTTTTGAGAGTTTATAAGAAACCATCGCCATAAAACCTTGAAAGTGTGATACTGGTGGATAGATAATTACACCCCATCCTCATGGAAAAGATTTCAGAAGAAAAAATAAAAATTTCCAGCTTGGAAATCAACTTTTTAATAAAATGAAAATTCTTGGACTTGTTCCAAAATTAAAATGGAAGATTCACTTACAAGAATTAATCATTGAATGCAAAAACAAACAACATTATTAAATATCTCTACAACAACAACTGGGGAGCTGATATATGCCTCTTGCTACTGACATAAAGCGATCATTGGATCAAAAATCGATTATGGTTCACTATTGTACCAATCAGCTAACAAAAAAGAGTTGAGGAAAATAGAATCAATACACAATAAAGGGCTTAGAGTATGTACTGGGTACTACCACACCAGCCCCATAGGAAGTATACTTATTGAATCCCAAGAAACCTCCTTAAACCACCGAAAGAAAACCCTCAATCTCAAGTATGCTGCTACAAAACCGCCTCGTCTACTAACCCAATAATACACAATGACGTTTTTCCTCAGCTACAGAAGATCTATAATAGTCATCTTCGATATAAACCGATGTACAGTAGAATGACCCTACAACTTAAAGAACTAGACATTAAAATATACGTGCTGATAAACACAGACAATTCCAGTTACCACCGTGGACCATTGAAAAAATGTCAATAGAGTTATCACGCACAGATTATCACAATAAAAACTTAACAAAAGAAGACTGGAACACCAAATTTAAAGAAGTAATCCAGAAATGTAAAAGTTACTCCCATTTTTGTATTAGTAAAAAAACAAAGGACCAAGATACTGAAGCCATAGTATATACACCCAATGAAAAATTTAGCTTCCTACTACACTATTGCAGTTCTAATAGTGCTGAAAGCTATACTTTAAGACAACCAAAAATGAACATCAATCGTTGCACTCAAATATAATTGTATTCACAAACTCACTTTCTACAATAAAACTATGCTACAACAAAAATTCAAACTCTGAAATGTCTATCAAGGTTCAGGAGCCACACCACCTTATTCAAAGGCTTGGTAAAAAAACTTGTTATATTCTGGATTCCCCTTCATTTAGATATACCATTGACTGCACCAGGAAGTCATGTTCACATCACTAGTCGGCCTCCAGTCAATGAAAAATGTACATAATACAGCATAAACGACGAGTGCTATTTGATAATACTTACATGGAAAAATGAAAACCAAATGGAAGCAAGAGTGGAAGATTTGTAAGGCTAGCAGTCTTCATAAGAAGATAGAAAACTTCTACAACCTGCAAACGTAAAAAAAAAATGCCGTAAAGATCAAGCTACAATCACCAGAATTAGATCAGAACACACGAAGCTTACTCACCTTTACCTAATTGAAATGATTGAAGGCGTTGTCATTGTCAACAATAGTATTTATTTCACAAATAGCAGCTTTCGATGGCTTAGCCATCATCATCAGTTTTCTGCTGTCTGGGAGCCACAAACCGACTGCCGAAACCGACGAAATAAATACTATTGTTGACAATGACAACGCCTTCAATCATTTCAATTATGTAAATGTCAACTACACCTCACTACTGAATCAATCACCTTTACCTACTAAACAAGAATACTCCCCAATTTGCAATATATGTAATGTACAAATAACAATATTACACATTATTCAGGAATGTCCTAAGTACAACCAATCCCGCCAATCAATCTTACAGAACTTTAATGTTGATGATTTACTTCATTCAAGCACCCAACAAGAAAAAAATTATAAAATTTTGTAAATCAATTAATGTCTCTAAGGAATGTCTCTGTATTACTGTTTCATTTTTTAAGTGTATGTATTGTGTATATTTCCATAACGTGTGAAATATTTCCAACCACTGGTGCAATATAAACTGTAATGTAATTCACTGAACTAAAATGTAAAAATGTAAAGAAGTATGTAACCATGCTATGAAACCCGCTTATTGTAAACTTACTGTATAGTCCCCAATAACCTCGCAGTTGATGCGACTATAAATAAATTTAATAATAAAAAAAAAATCATGGGCGCCCAACGTTACCAACTTCGTTTCGCATGTTCGCCGCCAGGAATCAACAAAACTCGCTAAAAGCAATATTGAACCATTTATTGGGATATTTGCCTGAGTAAATATAGGATCTGACTAGGACGGAAAATGTCAGCGAGTAAACTTTTGCTGGGTATTCTAAGGGTTGCGGATTCGCATTCCACCTCCAGCATGGATGTTAGCATCTGTGGTATGGTCAGTTTTATTAAACCACCATGTATCAGTTAAGAAATCTTTCATTCCCGTCTCTACCCCGCCCTAATAACAAATAAGTAGAGCGACGATAAGAGCTGGTCCACAGACTACGACGTATCTCATATACACACTCTACGACGTATAAAAACCCGTTTCTCTGCAGAAAGGGTGAGAAGTAATAAGCAGAATGGCAAATTTAAACGCAAAAAAATACAAAAAACAATAGATTTTTAGTTTAAAATAGCAGCAAAATTATATGATTACTACTTGTCACAAGTTGGAAATGAAGCCTTTTTTGCGAAAGTTTACAATTGAAAACTATACTTTGAGTTAAATCTAAAAGTTGAAATTTTTACAGAAGTTTGGTATCATTGCGATCTGGTATACGTGGAATTTTCAGATTTTTATCTGGTCACCCCAACAGAGATTACAGTCGAAAATTTGGAAAAAATCCAAAATTTCAATTTTTAACAGGATGTAATTTTCAAGGGGTACGTTACTTAACAATGCTATTTTACAAAATGTAACTATACTGTTATGTATAAATGTACAGAAAAAATTAAGGCTGAGATTATATTCCTTTTTTGAGCATTACTCTCTGAAAATCGAATTTCGTTCATTCGCGTTCCATATATTCTGTAGCAAATATTTCTCAAATAAGAACAAGAAGGTAGATAAATATTATTAAGATTTGTAGGCCAGACCACATTGAATACAATTGCTTTTATTCTAGAATGCTATCACAACCCACAGATGTAGAAAAGAGTAAATGTCTACAATCACGAAAAATGGCACACAGCGTAAAACAAAAATGGCAGCCATTTGTAAACCGGCAATAAAAATAAATTAAAGATGTTTTTGAACAGCCAAAACATAAGGAAATTTATGTACAAAACTGATTTTTTCAAGATGGTCGAGCGACCAACGTCTTAAATTCTGGATCACTTGAAATGGAATGACCCTAACGTACTATTTATACCGCAATGTCTCTCCGAATTCACATATAGAATTTTTTGTAAAACTCAAATTTTCGAAAAATTGTACATGGCCTTGTTTCAAAATCTATCTTTAATGAACAGATTTCATTAAGGGAAACATTTCTATCTTTAATGTTTTAGTTGTAGGAAGACGCCGAAAAAATGTTGAACTTTTGCAATTTTTGAAAAATCAGGGTATTTAACTGTCATGAGACATACACCATTCACTTAAACGGTATTCAGCTTATCCAATAACGAAATTCAATCAAAAATGTTGAAGCATTTTTTTGGAAAATTTGAAAACGTCCCACGGGCTTCATAAAATAACCTAAAATTTTAAGGGTTTTAAAAATTTTAAAATTTAAAATGTCCCGGTTTTTCCCCCAAAATTAAAATATCGGTTTTTTAACCAAGGGGTAATCGGGAATACCAGTTTTGGAGAAAATCATCTGAACGGTTTAGTCGTTAGTGTTGTTCACAGACGGAGAGAGAGGCGGATGGGCAAACGTTTTAGCGTCATTCGATTCTTCGGTATCAAGGACCAACACAACATTGATTATGGATATATCACGTATTAGGGGATTTTTTTTCTAAATTTAGCAACTGGATTTATCCTCTTTTTCGCTCTCATTGCTCTGTAATAAGAGTTTTCTGTCGAAAGTTCGACGTTTTTTCGCGCAGCATTACAAACTTTCTCTTCCCTCTGTAGCGAGAAAGTACTGTGAGTGTGGTTCAAAGAAATATCTCTGTCAATGGAATTCTTCATGATCAACAACTGACACAACCATCCTCACTATTCTCCTCTTTTCCAACGTGACTTTCACTACCACCTCTGTCCAGTCATGCTCATACCAAGGTGAGCTCAATTCATTCTTCTGAACACTTCCATACATAATTTTTTTAAATACATATTTATTTTTCATTCGGATGTACATAGTTCAGTTACATTCACTTTTTCATATGTATTGATGGCTTACAAATATTCGTATTTCCTAATCTAAAAAAACTCTAACTACGAACAGGGATAGGAAGTTACAATCTGCACCTTCTGTTAACAATTATTTGAGAATATGTTTAGGAAGGCGTTTAAGGCGTAACGGTTTTTTATACGTGTTGGAGTACAGTCTGTTGAGGCAAGGTTGTAGTGGATGGTGTATGGTATAGAATTGATATTTGAATAAAAGTTATTGGAGAGATGGGATATGTGTTTGGTGATGGAAGTTGTATTCAGTTCTTTGGGTATTCGTTTCTTGGATATAAATCATGGAGCGTGAGTTGCTAATCGGAGAAATCTATTTTGTATTATTTGTAGTTTATTTATGGTTGTAGCTGATGCATTAGTCCAGACGGGGCATGCGTATAACATTAAGAGTCTGATTATTGAGTTGTATAATGTGATAATGTGAATTGTATTGATATGCAACCTTTTTATTACATGTTTTGATTGATTTTGCTGCCTGAAGTTTGGTTGTAATATGAGAACTCCAGTTTATTTTTGTGTCAAAGTTTAGCCCAAGGTTAGTGTCTAAGTTAGCCCAATGTTTGCAGAAAGAAGTCCATGGAATTGTACTGTTGTTGATTGTAAAGGGAGAAAAGTGTAGAAGTGCTTTAGTGAGAATATTCTGGCAGTGGTTTGTTGGGTTGATATAGAGAACTTAAGTACAACTGTCTCACACATTATGTGATATCCTTTACATCTCAGTTATAATCGTTTTCTCATACGATAATAGGTAGGCTCAATTTTCGTGTAATGTGTACTTCTCTAATTGTTGGGCATATATTTCTTAGTTTAATGAATTTTCAATTAGAGATACATACATCCCTGCGCACCTGACAAAGATCATTTGTCGAAACGTTGTGATTTAAAAAGAATGTGCTTCGCCCACAGTATTTTATGTGGTATTGGTAATAAATTGCTTTCAACAAATACCTTTAATCAATTTTGGGCTTTTCATTTCAATTTGAAAGAACAACAAATGGTATTTAAGAATGCAATCAACAATCCTGTAAGATGGCAAAAAAGTGTTAATATTTGTGCAATAATTTAAGGGTAAACCAAGTGTAAACAAAAGTAGATTATCCGGATTGCCTTCTCCTTTCATTATTTGTGTTTCATTACCTGGTCACCTGGGTAATGGGAACCCTTCATAGGGTAATGGGAACCTAGTAAACTTTATCCACACTAACAACGTAACTTACGTTTTCTTACCTAAATTGCAACGTACGTTCATTTTTTCCTCTCTTGCGAATCTACAAATTCATCACTTACGTTTGGAACATTAGAAATATATTATTGTTTCCTAGAACACAATTTCCAAATCATCACAATCTGCACAGTCACCCTGCATTTATCATCACACTCTGCACAGTCCGAATTTGCTAAATTCTACGCTCTTTAGAAGATATAATAATGTCATTTCATTCAAGCAGAGCAAAGAGATGCTTTTTATACAGGAATCGTCTGTTTAATCGATAATGCAAATGGGTGAGCTGTCTTTGGAAGATAGTGACAAGCAGCTTGTAGAGATCTGTTTACATGGTCTCCCCTCATTTCCTTCACCTTTTTTTTTTTTCAGTAGAAAATTCGGATCTTTTCTATGGCGCCTTCTTGCCTTCTGCCATCTCCTTTCGTTCTGCTTTCTGCCTTCCTTTTCCCTCGTTGAGTTTTTGAAGGTTGAAGCAGTCAAAATCTCTGCATGCTGTTTCTCACGAGCATTTTGAGAGGTTAGTAGCCTAATTTTGTCCTTAAAGGAGAATGACAAAACGTTTGTAATGGCATCTTCAACTTCGCTTTGTTTGCGTCTTCGTTTTCTCGTAGGCGGCATAGGAGCACTACGTTCTTGAGCTCTAGATGATAATGGCCCTGATGATTCTTCAGAACAGACGTTAGTTTTCGTCCCCGTCCATTTTTCGAAGGTCCTGCCTCCGAGAACTCACTACTGGCTATGGTATCAAATACAATTAATTGTTTAATATCTGCCAGTGAGTTGTAAAACAATGAACATATATTGTACGTGAATTTTTAGAGTCAAAAATTAAGTCAAAAATTTAGAGCCGTTCTGAAATAATTTTGAAAATGTAATAAAGACTTTGTTTGAAGTACCTCTAACTCTCTGAAAAAATATACGTTTAAAACTCGCAGGGTCTTGAGGGTCTTTAAATCTGTTGAGGCATATCGATTTTGGAGAAAAACGGATGCACGATTTAGGCGCTAGCGTTGAGCACAGACGGACCCATACAGAAACGGAAAAACATTCAGTTTCCGAAAAGATTTCCGCAGATAATAAGAAAATATTATCATTATCCTCTCGTGTAATATTTCAGCAGTAAATGTGGCTCTCAAACGCAACAAATCTTTATAAATAAGGTCTCTAAACAAAGACAATTTCACGGAAACTTGACGAATTCCATTATAACATTAAAAATATGAAGGACTTATTGAAAAAAAAAAAAACAACTAAACATTTATGTCAAATGCAACCCGCAACACTCAGGCGGCATTGTTTAAATTTGTATAGTTACATAACTCCAAAACAAAGCACTCTAGGGCCTTAAATATTAGAATTTTGAGGTCAAAGGTCTCAAAGAAACGTTCATCACACAGCAAGATACAGATTGAGAACTTCCCGAACATTCTATTACATTTTTGCTGGTTCGGCGCTTCTCGGTACTACTCCACCTTTTCAGAGACGCGAAGAATTTGCAACTGTTTGTAAAATTGAACCAATTACTTGACCTACTATGCCGTTGAATTACACGGGAGTACCTCTCTAAGTACTTCTCCAGGTATCTCTGCCAGCGAGACATCGCCCCAGCCGGGACTAACTCTATGCTCCCCGCTGTTTCTCCGAAATATGTTTAATTGTAATGCTTGTGTGTGGTTGTGTATGTGTGTGTGTGGGGGGGGGAACACGAGGGAACAAGGAAGAGGAAGGAAATATGGCGGGCGGTCCGTGGCCCGTTCATTAAACTACTTTTCCGGCATTCTTTTGGCATTCTTCAGAGCAGCCTCTCGGAAGAATTTTTCTCCATCCATTGGCTGAATTCCACCCAGCTCTCTAGGGTGGTGTAGAAAATCTGCCACCGTCGTGTCTCGAACCCAAGGATCTCCCGGTCAAAGACGCTGCAGAGGCATGAGCTGTTCTCTTGAACCCTTTCAGCCAGTCAGAAAAGGAGCTGAATTTGTTTTCATTAGTATAATATTTCCTGTTGGATTCATTTTCCTCCAAAATATTACGTCATACCTTCCGTGGTGCACGTGCAGCTCTGCTACGTCAGGAATCGTAGTAGCGGTGGCTCTCGGCGGCTCCTCGTGCTCCATTGCGGTGACGCGTGAGTGTACGGCGAGAGAGGCGGCTGCGGCGGTGGCGGCCGCGGCGGCGATGGTGGTGGCGGTTGCAGTGGCGGGGGGGGAGGTGGTGGTGGTGGTGGTGGTGGTGGTGGTGGTGGCTGTGTAGGTGGCGATGGCGGCGGCGGCGGCGTGGCGGCGGTGGCGGTGGCTGTGGTGGCGGCGGCGTGGCGGCGGTAGCGGCGGCGGCGGGGGTAGTGGCGGCGGGGTGGTGGTAACGTTGGCGGTGATGGGGGCGGGGCGGCGGCGGCGGCGGCGTTGGCGGCAGCGATGGCGGCGGCGGCTGCGGCGGTGGTGGCGGTGGCGGTGGCGGTGGCGGTGGCGGTGGCGGTGGCGGTGGCGGTGGCGGTGGCGGTGGCGGTGGCGGTGGCGGTGGCGGTGGCGGTGGCGGTGGCGGTGGCGGTGGCGGTGGCGGCTCGGCGGTGGTGGCGGTGGCGGTGGCGGTGGCGGTGGCGGTGGCGGTGGCGGTGGCGGTGGCGGTGGCGGTGGCGGTGGCGGCGACGGTGGCGGCGACAGCGATGGCGGCGGCGGCGGCGCTCCTCCAAACAAGATGAATTCCTTTTAATGAACTGGTGGAGCTGTTGTCCTTCACATCTCACGGTTCAAACGCTAAACCTATAGAGCTGACCCTGACGGCGGCGGCTGCGGTAGAGGCGTGCGACCAGGTGGCGTATGGAAGCGTGTGTGGCTGCGCGGTCAGCGGGACGTGGCGAGTAGCGAGTGGCGGGAAACGGTGAAGACTTGTGGCGACGGGCATAAACTATGTGAGGTGAGGGAAAGAGGTGTGGGGAGGAGAGTGGTGACTGTTGTTGTAGTGTGTTATAGTTTGCGGTTCGTGGGGGTGTGGAAGCGAGTAGTTACGGTGCTGTATCGTGGTGTGTTTATGTGGTGGTAAGTGGTATGTGGTTGTGTGAGAAGGCGTGTGTGAACGTGGTTACGAAGAAAGCGGTTCAAAATAATGATGTGGTATTGACGAGTATTTTCGTGGCGAGTAGTGTGCGAATAGCTTTACGTCAGAAAACTGCGGGTAACTGTGGATAGTGGAAAATAGATGTTTATTAGCAACAGATAGCTGAAAAATTGCAGCAAAGATCGGCGGTTTGTGAGGGCGGTTCACGTCGTACTAGGGGCGTAATACATCTTGTAGCGGTGGAGGTCGGCGTTCAAGGCTGAAAATGGATCCACTACGTGAGTGTGGATGTAGGTGGGGGTGGATTTGGTGGCGGCTGAGAATTAATATCTCTAAGGACTGGTGACGGGAGAATACACTTTCCGATTCTCCACCTAGAGACGGTGTGTGAATGTCTGGAAATAGGAATGCGAATGGCCACTGCATATAAAAACTGACATATTTAATTTACCGATTTACGTCATGTGGTGGGCACATGAAACAGTGATGGTTGAGGGTATTTATTTATTTATTTATTTTACGTCAAAAAACAGTTAAAAACTGCGTATGACGTGCTATGGGGAAAAGTGAATTGTGTGCACATTTTCAAAATTCTGTGATCCCTACACTTAGTCATATACTACTTAAATTTTGAATTTTAGAAAGGGAGAAAAAAACAAAAACTCCCATGCAATAAAATCTATTTTCAAGGATAAACAAGCAATAAATTTTGAATTTTGAAAGGGAGAAAAAACAAACAAAAAACTCCCATGTAATAAAATCTATTTTCAAGGATAAATAAGCAATAAATTTTGAATTTTCAAAGGGAGAAAAAAAACAAAAAAACTCCCATGTAATAAAATCTATTTTCAAAGATAAATAAGCAATAAATTTTGGCTCTTATTACTTCCTGCCGCGACAACATGCAAACGATAATTTGAATAATTGTATTTCCCACTGAATTCTAGAAGACGTGCACAGAAAATGAAGTTACATTTATGTCCAGAAGCAAAACAAGAGGCCATCTCAGCATTTGCTCAATGGATCAGGAAACTGGACGAAAAACCTGATCGAGATGGGGTCATTGACCCGGAAGCTGTAGTACAGTAGTTGTTACAGGTTGTTTATACTCATTTATACAGTCCAAATGGTAAATAATGCATTATGTATCATTGTTAAAATTAATGTTACTTTTCTTGTTATGCTCAGTATAGTCTCTAATTGTATAGAAACAGTTATGCAGCAGAAACGATTTCACTTGGGATTTAAACTTTTCTATTGAATTTAATCGTTTAATGTCATCTGGCAAGTCATTTTTTACAAAAACCACTGATTCGTAAATAAAAAGACACGATAATGGTAGAATTCCTAGATTAATGAAGAGATGCTTACATGAATCACGTGGGTGGGATTTGGTTATTATTCGTACAATTCGTTTTTGTAATCTAAAAGTCTGGGAGCTATAAGGTGTATTTCCCCAGAATATTATGCCATATCTCAGGCGGGAATGAACATTCGCGAAGTATACACAACGAGCAGTATGAAGGCTGACTGAATTTACAAGAATTCTGATCGCGTAGCATAAAGAACTTAATTGTGTGTTCAATTCATTTAAATGGACGTTCCATTTAAGGTTTGACTGAATTGAGAGACCTAAAAATTTTGTTGCCTTAACATCAGTCAATGGTACACCGTTCATTTTTAATGGAGCACAGAATTGTTTATTTGAAATGGAAAACTGCATTAAAACCGTTTTCTTTTCGTTTACTATTAATTTGTTATTTCGGAACCAATTTGAAACATCTGATATTGTACTATTTACGGTTTCTTTATTGCAAAGGATGTTCGTATCATCCGCAAAGAGAACCGTTTTTCCGTTTCGAATCGTCGAGGGCATATTGTTTACGTAAAGTAGGAACAGAATAGGGCCTAAAATCGATCCTTGAGGAACTCCACATGCAACGGGCAAAGAGTCGGAAAGGTGCGTACGTAATGTTCTATCATTCCAGTAAGGTATTTCAACTCTCTGAGATCGTTGTTTAAGGTACGAACATAACCAATCTAGAGCAATACCACGAATTCCATATGAAGGTAATTTGGAAAGTAAAATGTCATGATCAATGACGTCAAAAGCTTTTGAGAGATCTAAAAATAATCCAATAGGTGCCTCGTTTTGATTTAATGATGAGGCGACATCTTTAAGAAAAGAAAATATAGCTGTTTCCGTTGATTTTGATTTTCTAAATCCATGTTGGCAATCTGGGTAACAAAAGAGATTTCAGAGGATTGCGAAGAGACGATGTCTTCAACGGGAGGAGCGATTCAACGAAATCCATGTCCTCTTCTAGAATATTTTCAAATCCTGGTTCCTCCTTACGTTTCCATCCTATTACATTCTGGACGACGCCAAAAATAGAGACATAGGTATACCAAACGCTAAGCGATTAATCAAGTCTACAAATGCAGTAAAGCGGGAGCGCTAGCTCAGTACATCAACCGATGTCACTGCAGCACCTCTGACCAGGAGGTCCTAGGTTCGAGTTCTGACTTTTAGGTAGGATTTTTGACACTAGCTTTTCAGCTAGGTCGAATTCAGTCGCTGTCTGGAGGAGAATTTTAGCGGCCGGCTATATTGATCCGTAGTTTTCCGTTCCGTTTTTCTGATCAACACCAGGCGAATACCAGAGCAGTACTCTACCAAACCGGCCACGGACTGCATGCGATCTTTCCTTCCTCTTCCTTGTCCTATCCTCTCCCCTTACGCTAACACACACACACACACTTATACTAACATACACTACTCTACCACATATTCCGGGAGACCGTTTGGGAGCTTAGAGCTTGTCCCGGCTGGCGCGGTGTCCCGCTGGTGGGAGAGTCCTAGTTAGGGGGAAACCCCTCTAGCCGAGGGTAGGTTCGCGCCGGATCTCGCCATCCAGAGGGGGAAGATTATGGCCATCTTCCGAGAAAAACACGTACTACACGTACGGGACTAATAACCAAAGCAGTTGGCGCGTGAATGTAATGAATGTAAAAGAGAGCATAATAGAAACATATAATAGAGTATAAGGTTGATTGAAGTTGTATTTAGAAGTTAAGCGATGTTAAGCAGAACAGGATTAGGATTTATTTATTTATTTACTTTTTCTTGTTTCCGGGCGCGTCAACGGCTTCGGTCATTAGTCCCGTTAGTGTAGTGCATGCTTTTTTTCTCGGGAGATGGCGGTGATCTTCCCCCGTTGGATGGAGAGATCCGGCGCCAACGTACCGTCGGCTAGTAGGGTTTCCCCCTAACCAAGTCTCTCCCACCAGCGGGGCACCGCCCCAGTCGGGACAAGCTCTAAGCTCCCGATCGGTCTCCCGGAATATGTGGTAGTGTATTGCATGTTAGTGTGTGTGTAAGGGAAGACGATAGGACAAGGAAGAGGAAGGACAGATCGCGCGCGGTCCGTGGCCCGTTTGGTAGAGTACTGCTCCGGCATTCGCCTGGTGTTGAACGGAGAATCGGAAAACTACCGATCAGAGCAGCCGGCCGCTAGAATTTTCCTTCAGACAGAATACTCCTCCATGAAATCTTAACTGAATTCGACCTAGCTGAGAAGCTAGTGTCGAAAATCCTGCCGCCGTCAGGAATTGAACCTAGGAACTCCCGGTCAGAGGCGCTGCAGTGAAATCAGTTGATGCACTGAGCTACCGGTCAGGATTTGGAGCAATGCTTGAGAAATGCCTGTAATTGAAATAGATAATAATGAGATAATAAATAAACAACAACAATAATAATAAGTGTATGTGGCGACAGTTTTAGGCAAAGTAATTTTGGGATAGGATTTATCAGGGTTGATTCTTTATCTTCCTCTCATTTCACCGTTATCTCATCATAATGTGGAACTCAATCACTACAATCTATTTGGCATTAGTATAATTTATGTATTCGTATGTGGTTCCCCAAATCAACCTGGAGGACACATTTGAAGAAGTGGAAGATCGGCACCAGGTCGAGACTGCTGGAAGACGAGGTGGCCAAAAGGCTGGCGTACAGCGCCAACTCGGCCTCAGGCGCTGATCACCTTTCTTACGGTCACCTCCGCGCACGCGACCCAGAAGCTAAGCTTATAACCCCCGTCCTTAACCTAGTTAAGAAGATGAGGCGTGTACCTGATGACTGGCGCCGATCTCGCACTATATTAGTATCAAAGGCGGATGACAGCAGAGACCCTTCGAACTGGCGACCCATTGCACTAATATCAACAATGTATAAACTGTACACAGGACTCTGGGCCGCCTTGGCCGGTGGGTTGAGGAGCATGGAATCCTTTCGCAGTCACCAAAGGGATTCCGGCCATTTGATGGCGTGCTGGAGCAGAATTACCTACTAAACCGTGAACTCCAGCGCGCCCGAATTGGTCGGACTAACATGTGTTTGGCGCTCTTGGATCTTCAGAATGCGTTCGGGTCGGCCCCACACGCGGCGCCAGACGCTGCGATCGCGGCGGCCGGGGTCGGACCGGTCTTCCGAAACATAGTTGCCGATATTTACAAGGAAACGACGACTGAAATCTTAACTGAAGAGGGACTAACTGCGCCTATCCCTATCCAATGTGGCATCCGACAGTGGTGCCCTCACAGTGGACTCTTCAACATTCCAATTGACCCCGTCCTCCGCGACTGCCCCTCCTGGCCCGCCCTGTGTGTTGGCCTATGCGTACGATTTGGAACTCCTCGGCACAACCTCAGCGGCCCTGCAGCAGCTGCTCGACGGCACCCGCGATCTCCTTACGCACCTGGGCCTCCGCCTTAAGCCGGTCAAATGCCGCACCCTCTGTATAATACGTCGACAGATACAGAAGTTGACGTTTCACGCGAGAGACACCTTAATCCCCGCCATGGTGGCCGGGGAGAGCACCCACTATCTAGGACGTCCCATTGGATTCAGTTTGGTGGAAAACTGGACCGGGCTTCAGGAGCATGTCCGCATCTTCAGCGAGCAGGACAGCATAGCCTCTTCACGCCTGCATGAACACCAGAAGCTTGATGCACTGTGCCAGTTTGTGCAACCCGCCACGGTGTTTCCTCTTCGCATGGGCCGTTACACCAAAAGTATGCTCGGTCCGTACGATCTTGCTGTTCGTGCAAGAGCCCGACAGTTTCTGTCCCTCCCCGGTGGCACCACGACGGCTTTCCTATACGCCGCCAGGGACGAGGGAGGTGTTGGACTGCTGAAAGCGACAACGGAAGCAGACATCTGGGCAGTGGACAGCGCATATAAGCTACTGGTCAGTCGCGACCTGGTGGTACGCGAGCGTGCGATGGCTGACCTCGTTGAGGAGGCCTCACACTGCCAACGAGTGTGCGCCGGCACAAGTGATATTTACCGGTACTTAAATGGAGTCACAAACTCACGCACTGCCCCCGCATCCCTCGTTCTTCACACGGGCCCGGCAAGCGACAAGACGCCTACAATTGCGGTGGCGCCCGCCTGAAAGAGGAAGATCTCAGCATCCCCGTCATTGAGCTCATGAGAGAGGCGCCCGTACACGCCCCACGTCGCCAGAGGCGGCGGAATAGTGTTGATGTAGCACAGGAGGATGGAGGTCGATGGCGCTGAGGAAGAAGTCGACATCGCCCAGCCCCTAGATGAGGCTGAGGTCGACCTAACGCTTGAGAATCTCTTGAGACAGAGAGCAGAGATACGAATAAACAGTACGCTTCCACACACAAGCTACACTGTGACAAGTTCTCAACAACAGCGCATTAACCTCCTCGACGAAACGCTCGGCCAATGGCCTCTGCCCCTTCTGGCCAGCAGCACCGCCCCGGAGCAGTCAACGCCTGTAATCGCACAGAGAGACCCCCTCCGCTACTCCGCCTGCCTCTCGCCGTGGTCAATGGCACCCCTGGCCCGCTACAACGTGCAGCAATCTCGCAATCCCCAGTGAGCACCTGGCACGCACTATCAACAATGCACGGCGGCACAGGAATCCCGCCAAAAGGGGCGAGCGTGCTGAGGGGCCACGAGCGTCAACCTTCCCCGCCATTTGTAGCCGGCGGCATCGCCCCGGCGCAGTCCTGGGTTTCATCGAGCACATCACCCGACACTAGGGACGCCCCTCACTCCAGCTACGTGAATACAGCACGAGGCGCGGATAGCGGCAACCGGCTGCCCCTCGCTCTCCCCCAGAGCGTCACAACGAGTACTCGAAGTCGAACACGTGACCACCTGTAACCGAGCGCCAGTGAGCAGGAGGATCCCCAAGGTCTTCCGAGTTGTGCTACATTAGAAGGTGACGGCAGCGTTGAGGCGCTCGCCACGTTCCTCAACGCTACCGCCCCACCCCTCCCCTGCCCACACACCGATCAAGCTCAAGTCGTGGAGGAGCAAGACGTCGTGGAAGCCACAGGCAGCCGCATTAACGCCCGCAGCCGTCACCTGCTCGTCTAAAATCTACGCCGCCTATTCCAGGAAGTATACAAACTGCCGCTACGTTGTGGCGGGATTTGCCGCAGCAAGGTATCATCGCGGCAGCACTTAAAGGAGTAAGTAAAGAATCAACAATCTTCTTGCGGTCAGGAGTGAGACAGTCAATTTACAAATTCATCCATTTGGCACGCTTCAATTCTTCCCGCCTGCTTCATCACCAACCCCAGCGGCCCAGGGATCAGCGCTCCTGCCGCCGCGGCTTCAAACATGCTGATAACATGGACTCCCCGCCTCGGAAACGATATCCCACGTCATCTCGGAGTCCCACTCCGCGATCTGGCGGCTGCGCCACATTAGAGTACTGGAACACGTTAAAACAGCCGCAGTCGCGGGTGGGTGAACGGTGCTCCTCGAAGACCAGGCCATCGGAGGGGGAACCGTCCGGACCTGGTGCTGGTCAAAGACCATCAAGCGATCGTCGTTGACTCCTCGGTCTGCGTAGCATACCCGGGGCGACTCGGTGAACGGTATGATGAGAAGGCGGCGAAATACGAACATATTCGCTCCTTCTTAGCAGCCAGGAACTTCCGGGACGTCAGCTTCCTTCCCATCGTGGTAGGAGCTCTGGGCGAATGGTGCAGGTCAAGTGCGGCGCTGCTCCGTAAATTTACCACTGGCGAAAAGATGCGCGTGCTATATGAGCCCATTGTCGCCGAGGCTACAGCAGGGAGCGCTGCCTGCTATTTTCGCCCAAGATGACCTCATCCCAGTTGAGTACAGACGAGCATAAACATCAAGACAATACCCCTCTGATCGAAGAGAGAGGATAGTCTGTTGATGACTCGTGCAATCGCGACTTAAATGAGGTGGCTACAAGCATGTATAGTGTAAATAGTGTTTCAATGATTTCATGATTGTTTTATAAGTTATTTGTATACTTTGCCCATAATGTAAATAGGGTACTGTTAAAGTTGCAACCGCTGTTGAAATGATGTGGTCGATGCATATATAATGTAAATAATTTTTATATGAGTTCATGTGTAATGTTTATAAGTGTATGTTTTTGTAAGTGTTATATGTGTATGTATTGCTTACTCTAAATAATGTTCGTTGTTAGATTAAGTCAGGATGTAGGACAAAGTAGATTTAGATTCGTTTGTAAGTATGTAGTTTGTAAGCTAGGCCATAAGTTAGCTATGTAAATAGAATTTAAGAATAAATATTACTTTGAGAAAGGGAAGACTGAGGTGTATAAAACCACTGAATCATAAACGACTAAAATAAGACTCATGCGTGTCCTGATAACGTAGCGGCTTGAAGCAGCGTAAAAGTTTGCAGAGCGGAGGTTACGAATTCCATTTATTGATGATTGATTATTTCGAGTTTCTGGGAGTGTCAATTGCTAGGGTCATTAGTCCTGTTTGTATAGTGAATGTTTTATCGCAGGAGGTGTTCCTCCCCCACGGGATGATATCTGACGCCGACCGTCGGCTTGCGGGGATTTTCCATCTTCAGGTACTCCCCCTTTTAGGCCTTCCCTCGGTGGGGCACCGCTGGGTTCGGAACAAACTCTAAGCTACCGACTGGTCTTCCGACATGTGCGGTGGTGTACAGCATGGTAGTGTAAGTAAGTGTAAGTAAGAGGAGAGGATACTAGGAAGATAAAGGAAAGATCGCGGCCAGTCCGTGGCCTCTTTGTTATGGTACCGCTCCAACATTCGCCTAATATTGGTCAAATAAACCATGGAAAACTACTGATCAAAGCGGACGTGCACTAATTCTCTTACAGACAGCAGATGAAATCAACCTAGGTATCTAAACAGTGTCAAATAACCATCCGCCATGGGGAATTGAGCCTTATGACCTCCCGGTCAGAGGCACTGCTGTGACATGAGTTGATGTCAGCCTTTCCTTTCATTTAAGCGTCCCTGCACAGGAATGTTGTGACGCGTTAAGCGATGCGCGTCGTAGATCAACACTGTATT
This sequence comes from Teleogryllus oceanicus, assembly GCA_964035755.1. Classification (NCBI taxonomy): domain Eukaryota; kingdom Metazoa; phylum Arthropoda; class Insecta; order Orthoptera; family Gryllidae; genus Teleogryllus; species Teleogryllus oceanicus. The sequence continues at coordinate 54,068,005 of CAXIVR010000001.1, read as the reverse complement.
TTCAGCAAAACGGCTGAACGCTTTACTTAAAGCTCGTGTCATTGCAACGCCCCTGTGACACATTCCTAATTCGTGAATACATTCATTATGTGGTTGAGGTGCAATTGCCCTTATTCCACCGCATATAACATTTGAACATCATCGCAATCATTTTATATTTGTCATCATCAATAATCCTTCATGATGGACCGACCCTATTGCGTGCACTGGAAGGCAGAGGATATCCACCAGGATGATCATCTTGACGGGGAAGGGCAGGACGGAAAGGCGGAATTATACTTCACCGCTTAAGAGGACAGGGCACCCACTTCATATCCTTAATGGGAATATTTCTCCATTTAGCTATGAGAATCGTCCTATTGCTCATTGCTCAGACGGTTAGGTTTCTTTACACTTCTGCGGGCTTCTACGTCGTAGAACGTGCCACACCAAATTTGGGTCGTTAGATGTCACAATCTCCCTGAAATGGGGGCATTAGAGACCGTAACCAGTCTGGCATATCTTCTTGATATTTAGTGTAAATCTCAAATCGGTGCTTTCCAGTTGTGAATAAATTCAAGCAAAATTAATATTTAAATACTGAAGCTACGTCTTTGACAGAATAGAGCGTTTAGCTCTTAATGTGAACCACACTTGTAGAAAAATATAAAACTTTTCCTTTCTGTATTAATAGGGAGGTAACTAATGTGTTCAGCGTGTCCAGGAAAGAAACGTCTGAAATTCGAAAATAAGCTCTGAAGACATTTTAAAGCATATTTTGTCTAATAAACTACTTGGATGTTCTGAATGGCTTAATCCTAATAAGCAGCCAAAAACTGATTTGAAAAAATGCTTTCTAGACAAAAAATTGCCTAGACAACAGCAAAAACAGAAATAAAAAGTATTCGAATTGTGTAAATTGGGTGTTTTTTATTTCTGTATTAAAGTTTATTTCTGACCAAATGCAATCATTTCTTTTGTAAATAATAAACAATTTACATGTTTCTGGAGTGTTCCTATGTATCTGCAATGCAAATTTTTGCATAGAAACCAGTTTTTCAAACCAACTTATGGGTGCTTATTGCAACTCAGCTATTAGGAATATCCAAGTAGTTTAATAGACAAAATATTCTTTATATTGTCTTAGTTTATTTTCGAAATTTCGGTGTTTCCTCCCTGGATATCCTGGATATTCTTAAACGAAATTGCGTACTTCACTTGCACTTCTCATTCCTACATATTTTCTATCATGATTGGAAACGATTTGCATGACTTATACTCGAGTTTTGTCCACGGGTCGCTTAGAACGATTAGCACCGTGGGGTCTATTAGATATCTTAGGGCTACAGCCATACAACGTCCTTCGGTTCAACTGTTCTAGTTTTTTTTGCTTGAGAGTAGAGACATTTTATGAAAAATCATAAAAAAATTATTAAAAAATCATGAGGCTTGTTGTATAGCACCCCAAAAATAAAAAAAGCGGCTTAAGTGGCTCAGGGCATCAATTGATGTCACTGCAGTGCCTCTGACCGGGAAGTCCTAAGGTTCGAATCCCAACGGTGACAGGATTTTCTATACTAGCTACATAGCTAGGTGGAATTCAGTCGTTGACGAGAGGAGAATTCTAGCTGCCGGCTGCTCTAATCGGTAGTTTGTGTTTGCCGGTGGCGAATGCCGGAGCAGTACTCTAACAAATGGGCTAGGGATGAGCACGTTCTTTCCTTCCCCTTCCTTGTCTCTATCTTTACCTCTTTCTTACACACACTTACACTTACATGCACCACACTGTCACGCACCGGGAGGCCAGTCAAGAGCTTAGAGCTTGATCCGGCTGGACCGGTGCCGCGCAGGTGGAAGCTATCGGGTTAGGGTAAAACCAGCCGGCCGACGGGTAGGTCGGCGCCGGATTTCGCCATCCTCCATCGACATCACCGCCTCCTCCCGCTACAAAAAGTCACTACAGTTACGGGAATAATGATCTTAGCAGTTGGCGCGCCATGAATCACTAATCAATCAACCAAAATCAAAAGTATCCATTCCAAATTGCGTTCAGGCAGATATATAAAGGAATGCCGATTTTGGAGAATATCGCACGTATGGTTTCGGCGCCAGTGTTGTCAGAGAAAAAACGGAGAGACGGTCAGACAGACGTTTTACTGTATACCATGTTCTTTGTATCAAGGAGGACGCACCAAACCTGGATTCTGGCTACACAACATGATCGAGGAAGTAATGTACTACATATACGAACAGTATTTATCCAATTTTGAAATACAAGGGCTAGAGGGATCTAGATGCAGCATTAGAGTTCTTTCTCTACACAAAAAACGTGGTTGGCGATTAAGGAAAAAAGACTTGGAGGATTAAAGGACAATAACAGTTTCATTTATTTCTTGCTAAATAAATGTCTACTACAGCAAATTCTTGCCTTCCCCCCACTTCATGAAGTCACGAACCGCCACTGAGCATGACTCTGCAGAACAAATAATATCCAGTGGTGTACGCGCCTGTCGTTTAAATCGTGCACGACAGCAATCAGGGCAGCGGTCGATAGGGCGCAGCACTGTTTATGCAGCACATAGGCGACCGAGCTGTCTGACCAGCCATGTCGCTGTTCCGGTCCTCTCCTTGGCTGGCACCGTTATATCCGGCAGCTTTGCCTAGCAAAGACAGTCGCAACCCAGAGGCAACGCAGTCACTTCGAGTAACAGCTACAACACAGCCAAGAGTCTCCACCAACGTCACAGCGCGTCACTGACTGCGGCCGCGCCACCGTCGAGGAGCCCTCGCCCGCCGGAAGTCAACATCGTGCCCAACCTCGCGGCCCCAGGAAGTGGATTCTGGACCAAATCGCATCCCACTTCCAGTACACTTCACGACAACTAGAAGACCAAGTGTATGTCTTCTTTATATTATGCGCCCGCCTACTGTGGTCTCATGTATGTTTACATGTTGTGTAAAATAAACCAGTCCTACCTTACGGACTTCTTTTCATTCCATAAGGTCACAACACCCAGCATAGCATACATTACAGACGAAATGTAATCTAATACAATTTGGTAAAATTGGACTTTATCCCCCACCCTACTACAAGAAAACTGGGCATAGGGCAGTGTCCGTTACGATCAGCCACTGAGCGTGGCACTCACAAAAAAGACCCAGCAAAATGCTAATTGTAGCATACATTACAGACAAAACTATCATATGATAATTTGCTCGAATGGATTGCGTCCACACTACAAAAACGTTTTGTTGGTGTGAGTATGCAGACTGGTCAAATGCCAGCCGCTCCATAGCGAGATGTAAAAGGTGTGCTTTCATGGGACGCTTTTGTTTCAATTGAAATGTCGACAAGAGCTCCAGTAGTCTTTAACCTAGGAAAAGAAGATTAAGAAAATATGCTCAAAATATTGAGTATATGTCTAACAGAGTGATAGATTATTGTGAGGAAAGTTTTTCCCGCTGTATTGAAAACTACTAATTAAATCGAGAACATTTTCCGCTTTCAAAAGAATGTTAATGTTTCTTGTTTCCGCGCGCGTCAGCTATTTTGTAGCGTCGTGCCGGGAGATGGCAGTGTTCCTTCCCCCGCTGGAAAGGGGAAACAGCACCGAACTGCACGTCTATCTTTGAGGTTTCTGAGAGGAAGAGGAATTGGCCAGAATGAGGAAAGGAAGATCACGTGCGTTCCGCGGCCCGTTTACTAGTGAACTGCTCACGAATTCACATGACACTGATCGAAAAAAAGACACTGAAGACACTGATCGAAAACTACCGATCAGAGCAGTCGGTCACTAGATCTTTCCTCCAGACAGCGACTGAAATCGACCCGGCTATCTAGTTAGTGACGATAACCCGTCACCGACGGTACTCGAAACCTAGAATCTTTCAATGACCCTGCAGCACCAACGGATGCTGTGATTGGCGCAGACTCAGCCAGTGAGTAATTCAATTGTGCAATGTGCGAAGACGAGGACGCAGTCCAATTCCTCCAAACGATCGTACGATAGTCTGGCCTGTAATGAGCGCTCTCTTAATGTCCGCGAGTGCAGGCGGCTAAGGCGGGCGTCTTGGCGTCTCGGTGTCTCGACGTCTGCGCGGCCCCTCGTGGGGCCTCCCGCGCAGCCATCGAGTGGTCGTAGTGTGCCGGCGGCGGCGGCAGCAGGGGGGCGGCGACTCCCGCTCGGGAAGCGCGAGGCCCCGGGGGCAGGGGGCCCATAAAAGGGGGGGGGGGTGACGATGGCAAGAGGGCTAGCTGGAAAATGCATGGCTGTGGAGGAGAAAATGATGGTGATGATTCAAATGCTGAATGTTAAGAACCGAAGGAAAGGGGCACGGGGAGAGGATAAGAGGACGGACCGTAGTGTCTGTGTTAAATATGTTGGTATCGACTGAGTGGTGATAAATGCAATGGTGGCTGTGGTTTTTGATTCCGCAGGGTTGATAAAAAGCAAAATTAGGGTAGATGAGGCAGAAGTTGACAGGTGGTGGTAATAATGGCGACGAAAATATAAATTTCAGGTGGGTAGTACCACTGGAGAGGGTCATGTAATTGTTTATTGTATTTAAGTTAAGTAAGAAAAATATAATAACGGTATAAAATATATAGTTTATTCAACATTTTTTAGTTGGAATCGATCAACGCTTGAAATGTGGCTGTGCGAAAACTAACAATCGTTTGGAATTTTTAGAAATGAATTCATCCATCAGTTTCTCAATATCGATCTTCAAATAACTCTGAGTACGATTGCAAGATCACTATATGTTTGAGTCGATTTTGCAGCATCGTCGAACGCAACTAATTTTTTACCCGACGTAGCACAGAAATGCTTTTCGCGTTCGGGCACGATTATCCTGGAATAGTCATAAGCAGACGAATAAAGCGCAAATAATCAGAGAGAAGGCCCATACACTATTCATTTTCGCGCATAAAATCTACGACCTCACGAAATTTCGCCAGACTTATCCCTTTTCTTTTGAGAATATTTAAGGCAATATCCTTTCGCTCTCTTAGTCAATACGCATCGAAAGCAATTGAATATTAATTTTTTTCGTCGGTTTCGGAAATAATGTTTTCTACCAGGTTGATGGTGGTAATAAATGCGTTAAATTGTATTTCTTTCAATTTTCAAAATTCCAGGTGGGTAATACCCACCTGGAATATTTTAGCGTGGATAGTACTACCCGCCGTACCCGCCTCTTCCGCCGGCCCTGGTTGATGCTGGTAATGGTGGAATCAAGTGGACTTGGGGGCTGGTCGAAGTGGAGAAATTTATTATGGTGGCAGTTACTTAGAAGGCGAGCTGGCAGAGCTAAAAGACTTGATTCTGCTGGTTGACTACAGTGGGTGTAGTAATTTTGAAGACGAAAAGCAGTGTTGGAATGTCAAAAGGTCGGTGTTTTTGTGTCCGGTATGATGAAAGCGAATGAGCCTGTAACTTAGGGGTTTGTTTCGCGAAGTGTTACGAGTATGTTCATCGTCCTTGCAGTAAACGCTGGTATTTTGGTTGCTGGTTGATGGTGGTGGTTGTGGTGGGGGTGAAGGTGATAATGATGACGCTAGTAATAGAGGATAATACATTTACATGGAAATAAATAGTATTTTCTAAATTTGTGTGATGTACAAAATCGTATTGGTATATTATGGATTTAAAATAGAAGTGAAAGATGTTTGAAAAAATGATATTGATGTAATTGTATTAATGGTGGAATTGACGAGAGGGAGCGTATCCGAAACAACGATATCTAAAGAATATGATTTTCTACGAACTAATTCAAAAATAGAAAACTAGTATAATTTTATTAAAAAAAGTAACCAGGCTTCAGCCACTAAGTCAATACGTATGCAATGGTCAATTATATTCCACACGTCAGAAAATAATAAATGCTTTTAGAAGCATGTTTTGTTGCATCTTTGTCATTATGCGGAGTCTCTAATTGATGATTTGTGGACAAGAGATTTAATAAGATTTGACCTCAGCAGCGACTCATTGATGCTGCTCATTATTATAAATTAAATGATCAACGTGTTAAGCACCATGGAATTTATAATTCGGGCCCTGCTTTAGGCGGTCTTGTCACTCATGGGAAGGAAATCGTCTGGGACATTTCCATTCATCCCCGTTGTCAAAAAACAATTGCTGGTCTAAAACATGGTTGCACGCGTAATGACAGTACCTCCCAGAGTGCCGGCAGGCCATTGCGTATGAGTTCACGGAAATAGAGATAGGGACTGCCTAGGGCTTTGTACGACTCCTCTGAGACAGAAATTTGACTTCTCAAAGTGAAGATAATGCTTTAATCCCTTCCCATTGCTTTTGATTAGTCTTGCAAATAGTAATCGCGTAACGTGCATGTGTGCGTCCTTTACGTTCCACCAATTGAGGCAAGTGAAGCGACGTAACTCAGTGTACTGGTGGGGCACTGACCATTTCTTCGGATCCTTCCAAATCATTGTGAAATAATTCTCAGAGGAAACAACGTTTTCGCTCACCACCTATCTATTTTATTCTCTATTATTATTTTTATTTTTTTATTTTTATTTTTTTATTTATTTATTATTTATTTATTTATTTATTTTTTTATTTATTTATTTATTCTATTTTATTTATTTATTTATTTATTTTTTATTTTTTGTTTCTTTATTCTTTTGTTTTTTTTTATTTTTTTTTTTTTTATTGTTTATTATTTATTATTTATTATTCATTTTTCTTGTTTGATTTTTTATTTGTTATTTCTATTTATTCTCTTTTTGTTTTTATTTTCTTGTTGTTTTGTATTTCTTTTTTTTATTTTTTTTGTTTTATTGTTGTTTGTTTTATTATTATTATTTGTTTGTTTGTTTTTTTATTTTTTGTTTCGTTTGTTTTATTTTCTTGTTATTTCATTTGTTTTTATATTTATTTATTTATTTATTTTTTGTTTATTTATTTTTTCTTTATTATGTTTCATTATTTTGTTTATTTGTTATTTTTATTTGTTTTTGTTATTTATTTTTATTATTTGTTTGTTGTTATTGTTGTTTATTTTTTATTTTTTCATTTGTTGTTGTTGTTTGTTCGTTGTTTGTTGTTGTTTTTTGTTGTTGTTGTTTTTTGTTTTTTTTAGTTGTTTTATTTATTTGTTTTTTTTATTTATTTATTTTTTATTTATTTGTTCATCTATTGTTTTTATTCTCGTTTATTGATTTATTTATTTGTTTTTTGTTATTTGTTTTTATTTATTTGTTTTCTTTTATCTATTTTTTTATTTGTTTATTTGATTGTTCTATTTGTTTATTTTTTTCCATTTTTGTTATTTGTTGTTGTTATGTTAGTTGTTTGTTTGTTTTGTTTGTTTTTTTATTATTTGTTTGTTTTTTGTTGTTTTTGTTTGTTTTTGTTTCTTGTTTGTTTGTTTGTTTGTTGTTGTTTTTTTTCTTTTTTTTTTTTATTTTTCTATTTGTTTGCATTGTTTGTTTATTCTGTTTTTGTTTTTATTTTTTGTTTTTGTTTTTTGTTTTTTATTTTTTTTTTTTGTTTATTGTTTATTTGTTTATTTTTTTTTGTTTTGTTGTTTGTTTGTTTGTTGTTATTGTTTCTTTTTGTTGTTTGTTTGTTATGTTGTTGTTTATTTGTATTTGTTTATTTGTTTATTATTTTTGTTATTTTTTTTGTTATTTTGTTTATTTGATTTTTGTTATTTTTGTTGTTTTTTTTATTTGTTTGTTTATTGTTTGTTGTTTGTTATTTTTTATTTTTTTTATTTTTTATTTTTTGTTTATTTCTTTATTTTTGTTCTATTTATTTATTTGTTTGTTTATTTGTTTCTTTGTTTTTATTTTCTATTTATTTGTTTCTATTGCTATTTGTTTTGTTCGTTTTTTATTTGTTTTTTGATTGTTTTGTTTGTTTTTCATTTTTTTTGTTTTTGTTATTGTATTCTATTTTTGTTGTTTATTTATTTTAGTTTATTTGTTGTTATTTGTTCTGTTCGTTGTTGTTTATTTGTTTTGTTGTTCTATTTCATTTATTTGTTTGTTTATTTGTTGTTGTTGTGTTTGTTTTTGTATTGTTATTGTCTATTTTGTTGTTTTTGTTTTTGTTTATTGTTTTTTTATTTTTTGTTTTATTTTTTATTTATTTTTCTTGTTACATTTATTTTTTATTTTCTTGTTATTTTTTTCTTTCTATTTTTTATTTTATCTTTTTGTTTATTTTGTTATTGTTTATTGTTATTTTTTCTTGTTGTTTTGTTATCTATTGTTGTTAGTTTATTTATTTTTTTGTTTTTGTTTTTGTTTTGTTGTTTGTTGTTTTTTTTTGTTTTTGTTGTTATTATTATTTTTTTTATTTGTTGTTTTTGTTTTATTTTTTCTTTTCGTTATTTGTTTTGTTTTTATCTATTATTTATTTTTTGTTCTTTTCTATTTTTTTTTTTTTGTTTTTTTTTGTTTTTGTTGTTTGTTATTATTCTGTTTTTGTTATCTTGTTGTTTTTGTTTTTTTTTATTTTGTTGTTGCTTTTTGTTTTTATTTATTTTTTTATTTTTTTTTATTTGTTATTATTGTTTTTGTTTATTTATTTGATTATTGTTCTTGTTTTATCTTGTTATTTGTTTCATTTTTGTTGTTTTTTGTTTCTATTTGTTATTGTTGTTTTGTTTATTTGTTCTTTTGTTTATTTGTTTGTTTTGTTTATTTTGTTTATTTGTTGTTTGTTGTTTCTTCTCGTTTCTTTGTTTATTTTTTTGTTTGTTATGTTGTTTTTTGATTGTTGTTTTTTTTTGTTGTTTTTTGTTTATTTTTGTTGTTGTTTGTTATTTTGTTTTTTTTTTTTTGTTGTTTATTTATTGTTTTTATTTTTATTTATTTTTTTATTTGTTTTGTTGTTGTTTGTTATTTTTTGTTTATTTTTTTTGTTTATTTGTTTGTTGTTTCATTTCTTGTTTTTGTTTGTTGTTTTTTTTGTTTATTATTGTTTTTTATTTTTCTTTGTTTGTTTATTTATTTTTGTATTGTTTGTTTATTTGTTTATTTTTTTATTTATTTTTTATTTTTGTTGTTTATTTATTTTTTTTTGTTATTTATGTTTTTTGTTTTGTTTGTTTTGTTGTTTATTTATTTGTTGTATTTGTTTATTTTTTGTTTTTTTATTATTTTTTTTATTTTTATATTTTTTTATTTATTTTGTTATGTTGTTTTTTATTTATTTATTGTTTTGTTGTTGTTTTATTGTTGTTTATTTATTTTTTGTTTATTTGTTTTTATTTGTTTATTTATTTGTTTTTTTTTATTTATTGTTTTTGTTATTTGTTTATTTGTTATTTTATTATTTGTTTGTTTTTTTTTTTGTTTGTTGTCTATTGTTTGTTGTTTTTTGTTTTTATTTTTCTATTTTTTATTTATTTATTTTTGTTTTTGTTTGTTTATTTATTATTTTGTTTGTTATTATGTTATTTGTTTTTATTTGTTATTTTTTATTGTTGTTTTTTTATTTGTTTTTTTATTTATTTGTTTTTATTGTTATTGTTTTATTTATTTATTTATTATGTTTTTCATTTGTTTTTTTTTTGTTATTATTTTTTATTTTTTTGTTTTGTTTTTTGTTTTTGTTTGTTTTTTTTTTTTTGTTTTTTGTTTGTTTATTTGTTTTTTGCTATTTTGTTCGTTTCTATTTTTGTTTCTTCTATTTGTTTCATCATTTTTTTTTGTTTGTTATTATTTTTTTTGTTTTTTTTATTGTTTTTTGTTATTTTATTTAGTTTATTTGTTTTTTTTTGTTGTTTTTTTTGTTGTTGTTTATTTATTTCTTGTTATTTGTTTGTTTTGTTGTTCTTTTATTTGTTTTTTATTTGTTTTTGTTTTGTTTATTTTTTTTATTTGTTTTTGTTGTTGTTGTTTTTTTTTTTTGTTGTTGTTGTTGTTATTTTTTATTGTTTGTTGTTGTTTGTTTTTTTTGTATGTTATTTTATGTTTTTTTGTTATATTGTTTTGTTCATCTCGTTTATTTTTTTTTTTATTTTGTTTATTGTTATTGTTGATTGTTGTTTTATTTTGTATTTATTTATTTGTTTTTTATTTTGTTTATTGTTGTTGTGTTTGTTTATTTTTTATTTGTTTTTGTTTGTTTGTTGTTTGTTTTTTTTTTATTTGTTGTTTTTTGTTTATTTATTTTTTTTTATTTATTTTTTGTTTTTTTGTTTATTTATTGTTTTTTGTTTGTTGTTTATTTTTTATTTATTTTTTTTTATTTATTTATTTTTTATTTATTTATTTATTTTTAATTGTTTATGTTATTTATTTGTTTGATTTGATTATTTGTTTATTATTTTTTATTTTTTATTTTTTATTTATTTATTTATTTTACCTAAAAAAACAGTCAAAAACTGCGTATGACGTGCTATGGGGAAAAGTGAATTGTGCGCACATTTTCAAAATTCTGTGATCCCTACACTAAATCATATTCTACTTAAATTTTGGAGGAAAAAAAGCTCCCATGTAATAAAATCTATTTTCAAGAATAAAAAGGCAATCAATTTTGGCTCTTATCCATGTTGTCCTTCGGAATAATACTTCCTGGCGCGACAACATGGAAATGATAATTTGAATAATTGTATTTCCCACTGAATTCTAGAAGACGTGCACAGAAAATGAAGTTACATTTATGTCCAGAAGAAACAAGGGGCCATCTCAGCATTTGCTCAATGGATCAGGGAAACTGGACAAAAAACCTGATCGAGATGGGGGTCATTTACCCGGAGGCTGCAATACAATACTTGTTACAGGTTGTATATACACATTTATACAGTTCACATGGTAAATAATGCATTCTGTATAATTGTTAAGATTAATGTTACTTTTCTTGTAATGCTCAGTATAGTCTCTAATTGTATAGAAACAGTTATGCAGCAGAAACGATTTCACTTGGGATTTAAACTTTTCTATCGAATTTAATCGTGTCATCTGGCAAAGTGTTGTAAAATAATGTACATGTATTGTATGCGATTTTTTGTAATGAGCTGTTGATACTGTCACCTGAAGAATATGATTTCTACGTCGAGTGTTATAGTAATAGACATCGGAATTTTCTGAAAATATATTCCCGCCCATGTGCAACGTTGTGCAACGTTGTGCAACGTTGTGAATTAAGTTGTGCAATGTTGTGAATTATTACTCTGCTTTTCGGCATAATAGTATATACATCATTACAACATGATACATCAGATTGACGAGAATTAAATCTAATTTCGAAATGAAAAAGAAATGTAATTTCCATGCACATTTTTCATCTCAACTCACTATGCCCGCGGTTGAACGAGGAAGACTTGACTTGATTGCTTACCACATAGTGTTAAGTATGACTATACCCGTCGGAAGCACCACGCCACGCTGGTCTTCAATGTACGTATGTATTTCGATTTTTGGGGCGATTGTCCGGCTTTGGCGGCTAGCTGTGTTCCCCATATCCGGGCCTTGTTTAATTTCCACCCTTGAGGGGTAAGAGAGACATGTGGCGAACATGTAGAATTCCCTTCACTGCGCAAACTCCGCCTGTCAGAACTTTTCTTCGTAACTCAGCCATAGAAACTAAGGTGATTTTAAAAGAAAGCTACAGCTCTATTTTGGCCGCGACTAGGAGTCGAACGCGGGAGAGTACTACGGGAAGCTAGTACGCTGCCCAGGAGCCACTCTAGGGCTGGTCATCCATAATTTTCATAAAATCGCAATTTTTCTCAGAATATAGGGCCTCAGAAATTTTTCAGCGATATCAATAACTGTGGAGAAAAAGACGATCTGTGGTCAGTTTTATAAGGATGTATTGGAAAAATGATACTTTACTTACTTTCGATTATATTTTCTGAACAACCCCACCTTTCTAACAATGCGTTTTCGGATTCAAGCCTTTTTTAACGTAATGGCTAATCAAAGAGTGTAGAGATTCCAATTGGCACATTTTTTCTGCTGTTCGCGGTTTTATTTCGGACCCGATTTTTAAACTTTCTTAAATTAGGCTATTAACTATAGACTAAGTGGCCTAAAACAGCAAATGTGATGCTGAACTAACTCACCCAAAATGATTTCCCAAATGTGTTCACAATGATCCAGAATGCGCAGAATACAAAGTTAGCATATTCGGTCAAAATGAAAACTTTCATTGTTTTTGGATTTTTTTCCGAGTTCCTGGTTATCTAGCAAAACCATAAACAGCTCTCACAGGGCTGGAGGCTGTATCGTTTTCTTTGAATTTCTACGCTTCTTGAAATTAGTAATTCAGAAGATCCGTGCATTTTTTTTAATTATCCATTCTGAAGTGGAACACTGTGATACTTATTCAAATTTTAATATTGTATTGATGGACATTTATTGACTTACTATGGACTCCCAGATTTACCAAATAATTTTAATAAATGTGTTCCCCGACAGAGCCCAACAAAATCCGAGAATCAGTTACATTTGTGACTCACGTGTGTCGTTGATTGGCTAATATGGAAACTGATTAAAGCATAATTCAAATAATTGAATGCTTAATGTTTCATCAATTATTCTATCTACAGAATGTACTTTGATTTGATTTCGATAAAACATGAATTGGTTTAATGATTAAACCAAGCAACCATCTGAATTATTTTGTGGTGCACTTGTTTTCTAAACGTTCAACATCACATAACCAATTGTTTAGGGTTAGATGAAAGATTGAAAAAAAACTACCTATTACGAGATGGCGAGTAGTGTTCACGATTTTGGGAACCACGAATCTGACATGACCATTCTCCAACTGAGAAAATACCGTCCGAGAGGTCAAGAACGTTGTTATTTCCTCCATGTGCCAGAGCAGCTGTGCAAGGTCCCAGCGTTCGGCATCTTGCTCTTCGCCTCTAACAGGGCGTTTCAAAAGTTGTTCACACCGCAAAATGTATTATGCGGAGTGATCAACTGTGCAACATTTGTATACTATAAGGTGGATGGTATAAACTCTGGTTATCGTGTACACGTAAATGAACCGTATTTGGTCAAACTATCCTGATTTTCTGGTTCCGCATAATGAAACCCCCACCTAAAAATTGCAGTTTTTCTCTCTCGTGAAGCCAAGTCAGCCGGAACACACTGTGGAACGACAGTGTCTTGACGCTCCACTTGGGAAAACGCCGGCCGGCGGCCTCCTGACCGAGGCCCTCGCCTTAATTACATCGTAGTGTCTGAGTTAATTCTGGATGGAGGTCACCCTTACTCAGAAACTCTTCCGTGCAGTTTGTTAGGAGCGCAGGGCTTGTACAGCGCGCGCGGTCGGTCTGGCACGCCGCGGAGGCGAGGCTTGGGGGGCGCGGGGAGTGGAGTGGTTGGGGGCGGAGTGAGGCGGGGGCATGGCACCACTGAGTGGGGCAGGGAGGGGCAGGGCGGTATGGAGCGGGGCGTGGCGGAGCAGAGGGAGGCGGGGCGGGCGGGGCGGCGCAGCTGCGGTGGTGGGCGCACGTGTGCCTGTCTCTGCGCGATCGGAACTGCCCGGGGTGAAAGAGTCGTCGCCCTTACTAACCCCAGTCGCGGGCCGGAGTCGGAGATGGCTGATACGCGCGCACATCAATGCGACTGCGATTGGGATCAGCGAGCGGAATGAACCGAACGAGCGGCTTCGCCTCGCGGTAGATGATGTGTAGCACACGGTGCAACTATTGAATGGAACTTGTAATGAGAAATTGTTGAAGTAATTCACTCCTCTTCTAGTTAATTCCTCTCTTGACAGTGAAAGCTCATGGGTGAGGTACAGCCGCAAATGTCTCATACATGTATTCCGTTGGTCAGAAATGCCGTCATAATTTGCATTATTTGTTGTAACATTGTCATCATTGTCATATACGAGAGAATTCCTATTTCAAAAGTAGAATAATCACCAAAAACTGACGATAAAGACTTAGAGAGCAATAAAACAATGGACCATTATTGTCCAGTGGAGAAGACAAAAATATACACTTCGCCGAAAAAAACTATTCAACTTAACATTCGATAATTCTACCAGTCACGAACTCTCCCCACAGGGAAAAACATGTAGTACTCGTACTTTGCCCCAACGCTAATGAAAACATGTGACAGATTCTGCTGTTCCTATTAATACAATCTTTTGTGAGATTCTAACCTTTGATGGCAGTCAACAACACAAAGTATACTCTGGACCTAGGAAAAGTAATTCTACTGTATTCGTCCGTTCCTCCTACAGAGATAACAAAAACAACCATCTTCAACCCTAAAACGTCTTAATTCATTAACTACTAACCAAATACAACATATTATATAGTAAATAAACCTATAAAAATGCGTGAATAAGCAATTTTCACATTCACATATTAAATTACGAATGTATGTAATTAATTAATATTCCTTTATCCTTGATTTAAAAAATTCAGTATAGGTAGAAATTCGGATGGGACCATCTTCAAATCCTTTTATACATGCTAAACATTGAATTCAGGACCAAATTGTATTTTTTCGTTGCATTAAGGCCACACTGATTACTTATTTGCTTATTTACTTATTCATTTATTTATGTAATTCAAAAAACAGTTAAAACCTGTGCAGGCAGTGTGCACAGTTTCTTGAGCTCTAGGATTTCTGTCCTAACTAGTATACATGTTGAGTTGAATTGTACAAAGGTACCAATGAGTGTTGGCAAGAAATGATAAACAAAATTCGCTCCTGTCTAATCAAAATGACTACGAGGGCAAATGAGCAACAAATTTTGGGTATTATCTCTTCTCGTGTCAAACGCCTAATTTTTTTGCCGAAAGAACATGGAGAAGGGTTATCTGAATAACTATATCCCCCACGGAGCTCAAGTAAATGTGCACAGTTACTGAAGCTACGTTTGTCCAGAGCAAACGAAGGGGTCATCTCAGCATTTGTTCAAAGGATCAGAGAAACTGGACGAAAAAACTGATCGTGATGTGATCATTGACTCAGAATGTTCATAGAATTAGTTAAAACTTCAACCACTTCAAAAAATGTTGCGATGTTCACTGAAATGGGGTAAAGTACGTTGAAGCGCGTTGAAGCTTGGAGATGCCCAGTGCAGTGCAATCCAGAGGAGCTACTGGAGTGTATGACTAGAGGGGTGGAATGCAGTGCTGTCTTGAATAATATTAAGTTGTTATTTTTATATTATTATTATTATTATTATTATTATTATTATTATTATTATTATTATTGTTTTTATTTTTATTATTATTATTATTAATTATTGTTTTTATTTTTGGAGAAAGTTTTGCTTTTGTTTTGCTTTGATGAACGTCTTCAAGAATTTCTGGGAAATGTACTTGCAATCAGTGTTTTCATTTCAGAATATTTTCACATTAAAATTTTATGCTATAATTTGTGTATGAAATTCACATAATTCTCAAACATCATTTGTCTTGATTCTTTTTTAATTTCTGCAACACAACTGAAATTCCAACGTTGTCAAGATATAGTTTATATTGTAGGTGTGTTGTGAATACTCAATTGTCACTACCCTCTACCCTTGCTAAGTAATCAATTTTGTTAAAGTATTTGTGCTCCGATGTAAGCTTTAGACATTATCACCTGGATATTTTGAACTCTACTATTATTATGTGGCTTTGACGAGATAATTCAGGCCCAGGTGTCATCAAGGCAAGGCCTACTAAAGTATTAATTATTTTGTGTTTCGGTGAGTGTCAAACCGGACAATCTAATGAACATTTTAATGGCATTTTGGAAGTTCAATGGATACTTCTGTCATTTTCTCTCTGGTTGTCATGCTGATCACATGAACGAGATGCCTAACGCCTAGACATAGCACAACTCAGTCCTCAAACTGTGTGGGGGGGGGGCGCAAGTCAGCTGGCTCTTTGGTTCTCAGTATCTTGACATGTATTGACTACTGCATAATTCTGATATTCTAATTAATGTGTTTCAGTTAATTTTTCATTGAATGTGTGCCCTTGTTCCCTAACAATTGTAGTTGATTTCATACGAAACTTACGTTTTTCATAAAATTACTTCACAATTGATAATACGATTTAAAAATAATAATATTGCATTGCCATGATTACTTAATTATCAATATAGATCATAGTTACATATTTGATACAACATACTGGGAATTACTCATTCTCTAATTTGTTACTCTGTTGTATAATTTCTTCATAACAATCAACAAATATTGTACTTCTTACTTTCAGTTATAATTTTTATCATATGTTAAGGTTAATCTTCTAATTATAAGGTTCATTCGAAATTGCGTATGTTTATTCACTAAAGCTTAATTACATGTAATCTTCTGATTACTAAATTAGCACTACTGTTGAGCTTAGAATTCTGGGCAGTGTACTTCAGCCAGGTAGTTGAATATTTCACAGTTCACTTAAGGATCTACTGTTTTTGAAAGCGTTCCGCACAGGGCGTTAAACATCTGAATAAATTGATAATGAACGATAGTAAACGAGGATACGCATAATAATGTGTCCACAAAGTTTTAATTACTTTCTTAATTAACTAAAATTTTTGCTTAATATCGGACTTGAACAGGCAGTTCCTTATCCGATCAATGAGTAGGACACTGCAACCGACGTCACATCTCGTTCAGCAGGATATGTAGCAATTCTTTGCTGCACCAAGATTTTACGAAAATAGTTTCAGAATTCGTATAATTTGTATTCTGCGCTCTAACAAAGAAAAATACAACTAATAAATTAGCTAGCCTTTCAAACATCCTTCATCCTTGTGTAGAGTGGCTTCGGCGTAAGATATTGGTCTCATTAAAAACTTGCTCTTTTTTTACGGATACACTGAGTTCATGGAAGATAGCACAGACACGTCTAGCTACAAATTTGCAGTGAACATATTTTTTTGTCTCAGATAGAAAACATATTTTAACCACAGTTAAGTTTAATCGTCGGCAATGATAAGATATCTAGGATCTAGGGACGACTTTGAATATCACGATTATGAACAAAATAATTATGTTACGAGTATGCTTATTTTTAGTGTTATATTACGAAAAGTTTTGTTTAGTACCTGGTGTATTTATGATGAATTCTTGAACACAATATAAAATTATATTTGAATAATTGGTAGACGCACATTGTTTCCACTTTATTTTCGATTAAGAAATCTAATAAACATATATATTATAGAAAATTATGATATTTTCCCTCCAACTGATCATCGTTCCTCGAAACTTTTCGCTATTCAGAACTCCAGAGACGGAAACATTACTTTTCTTATGTCTCATCTGCCACATTCGATATTCCTAACGCGCAACAAATGCAACTTATCGACGGCATAATTCATATCGCGGGCGGTTGATTGTGCAATGGAACCATCTTGAGAAAAAGAAGACAAACGCTTTTACAGCGACACAATGGGATGCGTGGAAGGCGCGTATGTTGACTCTGTTTCAGACGACGGGAAATAAAATTCAAGTATTTCCTTTGACACTGAAAATCTTTGGATATTTCGCTTCAACCCACCAAGTGAGGGAATAATAATTATACGAACATCATTGTAATAAGAGAAATGAAGAAATCACAAAGCATGACAAACAAAATAAATACTTCCAATTTATTTCTGACCCACAGCATCTACAGTATGGACATCTTCAAACTTGAACACCCCAATAAATCGAACATTTTCCTTCGAAACCGGTTGATCAACTTACCATTACTGGACACACCTCTAACTTGGTCAGCTCTAACTCAGACACTTTACCAAGGAAACAAAGATGTCTAAATAAAAGGACTTTCACTTGTTTACCTTTTTACAGAGCGGTGTTTCTCTAGGGTTATTTCAGCGATAGTCCCATCTTGAAGACCGTCCCATCCATGCGATCACACAAATCGTGGAAAAACGATTGAATGGAGCGAAGACTCACTCCTAAGGGATTGTGAAGTCTCCATACAGACATCAACCCCTGGCGAAGATGTCCTTGATCGCAAGGCGTCTCCCTGGCAATCCTCCGGTTCGGAAAGGGCCCCAGGGCCGCCCTTCCGAGGCGCCGAAGACCGCGGCGAGACACTATTATGCGGTCTTAGGGCAGACGACATCATTAGCTTAATGGCATTCCAGCTCACGTGCATATCGGGACCGCGTATCAGCAATTCCAATAAATATTACACACCGCGTCGGCTATCTGTACACATAAAGTTGACTGCATTCTTGTTCGGACAGCTGGCGTAGGAGGAGGAGGAGGGTGCTAGAAAGGGTGACAGCCGAGGGAAAGTGGGGACAGAGGAGGGGGAATCGGCGCAAGCGCCGCTTGAGAGTCGCCTGCCTGGGACGAGGCGCGCGGCCCGAGTGCACCCAGCCGCGCCAGCGGCCCATCCGCCTCGTCGCGCGCTGCAACTCGCTCGCGTCTCGCTTCCAGGAATGCCAGGGCCCGGCCGCGAGGTATGGATTTATAATATATAATTTATAATGTAATTAACGTGCAGACGGCGGGGTAGACAGCGGGGGCGCGGTACAAGCTTACGCGGAGCGGAGGACGTGAAGGGAGAGGAGCGGGGCGGGGACGCGCGGGACGGGGACGGGGAAGGGAAGAAGGAAGAGGAGAAGGAGGAGGAGGAGAAGGAGGATGAGGGGGAGAAAGAGGAGGAGGTCGGTGCGGAGCGGCGCGGAGAAGACGTGGACTGCGCACCTGGGCAGCGCACCTGCGCGCGCGGCTGGGGCGGCGAGGGGGCAGACGCGCGCACGCAGCTGCGGCGACACTCCAGGAGCGCTTGCCGCGCGCCGCCCGGGCCCGCTTCTGCGCCCGCGACTGCCACCGCCGCCGCCTCCGCCGCGGAGATGCGCGCCTCCCGTCCGTAAACTGGGAAGAAGACTGTTTCATAACCGCGGCATTCGGCGCGCCTCCATAAAAAAGGCTTCACATAAATAAAACAACGAACGAGGGCCGCATTCGTGGGACTGCGGGCGGCGGGGGCGGCGGGCGCGCGTCCACGGGCCACCCGCGTGCGCCGCCCCACGGCCCTCGCCCTGGCCCGCCCTCGCCCTCGCCCTCGCCCTCGCCGCCGTCACAGGTACGCGGGCCACCCAGGACGCACGAGCCGTCGCCGATCTGCGGCCGGCCGCTGGCCACTGCGCCGATTGCTGAGTGGAGCGCGGCCGCGGGGAGGGGCAGGAACGGGCGGTGAGCGAAAGGAAATCAGTGGGGGACACAAAGAAAGCGGTGTTAGTGACGAAAACAAAGCGAAACGTGGGTGAGGTAGGGGAAGAAGAGAAACACAAGCCGAGGGACGGGAGCTGCCGCGACCGAGTTGGTGGTAGCGGAGATATGAACGGAGGTGGCGGCGACACAGCAAGAGGCGCTGAGGGCGGCGCCCGACGGGCAGCCCAGCATCGAACATCGACGGCACCGCCCCCGCCTCGGTTATCTCGCAGGTATGCCGGCACGTCGGTTCCAGCGAAATCCGCCCCCGATCCTCGGAACCGTCCCACCATTAGTCGAGCACAGCGCCGCCGAAGAATGCGGAGCGACGGGGTGGGGGCGGGACAGGGTGGTCCGGACACACGGGCCGCTGTTTTTGTTTCAACGGCGACCGGGCGCGCGCGGGGGCGGCGACGACGGCGGCGGCGGCAGCGGGGAGGGCGGGAGGAAGATGCGCGCGCGCGGAGCGAGGGGGCGGGCCGCGAGGCTGTGGCGGCGACGGCGGCCGCCGCGCTGGAGGCAGAGGAGCGGCCGGCGCGGCAGACGGGCACGGGAGGGCAAGAGGTCACATGCGCACACCTGGGACCCTCCAGCCAACCAGCAACCCGATCCGCAGGAATGCAGCCGGCCCGAGCCGCCGGCCCGGCTCCCAGGCGCGGCCCCGGCGCCCCCGCGCCGCCGCCCCGCCCTCACTCACCCCCTTCCGCCCCGCGGCCCCGGCCGCTCCGCCCCCGCGCCGCCCCCGGCCGGCCCCGCCCGCTCTACGCGCTCCGGCCGGCCGTGTCCATCACCAGCAGTCGGACCGCATGAACGACGCCGCTCCATCTCAATTATTTATCGGGGAATTGAATGCGGCCGATGTATTTATTTTGGTGGTGAGGACGGGACACTGGGCATTGCATTCCACTTCCATTCCATTCCATTAAGTTTAATAAAGCGGTAGAAGTGAAGAATTTTGTAAGAAACTAGAAACCATGTGTGACTATATTGGATCAGATTTTAGAGTTCATCCCAAGTATGTTGTGTTTATGGACGGTGGGGAAGATGACAGACGTCTTCAACGGCCCTGATTTGACTCATGAACTCATTAGTAGTTCTGCATAAATTACGATCATTTTTCATAGGTTAACACACCGAAATTTATATAATTATAAGGTAAGTTCAAAGAGCAAATATTCCGAAAGTGTAATAAGTATGAGCATAAGATTACCATCGCGAGTTCTTAGTCTAAAGTGTTTATCACTAGCAATGCAATGTTTACCTCTATCAAACATTATATCGAAATAGCTCTATTTCTGAGTTTCCACATAAACTGGGTCACATTAACTAAACATTATTTTTCTATTGTTAATCATATGTTTATATTACTTATATTAAAACTTCATCGGCCTCTACCGAATCCTTTCATGTACAGAGACCACTGCCTCGTAGATGTCTTGCGATATCCATAGCTGCGTACGTGAGAGCAAGCCTTCGCTGTTGTTTTACATGTTTTCTGAATCTTCGCCATCTGCATACGATTCGCCTTACGTCAGCGCTGTTTCCGGAGATTCTACCGTCCTCACACTCTTCGATTTTGCCGCCTCTCGCATCTCTCGCTTATGTAAGTGAAGGACACGAATTTCGAAATACTTAAGACATTCGTTTTTATGCCTCCTGCGAATTTTCACCTCGGCACCTGTTTATTGATCCCGCCTACTTCGTTGACATCACTGACCCCACTGGATCCGACTCCTTTTCCTCCGCTTTGCTGTTTCCACCATTACGATTGTTTTCACCGACTTCTCCAGCGTAGTTACCATTGAACTGATGTTAGAGGAAATTAGTGTTGTTTCACGTAACTGGTGTGTGTGTGCGTGTGAAAAATGACCTCTATAGAACAGATTCAATTAATCACTTTTCTTTCTTTACATTACGTTATTCTCAACGTGTTCATGGAGTCCGAAGATGTTTTGGTCATCCACACGCATTCTTTTTTTTAATTTGTATTTTAATGTCCAATATATATATATATATATATATATATATATATATATATATATATATATATATATATATTAAAGATGCCATGTCATAATTGCAAAATATTTTTTATTAACATATGCACTGCTTACCATTTCACGGTTTCAATTAAAGTCAGCGCTCTAAATTCCTGTCATTCGGCATCTTTTCTAGGTAGTAGGATATTGAACTTACATTGCAATATCTGGTAAATAAAAATCAATTTCCAGTCCTGGCACTGAAAACGTGGTCCCTTTTAGTATATCGATATTAACGTTCGTTCTGGAAACTGTTTACAACTTTTTCCACAAACATTCGAGGTATTCATGACAACGAACTTATCTCTTTCTCCTTCTCTACCCCGAACTCCACAGTTCTTTCTTCTTTCCACATTGTCGATCGATTTCAACGCCATTCCGTCCGCAAGCAACCGGAGCTCCGTCGTTCAATCGCGCCAGCTTCACAATCTGCCCATTCGCGACCCCTCTCCTTCCCCGCCTCACTGAGCGCCTCTTCCGTCGGCCATCCCCGCCGCCGCGACGCCGGGCGGCCGCTCTCTTCCCCGCTCCCCACGCTGCCGGCTCAGCCCCGGCGCTCCCCTGCAGCATACCGCCCGCGGGGCCCGCGGACCCCCAGGCGACTGAGGTCGGCCGCGTCCTTCTCAGAAAGCCTTCTAATTATTCGCCTGTTGGCTGTTTACAATTAAGAACACGAACGTACGGCACAGCGCGTGATAGCTGCGGCATAAAGGAATCTCGTTAGAAATTCCGATGAAACGAAAATTCCTGCTCCTGCGTCCACAGCAAAAAACATAGCCCCGAGCGGCCAGTTCATATTTCTTGAGTTCGCCATTTTTCCGCGCCTCGCTGTTGCGAGAGGGACCTTAGCAGGGAGGCTTGGCGAAGGGGGCGTGGCGGGAATCGAAGATTGGGGAACGCGGCGAGAAGGGACGGGTCGGGGGTATGTAGCGTTGGGGCCCGAAGAAACATGTCAGAGATCTTCGCTGTGCCGATGGGGGCGGGGTTGATGGCGGGGGCGGAGGCAAAGGCGGAGGCCGCTGCGCGAGGAGCGATGCAGGTGATGCGAGGTAAAGCGAGAAATGCGAACGGAGTTAGAAGAAGCAGGACGAAGCGAGGCGAGTTGAGGCTAAGGCGAGGTGAGGTGAGGTGAGGTAAGGCGAGGTGAGATGAGGCGAGGTGGGGCGGGGAGGGTCGGCGAGCCTCCTGGCACGCAAATTGCCGGCCGGTCGGCCGGCCGACCGAGGCCCTGACGGCACGCAGGCGGCAGCAGCCACGCATTCCAGCCCTCGAAATAAACTCATCTCACTTTTAATAGGCCGGGAACATACCTGAGAAATACCATTGAGCAAAGAGGCGCGCTGCCGCGGCGGGCGACGAGGAGAGGGGACGAGGGGCGAAGAGAGAGGGGAGGAGCAGCTCTCATTCACTGCGCCCCCGGCTCATTAGAGGCGCAGATCACAGGGGGACACCCCGCCCCCACCTCGTTCCCATCCAAAGTCCTCCCACTCGCCGCACAGTGGAGATCGCTCTCCTTACCTGGTCAAAACTCATCGGTTGCGTCAAAAGTCATCGGGAAACGAACCACGAGACGTTATCCGAAGGACCACAAAAAAAAAACTCATCAAACATCTTTACCACTTGAATGTAAAACATTACTTTTGAAATGTTATTATGTTTTATAAATCTTAGTTCTGATAACCTTAATTCAAAAGCTTAATTGACAAACAACCATTGCATTATTTAATTTGTAAAACATTCAGTAAAGTTTTTTCAACAGTATTTTACAATTTTCAGTCAGTGGACACACACACAGATGTGTGTGAGTGAAATAAGTGTAGTTTTAATTTATATTTAATTTATAATTGTATGTTATTATAAGATTATATAAATGATTATTATTTCAAAGTTAATTTAATATAAATTTTATATTATTCTAAACTAATATTTAATATATAGAAATTACAACTGATCGTCGTAATAAAATCACCCTTGTGAATTTACTGAAGTATCGACTGACATATATTCAAACTCTTCAGCATAGTTTCACGGCTAGAATAATCACAAACATGTAATACGTTATAGATAAATATTCGAATTTGCGCTTCGATTGAACTTCTGGTTAACGCTCGAATCATTTTCGCGATAGCATATAGTTGGTGTTTAATCACAATTTTCGCATCCTGAAAAAGCCCTGAACTAGTGGTGCTGAAACAGCACGTGATTTCTCCCCTTAGGTAAAAGTTATATATTATTTATACCACAATTTCTCAGTCATAATTTTTTGTAAAACTCACTACAAATCCTACATTTGGTGCAAAAATTAAATATTTTCATGCAAATATCAACACAAATTTGACAATTAAAACTGCTTTTCACACAGGTAAATCATGTCTCAACAATAAGACGTAATTCACAAAAAATAGCTCCCGAGTCACTGTTGCCCAGCCATCTGATATTCCCCAATTTTTATTTCATATATTTAAAATAGGTCTTAAATAATTTCTAAAAGATCAATGTGTAAATGTATAACAAAAGATCGACTGTAAGAAACGAACACAGAAATATGAAATAATATACAAATTCTAACTTAGGAAGCATCCGACTGCCTGGAATTACGTTCATGGAGCGCAGTAAATTAGGAGCGGGTGACAATTTGTGTCACCAAATTACACAAACAATACTCATCTTCTCAAAAAGTTAAACATGAACTTTTAAGAAGATGTCTTTCTGATAATCAGATTTCATTAAAAATTGTATCTTCACAATTGTAGTTGTAGTAAGACGCAGACATTTTTCGAATTTTCTAAATTTTCTAAATTTTCGAAAAATCAGACATTTTAACGAACACGAGACCTACACCATTCTCTTAAGCGTCCGTTAAGCTATCTGAGATCTATTTTTAATACAAAATTCTGCCATTTGTAAAAAAAATGGTTTAAAGCAAATACAAGTTGCTTATGTTCGAAACTTTTGCAAAAAAAAGTAGCGATGGCTCAGTGCATCAACTGATGTCACTGCAGCGCCTCTGACCGAGACTACGTTCGACTCCCGATGGCGGCACGAATTTCGACACTAGCTTTTCAGCTAGGTCGAATTCAGTCGTTGTCTGGAGGAGAATTCCGGCGGCCGACTGCTCTGATCGGTAGTTTTCCGTGTTTTGTTTTCGATCAACAACAGGCGAATGCCGGACCCTAACAAACTGGCCACGGACCGAGCACGATCTTTGCTTCCTCTTCCTTGTCCTATCCTCACCCCTTACACACACACATACACTAACATGCACTACACTATCACACATGCCGCGAGACCGGTCGGGGACTTAGGACTTGTCCCGGCTGGTGGGAGATACCTGGTTGAGGAAAACGTCGTTGGCCGACGGTAGGTCGGCGCCGGATCTGGCCATCCAGCGGGGAAGACCACCGCCACCTCCCGAGCAAAAACACACGCTACATTTACGGGACTAATGACTATTGTAGTTTACGCGCCCGGAATCACAAACAATCAGGAAAAAAACTCATGTTTTTGAAAAATCGAACATGGCATTATTTTTTGATCTGTTTATCACGAACATAATTTATTACGAAAAAATTAATTATCTTCTTAATTGTACTTACAGGAAGACGCCGAAAAGTTTCTGAAGTTATTCAATTTTCGAAAAATTAGGATTTTTAACGAACATGAGACCTGCGCCATTTTCTTAAACGTCCTTCACCGTGTCCAATAACAAAGTTTAATCAAAACCACTGGAGCAATATTTTTGAAATTTTTGAAAATGTCCCAGGAGCTTCATTTGAAGTACCCACAAAACTAAAATATCGTTTTCAAATTCAAGGGGCCGCGACATCAGCCAGATCAATTTGGGAATGTCTATTTTGGAGAACTGTTTAGCCGCTAGCGTTGTCACAGACAGACAGACAGACAGGTAGATGGATGGATGGATGGATGGATGGATGGATGGATGGATGGATGGATGGATGGACGGACGGACAGACGTTTTGCCGTCAGTCGATTTTTCGGTATCAAGGACCCACAAAACATGAATTCTCGTTACACCACGTGTTAGAGGATTTTCTACTAAATTTAGCACTTGAATTTTGAATTGAATAACTCTTTTTCCAGGGCACTGTAATAAGAGTTTTTCTGCCGAAAATTCGCGTTTCATTCGCGCACCATTACATAACTTTCCCTCTACCTCATAAGCGGTAGAGAGGAAGTAAATACGAATATAGACTTGGTACATGTAGGCAATTTTTTATTTTTGTATTTCACATCAAAGATCGTAGGGAGGTAGCAGTGAGCGGAACAGCCGACCATCGTTTTCTCGCAGTGATGTCAAAAACACGAGATGTCACAAGAAAGTTCTTTCCCAAAATTAAGTTTGATTCTCTTATAAATTTATAATGCTGGTATACAAACAAACAGCGTATGCATGTCTTTTATAATTGTTTTATTGCATTCGTACAAATTTAAAAATTCACTCCTAATGTCACTCGTTTTCAAAACATGCAATAAATCTTGAAATTATAAACTAATTGCACAAACTACTATTTCACGGGCGAATCAGCAATAGATAGTTCTTATCATTGCATTCTTATCATCATGTTCTTCGTGAAGGAATAATACTTCCTGCCGCGACAACATGAACTACAATTCGAATAACTATATTTCCCACTGAATTCTAGAAAACGTGGAAAGATAATCATGTTACATTTATTTATATTATAGGATGAGTTATGATTTAAAGGCACTTTGTAGCAAAAGAATGCTTTCTTAGCTTCTAGAAAAAATATTCAAATTGTTACACGGCTCAAACAAATTTTAGAGCCTATATTTTTATCCAGTGTCAATGTAAGACTCAGAAACGAACAATATGAAAGCTCATTTTATAAACCAGCTTCCTGAGAGTGCAGATTGTGACTATGGATTCCTAGCATCTCCAGAGTCAAGAGGTCATTTCGGCCAATGGCATCGCCTCGCGAATGCGTTTCCTTTCTGGAGCTCGTTTATTACAGAATATACGACCACAATAGGCATATGGAGTCGATAAGGAGCGTTGTTTTGCGATAAGCGCCGTAAATGGCACAAATAGCAGAAAAGAACTTGCAATTTTTTTATCTGGAACAGAAGGCAACAAAGAAAGTTGAATAATGACTGACTTCTGATAGAAGTGATCAAGTCAAATACTGTACATTAACAGACTTCGAAACCAGGAATCATTAAGTTTAGGAGTAGTATTCTGACTAGAGGAGCCCCATGGGTAACCTCAGCCCTTGTATTAGTTTTAAGTTTTAATTTAAGTTAGTATTATTAAGCCATCAAATACCATAAGCCATTAAGCCATAAAATAATAGAGTTACTTCAACTGAGCTATGTATTCACCATCTATGTCAAATAAATGAAAAAAAAAGGAATTGTATACGTAGCGTCAGAGGGAAACAAGAGTCTGCATCATTGTTCTTACAGAAGTCAAATAGATTAATCTGAAAGAGCTTTAACTAATAAAATGTGTAAGATATATAATTTTCCTAACTCTTAGTGACACATGATCACACCATTTTTAAAGACAGTTGATACTTATAGCAAAATATTTTGCAGCTTAAACCCTATCAAATATCCTACATTCACATGGTTATCACAGTTATGGTGATGGAATTTGAGTCGTATCTCACAGGTTCACTATCAGTGTAACTGCCGAAAGTAGTTTAAACCCTTTTTATACTTTTATTTAGTCATGCATACATCTTTTTTGTTCCGCAATACCTGAAAGTTTACGTCACAATCATTATCAACGGCCATCTTCAACAAAACGTTCGTTGTTCTAAGGTAAGCGATATAAAAATATCGTTTATATATATACGAAAACCTTGTAATGTAACAACGCATCCTTTCTTGTATTTTTTATAACAATTACCAAATATGACATTGAACGAATGTATAACAAATATTTCAGCCGTTTTATAAAAATCTTCCTAAACCAAACAAAGCTTGGAAGATAAAGTTTTTTTTACACTTTCTATTTAAAAAATTAAGATAATGATACTTCTTCCAATGAATTCAGGACATTATGTTCTCGCTTACAAGTAGTCCAAGGAAAAGAGGTTTGTCGCCACTAGAATTCGAACTTCAGCTCTTTCAAGCCGTAGACCACCACTCAATGACAACTACCCAGGCAATGATGAACGGATGTCACTTTTAATGTAGAGAAGAAGAAAAATATTTACAAGGACACCACTGAGATTTCAAAAAAGTCTTTATTTTTTGTCCCCAACTGCATTAAGGTACTTGTCTAACTTACACTTTTTATTTGTGGCATATATCTGTATTAAATCATGACTACTCGTTGGATTAAGTATTAACAAAATCAAAAATATTGTTAAAAAATTGAATTCAAATATCTCATCCGATATGCCCGTTTCTCCTTCCAGAAACAGGGTATAATTTGAAACATCATAATTAATGAACCTCTCTCTCTAGGGCTTTTATCCAGCCAACAGCCGGTTACCCTCTACGTCCCGATGGGACGCATATTTGACCATACATTAGACAAACACACTTGCGGGCTCCTCTGATCTGGGGTAAGCAGAACACGAGGCCCTCCGCGACAACACATACAAAGTCAAGGGACAAACAACCATGCCCAAGGCGGGACTCGAACCCGCGACCCTTCGGACCGAAGCGCTGAGTTGATACTCGGTCTTTGCCACCTCGGCCATCCAGGTCGGCAGTAATGAACCGATAAACACATTTTGATGGTTCCTTTTTTGTTTATTGTAACTTAGATTTTACAGTCCGACTATTTGATTAGTGTGCCGCGATTGTGGAAACTTCTGCTCGGTGGACGGGCCTTCAGTCGCCGGGGAACGGTGTGCTGAACTCCCTTGAGAACGAACACTGCTCAAGGCCTCGCCCTGCAAAAGGCACGCTACCGAGTCGTGGTGAATAGTCGGTTTGTGATGGCTCGCACGAAGTTCACTTTCAAACAGAAAGTGTTCGTGTATGATACATATGTACAATGTGTCAAATCGTTTTGTGCATTGTATCCTGAAGCCTTTCTTCCAAATGTTGATAAATGAAGATCGTAATTATGGTCATATTTGGAATTTTTTTCTAAAGAGTTACATGCCGTTTATGGAGACAATTATCACAGGCCTGCACGCTCTCCTGATCTGACTCCGTGGGATTTCATTCTTTGGTATTCTTGAAAGATCGCGTATACTCGACAAATCCCCACACGGAAGAATTACAGAACAATATGTAGGGAGAACACTCTGCAATAACCCAGAACATTCTTTACGGAGTGAACCAGAACTTGTGTAGATGTCAAGAATGCATCAGAGCCAATGGTGAATAGTTTCAGCATGTACGTGAGTATAATTTAAACTTTCCGGTAGCGAAAAGGCACCTTCCCTCTTCGGCAGTTCTACCGATCGCCCTGTATCGATTTCCCCGTCATCTGTGGCCTCGTTCCCCGATGCCAAATCCCCGCGCGACCTGCACATTTATAAGACGGTTGCACTGTACTTTAGTGCCTCAATCTAAATTAGAAGATTCATAATGAACTTGTAAGTACCGTGCAAAGATTTGAATTAGAACTTTTAGAAATCACTGCTAACAATAACAATTAACAGAGTAATTTATAATGGCTAATTTGCATTTTCTATAACAATTTCATGTTCAGGCACAATAATTGACTTTCTGCTGTTAAATAAAAAAATAATCATAAGGTTATCTTTAAAATTATAAGAGTTATGATTAGGGCTGTGATTTATATGCAATAAAACAGCAAAATATGCACATATATCTCTCAATGATAATAATATATAGAACAAATATAAAATAACGTAAAACTTGGAAATCTTGACTTAATGCGTTTCATTTGTGGGCCCACGATATTTGTTTAAAAGAGAAACGTTGGTAAATAGAAAAAAATGGGATATATCTTGAACAATATTACAATTTTGGCTGTCCGGGAGACGCCGCGTTAATTGATGTGGTGCCGACGTTTCGATCATGTCGTGATCTTTATCAGGGCTCGTAATGCCTTGTTTATTAATAACAATCGCCAATCGTAGCTAGAGGGCTGCCTGTCAACCGCGGGATGGCGGCGTGGCGTACGAGCGGACGGCAGGAAGCGGTCCGCAGTCGGACGGCGCGGGCAGATCCGTAGTACGGCGCGCCGCGGTCCAGCCAAGATAGTAATATTGACTCTGGCCGCGGAAGCCTACGACTTCATATCTTGAACAAAGTGTATTGATAACTTGCAAAATTGTTGCAGGATTTTGCCCGCGATTTGCTCTTTAAGACTACACCCTCTCAGTCCTGGAGACAATGTATTCACCCAAAGCCATGTTCTGAGCAAATCTGTACAACACAAGGTACTATTTTTTAATTAATGAAATACTACAAGATTTGAGAAAATATTTGAAATTTTAACCGTAGAGAATATTGGAGAGTGAACATGTTCTGAATTAATAAATGCGTGTGCTGTCAGAAACTAAACGTTTACTCTTTGAAATACTGAAAACTTCAGCCGGTGTAAATAAAAGTAAGAAAAATACTTTAAAATACAGAAACAAAAGGCAAGTTAACAATTCTAGAAATAGCTTGATTTATAACGTGTAATCAATATGTGCACCATCAACGGATATACTCATTTGAAGACGCTTGTAAAGAGACCGAACAGAATTCAGAGTTCCACGAGAGATGGCATGACAAGATGCGGTAATGCGGCGCCTGAGATCTTCAGATGTTGTTGGCACTTGCAAGTAAACTTCGTACTTCATCGTTCCCCATAGAAAATAGTCCAGAGGCGTAAGATCAGGTGACCTTGTCGGCCAGTTTACTACAGCATCGCGCCCAATCCATCGGCCGGGGAACTTCTCATTCAGCACTTGCCTAGCCACAAGCGCGTTGTGGGCTGGACATCTTCATGTTGCATCCACAGACAATTTCGTATATCCAGGGGAATTTCCTCCAGAAACAGCGACAATGATTCACGAAGAAATCTTGTGTATTTGTTTCCTGTCAAATGTCCATCCATGAAATAGGGACTTATGATGGTGTCGTTAAGAATACCGCACCAGACATTAATACTCTACTGCTTTTGGTTCTCAACTTCACGAAGCCAGCGAGGATTGTCCACCTCCCAGTAGTGCATGTTGCATAGATTCACCTGACCGTGATGTGTAAATGTTGCCTCATCGGTAAACATAATCTTCTTAAAAAAGTCCTGATCATCTCGCACGTGTTCCATAGCAAAACAACAAAACTGAACACGTTTCTGGTAGTCACCATCATAAAGCTTCTGATGCAACGAAATGCGGTAGGGGTGAAACTTGTTACTCTTCCAAGATGCGGAGGGCACTCGAAGGACTAATGCCGGAATCTCTGGCAATGTCTCGAGAGCTGATATGGGGATTGTTGTAAACAGCTGCGAGAACGGCGGCCTGTGCTTCCTCATTCGTTGCCCTTCTGCTGCGCAAACGAGTCTTTGCGTTCCAGTCGCCTCTCTGCACAAGGCTTTTACAGATTCTCATTATAGTCATGTACGAAGGCCGCCGTCGATCTGGATATCTTTCAGCATACAGTAATGCACTTTTCTTTGCATTTCTGCCACATTCACCGTACACCATAATTAGGTCCAGCTTCTCCTCGTTCGTATACATCTTCCCGGATATTTCTGCACTATTTCACTGCGTTTACAAATTTCTTCTAAATCTGGAGAGTTCCCGTTTAGTTCTGACTGCATTTCCTTTCTCCACCGCCCTTTTATTCTACCAACCCTTCTTGTGTCATTGCGAGGTATCTCGAGTTTTCCCACTTAACTCGGCCGTCGCAACGGAAGGGAATATCCTCATCTCCGCATCTCAGTATCTGGAACGGTTCAGGAGAAAATTGAAGGGAACACCTTAGGTGGGCCACACGGTATAAGGAGCACCATCCGACAAAAATAGTACCTTTCTGAGAACCTTTTCATGATGAACTCCATTCCGCCAAAGAACATTCATTGAAGTACCGCACAATGAGGGGTGAATATGCTCTTTTCGCGAATGAGGGGTGAATATGCAACAAATATATACAAATATGGCCCAAATATACAAAGATATGCAATTATGATGATATATAGAAAATATACGAAATAAAAATAGTTAAATTGATTCTAAAGAAAAGAAATTATTAAATAAATACTAGTTCCCTGACTACAAGAAAGTATTTGCCCGAATGGATATTCTGCTTTTGATGTGACGACAAAAGGACTTTTCACTCGTTTAATTTTTTCACAAAATAATCATAATTTTTCTTTCAGTTTTAGCAATTCTGGCCACTTGAAATGCAATTGTCCGTGGGACGTGAAATATCCGCGTGCATTCTACCGGTAGCGGTAGCTCAGTGCATCAACTGATGTCACTGCAGCGCCTCTAACCGGGAGATCCTAGATTCGAGTTCTGACGGCGGCAGGATTTTCGACACTAGCTTTTCAGCTAGGTCGAATTCAGCTGCTATCTGGAGGAGAATTCTAGCGGTCGGCTGCTCTGATCGGTAGTTTTCCGTGGTTTCTCCGATCAACACCAGGCGAATGCCGGAGCAGTACCCTACCAAACGGGCCACGGACCGCGCGCGATCTGTCCTTCCTCTTCCTTTTCCTATCCTCTCCCCTTACACACACACTTACACTAACATGCACTACACTACCTCATATTCCGGTCGGGAGCTTAGAGGGAGACCGGTTGGGAGCTTAGAGCTTGTTCCGACTGGAGCGGTGCCCCGTTGGTGGGAGAGTCCTGGTTTGGGGGAAACCCCACTAGCCGACGGCAGGTCGGCGCCGGATCTCGCCATCTCCCGAGAAAAAAAAATGCACTACTCTTACGGGAGTAATGGCCGAAACCGTTGACGCGCCCGGAAACACGAAAAAATCAATCAATCAATCCGCGTGCATTTTGAAAAGTACGAAAAACTAACGAATTTCGAAACAAACGGATTTAAGTATTGAAAAGTACATATTTCAATATACAGTAAATTATGAAATAAAAAATTCCAATTTTTCACGGAAAAAAGTTATTTCTAGGAACGTAACTTAAATTACAAAATGCATATGTAATGTAAATACGAGTTTTAAACCCAAATGTTAAGAAAATGTCTGGATGACTTAGCTGACCTATACTCCTATAAAAACTTGGGAGTCGTTTTAATAATTTTTTGTAAAATTGTTCCGATGTAACTCAAATTTACCCAAATCGAATAAGATTTTGATAAAAGCGTACATGAGATTATCTGAAAATCAAATTTTGAAGAATTTAGCGCACTAAGGAAGAAATCTCTTTGTGACTGTATGTAACCTTTCGCAATTTTCGAAATTTCAGTTATTGGTGGAAATTGGCCACACGTATACTATATACGAGTATATTCGTTTATACACTTTCCTATATTTCAGAAAAAAGGAAAGAAAACTCGATCCATATTTTACAAATTCTTGAAAATATCTCAGAGGATTAGTGTAAAATAGGTCTGCACAACCTTTTACACTTTGTCTGACTTCGAGAGCCGAATGTGAGCAACTGGAGTGCAAATACAGCAAGCTAAGACGGTTGGGGATGAAACCCATTCTAGAAGCCCTGAGAATGAGAATGTGCAATTCGGATCACCAATGATGTCCACCAATGAGAATGAGCAATTCGGATCATAGCACGTAAATTGAAAGAGCGATTGCGAGAACATAACGAACTCGCAATTACAGTTAAAGTATCATTACTTTTTATTTTTGGAAATGTTGTAGTCGATTTATTATAAGGTATGAACTCAAACGAATCAGTCATACATATTTGATTTAGATAGCAAGTATTATAATTGCTTGTAAGATTGATAATGTACCTCGCTTAGCTACGATATAATCACAAATGTAGCGTGGTGCTAAACACTAAATAATAATATTGAATCTTTTATGTTTGATGATGACAGTAATAAATTATTTTCATTTACTATTTTTAAGTGAATAAGATTCTATCAAAGCTAAGAAATCATAATCTTAAAAAAATCATGATTACATTCTCTTCAATTTCTGGCAAGAGTACATTATATATTTATAATTTCAAATCAACCAACTATATATTCATAACCGTGTACATCATATAAACTAGTGGTGCTACAACAGCACATACTTTCTAATATTGAAATATTGCATTTTCTACGTTACTAACACCTCAGCTATTACTTGAAAACGTCCAATTCAATCAATTTAAACAAAGTGCCTGTAACGTATATCTGCATTCATTTCGTCACAAACTGTAATGATTTCTTACTTTGACAAATCAAAGAGAAAGTCATAATAATTTCGGTCGAATAGGTGTAATTCTGTCGCTGTCTGGAAGAGTCTAGAGGCTGGCTGCTCTGATCGGTAGATTTACTTGATTTCTTCGATCAACACCAGACAAATTCCGGAGCAGAACCCTAACAAATGGGCCACTAACCGTGCGCGATATTTCCTTCCTCTTCCTTGTCCTTTCCTCACCCCTTACATTGACTCACACGCACTACACTATCACACTTGTCGGGAGACTAGCCAGAAGCTCAGAGATTGTTCCGGCTGGAGCGGTGCCCTGCTAGTGGAAGATACCTGGTTAGAGATAATCCGTAACGTAGGTGGGTGTGGGATCTCGTCAGCCAGTGGGATATGATTGCCGCAATCTTCAGCGATGAAAATGCCCTACGGAATTAATGGTCTTTCCCATTGACTCGCTCGGAATCACTACTCAATCAATCCCGAGTTAAAATATTCACTACGTTTACGGAACTAATGACCTTAGCAATTGATGTCCCCGAATACTCCAATCTATCAATAAATCAAACGACACATATAAACAGGCGGACTTTCGGCTTGGTGAACAGACCACCTTGCCGTATAGACGAACGGACCAGACGTACAGACGAATGGACGAAGAGACCGATGGATGAAGGATGGACTGAGGAAGACGTTTTTCTGATCACTGAAACTCCAAAATGTGCATGTCAACTTTTCAAGAATTACCTCACTTTCTTTACCCTATGTTTATATTCCGAAATTATGTAGCATATTACGTGTATGCTCTGTTTATAAATAGTGAAAGTAGTATATACGTACTACATGGGAAAGTAAAATAGCACCTCAGAAACTCTGTTTATACAGTTTGTTTAAGAGTATTTTATGATCTACGATGTCAAAGGCATTGGTTAGATTAGACAGCTTATATCACGAAATTATATTAAGTCAAGTATATACGTGTTTTTAGATGTACAGTTTTTAAATTATGTTTATAAGATAAACTTAATTACTTGGTTGTATCTACACGTTTTTCTTTTCTGGGAGAGAATCAAGTCCAGCAGGTCTGAATTATTGGAATGCAATTTTGCTGTTTCAGACTGATTTAAACTCCAATTTGGAAAGCACGCCAGGTAGACGCACGCATCTTGTTGTTACTAAGCTATTGTGAATGAGTGTTTTTATTTTCGAATTTTCATTCAGTGTTACTTCGGAATATGGAGGTTCCATTCATTGGAACGCCGATATTCCCATCAGAAGTGACGAGCTAAGGAATGTGTAGACTTAATGGATTTCGAGTCCATGTGTAAAGGGAAGACAATGGAAAATTCAAAAATTGAGATATGGGATGTTCGATGATAAATTTAAGAGAAAGGGAAAGAGATATTGGGAGAGGGAAAAAGAGGGAGAGATGAACGAGAGAGAGTGTATAGTTTTTTTCGGTGCGCTAATTTTTTAAGTAATAATAATAACTATAATTTCCGTAAGTGTAAGGTATATTATAGCCCGGAAGTGACGGTGTACGTCCCCAGCTAGAACGTGAGATCCGGCGCCGACGGACACATAAGCTTGCAGTTTTCTCTCCTCTAGATATCTTCCCAAGCGTGATATCGTCCCAACTGGTATAATCTTCCGACAGGTCTCCCGACAATGTGGAACTGTACGGCATTGAAGTATGGAATGGGAGAGGAGGCGGCAAGAATGAGGAAGGGACGATCGGGCACAACCCGGAGCATGGCATTTTCTAAATTCGAGCTAGCTGATAATCTAGTGTCGAAAATCCACTATCGACCAGAACCTTAAAACCTTCCGGTTATAGATGTTGCAATGAGAGGGGATGTTATCACTAAGCCATCTCAGACGGTGAGAAAATCGAGTTTTCCAGTTATCGAGATTCTCCTGTATGTGATGTATTAAACCCCATCTATTCCGCAAGAATAAAAAAGTAAGTACCCTTTCCATATATTCCTACAACAACTTTCCGAAATGGACTCTGATTAGAGGTGACCATGAGGGTTCCTCGACCGCAATGCTAGCTGTAAGATTAATATTAGTTTAGTTAGTAAGTCACCAACCATAAGTAGAGTTAATGTAACTGAGCTAAGTAAATGTCATCAAGGAAAACAATAAATTGAGAAAAAAGTGATGTTTTATCTTCTAGATGCAGGGAGCCACCCACTGTGCACCAGTGCGCGGCAATTACACGCCGGCGCGGCGGTAGGCTTTTGGCGTCGGTGGGCAATTGGCCACTTCATTGCCGCCCGCGCCCGGTGTCTCTGCGCAGGACTTCAACGGCTACGAGGCTTCCCGCTGCACTGTTAATGTCTATAATCTGCTTCGTTCCATTCGACAAATCGCAGTGTAATTTGAACGTAGTTCTCCCTCAATTTCTCGGGCGCAACCCTCGTTCCCGAGAGTTGGGGCGGGCTGCTCCCCTTGCGGCCGAACCTTGGCCCGCTGCCTTATTTCTTGTTTCAACAAACCACGGGAATCTGTGCAATTTGTTGGTGAGCTACTTCGGTTCCGTCATATTTATAAAAAGGTTGGGTGAGATGATTGAAGCACAGTCGGCAAGGTTGTCTGAGCAACATAGTGGACATATTACGTATGTCGTAGAATAGAGGTGTAGTTATTGATATGTAACATTTATCTGAATATAATGGCTATTGATAATCGAGAATCAATGAATCAATTATACTGAAATCAATCTTCTATTTTCAGTCGCAACAAATCCTCTCAATTATTGAATTAGAAAGTGTGAATGGAGATTTGACATCAGTAATTGCATTTTTAGGCGAATGATATATTTATTACTAATTGGGGGGATTCTGCACATCAATGACTTTACTTACAAATTGGGCTAATATCTGGAAAATAAAGTAGAACCCAACAAAATCTGTAGCAAATATATTCACATTAAAACCATTCACACACCCTCACCCACTTTTTATAAATAACGACACCATTAACTGGACACCAACAAACACAATAAAATGCTTGGGCTTAAACTTCGATACTCGACTCAACTGGAAGTAACATATAGAGGTAAAAATTCAGCAAGCCGAAACTAAACTAATTCAACTACGACCCTTACTGAATCAACACAGTCATGTCTCCACATCCAATGCACTATTACTCTACAAATCAATAATCCGGCCGACTCTAGTTTATGTTTGCCCCATCCGGACCAACGCTGCCAATACAAATCTAAACAAAATGCACGTGATCCAAAATAAAATATTAAGATTAATCACAAAAGCACCTTGTTTCATCAGTAACAACCAACTACATAATGATCTGAATGTAAACACAATAAAACATCAAATAACCTATCTCGCACACAATTTCTATACAAACCTTCCCCAAATACAAGCATCATCCCTCATTAAACTAAAAAAAAAACAATTATCCAACAAGAATTAATAACAGATATCCACTTCACTCATTCTATAAAATGTTCGCAAACCTGGAATAATACTTATCTGAGATGCTTCCTGCTTCCTCTTCCGCTATATATTTTTTAAAATAATTGTAATGTGTATAACTTTAAGTTAGTTTATGTTAGTATAAGATAGATTAAGTCCATCAAACATTTGCACAGTAATCTGTTCAGTAAACTGAACAATGTAATGTCAAACAATATAAAAAATAAAAAAAGACATCAATGATTGCGATTTCTCATTTTGATTGTGTCATATTTGACAGGAGACTTTCTCTCCAAATTAATACACGAAGATTTTATAGAAATGTTATTAGTAACAAGAATTTTAATTAACGACGAGAGTTTTTATTACTAAAATAATATCATAAAGTTCATTTTTGTTAACGACTATGATTTAATTAAAATATAATTTTTCAAAAAATATTACAGATTTATATCTGGGTAGTTTCTTCAGAATTCACAGTTCCTCAATTTATGGCTGCAGGGTGGTTTTTACTAAACAAACTAATTACAAACTTTCTTTTCAGATTTTACTCCCTGTAAAAAAATCTGTTTCTTTTCAGAAAAAGGCGGATTTTCGACGCTATTCCTATAAGTAAAAATCAAAGAGGAATTATATTTACAATTTTTTTCATATAATTTTACTTCTTTAAGAGACTTTCTTTTCCTTTCTCTTTCCTTTTGACCGAAACTAACTTACTCTTATGATGGAAGTTTGCTATACATCTATGTAAAAATTACATTTCTTTAAGATTTCTCTACCTCAAAATGATGAAAATCGTGAAATTCCATGTTTTAAATTTTTACTGAATCGTATGCTCTGTTTTATTCTCTTTTAAATGCTTCAAACCGTTTCTTGCAACGTTTCTCAGTTGTTGAGAGAATATTTTTTTCGAAGTGAGTCTCAACTGTCAAGCCCTTAGTGAGTGAACTTCAGATGCATTTTCCGAATTGGGAATTTTCATGACATCCATGCAAGTCAAACATCATAAATCATAAACTTAAAAAAATAATAATGTAATTCTTTTTGCTGAATGTAACCTATGATTTGCTCTAGTGAATGAACTAGCATAATTAATGTTTCGATTATATGAACTGAAATGTCAAGAATAAATTTATAAACAATTATTTTACTCAAATAATCAATTCCTAATTCTATACTGAAGTCGTAGGCTTCCGCGGCCAGAATCATGTGAATGATCTTGGCTGTCCTGGTGACGCCGTGTCGAAGGCTGCGTTGCCGACGTTTCGACCATCTTTTCGTGGTCTTCCTCAGGCCGTGGGCAGACCAGCCCTGAGGAAGACCACGAAAAGATGGTCGAAACGTCGGCAACACAGCCTTCGACGCGGCGTCACCCGGACAGTCAAGATTATCCTCCTAAGTCTACAGTTTTCACATAACTTTAACCATTCTAGATCATTGACTAGAACATACAATTGTGATTAATTTAAAAGAAAATTATCAAAGTATATCAATTTGTGGTAGACTCCTCATATGTGAAGTAAAAATCTGCATTTTGGGCAATTATTTACAAACAAATAGAGACAATTAAAAAAATGATTTTATCTCCAAAAGCATAAAGAAATCAAAAGTACAAGGAAACCGAACAGAAACAGAATTCTTAATTTTTATTTCTCAGGTAGACAGATTGAATATTCACAGGGATTAAATATTATTTTAGATAAAATAATGTTCTCAATAGATATCTAATTTCAAATATAACATGAATTCATTCTCAGTGGAAAAATTATAATTTTGTGGGTTTGGGGAGGGAACTTGCAAGTTATCTTATACACGAGTCAAAACATTGTATGTTTTTCGATCATTTTCTTTGATTTTACTTTGATTTTGATTTGACTGGTCCATCTGAAATAAACTCTTAAGAATCTAAAAAAATTGCAATTATAATGATCATTCCTCACTCCTCAAAAGATTTATTGGAGATTTCCGAACGAGAAAATATTATGATATTTCCACTATTTTGGCGATAGACATCACCATTCTGGAAATAGCAAATACCATGACTAGGCTAGAAATATACACGTTTAATAACCACTTTGATGAACTACTGAAGAAGAAAGACTGTTGTCCACAAAAATCTTCACAGAAGAACAAGAAGGATACGGTAAATCGGGAAATATCTGGTACCTAAAGTAGAAGTTGAAAGGAAATACAATACCCTCTAACAATATCAAGGATCATTAAGGAAGTGGAATTATTGTGTAGAAAAATTATTTGAAATGTTTGTAAGAAATGATGACTCAGTTATTCTCGCTTCTGCAACCACAACCGCTTTATTTGCAAAGGCAGATTGCTTTCATGGTTAGAAAGAAATTAAGACATCAGGATTTTCTTAATTTCACACTGCAATGTAGCAAACAACTGCTCTCTCTATACGTAAGACCACTCTGAACGCATCTTCTGTTACACCATTTCAATACACCAGTTAGCGTAAACAAAACTTCACTAATACAAATTGTTGTATTCCATTTTATTTCTAATCAAATTCGAATCTACCATTTCCCCTTTTCAACCTTCATTCAGTCCTTTGCTGTAATATAACCCCACGCAACAATTATATTTCAACCCACTTCACCGTTTCCAATCCGACTTTTCACTCCGAAGCCATACAATTTGCTATGCAGTGGGTATCTCACATAATAGACCGGGAGCCAGCAAGAGAAACCACTATGATATGCGAATTGTGCGAATTAATTGTGCCAGTACTTGTAAAACACGCCTGACCAAAGAGCGAAATTCCAGATTTACTTTGCATTTGTGCAGGAAATACCAAGAGAATTGAAAACAATATTTTAAGGGTCTACTGCGCAAATGTAGATCCGCTGGAAATGGAAAAGTCGCCGCCATCCTTCCGCATAAATTGTTCGCTATACGAGGGACTCTGATGCGTTGACCTCGCACGATATTTACTTTGTGTTCGCATACAGGGATTCTTAGATAGTATTAGCAATTGTGTTTTCCAGAGAAGTGGGAAGTCCTAACGCGAGGTGAAATCGCTGGCTCACTTGCCATAGCCCATTTTACACGAGCACAAGCGCATAGTCCGAAGTTTAACGTTAATTATTACAAAACTAAACGACGAAGAGTATCCGATTTTGGCAAATTCAGTTTGTACATTATATATAGGACAAGGTCCCGGCGTATTAGCAACGATGACTGAATCACCTGTTTTAGGTTATTCAATGACGGAGTAACTCAAGTCTTGACTCAAGTTTTGACTCACGTTTTGAAATGTTCTCGTCCCTCAAAACTCATTTCAAATATACTCGCTTACCGTTTGTAGCCAAATAATGTGGCTTCACTGTAGCTTCAGTTAGTGACGAAGGAGGGAAAGAATTATTTTTGAGGTTCCTGTTATAAGCTTTCAATTTCGATACCAAGACTTTAAATATTCACTGGGATGACTGTGTGTATTGTGACCGTCCGTTTTCTTTAACTACGAAAACGTGTCACATGATCGACCAAGAGCGAGAAAGGAGCAATTCAAACGCGCGCCAACGCGGAAGAATATGAAAGAATGCTAACTGAAAATTAAGTCAATAGAGAACGCCACAATAGATCGTGCAAGACCGGTAGTCAGAGGGAAGAAAAAGTTATTTCTGAGGCTAGCAGCGGAACTGTGCAGACGTACTGACGACACGCCAGGGATTCCTATTGCAGCGGACTTCAGAACGGCGTCTTTTATAAAACTCT
The DNA here is from genome assembly GCA_964035755.1 of Teleogryllus oceanicus. Classification (NCBI taxonomy): domain Eukaryota; kingdom Metazoa; phylum Arthropoda; class Insecta; order Orthoptera; family Gryllidae; genus Teleogryllus; species Teleogryllus oceanicus. The sequence goes on along the minus strand of CAXIVR010000001.1, from coordinate 54,027,426 downwards.
TCAGGAAGATAAGAAGAGCTAGTGTCCTCGTATTTATTAACTGTCAGAATTGACAGTAAATTAAAATTTATATGAGAGTACGAAAGAACATTAACCTTGTACGAGACGGAGAACACGTTTCTGGTGGGCGACTGAATTTCGAGCGAGAGGTTCTGCAGAGAGGGCTCCGTACTGTTCTCAAACCGCAGCTCCGGCACTTCAAGGCCAACAACCCCAGCAGACGCAACGGATTTTCTGACGCAGGCGAGATGCAAAAGTAAGGTCGTGCCAAATGAAGTTTCTATATTAAAAGGAGGAATTTGTAAACGGAAAGTTTATTCTAAATTCTTTACGTAGAAAGAGGGGAGAGTAAATGATTTGTTCTACTAAAAGATAGAGAAAGTAGCAGTACACGTATTTCCTATCTCTAACACAAGAAGAAAGAATCAATCTTTCTTTTTTTTTTTTCAAGTATTTGAAAACGTAAAATTTGTAAATTAGTGAATAAGATTCTGAGTAAGAGACGAATGCCTGTAAAATTATTATCTGAATTCATAGAGAGGAAATTTCATTTAATAGCAATGTTAATGCAGAATTACTGGTTTTGATTTTCGATTTGTTTTCTTTTGTATAAAGTAAATTTTTCTTTTAACAATTCTCAGTATTTCTGAAAGGTGTCCATTGAAAGTTTGTATTATAATTAAAGCAAGAAGCGGTGTATTTAGTCAATAGTGTGTGTGTGCGCGTGTCTTTTCTTACAGCCAGTTATAGTTATTGTATATTGAATTTCTTGAGTGCCATTTCATGTAATTGTCTCCACAGCTATTTTTATAGAATATACTAAAATAAGTGAAAAGTGATTTTAACTCGAGTTTTAGTAATTTTGCATCCAATCCAAAACGTTCTTCACGACCCTGCCCCCTATTATTCTTTTTTTTATTTATTGTGTGTCCACACTGGGACGTCTCACTGAGCTAGCTGACCATCCGGCAAATTGTGTTCGCCACCCCCTAGACGTCTCAGGTCGGGAGCGGGCCTTACGGCTTGAAACCGACGAGTGGGTCGCAGTATCCAAAGAATAAAAATTAAACAAAATATTAAAAATACTTCTTTCTACCCAATCAAATAGTTTCTTCGGCGTTGATTCAATTCGGCAATTGAAAATAATTCAAATTTTTAAGGACAACTAAAGATATTGAAATTCTCAATTCGAATTGTCAACGTATTTTTCTGTATCTCTATATTAATAAAATCAATCGTTATTGGAGAAATTCTATTTAATTTGGACATCATCGCACATAGTGAACAAAAAATGTTAGTTTCCAGAAGTTTAGTATAACCAGAGTTGACTGTATGGGTCCTCAGAAGAGACATAGTGTGTATCCGGTGCGAATTGTCGAAAATCAGCATCCCTGAAGCTTGAACAAAAAACTCAGAAAAAAATAAGAAAGATTAAATGGACTGAAACATCCGTCGTATCTCGCACGGGGATCGACACTCAAGTTGCACAGAGTACACCCGAGTTTTCTCTCACAGTACAAATTTTAGCACTGTTAATTTTACAAGATTCGTACTGCGACTGATGATCAGAACATTTTACTAATGTCCCTTGACAAGTGGTTTCTTATACTTTACGAGCAAGGTCAGGAGGGCGCCACATCCCTAGGTCGCAAAGTCCCACCCAGGAATAAAATTCGCTTCTCTGACACGAGAAAAAGCAGTATTTGAATTAGTTTCGCTGTCACCCATCCTTCTGCGGGGCAAAGTGAAGATGTGAGATACTAACATTTATTGAAACACTAATCAGGCAGTATGCACCCAGCGTGGTCTACCACTCCACACAAATTTCTTGTTCTACCTGCGGGCGTGAACACCAGGGCGTGCACCTAAGCTTTTTGCTTTTATCCTTACCTCCCGCCGACGCACAAGACAGGCTGGTATCTGGATCCCGGCAGAACGCAGTTTCCTCTTACGGTAACCTCCCCATACGACGCCTGGGTCGGGCCGCCCTGCTAGCTCAGAGCTCCTAGCTATCCAGACTAGTGTTGGAGTCAAAACAATGCACTACTCACATGCGTCGGGACAAGTCCCTCCCCTTTGCCCAGAGGGTCGGGCCACTGGCACAAGGAAGCTGAAAGCCCAGTAGGGGACCACCCGAAGTAAGGAGCAGACGGATTTGGGCACCCCTACCCGTCCCTTCACTGCTTCCACCTTGAGGTTATCGACGTGATTGCCGCCAGAACCTAGGCAATCTGATGGGGAGGGGCGTTGTCCCCGTCTGGACTGCTAGATGTGGGATCCGGAACTTTCCGAAGAACGTCCTTCGCCCGATTATGCCCAAAGTTCGACGCTAGGACCGAACTGGTGGGTTACTGGGCGACACCCCGCAACACATGAGCTGGCCAGAGAGTAGCATATGCCTACTCTCTGCTTCCACTTTGAAGCTAACGGCGTGAGTGTCGTCGTGAAACTCAGGATATGGTTGATCGCCTACAACTCTCCACCAGAGATCATGACTGCCTAGGTGACCGCGATCCCCCTGCGGTGACCCTAATCAAGCAGACGGTCATTATTTTTAAAGTTCTTCAGCACTTGGATCAAAGACTGACCGAATACAGTTCGTTAGTGCACGGGCAGGGAGAGCGCGCAGTCATAGTTACAATTGATTTTTTAGAATTTTACGTGCGCAGTACCCACTTTTTCCTGTTGTAAATTATAGAAAATTGAACAAGAAATACGGCTATATTTTTTCAATTTTTATTTGATCGACTTCATAGATAAATTTTAATTTTTTTAATAATCACAATTTTTAAAATAAAATATTCATTTGTTGAAAATGTCATTTACAGATGAATAAATTATACATTTCAAAGTATCAAATGAAACAAACCAGGAATTTTTATATTAAGTACATTCGGAGCAACAATTGATCATATTTTCCGAAGTACGCGGAAATTCCAAAATTTAATATAATAATAATAATAATAATAATAATAATAATAATAATAATGTCTTTATTAATGGCGAGGCTCAGGCCATAGGGCCTGCTCTTCCGCCTAACCACTGACTTTACATTAATACAGAGTAGTAACATATAAGGGGAGGGAAATCTGTACATTTACGTCTGGGAGTGCAAAACTAGGGACCATCCCGGCATACGCCTTAAGCGATTGAGTAAACCCAGAAAACCTCAATCAGGATGGCGGCTTAGGGCCGAACAGCATTATGATATAGAAGTGGAAGAGAAGAGAAATGAGAGAAGGGAATCATAAGTGAAAATGAAGTAGAAAATACGAAGAATACGTAGAATACGAGAAAGAAGAAAGGAGAGAGACTAAAGGGGGGACAAACTGTACATTTATGACTGGGAGTGCAAAGCAAGGGGCCATCCCGGCGTACGCCTTAAGCAATTGAGTAAACCCAGAAAAACCTCAATCAGGATGGCGGCTTATGGCCGAACATTAATATAGAAGAATATGGTATGGATAGTAGTGAAGGTGAAGAGATGAGGCGTTTAGGGGAAAGGGTCGTAATGACATAAATGGGAAAGACTGTGAAGGAAAAGGAAGGAAGAAATAGTGAGGAAAAGGAGGAAGAAGTAGGTGGAAAAGTAAAATTTATCCAGAAGCTGTACAGAAATGTTACGTTTGGTATACATTAACACTTTACATAAAACAAACTTTAACCAAGTTAATAGACCAGTAATTTATAATATAATATTAACAGTATTAAGAAACAATGTAAAAGTACAATAGGATATAAAGATTAATTGTAATTATTATTAAGACCTATATATTGTAGATATGACAATGATGAAAGTACAAAAATAGCTGTAAGTATTTTAGCATTTATTTGGAGCGTGGCTAATCTCTTTTAAATATTTATTTGAACAGTTTTATTAGGATGCACAGAAAATATGGGTTGTTAATAATTTAGATGGAGTGAGAGGGTAAAATGAGAATAGAGTAGTGAGGTATGAGGTGGAATTTTGAATTTAAAGAATGAGGAAAGTGCGGCGTTTAGGGGGGCGGTGACCGGGTACTTGGTAGTGGGAAAAGTCTGGAGGATGAAGAGGACATTAATACCATTCTATATGTCGTTATACCTTACCCAAGTATTTAATTCGTTTTTGAATTTACGGAAAGTATTCGAATGTTTTAGACTCGCTGGTAGTTTATTCCGGGCTCGGATAGCTGTAATGGTGAAAGATTTACTGAAAAAAGTCGTGCTGTGACGTGGTACACAGAGCAGAGCTGAACTACGAGCTCGGTTTAATTTCAGAGGATTGAAATTACTTTTTAGACGTGTTACATGAGAACCGTGTAAAATTTTATAGAGAAGAAGTAGGAAGTGAAGTAACCGTCTTTTGTCTAGAGTAAGCATACGAAGTAAGTCAAAAAAGTGCGATACATGGTCGTATTTTCTTAGATCAAAAATAAACCGTACGCATGCGTTCTGTGATACTTGAAGTTTACGTTGTAATTTAGATGTCATGTTTGTCAGAAGAAAGTCGCAATAGTCAAAATGTGGCATAATAAGTGATTTAATGAGTGTCTCACGTGTACTGATTGGTAAAAGCGTTCGGAGGCGTTTCAGCGAATGCATTGCGGCAAAAACTTTACGGCATGTTGAATCTACTTGCGAGTTCCAGCTGAGGGTGTTGTCAATAAACACTCCTAGGTTCTTGACATCGGAACACCAAGGTAGAACGGTGTCATTTATATACATTTTAGGCAGGGTAGAAGATGATATTTTATTCACAGTGCTTTTTGAACTGATAATCATGCACTGTGATTTATTTGGGTTTAATTGTAGGCCTAATAACGCTGCCCATTTGTTTAAGTTTATCAAATCTTCGTTAATTTTATGCGCGAGTGAGAAGAGTTCAGACGGGTGGCTACTTAGATATATCTGAAGATCATCCGCGTACATTTGATGACTGCAATATTTAAGTGCATTTCCCACGTCGTTTACATACATTAAGAATACTAGTGGTCCTAATACAGTGCCTTGGGCAACTCCGCGGTTAAGTTTTAAGGCCCTTGAGCTGCGACTACCGGACACCACTCTTTGGGTTCTGGAAGTTAAATAGTTAAGAAACCATGTACGCGTAGGCTGTGCAAATCCCATGATTTTTAGTTTTGCAAGTAAGATGTCGTGATCTACTGAGTCGAACGCTTTGCTGAAATCCAGAAGAATTAACATAGTTATATTACTGTGATCTATAGCTGTTCTCGCATCTTCAATAACATTCAGTAGCGCAGTACCAGTATTCCTGCCGGAACGGAAACCTGATTGCTAATATAGGTCTAACTACACAATCAATTTTCAGGCAAATAAGAAACATGTGTTTTTTGATGTCCAGATTAAAGAGACAAATCATTCATATAAAAACGTCGTGTCAGCTCTTGAGCGATTCGACGTAGAATGGCTCTATGGTGTTTCGTCGATGCAAGCTGACCATAATATTTCTTCAGCACCTAGAGTAAACCCACGTCGCAAGGCCATTCTGTTTCGTTGTGCGGGCCCTCTGCAGGTATGGCAGATAACATATGGCATAATACTGGTATTATGCTTTTACTGCTATAAAGATCGCATATCCACGACTTTACTATTTCAATACCCAGACATTGTAGGTTATTATTGTGTTGAAGTGTAGAGTGAAGCGAAAATTCAGTGCCCCAACCCGCCTGTCCTGGGCGGCCTAAGACTCACCCCATAGCCCCACCATTGACCTTATGGGCGTACGTCTACATTTGCGTGTAAATGCAGCTACGTAAGTACGGATAACTGGTCTCGCAATTCGTAAACGTCCGAAATTACGAATAACCAAGAGGGCGTATGGCAAGAAGTGAATCGGAGGCTTAAGAGTAAAAGTGAAGGCAGGGTCGAACGTCAGGCAAAGCAAAAACCAAACTTCACGTCGAATAGTTTCAAAGTCTTCGAGAGGAAATTGTAGAACTGACCAATCATGATAACGAAGAAAATGATAAAAATAGTTCTGAATCCAAATCACCTCCTGTAATTGTACCTGGCATTACAAACGTAGAAAATATGATTTGCTCTATTGAAAATGTAATTTCTAAGTGTGACTATTGTCTTAAACTCACAAATAACAATGACTGTAGAATAATGCTAGAAGATTCAGATGCATACAGAAAGCTAGTGACACATTTTAGGGAAAATAAAATGATGGTGCATACGTATCAATTGAAGGGAGAAAAGCCATTTCGCGTAGTTCTAAGTCATATGCACAGTTCTACAGACATCCAACAATTAAAAGACTATTGAAGGTCGCAAAATACGACAAACCTACAACCTTAAGCAGAGCGACTAATGTACAGAGAGAGGGGCGAACAACCTGAAAGGGAAGAGGTGGCTTTAGCGGACTGACCAGGCTCCTTCACAGTTCAAAGGAAATTTTACGCCGCGCCGGACCGTGAGTTCACCGTTGCCGGGAGGGGGGAGGGAGGGATGGCACTGGCAAAGGAAGATGGCTATTAACACAAAGGTTACAAATTAATTTTCTTACTGCTGAATAAATTGTTGCGAATGGCGAGATAATTGTTACAAATGCTTAGTAAATGAAATTAAACAATTTTGATGAAGATGTTTGATCATGCGACTCGTATTCTATTGAATTGTCACTGTTCAGTTCCCCACACATACTATCATAGGTCACAGCACGAAGGGCAAAAGTGAACTGGTTACCTTACAAATGCGCGTGATGTGACGTGGTGTGACTTCGGCGTTGCACAGCCGGGTCAATGTTGAAATGCGCACTCCCACAGGGTTCAGCAATGGCAATGGCAGCACAAGGACTCCAGCGATTCCCTTAGCTCGCTTTGGTCGACCGGAAAACTAATGCTGCACAACACGTGCAGATGTAGAATCAGCATATATAATTATCACTCGAATTGCATAAATGCACTGTGGTCGAGGAGCTGGCGACGGCAGCAGTACAACGAAGCAAATAGTAAGAATAATTATAAGGACTAAACGTCCGTCTGCTCTGTAGCTCCGACCATGCCCCTATACTTATAAGTTCATAACTATTAACTCTACTGCCATTGAAAAAGACCACAGCCCCGCTGTATCTACTTGAAGAACAAACTGGCACTACTGCCATGAGACGTAATATTTTGATTTCCATCAATCAAAATATTATGGTGCAGGTACCTCGCAAATCAAATGAAGGTATAGATCAATCAGTTGAGTATCTAACCAGAAATATTCAATAGACAGCATGGAACTCTACACCAGAAGAGATATTTAACAAAAATAATCCTTCAAAACGACCCTTCTGAGGTGAAGTAACAGGTATTTTAAAAAATGTGAACAAACAGCAATTTGGCAGAAAGATCGAAACACAGAAAACAAAAAAATCTGAAAATATAAAAAAACCGAATTACAAAAAAATATTTGAACACTTTTTCATGCAAAAGATCGAGGAAATCAACTCAACCCATTCCACCAATACGCAAGGCCGACGGTAAGTGGGTAAAATCACACAAAGCGAAAGCTGAAACTTTCGCAGTAAATCTAGAAAATGTGTTTGAGACTCAACCAGTTGAAAATCAACTTCACGCCAAAGGAGACACATTTCTTGGAAACATCATTCGAATTATCTCCACCCATCAGGTTTACTACAACAAAAGATGTAAAAGAAACCCTGTATGCACTTCCAAACAAGAAAACCCTTGATTATGACCTTATCACAGGCGGTGTTTTGAAGAACCTGCCAAAAATGGCAGTTGCACTTCTAACTTCTACTTTAAATATCGCCTTCAGATTAGGACACTTTCCATCTCAGTGGAAAAAATCTCAAAATATAATCATTCATAAACCAGGCAAACCTATGCATGAATCCACCTCATACAGGCCCATTTCCCTCTCATCTAGAAAGTCCTAGAAAACTGTTATTGACGAGATTAAGTCAAACTCTGGAAGAACTAGAATTAATTCCTTATCATCAATTCGGTTTTTGAAAAGAGCAAGTACTTCAAGTAATAGATAGAGTAAAACTCTCGAACAAAAACAATACTGGTAAGCAGCTCTCATGGACATCAGTCAAGCCATCCATAAAGTTTGGCATCAGGTACTCCTTTCCAAAATAAACTAGTCGCGCTAACTTTAAGGAACAGATTTCATTCAGGAAAAAAATCTCTATCTTCATTATTGTAGTCGCTGAAAAAATTTTCAATTCAAAAAATCTCTATCTTCATTATTGTAGACGCTGAAAAAATTTTCAATTTTCGACAATTTTCGAAAAATCAGAGTATTCAACGAAACTGAGACCTGCACCATATTCTTAAACGCCCTTCACACTATCAACACCAAAATTTAATAAAAAAACAATGGAGCCACTTTTTTAAATTTGGAAAAATGTCCCAGGACGTCATGTAAAGCCCCCTCCATAAAAAATTAAAATTTAAGTGGCCGCGATATCAGCCAAATCGATTGGGGAATATCAATTTTGGCAAGGCTAGCGGGTGAACGGTTTAGCCGCTAGCTTTGTTGGCAGACGGACGGACGGACGGACGGACGGATGGACAGACAGACGTTTTGTGTAATTCAATTTTTCTTTATCAAGGACCCACAAAACATGAATTCTGACCACAACATGTCTTAGAGGATTTTTTCCTAAATTTAGCAACTGAAATTATCCACTTTTTCGTTACCATTGCTTTGGAACAAACATTTTTCTGCCAAAAATTCCCGTTTTTTTTCTGAAGCATTACATAACTTTCTCTCTACAGAATAAGCGCTAGCGAGAAAGTAAAAACGAAAGGAAATGGACGTTAAAATTAAAAAAAGAAACTATTGGATGATCGGCAGAAACTCGTCACGCTCGGTTTGCATTAAAATACATCCAAACGTGTTTTAATATCGCCTGATTAAAGGCGATATTAAAACACGTTTGGACTTACGGATAGCAACTCTAGGGAACAACTAGTCATTCAAATATTGATATTCTACACAGATTTTAATCAAATGTTCTACGACTCATAACTCATGCACCATGGTATGTATTTAATAATACGTTACATTTTGATTTGCAGATTCCATCTATCCATCAGATCACCAGGATGCAGTAGAAGATACGAAAAAGGCTCTTGTAGTGAACAGCTTTGACAACAGTGAAGACATCAGAAGATTAAAACGACACCGAAGATCTCAGTCATAAGATTTAAAACTGCATAAATTATGTTCAATTTCAAATAGAGATGGCAGACTATGCAGCAGCCATTACAAAATTTGTAAATACTGCATTAAGTTAAAAAAACATTCAGTTGTAACTGAGAAGTATTGTCACGGTACAACTCTTCACTCATGTTTATTTTATGTATAAATCATTCACCGAGTGTTCATGTAATAGGACAAATTGTGAATAAACTGTTAATTACTAAAAACATCAGTATTCAGGTAATTCGTAAAAATCGAGTCTTGGAAGCACATACTTTCTCGTATTATTAGTAACGGCTAAAGAACTTGCGTGAGAGTTTTCAATTATCATTTTTTTTCTTCGCGCAGGGCTTTGAACTAAGGTTCTCAGAGTTAACACGTCGGTCACATTATCCCCTTCACCACCAGCCTTAGAGTGAAAAGATGCTGAATACTTACATTTGCAATTTTAAAAAATTAACAAATTTTCAATTAATTTTCTCAAGGACTAACTTAAAAGAACACATTTTAATAAGGAAAAATCTGCATCATGTTACCACTGTAGCTTTACAATGTTCATTCAAAAATAGAGCTTACCGGAGATGTGACCTACGCCAGCTTTTAAGCGTCATTTGCTCTATACGAAAAAAAAATTAAAGATAAAAGTGGAGCCTTTTTTTTTTTAGAAAATAATGTTTAAAAATTTCTTATATTTCAAACAAAATTTCGAGAAGACTTCTCAAATTCTTTATAAATAATATTTTACTTAACTTAAATATTTCTCTCAAAAATATTTATTTTCAATACTGTAGTGGTAGGACGACGCTGAAACATTCTTGAACTTTAGCAATTTTCGAAAATTCAGAAATTTCAACAAAAATGAATCCTGGGCCTTTTTGAGCGTCCTATAGGCTATTAGAGAAAAAAAGTTTTATAAAAAATGTTGATCATTAAAATAAAATAAAATCAGATCATGTGAAACGTTGCTTAGGAGAAGTTACACTGCCTGTATTACTTCCGAGCCAAACTGGTTCTCTTTTCCTGGCACGAGGGGGTTAGATTTGACTGGAAGAAGTTCTTTGGATATTATAGGAGGGTTGTATAGGAGTTCCTATTACCAATTATATTGAGGTACTCATCTGGCATTGAAATAATGTTAGTTATAAAAATATCCTCGTCTTCTCTTTTAGATTCTTCACGTCTCCTTGCAGGTAGTTTCACTGCCAGCGAGCTTAATAATTTATTACTGTCCAAGACAAAATTATCAACATTTCAGAGTAAATAAATTAAACGTGTAAATTGTTTATCGCTGTCCTTCAAATAATTCTTGGAATGTGAAGAACACATTTATAAGTTGCAGAGAAAAGGCAACGACTGGCATCTATTTCATTTTCCTTTCTTCAGTTTATTGTTATTTACCCGAGACGTGCTAATATATTCAATAGATGAAATGTGCGAATGTTTGAGTCAACATTCAAGTAGCTTTACATTTAAAAAAGTTGCTTCGTGTTTGTATACTTCTGTAACTCCTATTAGAAACTACATCGAATGAGAATTTTTAGAGGCTCGAAGTTATTTTTATGTAAATGCGACAAACATCAATATTGTTGCACATCTAACGTCTTTCCATTTTTTACAGTGTTTTGTCAATGTAACCTTTCATCTAGTGCACTACAAGAATTTTTTCACACAACTCAAATAAAAGAAAACGAATATAAGTTGCGTATTAAAAACTAAATTATACATGAAGTTTATTAATTAGTATTTTAAAGTGTAATTACAATAAGATATTCAAGACAAAATTGAAGAACCATCCATGTTTGTGCCTTCTGAAGACAAAAATGAGAACATGAACGAGCACAAACGCCTGGTTTTCAGAATTATGTTTTATTTTAGTTTCAGTTTTATTTCAGTTATTTCAGTTTTCGATAAAATATCTTCAGAATTATCTCTTACATTTCAATCAAATTCCAGAGGCAATAGTGTCCAGATTACTAAAATACGTTTTATCACCCCACCACCACATTGCTGCGGTTTTCCTCCTTTTGTCGATAACTACACAAAAATAAAAAAAATAATAAAAATATACTCAGTGAGAAACACAGCCGTGAAGATATTCAGAAGAACTTCCAGTTTCTTTGCATTGTATGAGGTAACGCATTCTCTCACGTCAGAAGATTACGTGACATCATACCTGCTCACGTAGAGTAGTAAAAGTGTCGTCCATTTTTTCTGTATTTACGCTTACTGGATGCATATTACAATCCTCGTTCCACCCACATGACATCACGCGGTTCTTACATGTTGAACATATGGTGGTGAACTTAAATATCGTTACGTGAAGTCGGATTGTGCAATGACTTATTTCTTTGAAGAAAATAGTTGTGCTACTATAGCATATACTTTCGAGCATTATTTTTAACTATTGTAATTTTCCAAAATTCAGAGATTTCAGAAAATCAAATATGTGCCACTTTTAAGCATTCTTCTCTCTATTCGATTGAAAAATAAGAAAAAAAAATCTGCGTTTTTTTTTCAGAAAAAATATAAATTGCCTATACTTCAAGCAACAATTTTACACGAAAACTCATGTTTTTTAAAAAAAGAATTGTACGTGTCTTTCTTTAAAGATCTAGTTTTTTTAGTGCAGATTTCATTAAGAAAAAATCTCTATAATCAATATTGTACTCTTCGAATGCTGTTTGAAAGTACAGTATTTACCAAATATGTGACCAGTGCTATTTTTTGGCGTTAATTATTTACGCAAAACTTCACAAATTTTCGAAACATTGTACTACCTAATCTTATTAAAATATCTTTGAACAAACAATTTATGAAGGAAATAAGATCTAGACGGAATTTATGAAGGAAAAAAGACCCCAAAAAAGTTTGAACTTTTGCAATTTTCAAAGAGTCAGTGATTTTAACAAAAATGAGATTACTAGAATTTTTTGAAAAGTGCTTTACTGCTTCCGAAGTAAAAGAATAATTCAAAACTTTCGAGCCTTTTGGGGGAAATTTTGAAAGTGTTGATAAGACTTCTGATAAAATACTCCCCCTCAAAAAAGTATCCATTTCAAACTCGCAGGGTCTCGAGTTCGTAAGGGATCAATCAAGGAATATCAATATTAGAGAAAATTGTCTGAACAGTTTGGATCCTAACGTTGACCACAGATGTATGAATAGCAAGACGTTTTGCCGTCAAGCAGTTTTTCGGTAACAAGGGCCCGAAAAGGATGGATTTGGATTAAATAACTTGTTAATGATGAAGTAATTTACTACTTATAGGAACAACATTTATCCTCGTTTTCAATATCTGGGCCTCACAATTCGCGTTTTTTCGTCAAAATTGCAGCAGCAATTCTTTCTCTTTACTACGTGGCAAGATGAGAAAGTGAATATACAAAGTAAAAAAATACATATTGTACGTAACATAGAAAAATAGCTCAATTAAGAAATGGTATTTTAATACGAGCTCTTTAGGAATTAGTAAAATGAATTGAATAAAATAGTTACATACAACAGGTATTTGAAGCCACATGCAATAGATTACTTTAACTGTAATTACTTATCGTTCTAGTTTTTAAATTTTGTCTTTTTTTATTTTTTAAACTAAACTTTAAATTTAAACTTTATTTTATTTTAAATTAAAATAGTTTTCTACCATTGAGTGCGCTATACGTATTGCTCTCTGTTCTCACAAAAAAGTTTATGAAAAACAAACACAAACATTTAATCACACTGGAATTCAAACACAGGCGCTGCGGGTTCAAAACCTGCGCACAATCCACTAAGAATCTTGCCATCATGGAAACCGTAATCGTTTACAGGGATATTTTATATTATAATGTTGTTGTTACTATCCACATTTCAACTCGAAGTTATCCGAAAGCTTGTAAGATTTTCAAAGATGTACTACAACAGCTCGTACATTTATTTTTATCGTAACGATCACATAATATCAACGCGAAATCGAAAAAGTTTCCATTTAGCCACTTCCATCAAGTACCCTCACTCTGCGATTCGAATTCAGATACTTAAGTCACGAAAGCACTTCACTTATATGCTACACCAGATGCCTAGTAAATTCAGGAACGTACCCGGTGCTTCAAAAAGGAAGATGAACATCTCCAATTTTCGAAAATTCGGAGTTATCATGAAACATGGATGTAAGTATTTAATTTTCAAGAATACATTTCTTTTACGAAAAAATATTGAAAATTCAAATTGTCGAAAGACACCAAAAATGTATTGTCTTAGACCCTTGTTGGATAAAGCGAAGTTAACAATCTTTCCCCTACTTAGGCTTGGCACCGGTGAAGAGCAATCTCTTCCTGGAAAGCTCTGGGTCTTCAACAATCAAGGGAAGTGGAGGGCGGTTCACGAGGAGAGAAGCAGTTCAGGCACGCCAGTTCGCTCTATAGTTTTAATCCGTGGCCATCCGTGTTATCCAATTGTGAGTGCTGTCGAGTGGTGTCAAATATCACAGAGAAGGCGATACAGTGTGAGTGGTGATGTGTTTCTCCCTCGTCACTCAAGACAAATTGTAAGTATGGATTGTTCCATAATAAATGAACAGGTGGGACATGACATTTCTTAAGTGAAAAGAGATATTCGATTTTGAGGATTATTTCGATCACAATAGCTGACTGAGTCCTGGCCGCGCGAGCAATGTGAAAAACGTTCTCGGTGCTGACGGTGTTACTAAGCGGACGAACGTAATTATTCTAGTCTTCGCCATGTTCAATTTAGGCGGACATTTTGTGCATTCGCAGCCTCTAGACTGCAATTACTAAGCTGTGTGTAGCAGTTCTCAACTCTTGGTTGTACACGAGGAGCTTAACATGTTCCACTCGACATTGCGTCACGTACTGCATCTAAAGCAGAAGGGAGCAGCTCCAGGGAGTACAAATATCTAATAATGTATTTTTTCTAATGCGTAATAATTTGATATTTTATATGTAACAATTTGTCATTTGTTTCATTTATTATGTTATTTTACCAAGTCAAAATCATTCTTTCATATGCTAAATACTATAATAAATCCTACCATTCACGTGTTTAAACAAATGTAAATCTATCTATTATTATTATTATTATTATTATTATTATTATTATTATTATTATTATTATCATTATCATCATCATTATCATTTGGATTGCTTTGTCTGTGGCACCAGGGAGGAAGAGACTACTACTCAAAAACATAATATTTGATCCAATGACCACACGCTGGCGGATAGTCATTCTTATCAACCATTTCGTTCAACTTAAGATCATCTGGTGAATACTGAAATTTGTAATGCCTTTACTCAAATCACCATGTGATATTGGTTTCACTGAATGCAGAATAAGTCTTCGAAATAATATCTAAAACTCGTCTTCTTGTGATTCTACAGAAAATGAAAGTTATTGAAAATATGCTAGCTTTTATAAACAACTTCTTAATAAAAAGTACAAGTACGATGTAATGGTTATATTTCTCCGAAATTGGAATTAAAAAATTGTTTACCCTTTAATTAGTGTTATCCTATCTTAATCGCGATTAATTAAGTGTCGACTGTAGGAAAATCGCGAATTAAATTTTTATTTGCGGATGACCCTTACCCTTCTTTGTAGTACTCTTTCTATTCATCTAGATTTTACAAGTATTCCACATTCACATTTACCCTCATCTGCTATTGTCTCGAACTTTTCTTCACTTCAAGACAAATTAATTCATAATCAAATTTTTTTTACAGATGCTTCAAAACATGAAGGTGATACTGGGGGTTCTATAACTTTATATCACCCTCCACTTACTCATTTTAATCGTTTGCCAGACTTCTTTTCTACTTTCTCCTGTGAAGTTTGGACAATTATTAAAACATTAATCTATATATACAAAAAATGAATTTCCGTTTGGTTGTCTTCGCAGGTTCATTTTTCAGTCATTTCTGCGATTCAAAATAAACTCTATCAAAAAATCCTTTTATTCAAGAAATTCAATGTCGTCTATTCTTGTCCCAAAATAATTGCAATGCCACTCTTAAGTGGATCCCTTCCCACCGAGGAATAAAGAGAAATCAAGATGCTGACTACTCAGCAAAGAACGATTCTGAATTTCCTTTACCCAATAACTCCATCTCTGGTTCCCTTGAAGACTAAAAACTTCTATTATCAGTATTACGACTATGGAATTGAGAATGGAAATCAAAATATTCAAAATTATTTCAAGTTAGGGATTCAGTACTAGATCTTCCACTTTTCCTCTTCAACTTAAAAAGAAAACATCAAGTTATTTTATCAAGACTCCGAATTAGGCATTTCAAGTTGAGTTACAGTTATTTATTTAAAAAAGACATATCCAGACGTAAATCCAAATTGTGGTGAAATAATTTCTATATCCCATTTATTAGTCGAATGTCCTTTCACAAATGATCTCAGGAAAAAATTAGAATTTAATACCGATATGCCTTAATTATTAAATTATTCTTCGAACTGTGACAAAATTATTAAACTTCTATGTGCAGCAAAATTAGAAAAATATACATAGTATTTTCTTTTCTTGTAAAAAAAATAAATTTCATATGCTTTTTTTGTTAAATGTATCTGTTTTTGAATATTTTAAATTGTTAAATGATAAGGAAATATTGTTATATAGTCAAACGTGTATATTTTCATATAATGTAAAATTGTAAAACAGACTTTGATTGCTTATGTCCATATAGTTGCAGAGCGATTCAAAATATATTAAATAAAAAATGATTTTGCAATTTTCGACAATAGGAATAATTAAGTGACATTAGATTTGATTGATTGGCCGGGCATTAACTGTTACGGTCATTAGTCCCGTTAGCGCAGTGAATTCTTTATCTCGGCAGGTGTGGGCTTTATAACACGCTGGATGGTGAGATCCAGTATATATCTACACGTCGGTTTAGGGAAGATTTCCTTTTTCAGGTATCTGCTTCAGGTGAGCACCGCCTGAGTCGGGACAAGTCCAAAGCTTACGAGTGGTCTCTAAAGATGCGTGGTAGAGTAGTTCACGTAAGAGAGCGTGTGAAGAAAAATCGCGCGCGGTCCGTTGCTAATTTGGTAAGTAATTACTCCTGCATGCGCCTGGTAATGATAGAAAATCCACGGAAAACTACCGATTAGTAATATCATTCTCCACCAGATAGCGGCTGAAGTCGAGGTAGCTATACAGCTAGTGTCGAAAATCTGTCACTGACGAGACTCGAACCCTCCGACTTACTCAGTGTCGCTGCAAAGAAAACAGTAAAACTGATCCTGAGGTATGTTAGGCGTAGTGAAATCAGAACCTGCACAATTTTTATAAGCTTACTTTGCTCTATTAAAAAACACTTTGTAGCCATTTGTGAAAACATTTTGAAAATTCGAGGTTTCATATAAAATATTCCCGAAAATCAAAATATCGGCCCGATTTAAAGTCGCAGACCTTGTGTGCGGCCGCATTAATTAGATACTATAAATGGTAGAGAAAATACTATCAAAGGGTTAGGCATTAGCATTGTCAATTGAGAGGCAGAATGAAGTATTGCTGTAAACCAAATTTCAGAATCAATGTCGCTTTAAACGTGGAATCTGAGAACTGGACATATTAGAAGAACTCATATTCCATAGAGGAGCAAGAGTTACCCACTTTTTTGGTATACGGAAAGCGAGATTTTATGTTGAAACAACTTCACATTTCGTTCCGGCATTACAATTTTTCTCTTCGCAAGGAGAGTAGAATGGGAGAAAGTAAAAAGTGTAAATGAAATAATTTATAGATATAATGTTCAGTAAATTACTGCATTATATTAAAAATCCGATGCTTCAATATTACACGAGTAAAAAGAGTTTGAAAAATTGAACTTTTGAAATTTTCAAGATTCCAGGGTGTTCATGAGATAGGATCATCGCCATACTGTTAAACAAACTTTTCTCCATTTCAACAAACAAAAGTTAAAAAGAATTTGGAGCCGTTTTGTGAAAATTTTGATCCCGCACTTTCAATTGCCTTGACGATAGTCAAATGCGAAATCTACTAATACTTTCAAAATGTTACTTTTCCATCATTTGAACTTTTCTATTTTTTTGCTAAACTGCCACTGAGCGTACGCCCATTTGTAGGAATACATAATTATATATTTCCTTTTATCTAACAAATCGTGGAAACAGTAGGTTTTGTGTCGAAAATGCCTTGGCCCCAGACGTTGATAGCGATGGACATCCCTGCCTGCCGAAAGTGCTATCTAACGATGTTCTTCAAAACTAGTTCTCTAGATCGAACTTTGAAGATTAAATTTATTTGATAGGGATTGTATAAAATATTTTAATGTTTTCATTTTTTTGTGGGCGTCTTCCAATCTACAATATTGAAATTCGGTATTTTTATTCTTTATGAAAC
Organism: Teleogryllus oceanicus; assembly: GCA_964035755.1. Lineage (NCBI taxonomy): Eukaryota > Metazoa > Arthropoda > Insecta > Orthoptera > Gryllidae > Teleogryllus > Teleogryllus oceanicus. Next base: position 54,009,887 of record CAXIVR010000001.1, on the reverse strand, counting down.
ACAGCTCTTAAAATAAATAATAAGTCTTACGAAAGTTGGAGTAGTTTTTACGTAATTTTACGTGCAAAATAGGTATAAAAAGTCCATCTGTACCACCGTGAAATACCCTCGAAACCTTTTTTAAGCGATGGATTGAAGAAATGTAGAGAAGGGATTATTTATTACAATGTCAGTCACTACAGTTTTTCAACGAATGCCAACTACTGGAAACTCGAAGTCAAACTTGTCGCTCTCTATTTCTGTGAAAGACCTGGACCTCCATCAACCATTCCTTATTTTTTTTCCAAAAAGCAAACAAAAGGAAAACAAGAAACAACCCAAAAACGCAAACATCTGCAATTGAAACTTCTTTCTGTTTCTCGCCAAAGAAGATGCTGAATTGTATTGTTGTCAACACTGCTCATTGCAAAGTGTTCTTTTCAACTGTTATTAGCGCAGGGAGGAAGAAAATGTGCGCAAAGAATAGTAGATGTGTGACTGTGCGCGCGACGGCGCAGAGGGGTGTCGTCGGTCGCCGGCAACGCCCACCTAGCGCCCGTGAATGGCCGGCGGCGGCTCCTTGGCTTCTTCGGAGCCTTCGCGGCGCTGGCGCGGGGACGGGCGCGGCGCGGGCGCGGGCGCGGGCGCGGCGCGGGCGCGGGCGCGGGCGCGGGCGCGGGCGCGGGCGCGGGCGCGGGCGCGGGCGCGGGCGCGGGGCGTGGGCGGGCGCGTGAGGGCGGGCGCGGGGGCGGGCGCGGGGCGGGCGCGGGGCGGGCGCGGGGGCGGGCGCGGGGACGGGCACGGGCGCGGGGACGGGCGCGGGCGTGGGGGCGGGGCGGGCGCGTGGGCGGGCGCAGGCCTTGGCGCTGGCGGCCCCGGAAGCGCCTCCGTCAGCGCGTGCCACGCTGCCTGCGGCGCCGCTGCCGCCGCCATCCGTGCCTTCTTTGGCCCCGGCGCACCCGCGCCGCTCCGCCACCTGTCCAACAGCAAACGCTCACATCTGCTGAGTGGAAGTTACTTCTGTTTTTTCATCTTCATTCTCAATTTTTATCCCACATTCCTTTCCACCTCCTCGCATCTTGTCTCTTTCCTCCATCATCTGCATCTTTTCTTCATTTGAGACTTTTACTTCGCAAATTCCTCCTCCTTATATCCTTTTGATCTGTTTTCCCCCTTGTTATTGTCAATTTTTCTTTTCCTCAGTCTTTTTCGGATTATTTCATCACCAGCGAACTTATCATCTTTTTTCTTGTTACCTCTCCCTATACGCCATTAATTTAATACTGAAGTTCAAAATCAGTTGGGCAAAATTAGTGGCATAGCTGGAACATCCCACGGTAGGATGTGAATATTCTTAGATTTGAAAAACCGTTTCGAATGCCTTTGCTTTCTAATACTAAGATATATTCCAGACTTACAATTAGTCCAACATCCAAGACAAATAAAAGCCTATTGTTAATTTTGTTTTTTGTTAAAATAATTTTAACTCATAATGAGATCTGCCATGGTTTGCGATTACACAGACGTACATGCATACACCTACACGTCAGTCTGTCTCGGCTTGATTAACAAAGGACAAACCAAAAAATAAATTTCTAAACATATATCATTGTGTTTGTGATATTCCATTCCGCAATTTTAAGCCACATACGATATTGCAGATAACATACATGTTTATCTTTCTTTAAGGTCTTTCAAACTATCAGAAAATAATATGGAAATATCCAATGTTTTATGAAGACTGCATTTGAAAACGTAAGTTTGAGAATTATGTTGAAAAGATCATGTGGAAAAATGTATACTTTAAAAAATTAAAATAATTTTTTTGACCATTGACGAACAAAAATGGAGTTAGATTCCGAAAGGTTAATAAAGTTTTCCCGCGCCGGAGGAGCCACTTTCCTCGGGATCGTCCTCGCCGTAAACATCTACTTGTGTTCCTCTTCAGGTTTCACTTCCGCCTTCGTATCGTCCACCAGCTCGTCTCCATCAGTGTTGCCAGTTGCAGCAGCAAATGCCGGTAACTCTTCTGCGACCATCTATATTTCCGCAATCACCTTCGTCTTACCTTCCCCATCAGGGTATATATGAGTGTCTTAATTATGTATACATGCCAATGTTTTGTGTGTTCTATAAAGAGCATTAGTTGGACCTGTGCGAACCATTTGCACTCTATAATTTTGAGTTTGAAAACTCAAAATACCTTCCTACTGGAACCTAAATTCGAAGGTTTCTAACAACTACTACAAAATGAGGGTAGATACATACAGAATGTAACATAATGAATGCCTAAGAATTTCTATTTTTTTATTCTAGTTTTTTGATGCAGGTTTCTGGGGCAATCTTTTTTTCTTCTAATGTAAAGGACAGTGGGGCTATAGCCTACTATGTAGTATACTACGCTATTGTAATATTCATCAAGACATTTTTGTTAAAATATTTTATTTATTGAATATTATGCGAGGAATTTAATTTATTTCTCTTAAGCAGTGTGCTACTTCTCAAATAACACTTTTTTGAGCGGTTTTGTTCCGCAGCTTTTTTTGCTGCTGAGGGCATTAGTATTTTTCTATTTTGTTTCCATTGTTTTGGTTTTATCTAAGCACTCTTCAATTCATACTAGTAACGGATTTTTCCTGCCCCTTTTTTTCTTCCTTAAATATTTAACCGGTCGTTTTCGTTTTTCAATTTATTTTCTTCTTCACTCAACAGTTTTTTTTCTTTAGTTACCTGTTTAAAATAAAATCTATGAAGAAGCTAAAACAATACAAAGAAGTTCAAAAACATTTGTATATGAAATTATAATGATACACAATACATAAATCATTCTGCCATACAAACGCATTCGTCACAATTTTAACTGTTGAGTGTGAATGATGGTGAAGAAATGATGATTTCAAACATAACCTACAAAAACACCGGCATATAAATTAATTTGCTTGAACGTTTTGTAAACGCTTTTTACTGCCCAAATAGCATTAAAATAGCTACAACATATGCATATGCCTGTATTAATAGAAGAATCGGGGCAATTTTCTCTTGGCAATTATTAGTTACACGAAGAAAGGCAGCACGACTGTGTGTAACTTTTCAAGGCGTACACAAAGCAACTGGCATGAAAAGCTATCAACGAAAGACTTGAAATGCCATGTTACTTAAGTAGGGGCAGCAATTTACACAAAATAAAATGTAGAAAGCAAATAAAAGATGTAGGAAAATCCAGTTTTCTGAATGGGACCATCGTTGACTGGATCAATTTACCTGCTGGGGTGCTGGCGACCCTTCCCAGAAGCACGCAAGTTATGCGTCCGAGAGTTCTTATGAGCGCAAATGCAGTGTACAGTGATATGCAGTGAAGTGCAGTGGAAGCCAGCAAAAGTGCGGGCTAAGTGCGATGCATATACTTACCGTTAATGTATAAATTACTGGTTACCTAGGAAAGTGAAGTGAAGTGAAGTGAGGGAATGGGCGCGGGGTCCAGACGGATATATTTTGTCTACTTTATATTTGTCTGATTGGTTTTTATGCTGGATTCGTTTCATTTAAAGAAAAATATTAAATCGATTATTAAAACACGCGGTTCCGTATTCATCTCCAAGGACTTAAATTTCGGAATTAGATGAGAACTACTCGTGTAGGTTTCACAAAAAAGGAAAGAATGTTAAGCTTTAAGGCTTCTAGAAAAAACAAATTAATAAACGGTAAACAAAGAAATATAGATATTGATAAGACTCTTTCTGTATTTGTGCCATAAAAGAAACCAGAAATGCAAGAATTAGTGAACAAAGCAAATTAGATATTGATGAGACACTAAGATGTTTCTTTCCATATTTGTGGCATAAAAGGAGTCAGCAATGCCAAGAAGACAGTCATAAGAAAAATATTGCTTTTCCGTGAAAGATTTATTCAATTGGCAAACTGATACAAAAAAAATATTATAAAATGACTAAATAGGTATCAATCTTCATTGTGTCTTAACTTCCCACGCAGTTTCATGTTGTAATACACAGCGATATTATTGCTTACAAGCAGTAGTACACAGCGATGTTATTGCTAACAAGTGTATATATCGATCAGATATAATAATCTGAAGTAGATCTGTATAGAAGTATAGTAATCTGAAGTAGTATCTAGAGTAGCATGTACTCGGCTTCTGACGGCAGGTTTTTCCCCCTTCAGGGGTTTTTCCCTCAGCCGTACCTTATGGTCTCGTTTCCGCGGCTTTGAGGCGATGGAGAGACCATTGGGGGTGAATACCAGAAGGCGAAAGGTTAGAACTCGGTAGAATGTAGGTATTGTAATGGCTTAAAGGCCTTCGGCCTAGCCACATTGGATCAAGTTTCTAATTTGTCTGTAATAATTACCTATTAAATAAAATAAAAAATAATCTGAAGTTTTGATGACGGCAGTTGGGAAAATGAGGTGGTAAATTTACATGCCAGACAGCATACGAGTATGTAAAACAGATTACATATACATCTTTTTATGCAGCAAGCCATTACAATCGTTGAAAACTCGCTAGTAGCTTCCACAAATAGGTCTGAATATTTCAGGAAAAAAAACTATTTCAATTACAGATAGCAAGACCCGCCTGCAATTAATAAACGAGATTATACAGTAAAATATATAGCTACTAGTTGCTCCTCTACTATCCTCTTTGTACGTAAGAGATAATACGTTTAAAAATTACGCCGAAAAATTGAAATTGCTAAAATATTTAAGACAAATTTCATAATTCTGACTTTTACATCGATGATTACTTACAAAAATGCGCTATAATTTCACTCTAGTTCTATGCCAATAATCGATCAATGCAATATATGAACTTATATGAAATGAAAATTTCTCAAGGAAGTTTCTCGTTACATGTCTAGAAAATTATCTTTTATTACATCTTCACGCTCTACAGTAACATGTTAGAATTAAATTTTAGTGAAGAAGGGACACAAATTTTAAGATACACATGAAACAAAACACAAAACGATTGGACCTGAAGGTAGAGGGCCTCATGAGTTATTTTTGTAAGTCAGTTTGTAACACGAGTTGTTTTTTGTTGAATAGAGGAGATTGGCGAAACCATGGCACCGAGGGAATTCCTTCAGGGCATCAATGTCAGTTCTGTCCAGTCTGAAGACTTCATGAACGTAGATTACAAGTCAGTGAAAACGAAAACGTCATAAATCCTGAGGAAAGGTCTTCCAGAACAGAAGGAAACAAAAGTGATAGCAAAGAAGATACAAAAATGAAGAATGTACTCCAATAGTGAAAGAAGCACTGAAGGGTGCAAGACTGATTACGACATCCAGACCGGACTACGTAAAAAGTGTGAAGAATACACAAAGACACCGATATTTTAAATTCGCAGACATTTGTTATTTTACTGTATTTCTGATAGAATCAAACCAGTTACTGTTGAGTAACTGCATTATGTTTTGGGATTACAGGATATAGAAAAAACAAGTGCTATAGTGAACCAAACATGATAGTCCACATATTTTCAATGTGACAGAAGACGAATCGATATATCTGGGAAGTATCGTAATTGAAACCAAATTTAGATCGCTATAAGATAGCATTTGTACTTTAGCAATTATACTGAATATTAAAATGTTGGATGGCTCTAGTGTTGAATGTTGCCTATGGTACAGTTTCGTTCAGAGTATTATTCTCCGAGTTGAATAAAAGCTCCGCTCACCTGGAGAAATCAGGAGATCAATCTGTTGTAATGGAATTTCCACTGACCTCATCAGCCCGTTGTCGAGGAACATCTCCAACGAGCCAATCCCTTCTACATATTTTCCTCATTCCTTTCCTTCCCGCTCCGTTTCCTCTGCTTTCCTACGACCTTTATTTCCCGATCCAATTTCCTGTCCTTACCACATTGCCTTGGTAGTGTTCAAAGAATTCCTCCATTAGAGAGTACGCGGATCTGTTCAAGAATCTCTGAGAGCGACGCGCAATTGCGCATATGTTCCTAAGGAGGCGAAGATCTGAAGAGGAGGAAAGGGAGTGGCGCTGTTTGCGCTGGGGAATGGGGGTGGGGCGGCGTGGGGAGGGGTGAGGGAGGGGAGGGTTTGCTGCAATCGCCGCCGCCCGAGGCTGTGCGCAGATGTGTGGGCGGACGCCGCGCCGCGCAGGCTGAGGCGTCGCTGGCAAAGGCCAAAACGTAGAGTACTCCTCCGACCGGACAGGACAGGACCGCGCCGCGCATCACAGTGTCAAACTCTCCTACCTGCGAGGTCAAAAGCCTGCTTTCATGGACGTCGGAGGCGCAGATGTTTGCTCTGGAGGGGAATTCCTCTACGAAACAATTTAAGAGAAATTCATGGGATAGTAATTTTGAACTTATTGTTTATTCATCTATGCGCACTAAATTGATGCTTGTGGAATTTCTGTACGCAAGTGTACTGAATCTGAAAATACCAGTGTAGAATTGATGAACGGTTTAGTTTCAAGGTAATTCGTCGATGCTTGCCTTCTGTTCTTTAATTTGTAACTGACACCAATGTAGTCCTAGTGCAGCTTCTTATGCCCTTCTGAATTATAAAATTGATGGGGATATTCTCGAATTAAGCAACGGATCAATATATTTCAAGAAATTGTAAATGTTCTATTTAAATTGATCAGGATCCGATAAAATATTGGTATCACCCATATTATTATTACGACCAAACAATATTTTTAGGACTCCCTCTTCGAGTGTACGCTTCATGAGCACTTTGATCGATACCTATGTCTATTTTTTCTAATTGTTCCATACACCTGGCTCCTAAGACACAGAAGAAATAACGTCTACCACCACCACCGTAAACTGTTCTGTATTCCAGAGTTTGGAGAGGGGGTTCCCCACTACACTTCTCATTCAGCATTCCGCCCCGCTTTCTGCATTGTGAAATGTTTCCAATTTTCACGAGAAAGGTTCTGAATAGAATTGAACTATTTCTGTTTCGGAATAACATGCTGAAAAATATTTGGTTTGACGTAAGTCGCACATAATTAAGCTACACGGCATCATTGCAACAATATGTAACGCTATCTATAAATTACTTGGATATATCATAATGGGTAAATATAATCATTATAGCGATCAGTCGCGTTACAACACGGACGCTAAGAAGAAATAGAAAAACATTACACAAGTTCGTATTATAAACGGAAATAATAAATATATGATGACATGGTAAGAGAAACAAACTACACAAGAATCTATTTGTTTACAATATGTCAAAAACAGTGAAAAACTATGTGAGATACTATAAGGAAAACTGCACTCAGTGCACTACGTCTTCAGCTCTGTGATCTCTGTCGTGATTCTTTACATATTAAGTTGAATTAAGAATACCGGTAGTAACGAATGTTTTTGGCAGGGAATATTCGGTCCCGTGTAATGAAAACAATTAGAAAATGCAAATCAGGTACAGATTTTGATATTATCATTTATCATGTCTTTTGTGATGGAATCGACTTACTGCCGCGAGTAAATGAAACTTGCACATGTGTAGTTACAAAAGCTTGTATGACTGAACATGAAGGGCGTAAATCAACCATTTTCTTATGCCACAAACTAAAACAGATCACGTTATAAAATATTTAAAGCATTAACCAACGCAGAACTAACCCTACAAAGAAAATAATGAACAAGATTTGTAAGTACCGATACTGATTCCTTTGTAAACATTTGGCCCGAATTTCTCCTGAAAAAAGGTTCCTCTCCCTTGCTACCTCTTCTTAACTTTCCCACTTAAGCGTCACATAGAGCTAAATTTGATCAAAACATTTTTTTGTTACTCCGTATTGTGCGTTAACTGTGTTCTAGCCTCTTGGTTGCTCACCAACGAAGATAAACTCGTATTGCTATTTCTAGATCACGCAAATCAGAGCGTCAATTATATTTTAACATCTTTTAATTAATGAAAGAAAAGTTTTCAGGCAAAATACGAAATAAAAAGGCGGGATAGTTTCTTTACAGGTTGAGAACGAATACAAGGAAACCAATTAAAAAATAATAAAAAAAATCTTTCTTAACTCGCTGGTTGTACTTAAACATAGCGGCATGCCATTTATAACCTTATCTGAATGGCATATAATTTACAGTCATGGCATAAGCGCTTTATATACAATTAAGCTGTTTTTAACAATTTTACAATCTTTAATTATTTCCAGGTGGGTTTCTCGATCTCATTAATTTATTTTACCTTTATCATCATTTAAATTTTCTTCTTGCCTCGTACTTCGTAGTGTGGTGGTTAGTATTGAAAAGTAAATTGTTTAAAAGGAATTGAATCATATTATTGTAAAAATATTTAGCGGAAATATGTATTCTTTACAATTTATACCTGGAGATAGAAACAAAAGATTTTCCAAAACGTCGTTATTACTGTAACAGATGTTTTAACTTAGTGAAGTGTATGTACTGGCATTTTGGATTGATTGCCCGATTTTGCCGGCCAGCTAACGGTGTCACCCGTGCCTGGGCCTAGTTTAATTCCCACACTCAGGAAAGGGGGGGGAGAGATAGACTTGTGGTGAACATGTATTTCCTTCACCGTAAGTAGCAAACTCCGCCTGCATGAGCTTTTCCTCGTCACACAGCTACAGAAACTAAGACGATTTTAAAGGAAAGCTACAACTCCATTTTCGCCTCGACCATGACCACATCACGGGAAGCTAGTACACTGCCCACGAGCCATCCTAGAGAACCCATGTAAAATAAATGATTTAAAATATGATTGTCTACAATTTATAAAGGAAGATTTAATCATTTGTGTGTATAAACATAATTAAATTATTTCTTTTAGGTTGTGAATAAAAAGGTATGGTTTAGCTCGCGGGCTCGCTTCGCCGGTGACGTCACGCAGAATTAGCCACGGCCGCGCGCCAAGCCCCGGCGCGAGCGGGTGAGCGGGCGAGCTGCGCGCACGCACGTGCGAATTGGCGAGCCGTGCTATGCATAAGAACAACACTCGGGGCGCGCGAGCGCACTCGAAAGAAGCGAAAATAAAATGGAATGCAGATACTGCAAATAGCGCCGGGAAGACCGGTCGCGCGAAGGGGCGCGGCAGCCATGAAATATTCATCGCGCGACGGGATCCTCCATATTGGCCGAAGAGCCCTCGCCGCCGCCGGGTGGAATTCCAGTCGCTTTCGCAAGTGCGGTGCGCGGCGACGAGCAGTCTGGGCTCTGCGGCGGAGGCGGAGGCGGTGGCGGAGGCGAGGCAGAGGAGGGGCTGTCTGCGGCGGTGGCAGGCGCGGCTATCAGCCCATCTACCAGAATAAAAAGTTTTAAATTGCTATTGAATGGAATGCGTGGAAATTGATTCACGAAATCTTCACAAATATACGGGATAATATACAAATTCCACGTATTTGTCAAAACATGTAGACAAGTGTTTCAGATTTAATGCCATTAAAATTCCAAATCTGAAACTCGCAGACGAATCATCAAATGATACACAAAACCGCATGCGCACGCAATGCAACGAATGATACAGGAGTCCGGAAGCGTTTCCGCTGGCGAAGGGGGCCATGTGAAAGATTTTTACTGAAAGTTTTTATTTCACTAACTTATGATATAATTGAGAATGAGACCAGTGAAAATATGTGGGCATTGCAGTGAATAATCTTTCGCGGTTACATCTGTAGTGATGGCAGCTGCAAAAAAGAGTCGACAATTACACGTAAAAGCGGAAAGATTCTGAAGACGGATATAACATTTCAGTCGTTTCAAATAAATTAATATCAAAGTTTCATTAATACATTATTCACTCAACTCTTCGAACACACTAGCCGTGTTTGCACTAACTATTTGTCCAAAGATTGCAGCACGAGTAGGTCTGTTTCTGAAAATAAGCGTAGCTTAATGCTTAAAAACAAGATATGTATTTTGAGATCGATTGCATTCAACTCATCGTATAACAAGAATTTATAAAGTTTGATGGAAAACATTCGCATTACAGTCCGTACAGTCTGTTTTCCCGGCTTTTGCGGAAGTGGACCTTCAATGAGCTGTCTACCAAGTCTTTCAATTTACTTTTTGAATGTTGCTGTGTTGACGCTGTAGCGGCCGGGAAACATTCCAGTTTGAAGTGAAGGTCTAAAGTTTTCGATTTTTCAGATATCAAGCGACCTCGTGTTTGTGGCCGGTTTCGCAAGTATGGCAAGAGAGACGAGCAGTCTAGACGCTTCGACGCAGGCGGTTGCATCATGCGATGCGGTGGCTGCAGTGGCGGCGCAAGCCACATCAGCAAGGGCACATAGTACGATTGCGAGAGTAAACATCTAAGTCTTTAAAGATTCTTTTTCAAATAAAGATGTCTCACTGAATGAAGTACCGACTGCGTTGGCGTATGCGATGACGGTTCGCAAACGTATGTGACTTGGGAGTGCCGGAGCAGAACCCGAGGCGGCATATTTTCGAGCAAAATACCTGAGTCGTGGTCACACCGCTGTATGTGTAGATTTCTGGAGACCGGTAGCTTTGACCGAACATTTCAGTAGTTTTTATCTGATCGATTAAAAAATAATTCGAAACAAATACGATCAATGGGTCATGTAATTGATGTGATCTTTTCTTCCGCGTCATTCCTCCGCCTCCTAATCGCACACACATACACAAAAACGCACACCGTTTCATACAACCCCATGCCGAGAAACAAATCACAGGCCATTTTTTCTGGGCTGGAACCTGATTGTAGTCTCCATGCGGGTTGTAGTAACGCCATCCTACGATTAAGTGATTGATTATTTTGTGTTTCCGAGCGCGTCAACTGCTATGGACATTAATCCCGTAAGTGTAGTCATTGCCGGCAGGTGGCGGTCTTCCACCCCCCACTGAGACGCGGGATCCGAACTTCACGTGGACTTGCGGATTTCAACACTTCCTGTATCTCCTCTAGCGGGGAAGAGCCCTTGCCGGGACAAGTTGAAAAGTTGACAGACTGGTCTTTGACATGCGGTAGTGTAGTTCATATACTAAATGTAGGTACGTGTATGGGCAGGGGAGGGGACGTGGATGAGGAAGGAAAGGTAGTGCCCCGTTTGTGGTTGATTTGCCAAGGCATTCGATTGGTATTGATAGGAAAAACCATTGAAAGCTACCGGAGTAGTCGGCTGCCAGTATGTTCCTCGAGCGAGTAGTTGAATTCTACCGAGTTATGTTGCTGGGGCAGAAAATCCTTCACCGTCGGGACTCGACCTCTAGCAAACTAACACTGACATTAGGTACGATGCTGTTATGTAGCTGCTTTAAGTAACATTTTTGGAAAGTTTTTTCTTTCTTTAAATAAATATTAAATTTTTTATACGTGTATAAAATGACGTTACCAGCTTGATAATTTAAGAATTGGAACACGAACTCACTAGGCTTTGCTTAGGTCCCCTTACTAACAACTCATTCTGACTCTCCACGAACATCATTGTGTGTGAACATCAAACCAGCCAAATATTTTCGCAAACATTCGTTTGAAAGAATAATTTATGATTTTCTTCAAATATTCATTTAAGATCTTTGAATATCTTGGATTTTTAATAGAATGAACCATAAGTCAATATTATTATTATTATTATTATTATTGACAACACAAATTGGCGTTTTGTATTGGTAGTATACTTCATCCTAACTTCATGTTTTGATCACTCGGAAAACAAAGCTGGTTTTATGCACATTATACAATCGATATTAAAACAATAACCAATTCGTCATTGTTTTTCTGTTTGAAACAGCTTCATCTCAATTTATAAGTGATAGGACTCAATATGAATGTGTGTATTCCCAATGTGGTGTGTTATTTGGATTCAATTGGATAGTGTTTCAACTTAAAGCTGAAAAGGTATAGATGCACTAGCATCTCCACAGAAGTACAGGATTCCAACTGAAAAAAACAACAACAAAAAACAATGTGTATGTATTACAACAGCTTCACCATTGTTCGAAGCATATCAGTGAAACGTTTCATTTTCCTGCATCAACTTTGACTTGCTTTAGACGGCGGCACAATTGAAAGCTGAATGAGAAGCAAAACGAGCTTTAATTTTCATTCATTCACATATTTATTCATTTATTTATTCATTATTCACATATTTATTCTTTATTCATTCATTTACTCAGTATTCATTCATTTATTCATTATTCATTATTATATTCATTCATTAATTATTCATTTATGGATTTATTTATGCATTAATTCACTTATTTATTCATTTATTCATTCATTCATTTATTTATTTAATGTTCAATGTAACATTTCAACTACTTGGTTTTGTACGTTTGGAGTAACAGTAGTGGAACTCGCATATGGACACACACAAACATCGATAGCCCGGGGTTATTTACATTAAATGAAAAAGAAACAACACTTCATGTTTTTCTGCCACATTAGAAATGGGGTTATTAGCAATCAGCAGAGATGGATTTTAGGGCTTTTTTGTGTAGATTGTTGTCGGTGACATATTGCTTCGTAAAAAAGTTCAGATGTCAAACGTCCCCTTAGAATTAATCTAATATGTAATTTTCTTAACACATTCTATGATGAATGGAAGGGAAAGAAGTATCCTAATAATTTACTCATATTCATGAGCAGTGCAGAGATACCAAATCCTGAAGGGGAAGAAATTTTTAAAAATATCAACATTCACCACACTCAATATTAAATATCCTTTAACTGGTGCAAATGGAAATAAAAACAAATACAATTAACTGAACCTCAGAAATTTTGCAACCCTCTCACTCAGATCTTCCGACACCTATGACTCACACGACACGAATTAATTCATTCTCCTTTGAAGATAATCTTTTTCTTATTAAAAATATTTTTAATTTTTCACCCATTATCTGTAAGATCAATTCCATCTTAAATCCTAGGGCACACGCGATCGATCTCTTACATAACCGAGTTGTTGATAGTGCGTCATCAAAACTTTCAGAACACCGTCCTTCTCACCATCTCTGTTACTGCCTCTCAGATATCCTACCTTCTTTTTCGTTCCAATACGTTTTATGGTGTCGTCACCACAATAGTCTCAATCAAATCGCGCACGACACAGCATCCCGAACACCAGAACGTTTAGTACATCAGTACACAAAACACTGAAAAGTCTTCTACTTTTATCTTGTTCTTATTATTGTTAAACATCGTAGATTCATTACGTTTTAAAATTTCGATGTCAGTTAACGATGCCAATGAGTAGGGGCGAATGTTAATGAAATGGCATTTTTTTCTTCCCACTTTAGAATAATACCTTTTAGTATAGACATTAATTTTATGTTATAACAAAAGGAAATTATCCATATTCGTATGACTTTTTTGCATCGTCTTTGATGTCGATTAATACGACACTTTTTACCTTTTAACGTAATTTTTAAAGCCATTTTGGTTGATTTGATCGATTTTAATATCATTTTAATGTAACTTGCTCCAAAAAACAGAGATGCAACAAATATTCTCCACAGAATTTCTGAGTGATCTATTCGATTTACTCGCTTAGAGATTGTAATGTCAGCCAGTGTGATTATGTAATCTAAGGTTCCTGTGACGCCTATCAGCGCCATTGTCGCTTCGGCCGATTTGGGGATAACTAAAGACAGATTCTCTGGTAAAGAACAGTTCAAAATGAAAGTTTGCAAACTGAGTTGACTTGAATAAAAGGATGAAGCTTCGTTTACATTGTAACATATCCAACCGTTCATCTCAACTGGTTTTGATCAAATTCTTTGTCATTTTTCTTGTCTTTTAAAGTATTTTAAAACATTTTAGGAGCATTTTATTGATCATTTTTGGCGATGTTTAGGTCATCAAAATCTGCTCTTACGTCATGAGTGCCTTTGCATGAAATATCCAATAGTCAATGAGTTTTTTAATTTTTTTATTTTTCTGGTGCAGTGGTTAACCACTTTACAGAATAGTTAAATAAAAGTATTACACATAGTACATATACTATGATTAAATTATTACAAATAAGGAGGGTGTCCCCTCTGGGATCCTCTTCAACCATATAGCAGTGCGGGATTGGAATTTTTTTAATTTCATTTGTTCAGAAACTTTATTATATGTCGATTGTAGGGAATCTAGGGAGTAATTCTAAATCTAGGGAGTAATCAAGGTGAGCGGAATTTGTCATTGGGAAGTCTGGAGCGGATTCTTGTTTGTAGGGGATCAGAAGTTTTACCTAGATGAAAAATGTTCTGGGTTGGAAAATTAGATAGTTTTAAGTAAAACCTATCCGAGATTCTGGAAATATGTATGGAGATTTTTGGGAAATTGAGGTCTTTATGGAGTTGGTTATTTGAAATATACCACGGCGCATTTACAGCTATTCTCAACACTATTTTGGAAGGTTTGTAGGTGTTTGATGGGTGAGCACGCAGCGCCTCCCCATACGGGGCAAGCGTAAGTTAGAGAAGGAAGAAGTAGGGCTTTGTGAAGATAAAGTGAGGTTTTTGTGTGAAGGGAGGCCTTCCTATTCATCATCGGGTATAGTTTACGGAGAGTGGCATAGGCTAGATTTAGGCGGGAGAGGATGTGGGGTTTCCAAGTCAGTCGGGTGCCTAAAAGTACTCCTAGGTATTTGATAGTCTTGTGTTTGGGTGTCCAGGAGATGGGACTATTGGATATTTTTATTGGGGGTATGTCAGGGATGCGTTTTAGGGCGAATATTTTTGCTTCATATTTTGAAGTGTTCAAATTTAGTCTCCAGTTTTCTAACCATTTGCAAAAGTTGTCTAGAGCTCTTTGTGTGACTGAAATGGCGTCTTTAAAAAAATACGGTATCTCAGCAATAAAGCTGTGCAGGTGTTGAACTGAGGGATATCTGATGTGAAAATATTGAAAAGAGTAGGAGAAAGTGGGGGGGCCTTGTAGTACTCCACCATTGATATTGAAGCGTTGGGATTCCGCGCTATTGATTTTTACAGAAAAGGATCTATTACTGAGAAAATCCTTTATAATATAGTAAAGATAGTCAGGGATACCAATTGTTCTAAGCTTATGTAAAAGACCCTCATGCCATACATGGTCGAACGCTTGTGAGTAGTCCAAGAAGATAGCGGTGGTATTTTTTTTCTTCAAATGATTGGGCTATTGATTCTGAAACGCGTAATAGCTGGTGGGTGGTGGTAAACTGGGGGGCGAAAACAAAATTGCACATTGGGGATAATTTTGGTTTCTTCTAAGAAATTGATGCGAATAAGGATGAGCTTTTTGAAGAGTTTTGAGAAGGTTGGCAATAAACTTATGAGTCTGAAACTGTTCAGACTAGTGGGTTGTTTATTTTGTTTGAGAATGGGGATGACAATTGAATGTTTTCAGGCAAGGGGGTAGTACCCTAATCGAAGGCAACCGTTTCGAATGGAGGTTAAGAAAGCGATGGATCTTCGCAGGAGATGTCAGACGATTTTTTATTCTTAAGTGATTTTAGTACTGCTTGAATATTTGCTGGGCTAATACATTTGGTGGGTTCAGGAACCGAAGATACTGGAAGATACATGAAGTTTTCTATTTGGCCATTAAAAGCTATGTTTTTGGCGGAGTCAGGCGAGAATATTTCTGAGAAGAGCTAGAAGTGAGGTTTTCTCAAGCTCGGTTATTGCTGTTGTAGAACCGGTTTTCAAGGCGGGAATTGAAGAGTGAGTATGCGTTAGGGTTTTTGTTATTCGCCATAGGTTTCCAGAGTTAGTTAATTTAGCTAGCTGGGACTGAAAGCAAGCATTTCTTTGGTTTGCGAGCGCTTCTTGAACTTCACGAGTTTTTTTATTTAAAATTGATTTGAGATAAGGCAGGTGACATTCCTGCCAGTTCCTTTCTGCATTTCTTTTTTTCGGAAATTAATTTCCGTATATGATTCGGGATCACTA
Source organism: Teleogryllus oceanicus (assembly GCA_964035755.1). Taxonomy (NCBI): domain Eukaryota; kingdom Metazoa; phylum Arthropoda; class Insecta; order Orthoptera; family Gryllidae; genus Teleogryllus; species Teleogryllus oceanicus. Next base: position 53,994,061 of record CAXIVR010000001.1, on the reverse strand, counting down.
ATTGATAGGGAATTTTAGGTTTGTAAGTAGGAGGGCAAGATGCAGACCGAATTGCAGATTGGATGGACTCAGTGAGACTGTTGATGGCGTTATCTATTTATAAGGGAGATTTATGGAAAGACGGTGTAGGTAGGTAGGAGTTGATGTAATTATTGAACATATTCCAGTTAATAGGTCATTGGAGGAGTCTGGGCTGATAAACTGTAAGGAGAGGGGTGAGTGTAGGAAGATTAGTACAGGACAGCGGTCTGAATCAGATTCGGCAATTGGCTGCTGGAAAATTGGTTTTGAGAAGGACTTCTTTAGAATAATGTCTAATATGTCAGGAGGAATGAAACTATTGAAAGGGAAGTGAGTTGGTTCAGTAGGGGCTGCTATGTTGATTTGATTAATGTTACAATAAGTGAACAGTCGAGCGCCTTTAGGAGAGGTTGTTCTGCAGCCCCAGAATGTGTGCTTGGCATTCCAATCGCCAACAGCTAAAATGAGGGTGAGGGAAGAAAAAAAGCATTGATAGGTGGTTGGGATCTATTGGAATGTTTGGAGGCTTGTAAATAGCAATTATGGTGATGTCAGGACCAGGATTTTGTAATAGAGAAATTGGAGTGTTCTCCACCCACGGTGTGATAGCGACAGGTTTACGGATAAGGATTGCGACTCCACCAGCACCTCTGTTAGAGGGTCTATCCGATCAGTCGATATTAAATTCTGGGATTGAAAATCTTGCCAAAGGCTGAAGATGTGTTTCAGTTCGAATTGCTATATCTATTTTATATTCTTGTAGAATATGGGATAGGAAGAGTATTTTGTTTATTATACCGTTTGCATTCCAATTAAACAAGTTTAGATTATTAAAATTAGTGCGTGCCATTAAGGATGATTGGGATGAGGGCTGTTCTGAATTTGTGGTATTAAGGCAGAAATGATTTGGTTTACTATATTTACCAGAAACTGATTTTGGTGATTATGGTTTGGGGAGAAGTAGCGAAGTTTGGGGGGGGACTTTTGGGAGGCGTGGGAATTCTGAAGTTGATGATATGGGAGGACATTGTTGCGGGGGGTTGGGCAGGTTTAGGACTGGATTGTACTGTGAGTTCATATGAGATAATAAATAAATGGATATTCTGGTTGGGTGCGGTGATCGGAATTTATGGAAGGAATCTTGTCTTTTTTGAAAGTGACTACATCTCTTGTCGGAGGCAAGGTGGTTTCCTCCGCAGTTTGCGCAAGTTAATAATGCATTAAGTGCAAGTGTGCAGTTACTAGAAGGATGAGGTTCACGACATTTTACACATTTCGTCTGTTTTTACAGTAGTTGCGGGTGTGGTTGGAGTCTTGACAGTTTTTGCATTGCACTATAGTTTATTTTTTCTTTCTGAGTTCAACTTTTACAACACAGTGAAGTAGGAGTTCAGTTTTAAAGAGCATTTCAAAATCACTGCCTGAAGTTATTTCTACCGCGCACAATGGCATAGGGGAGCGGTCGGATTTATATCATCTTAAAACTTTGGCAGGTGTTATGCCTTTTTCAACAAGAGCAGAATGAATTTCTGCGTCTGTGAAGGAAGTGTGAATTCCTCTTATTATCGCGCTTTTATTTCTGGACTTTGGATCACTATAAGTGTGATGTTCTACTTTCTGTTCATTAAGGAAGGAAACTATTTTCCGGAAGTCACTGCTTGTAGTTGTGTTGACTTTTACAACTTGCCCGCGAGACGAGGTAGAGAAATGTTTTTTACACGTATTTTGAATATTGTTGATCAACGATTTAAAGTCAGGTGGGTTGATGTTGTGTATGAAAACAGGGGGAGGTTTAGATTCCTTACTCGGTTGTTGAACTTCTTGGTCCGGGTTACGTTGGTCGTCTGGTAAAGAGGCTAGCGGGTCAAATCTGTTTCCCGTTGTAACATTTATTTGAACACTAGAAGGTTCAGCACTATTATTATCGACTCTTTTCCTTTTTAGAGAGTTAAGTTCATTCGTTGTTTAAAAATTTGAGTCATTTGCGACATTAGCCATGTTGTGCTGTGGTAAATGTATATAGTTCAGATGGTTGGACTTACTTGGTGACGGCATTTGATAGTAATGAATGGTCCGGTTGTTGCTGCGGCAGGTGATGTTGCTGTTGATCGAAAAAGGTTGTTGTAGGTGTTGTTGGGGATGAAGTTGTTCATGTTGTGGATATCACTGATGCTGAGCGCCGTTGAGGGTGTCAAGAGCGGAGGCCACTGTCTCCGATAACTGGGTGAAGGATGTGTCCATGATTGGGTTAAACGGGTAACCTTGCTGTGCGAAGTCGCCACAGCGCACGGCCAGGGGCCAACGCAGACCTGTCACACATTAGCCCTATTCTTCGGGTGGTTTACTTCTGTAAATTCACTTTGGTTTGTAATACTGAACACTGATAACATAGAACAAGCACTGTCCAAGACATAGACCGCTGTCAGCGCAGAACGAAGTCAGCTGATAAGGCTGTGGAGCGAAGTGCACTGTGCGGCGGTCGGCGACGTAATGTGATTCAGTGTATGAAGTAAGATAAGGTAAAATTCAAACGGTACACCTGAGAAATCACCGCATATATTCGAATTACTTTTAGTAGCACATGTGTTCCCGGGTAATGTTTGATTTTATCGGTTCAGTTCATTTTTAATTGATGCGCTAGCTGTATGGATCTATGACTGCTATTTATTTTGTATTTGTGTCCAGTTTTTCCTTTTCTAATTTACTGGTGGCATTCTGGCAAATTCGGTTGCAAGTTCCGTTGCAGCGGCCAATTTTTAGATCTATTTAGTGTTTTACTCGTCTTTATTAGAAGTAATAAAAACATTTAACCCATTGACAACAATATACTCGTCTAGAATTAGATCTAATCTTGACTGGAAGCAACCTGATCACATTCTGTTGACATTTTTTTTTGTAATTATCATCTTACCCGTCACCTTATCGTCACTTACGATCGGTCGGGGGCGACCAATTCTTTGAACTAATTTAATTATAAAAATTTTGGAAAGGAAATTGCATAAAAGACGTTACTGCTTTGTACTCGTGCTTTAAAATATTACCATAAAATATTTTCAGCTTTTGGTATCTGAAATTACCATAGTAACAGCACTTGTCTCCATAGTGACAGCAACTTTTAACAAATTAAAATTTTCTATTAGCCAAATATTTTTACGTTGGCTGGATTATTCACGCCAACATTATGAATTTTATAGAGAATACTTACGCTGCTTTTCCTCAGGGGAGATAAGTATCTTCTTCGGTTCTGTGTCAAATAAAGTGCATGCTGGACAGTCTTCAAGAGACTTTCGCAACCACCCCATGGCGTCGGTGAGAGGCCTGTGGACTTCGACTAACGCGGCTGCACCGGTGATGGAAGCAGAACCTACTGCGACGGTAGCAGCGTACAGTACGACTGCAAGGGTAAAGATTTAACGGTTCTGTTTGCCTCAAATAAGGAATCCTGACTGAATGGTTGTCTCGTTGCTTTCACAAGTGCGGTTCTTGGCGACGAGCAGTCTGAGAGAGTCGGCATTGGTTATTGCGGCGGCAGTGGCGGTGACGGTGGCGTACAGTGGGTACAAATCATCGAATCCGGCGTCAATTGAAACCCTGAGAACTAAAAGCAGGTAAGTAATTGAATTAAAAATTTTATGTCCTACACAATTGTAGTTAATGCAGAAAATGATGTGGAAATGCATAGTGATGCCTTCTTAGAAGACAGCAAATAATAGCACATCCCATTAAATGCAATTTTTCTATAAAAATCGTTATATTATGGAATCTCATTTTAGGTTTAATGAAATAAACTCAAAAATATATAAAGAGACATTTATTGTAAATATCGCGTTTGTATAAAACCATAAGAAAACCCTGCGTTTTATTTATTTAACAAAAACAAAAATTTTGAATCAGATTTTTTCGTTTTTACAGTGGCAGTGAATAAATATATTTCTTTGTACGAAATTGCTTTTACGTGAAAAGTATTAATCTATAAAAACGTTTCCATTTTTTAACGAACAGAATGTTGAAGTTACAGAAGTATTCAAATTAATATAAACATCTAAATATATAGTTTACAATCCATTTTTTTCTTATTATAATTATTCTCAATTAGACTATATTTAAAGATAATTTCAATCTATTCCTAAAAGATTAATGTGCCATGCTTTATCTGCCAAGGCTCACTTTGATAATTGTGAATGCAGCAATGTGAATGACAGTATTTCAAATATTTGAAGGTGAAAATGCTGTTTAAATCAGAAGTAAAAATATAATTAAAATGCTGAGTATTTTTGCTACAACAGATTTGATGGATTCAATTAAATTAGTCTTACATACCTAAAAACTGATGCTGCATTCAAACCTTGATTAAATAAAAGCAAAGGAATTGAGATTTTCAATGAAAGAAATATATGTGATTTTCTGATATGATACTGTCAAGGACGCTTGAACACTATTTCAAATACATTGACGTCGAATGTGATCAGATTCTCCTTTTCTTAAAATGTTACATTTGCGTAGATACAATTCATTTTATTCGTTGGGATGCATTCAAAAACCCTCCTTACTATATATCAATGAAATTTTTTTTGCATAACTGTACGACAAAAATAACCACACCAAAAACAACGATGATGAATACGAGTATTCGCAAGGTAGAGGAGGTTGAAGAGGAGGAGGAACAAGATTATAGAAGGTATAACGAAAATGTAGAATGCAGTTAGAAACAATGGACCACTCGACAAAGTTTATAATTCACATGCGCGCAAAGATCAGAAAACGAGAGCGGGACAGAAAAAAAATGATTCATACCCCTGCAACGGAAACTACGTTTTAATGTTATGCAGCACGCTTGGTCGCGAAGTCGTTATTACGTTATCGCAATCGATCTGCGCTAAATATACACGTTATATTGCCTGAATCACCCTCGCGTCGGCGAAGGATAACCGCTTTGCCCCGCGCGCCCCAAGCAAAGGCTTGCGCCGACGGAGTTGGCGCGGTGCCGCGGCCCGCGTGCCTGGCGCGCGGACGCCGCGCCGGCGCCACCGCCGCCTGGCACAGCCGCTGCCGCTGCTCGACACCTCGCTCGCCCAGCCAAGTGTCGCACGCCGCCGACAACAGGGCACAACCCAAAGGCGCGATATTTGGAAGTTCACAAAGAAAAGATGCCATGAGGAGTAATAACTATCCAGACCGTTTGTAAATGGTACAGTTGCAGTTGTCTCTGTAGCGTCGCTGAAAGGGAGGTCCTAGACCGACTGTGGCCAATTTTCAACACTGGTTAATTGTTACGTCGAATTCAACAATTGACTGTAGGAGAATTAGCGGCTAGCTTCTCTGTTGCCCGTGGTTTCCGGTCCACAGACAGCGTGCGATTATTTTCTTCCTCGTTCTTTCCCTTCCTTTCCTCTTACGCACATGCACTATACTACCACACACCTCCGGAGACCTATCGAAAGTTTAGAGTTTATCGCGACGTGGGTAATGCCACGCTTGGGAAGTTACCTAGAAAGGGAAACCTCTCAAACCAAAATGTAGGTCAGCGTCGGACCTCACGTCCCAGCGAGAAAGGAACACCGCCATTTCTCGGCAAATAACGCATTACATTTACGGGACTAATTACCATCATAGTTAACACATTCAAAAACTTTTAATATTCTATTAATCAATCAGAACTAGTCTAAAATAAAACTGGCACAACAGCCTTCTGACGGATAAACTGCCAGTAAGAAATCTGAGGTGAATGAGGGGGCACACCATACATATTTATTAGAGACATAATCACATAAGTGGTCTCTTTATGTGTTGTGTCACTGGCAGACGTTGTGTATATATATATATATATATATATATATATATATATATATATATATATATATATATACACACACACACACACACACACACACACACACACAGAGCTATACCATCAAACCCATTACCCATACGATCACAGAGCCTCTACCAGCCTGAACAGTCCCCTATTGACATGCAAGGGCAATGGATTCAAGAGGTTGTCACCATACTCGTACATGCCCATCCGCTCGAAACAACGTGAAACGAGACTCGTCAGACCAGGCAATTTGCTTCGAGTCATCAACAGTCCAAAATCTGTGTTGAGAGGCCCAGGCGAGGCGTAAAGCTTTGTATGGCGCAGTTATCAAGGGTACACGAGTGGGCCTTCGGTTTCGAAACTCTGTATCCATAATGTGTCGTTGAACGGTTCGCCCGCTGACACTTGTTGATGGTCCAGCATTGAAATCTGCAGCAATTTGCGAAACTTTTGTCATGGTAATGGTTCTCCTCAGTCGTCGTCGGTCCCGTTCTTGCACGACCTTTTTGCGGCCGCAGCGATGCCGGAGGTTTGATCTTTTACCGGTTTCTCGGTATTCACGGTACACTTTTGAAATAATCGTACGAGTAAATCCGAATTTCATCACGACACACTTAAATCGTGATAACCTGCTATTGTAGCAGCAGTAACCGATCTAACAACTGTGCGCGACTCTGGTAGTCTTATATAGTCGTTGCCAACTGGAGCGCCGTGTTCTGATTGATTCAAGATCTCTTTATTTCAATATGCATCTGTGTACCTTGTAAAAACCTGGTTGATGTAAGGTGTAAGAGGAATGAGGAGAAATGATTTTAAAAACGGAACAACATTTATTTTACAGAATGACATTTACTATTGCATTCACTATTATCACACGAAGCATCAGTTTTACTATAAGCAGCTTACTACTTCAAATTATGTAAACAAGTTACCCTGAATTATTATTTAAATGAGCTCTTTAATATTGTGGTTTCCTAAATCTGATGTTTTTTTTAAATTATAATTAAAAAAATTTTCTGATAACCCCAAAAACATAAAATCATTTTAATTATACTATTCAATATTATACTGCTGCTAATTTTGATCACACAAAAATGAATATGCAGAACCTTTCTTTATGTTAGCTATTTACCTCGTTGTAACCTGGAATATATCTAACTAGTTATCCCCATAGTAATTAACACTTGTCTGTCCACCTCGGACATTTCTTGCCGATGGACCGTCGTTGCTCGCCAGCGCTCGATCTCGCTGGGATCCATCCGGTAGCCGTCTGTCCGACGAACCAAGCTCGCTTCGCCCCCTTCCACTTCTCTGCAACGTCTCCGCCTCACCGGTTCCTCACCGTCACGGCCAGCCTTTCAATGACTGGTTTCACTTATCATGCGTCTCGCCTTCCTCTGATCAAGTTGCCACTTATGCACTGTCTAACGAAATACATCATTATTTGTCCGTGATAGCGTGCAATTGTCTACACACTCATTACGGGCTTTACGGGCAATTGTCTACACACTCATTACCCATGAACATATCACTTGCAAGTGTACTATATAATATTGTTACACAATTATCACTGTTCATTAATAGCCACTAATCATAACATATCCGTATCACTCTGTGACAATAGTCATTTCTCATGCCCAAAACCGCACACTCGTATAACCATATCGCGCTTGCCTACTACTAGTAATGATTACACACGTGTCCAATTTTACGTAGCAATAATCGCCTTCATCATCAAGTATATGTCCGTTTCTGCACACTTCACACTACAAAAACCACAATTATCATATCTTTCACATGATCACATTTGCCACATTGAGATAAATTCTTATTATTGCGTGTCCTCTAACGTAATTCTCCTCTTTCGCTCGCTACTCGAGCTTCGACTGACTCTTCAATTGTCGTCTCCAACGGCCATCTTGTCGATCCATGCCAGTCTCGCGGGAGACCGGGTCGCACGCCAGCCGCTCGCGTTTTACACCTTCGCTTTTGCTCCAATCTAATATTGAGTTTCTTTACATTTATTATCATAATTAACTAGTTAATTGGTACCGTTAACATTCGTTTCTTTGCATATATTACAATTGGGTCAATATAATTTGGAAAATGTCCCAGGGGCATCATGTATTACATTACCCCCATAAAATATCGGTTTCAAATTCAAGGGGCCGCGACAATACCGATTGGATAACAATACAATTGGAAAATATCTGTTTTGGAGAAAATTGGCCGAACCGTTTAGCCGCTAGCGTTGTTCACATAGACGGATGGATGGACAGATAGACTGACAGACTCTTTGCCGTCAATCAATTTTTCGCTATCAAGGACCCATAAAAAATTCTGGCTGCACGTGGCCACGTGTTACACGATTGTTTTCTAAATTTAGCAACTGGATTTATTATGTCACCAGGACCCGGCAATAGATTTTTGGCCGAAAATTCGCCGTTTTTTCGCGGAGCATTACATTCTCTCTACCCCGTAGAGTTACAACTTTCTCTCTACCCCGTAGCGAGAATGTAAAAACCTAAAAAAAGTAGTAAACCGTTTTATCAAAGTCTTCGTTTAAACATTTGGTGTAACTAAATTGACTAAAACTCACCTGAAAGAAATGTAGAGAAAAGGAGTAAGTATAAATCCAGTAGACCCTTTATTAATTTTATTAACATAATTACTCAATAACTGGGATAGTTTGAATTACCCAGAAGTTCTAATAAACCTAATTCTCTTTGAAATTCATATTAAAAAAATTGGCAAAATTTATTTTTTACTTTGCATCGAATAACTAGACCGAAGACAGATGAAAAATGTATTTATCAACTAAGATAAACTTCTTTATTGATAAATGTATGGCACACTGTAGAACATCTAAACTAATAAACACAACAAAGTCCTATACCAACATCTTATGAAGAAAGTAAAATGACTGAAAATGTAAGAAAATTTATTGAAGCTTAAGCAAGAGTTAATGATGTCACTATAAATGGTACACAAGATTTTGTTAATTTCAACAAAACACGCAAACCGATACAAAAAAATCACGAACTTATACTTTTATTAGGTTACTTATAAAATTTCGGCTCTAATGTCGTCCCACCCGGATTTTCATGACCCTCCCATTCCCTGAGGATTGCACGGGCATTCCACCCCGCCGAAATATGAGAAATCATATTTCCTTTCCGGCTACCGAGATGGAACCCTCCACCTGAGCCATTCCACGTCAAATCGCACAACAGTTGACACAACTTTTTTTTAAATGTACGATATGTTTTTCCTAAATCTAGACATAAAAAAAGGAGACATGTTTTTTTTTCCTGAAAATTGATTTTTGTGTAGTTGTGACTATATTAAAGTTTGGAATTTACGAGTACTTCACAAAATATGATTAAGTGTTACTTCAAACGTTGGTAATATAAAAATTCCTAGTTTTTATTTTAAAACATTTTAAAAAAATAAATACTTATTTTTAAAAATGTTTTTTTAAAAAAAAAATTTATATTTTTTTTAATTTGCAAATTCCTTTTAATTTTCTATAAATTACACACACACAGTTCTAAAAAATCACTTAAGTACGAGGGTGCGCTCTGCCTACCCATGCAGTAGCGAATTGAGTTCGGTCAGTCTTTGATTTAATTGCTGAAGAACCATAAAAAGAATGACCGTCTGCCTGATTAGGATTTCTAGAGTTATTAGTGTTTCAGATGTTCACTCTGCCCCCAGAATGGAGGTGTGGCAGCGAAACGAATTCAAATAGCCATTCCACGACTTATCGCACAAGAATTTACACATTTTAAAATTAATCTGAACAATAAAGAGACGCGTATCTTTCTTTACTTGAAAATTGATTATTTGTGTAGTTATGCGTAAATTCAATTTTGAAATTTACGCGTACTTCGCAAAATATAATTGATTGATGCTCCGAATATAGATAGTTAGATAGATAGATAGATAGATAGATAGATAGATAGATAGATAGATAGATAGATAGATAGATAGATAGATAGGTAGATAGATAGATGATAGATATATTTCATTAAAAATTGTAACTATTTTTAAGAAATCGCTTCGTTTATGAACTCGCTCAGATTAAGAATTTGAAAAAAAATATTGACGTATTTTTCATTCAATTTTCTACAAAACACAACAAGAAAACAAGTGAGTCCTGAACACGTTCAGATTTAAAATAATATATTGTGAATATAAAAGGGCGGACGCTTCTTGTTCCTGCACTAACGAATTGTGTTTGGTCAGTTTTGATTGATTGATTGATTTTTTCGTGTTTTCGGGCGCGTAAACTTTGGTCATTAGTCCCGTAAGTGTAATGCATGTTTTTTCCCGGGAGATGGCGGTGATCTTCCCCCGCTGGATGGCGAAATTCGGCGCCGACATACTGCCGGCTAGTGGGGTTTCCCCCTAACCAGGACCCACTAGCGGGGCACCGCCACAACCGGGACCAGCTCTAAGCTCCCGACCGATCTCCCGGAATATCTGGTAGTGTAGTGCATGTTAGTGTAATTGAGTGTGTAAGGGGAGAGGATAGGACAAGGAGGATGAAGGACTGATCGCGCGCGGTCCGTGGCCCGTTTGTTCGGGTACTGCTCCGGCACGGCAAACTACCTATCAGAGCAACCGGCCCTTAGAATTCTCCTCCAGACCGCGACAGACCTAGCTGAAAAGCTAGCGTCGAAAATCCTGCCGCCGTCAAGACTCCAACCTAGGACCCGCTCAGAGGCGCTGCAGTGCGATGCACTGAGATACCGCTCCCGCTGTGTTCGATCAGTCTTTGATACAATTGATGAAGAACAATAAAAGGAATGACCTCTGTCTGATTAGGATTTCAAGAAGTATTAATAACTCATATGTTCACTCTGTTCCTAGAACGGAGGGGTGTCAGAGAAACGATTTGTACTACGCTTTCCCTCTTGCCAGCTAAACGAATTTTATTGCCGAGTCCCTTTGCGTCTTAGAGATAGGGGTGCCCTCCTCACCTTGCTCGTGAAATAGAACAGACCACTTATCAAGAGACTTGAGTAATTTTTTTATGAACATCAGTCGCAATACGCATCTTATAAAGAGAAGAGTGCTGGAGTTCGTTCTGTGAATCGTATGTACACTGTGCAACATGAGTGGCGATCACCGTATGAGATACGACAGATGTTTCAATCAATTTAATCTTTCTGATCACGATTTTAAGAAAAGGAAACCTCAAATTCTTGTAAACCACGTGAGAGGAGTCATTAGATTGGCGAATTTGTGATTCATGCCGAAAAAAGGGAGCCGATTTCCAAAAAATGCTTGTTAGTGAAGAGAGCGTCGATAACAGTGGTTCCCGTCGCATTAACGAAAGTAGCGGAAAGTCTAGTGAAAAAACAGTGGAAATCATTCAAATGACAATTAAGCTCTTCAGATAGTTCGTCAAGTGTCTGCGAAATGAATGTAGAAAAGATAGAAAAGAGTTTAATAGCAACTGGAGAAACCATCGTCAAGAAGAGAAAATTGCAACAAAAACGGTATCCCCATGAGAAATTTCGGAGGGTACAAAGTGCTATCACAGATTTTTTTTCACACTGAAGATCCTTCGACGTCAATTGAAAAATCAGACAATAAAGATATTAAGAGACTTATCTATTCCTTTCACTCAACAGATCACAAGACGTAGAAAATTCAAATGCTGACAATTTTTGAAATTTGGAGATACTGTGAAATTAAACGGCACATAGCAGCAAACGAACACACGATAAAAGTGGCTAAAAGTTTAATGAAGAAAATGGAATTTTGTCCAGACTTGAAAGTAAATTAGGTAAGGCGTTAGAACTGTGCATTGTGACGAAAGTTCAGGAATTCAAGGGTAAGCCATTACAGATATTTGACATGAGTTGTGAGGGACCAGAAAATTTCAAAATGTCAATCAAAACGTGGTCAAGAATCTGTCATTTAATAACCAAATACAATCGTGAAGTTGTACCAGCTTAAGAATTATTGCTTCGTTCAAAGAAACCGTCGGCTAGAAGCGACGGCACAAAGGCGACGGTGACGAAACGTCCGCTAGGCACGAATCGCGTCTGTTGCAGCAATCTACTTCACATTGGTTCGTAAACAAATTATATCTTTTAAAGTTACTGAGATCCCACTTTGATTTTTTCTGGAGTAGTCAACCATACTCTAGGGCGTTAATTAATATTTTTTCAAATTTTAGCTCATTGAGTTTACAAATATATCCAATTTTCATTTTTTTAAAAAAAATATTCCGGAAATTAAATATCTTTCAAAATCTCGAAAATTAAACATATTTTATGTTTTGAATGGAATTTGAACGGTGTTTAAATAAATAGTGCATTCAAATATATTAAATTTTTTAAGTTAGTGATGCGCGTCATTTTTAGCACATTTCATTATCCAATATTTTCGAAAATAATAAAGTTAGAAAAAAATAAAAATACACGTGTTAACTTGTTTGACCTATATGATAGAAAATAATTAAAAATATGAAGATCAAATTTTGGTCTTTTTTGTGCGAGTTGACGTGGAATGGCTCACCTATACGGTCAGTGACTCATAGGCCCATATCACAAAATTTCTCAAGGTTATCTAGGGCCAATGGCTACATACAGCGTGTTATGGGGAAAGATATTGCTGTCTGATACTGTACGGAACGGGATTTGAAAGGTGATACACAGTGAGAATGATGACCCCACCAAACCACAACACTCATGGTCGAAACGGCATTCGAGCTCGCGACCGCGCGTTCGAGCCGTCAGGAAAGGCACGCCCGCCTCACCTACCCAGATTTCTTGCCCCTGAAGCCGAAATCGTAAATTTTATGTAACTGTTTTCATTAACAAAACAGAACGTTTTGTACCATAGGGCTCTTAAACCAATACTTTCCTAGATTTGCGGTTGATCCCACGAATCTACAAAAATATAAACATTTTTACTTGTGCATAATTTTAAAACATACTGATATGGCATTAAACAATAAAAATTCATACAAAAATTTCAATGCAAAGTAAAATATTTTCTGTTCCATGCCCGTTTCGAAAGAATAAGATACAACAATGAATATAAAAATAAAATAAATATTTCACAATTATATTAATACATTAGTTATCATTTTACTGTGTAATTCTAAAAGACTAATTGTGCCAATGTAGTTCAGATCTTGAGTCAATGACCCCCCCCCCCATCTCCATCAGGTTTTCCTTACAATATCCTTAGACACATTGAGAAAATGCTGAGGATTTCCCTTGTTTTGCTTCTCGACAGCAATGAAGCTTCATTATTGTACTCGGAGTCGATTTCTTCATGTGGGGTGCGATAACAGAAAAGAGCGAAAATCTGTAGCCCATTTATCGAGACACGAAAATATCATTACACACGAATGAATATTTTTTTGTTCACAAACATGTCCAAATACGCTCGTTGCTACATTTAGTAGTAATATAGCTTCATAAAGTAAAACAGTGGGGGTAGAGATTTCGGAGCTCGAGAACATTTACACATATCTCCCCAATACGTCACATAGTTTTTAACCATTTCTTGATGTTATATTAATAAATAAGGCAAACCAAAAATACGTTTTTAAGATTCGAACCACTGCGTGCTTATCATATTTTTGTGCGTAGTAATTAATATCATTTAAAATTATGTTTTTATTCATTCATGTTTCCAATAATTAGGACTTGTTCAAATTAAAAGTCAAATATACTTTGAATATAGTGACATAACATTTAATTTGCGAGAAATATGGAAAATATAATGACTAGATAGTAAAGCCGATAAATGAGATTAACAGTAAATAAAACAGCACGCACTTTCTCGCCCGTACTTTTCCCGCAAAATTATGTGAAAAATACTCAAAAATTTGAAAAATTGTACCCGATATTATTTCTAAATCTATCTTTAAGGAACAGATTTCATTAAGGGAAAAATCTCTATCTTTAATATTTTAGCTGTAGGAAGACTTTGAAAACATTTCAACTTACATCGGTTTGCATTCGCGGGGCCACGACATCGGCCAGATCGATTGGAGAATATCAATTTTGGGATAAATCGGCTGAACGGTTCTATTGTGAAATTCTATATTTTTTCAGCGTTTTTGCGATTGAAAAAAATGGACGGTGATCACGCAATTCTGACATCAGATTCGGATTCAGCGTGTCGAAGTACATAGAGACACAAGTGTTAAGTTTTTGGGTCTGACAACGTTTTTGTGTGTGCTTGTGATATTAGTGATTAAAATGTCACAATTTTCCATTTCAAATTTTCTCTTCTAGATTATATAACGCTCATAAATCCAAGTCACACCTCTAATTTGCCAGCCACATTCAACTATCGTATTTTGCAAACATTACGACGAATTTCGAAATCCGATATTTCGGGTAAGTAAAACTAAGTACTTAATGATTATCTCATGCTTCAATCAAGCTCGAAAGTTGAGTTTCCTTATTCTGCACATTACTTGCGACATTTTGAGAGTACTCTTACTCGTCCCAAATCCTTTCCCGGAAAATGGCTCTTGCTTCAGACGCTTCCCTTCACTTCGTATCGTGGCCATCTAGAAATTTGTTCCCCCTACTCACTCCCTAATCACTGACAGCGTTAGGTATCGCGGTAGGTATCGCTGTAGTCTTCCCTGTCGTTTCAATCATCGTTGGCGCGTCCATCACAGTTGAGGTCTCATTTAGAGTTCGTGCACGCCGAGGACTGCACTAATGATCTTATGCGCATCCGAAGATCTACAAAAGTGATGCGAAACTTAAACTGCGCATGCGCAGAAGATCGAAAGTGCTTCAACATTCGAGGGTGAACAAACACACTATTGTCACCAACGATGCCTTCACTATCGCTGCAGACACGAAAGCTGCTTTCACTGGTGCATGCTATGCCGCCCTATCTATTATTACAGTCTTCGTTGCCACCACCGATGTGCCCAGCAACACCGCCGGCCATGCACTTTGGCAATGGATCCTCAAAGAGCAACTAGAGGAAAGACAACTGCACTTGTCGAAACCTTGTCGGTGGAGATGCAGACCGTCAGGACCAAGTCCGTCACCCGTTTGGGGCAGTGAAAAGGAGGTTGAGTCTCTGAGCCGATTATTGCATCTCGCGGTTTACCCGCTTGGCGTTTGAAGGCAAAGTGTCCAGACAGAAGATTACTAAGCTGAGCGCAACACTATCTCTCAGAAATATTTCTTTACCGGTATTTGGGAGCCTGTTCGTCGACAGCGAGATTGTCTCTTTTCCCGATATTTTCTAACGTCACCACGTCTAATACAAGGTTTAAAACAAACGGAATCCAACCTTTAGGGAGACTGATTTTTCGCGTTTCCAAGTGCGTCAACTGATATGGCAATTTGTTCCTTCAGTTTAGTGCATGTTCAATTACAGTCGGTGGTGGTGGTGGTGGTATGTATGGTGAAATCTGACGCCGACTTTCACGTGGACTTCCGGGGATTTCCCCCATCCAGGTATATTCCACCAACGGAGAACCACACCTGAACACGCTCTAAGCTCCCGAGTGGTCTCGATATGTAAGTGTATCAAGAAGTAAGAGGTAGGGATAGGAAAGGGAAGACGAAGGAAGGACCGTACGCGAGTCCGTGGCCGGTTTGTGGGGGCACTGCTCCAGCAATCAAGTAGTGTTGATGGAAGAAACCCCAGTAAACTACCTATCACAACAGCAAGCTGACAGCAAATCTCCTCCACACTTCGGCTAAGTTCGACCTACATATCAAGTCTCGAAAATCCTACCACTGTCGGGATTCGAACCCTGGGACTTACCGGTCAGAGACTCTGCACTGACATCAGCTGACGCTCAGAGCCAATTCAGCCGGTCGCAAGACTAATGGAAGTTGGTTTTTAAGTTGCTACACTCGTACACCCTTATGCAAAATTAATGTTTTACAAATTTCAAAAATACAGTTTGCCTAAAATGGGCCAACACCATTTTTTTATAATTGCTGCATACGAGGAGAAAATATTTTTAAAAAGGACAGACAATTGCACGGAAAGACAGGCAGACGGAGAGCCGGAAAGTGGAATGGGCGGACGGACAGACGGACAATTGGGGGGGGAAGAGAGAGAAGAGAGAGGGAGAGAGAAGAGAGAGGGAGAGAAGAGAGAGGAGAGAGAAGAGAGAGAGAGAGAAGGAGAGGGAGAGAGAAGAGAGAGGGAGAGAGAAGAGAGAGGGAGAGAGAAGAGAGAGGAGAGAGAAGAGAGAGGGGAGAGAGAAGAGAGAGAGGAGAGAGAGAAAAGAGAGAGGAGAGAGAAGAGAGAGGAGAGAGAAGAGAGAGGGAGAGAGAAGAGAGAGGGAGAGAGAAGAGAGAGGGAGAGAGAAGAGAGAGGGAGAGAGAAGAGAGAGGAGGAGAGAGAGGAGAGAAAAGAGAGAGGGAGAGAGCAGAGAGAGGGAGAGAGCAGAGAGAGGGAGAGAGCAGAGAGAGGGAGAGAGCAGAGAGAGGAGAGAGATAAAGAGAAGAAGAGAGATAGAGAGAGGGAGAGAGAGGGAGGGAGAGAGGGAGGGAGAGAGAGGAGGGAGAGAGAGGGAGGGAGAGAGAGAGGGACAGAGAGGGAGAGAGAGGGAGAGAGGGAGAAAGATTGAGAGAGGGATAGGGAGAGAGCTGGGTTCTGTCAGTATACATACTTCGTCACAATTTATCTGTACCTAGGCCTCTCTCTAAAGAAATATACATTATGAGAATCTATTCTAATTTACATCGCAACGGTACCGTGCCTGTGAGATTTCCTCTGCTGGTTCATGGAACTCATGTTTGGATGCTGAATGACCACGAACCTTTTCTCGTTTACTGAGCTTTCAACATATGAATGCGAAGAAAAGCCATTGAAGAGAGACTTGTCTTACAATAGCCTGCCCATGGCTTCATTCCTAACATATTCTTATTCTAAGA
Source organism: Teleogryllus oceanicus (assembly GCA_964035755.1). NCBI lineage: Eukaryota > Metazoa > Arthropoda > Insecta > Orthoptera > Gryllidae > Teleogryllus > Teleogryllus oceanicus. The sequence continues at coordinate 53,977,324 of CAXIVR010000001.1, read as the reverse complement.
ACATTTTCTCATACGTCTTGAGTCGTTTTCACGGAACATAGCCACGTCATAACTGAAAGAAGATTCATTAGTACTAAAATATAATACGGGAGTGATAAGTTTCACACCTGGAAATGGAACTATAATGCTATTCATTAAAAACACGAAAAATGTTATCTACTTTTAAAATCTATATTTCTATTATGGTTCAGCGAATGGTATTTTACAGTATTATTCAGAGAAGTCAGTGGTATTTTTTGTTTGTTTGTTTTTTGTACGATTAAAATCTTTCATTTTATTTTATATTTTGTACTATGCGATTTTGTTGTATTTATGCAAACGTGTCGGTGCAAGTTTTTATACATTTACAGAAAATTATCTGAAGAATTGCATAATATTGGAAATTAAACAATATTGGCTGTCCGATATAAAGCTAAGAAAATTATTACAAACGTATTTTGTGAAACTTTCTACACATTCCTATTCATTGTATTGGGTACACACATTACATATTTTATACTTAGGATTTTTGGTGTACTATTTATTAAAGGATCTTGGAAGTATAGCCTTCTTGATTCAACTGCGTCACTTCGTAAGGAGCACATGAAGGACAGTATATTTCAGTAGGTGGTTTTAACTCTTGTCCCATATCATTTTCTAACATAATAATTAATATTTTTTTATATAAATCCTTGCGATTCATAACACATTGGTAAATGACATTTACTCCAAACATATTTCAGACAATAACTTCATCTTATCTTAATTCTTCACTAAATAGAATTGTATAAAAGAACTAGAAATCAATGTAAATAGAACTGATAATTTTAAAATTACTGCTTGCTATCTACAAAATCTTGCTCTAACAAAATCCCGTAAATTCAGTACCTGCGTCAAGGAAGATAAATACTTCAAAAACAGATTCTCAAAAAACAAAAATACGGTATTCCCTATTTCTAATTCCTAGTACGTAAAAATCGCCTATTTTCTTTCATTCTTTAAAATTCAAGAGTGGATTTAAATATGGTATTTCAATGTAATCAAGTAGCAATATTTCGGATTCAGACTACTGCGAAGTGTTTGAGGCTGAAAAGTTCAGTCAACACTCTAATCTAACAATTTACATGTAATGTTAATTAAGTAATTTTCTGCTTTACATGGAACCTGCAACAACGGAGAGGGCTACCAACACAAATAATTTTTCTACGTAATGTCGTTGCTTCAAGTAAACTCGACTGTAACTTAAAAAAGAAAATGAAGCATTGTATTAATTTATATCAATAGCAATAATTCTGTCATTAACATTTCGAAGTTAGCACATTATTTGGCATGTTTTACATGTTTATAGTATCTAATCTAAATCTGAATCTGAATTTAAATATTAAGGATTCAATAATATATTTCATTTTGATTGCTAAAAACCTGTGCGCCTGCCATTAACTCACATGTTTAATGGATTCATGTGCACCGGAACTTTTCCAGAAAACACCCAAGATTAAACACTTTTCAAAAAAAGGCAACAAAAATGAAATTCAAAGTGATCGACATATTTCTCTTCAGTCAGTTTTTTCAAACATATTAGAGAGACTTTACGTACGAATGGAAACCTTTCACATTAAAGACACACGCTTTCAGATTGTCAACATGGATTTAGGAAATCAAAATCTACGGAAACAGCCATATTCTCTTTCCTTGAAGATGTCGCCTCATCACTGGATCAGAACGAAGCACCTATTCGATTATTTTTAGATCTCTCTAAAGCTTTTGACGTCACTAATAATGACATTTTACTTTCAAAATTACGTTAATATGGAATTCGTGATATTGCCCTAGATTGGTTACGTTTGTATCTTAAACAACGATCTCAGAGAGTAGAAATACCTTACTGAAATAATGGAAAATTATGTACACACCTTTCTGACTCTCTGTCAATAGCACGTGGAGTCTTTCGGGGATCGATTTAAGGCCCTATTTTCTTCCTACTATACGTAAACGATATGTCCTCGCCCATTCAAAACGGAAGAATGATCTCTCCCCTATACGTCACATACAGTTTTTGACTGTTTTTGACTAAATAAATAGATAAATAAATAAATAAGAACAGTTCTCTTTGCGGATGATACGAACATTCTTTGCAATAAAAAAACGTAAATAGTACATTATCATATGTTTCAAATTGGTTTCGAAATAACAAATTAGTAGTAAATGAACAGAAAACTGTTTTAATGCACTTTTCTATTGCAAATGAACAATTCAGTACTCCATTGAAATGAACAGTGTTAATTGACTGATGTTAAGACAACATTTTTAGGTCTCTCAATTCAGTCAAACCTCACATGGAACATCCATTTAAATGAATTGAATACAAAATTAACCTCATTACGCGTTCAGAATTCATCAGGGGACAGTATCAACAGCTCATTACAAAAAATTCACATACAATACAGGTAGATTACAATACACGTACAACACGTTGCCAGATGACATTAAATTATTAAATTCAATACAAAACTTTAAATCTCAAATGAAACCGTTTCTACTGCAAAACTGTTTCTATACAATTAGAGACTATACTGAGCATCGAATGGTCTTTCATTCTAACAGTGATATTTAATGTATTTTTTATCATTTCGACTGTATAATTCTAAACAACCTGTAACAAGTATGGTACTGCATCTTCCGGGTCAATGACCCCCATCTCGATCAGGTTTTTCGTCCAGTTTTCCTGATCCTTTGAGCAAATGCTAAAATTGCCCCTTGTTTTGCTTCTGGATATAAATGTAACTTCATTATCTGTGCACTTCTTCTAGAATTCAGTGGGAAATATAGTTATTCAAATTATTGTTCTTGTCGCAGGAAGTATTGTTCCTTCACGAAGGACATGATGAGGGATAAGAACCCATATTAATTTCTGATTTATTCTTGAAAATAGATTTTATTACATTGGAGAGAATATTTTTGTAAACAATCGTTGCCAAAAACGCTAATTTTTTTCTGTATTCCAAATTCAAGTACTATACGGCTTAGGGTAGGGATCACAGAATTTTTGAAAACGTGCACAGAATTCATTTCTCCCCAAAGCACGTCACAGTTTTTAACTGTTTTTGACGTAAAACAAAATAAATAAAAATAGAGTCACGTTTTTGTTTTATTGTATTTTTTTATTTTTCTTATTATAAGGTGAAATTGTATCGTTGGCATAAGATGTTGAATTCCTGCGATCGCATGCCCGGAGGTGATGTCAAGTACGACGACTCTTTTAGTCCCTTTGAGACAGAGCACGCACTCGGTATTCTTTGTGTGGACACACGTCCGTACCAGACGTTTACGAGCGACCTCTCCATCTGTCCACAGAGAACTTCATTTCCTTTCTGACTTTCCAACGAATTGCCTTCTCCGACCGTTCTTCCACGAAACTTTGCACGACTCACTCTTTCCCTTTGCTTATTTACTTTGAGAATTTGATTCCAATAGATAACTATAGACATTCAAAATTCTCAAACATTTTACACTGAATAACCAATTTAATTCGATATCGTGTTGGCTACAACATTTCGTGGCCCACTTTTAATCACATCAGGTACAAGCTAGAATACAAATCAGTAGAAACTGGAATACGGTTGATAGGAAAAATTTAACTCATAAACATTAACTAATAAGTGAATTAAACTATCGAATGGTACATAAGGAAAATCAAAAATGTTGTGTGCCCAAAACACGACGCTAAAGCTAACTAGAGGTGCTACAAAATGACACAGACTTTCTTGTAGTAAAGTTTTTAATTTCCATGGTGTGTACTGGTACTGTAAAGCCTTGTCCCTCCTTGCCTGCTTCTATCTATTGCGGCGCAAAAAAAGATTTTTTCAAATTTTCGCAACTTTCCGGTTTCCAAATAGTAGAACCTAAATTTCATTGTAAGAATATTAAAGAAAGCTCTAACATCGTCCTAAGTAGCAATTTTCATTGAAAAATGTGAAGTCATTTTTAAGAAAATGACGATTAAGCATTACTGTGAATGCGAAATCTGAAGCTCTTTTTCACAAGAATCTTATGAGTTTTTTGAAATACTTCATTTGAAATCATTTGAAGTAATTCCACTCGCAAATGCAATAATGTATAAAATTCGATGGCAATGTGCACATTAGTGGTGTGAGAGATATTTTTTTAAAACTTAAATTTGTGTAATTTAAAAAACAACAACAAAAGAATACTGCAAAATGAACTTTACGTCATATTAAACAGTGGAATTATCACTATCCATTGCAAAATTTTGAAGAAAAAATTTGGAGCTATTTTGTAGGAAATGGCCTGTGAGTGTTTCCGAAAATGCGGAATTTTCAGCTCATTTTCACAACTCAAAACTGTTGAGTTTTCGAGAAACTTTATTTTACGTTATTTAAAGCACATGTACTCATAAATCTAATAAAGTGAAGAAATTTACTCTAGTGTAAATATTTCCAACGTGAGATACAAGTAACAAAAACAATTTTCTGATTTTTGGAAAAACAAAAGGATAGATCAATATGGCGTTTATGTCATGGTATAGGGTATGTTTGGCACTAACACTACCAATATTTAAAGAAAAAATTTGGAGCCGTTTTTTGAGAAAATAGTTTTGTAATTTTTTAAAATTGCAAATACTGCACGCACTATTGCACGAAAACTACTAAAATTTCCAAAAACATCTACATGACCTTATTGAAAAAAACTATATATGGACAAATAATTTCATTTGAAGGAAAAATGTCTTCAATTTTGTAGTTGTAGAAAGACGCCAAAAGAATTCAAACTTTTGAAATTTTCGAAAATTCGGAGTTAACTGTGAAAATGGAAAGTACTATAAGTATATTCCACTCTATTCTTACAGAAATTAAAAAAAATTTGGAGCCGTTTTTGAGAAAATTTTGAAAATGTCTGGGTGCTTCATTAAAGACCCCAAATTTTAAAGAAGTTTTCAAAATTTTAAAGCTTCAACTAGAATCAGATGCACAGGGTTTTCTTCAATTTGGAAAAGATCGTACGTGTGGTTAACGCGGTAGGTTTGTTCACATACGACAAACGGACAGACAGACAGAGGATAGAGGGACGGACGGACGGACGTTTTCACAAAAAAAAAACAACACTTTTTCCGTATCAGGGAACACCATAACGTGTATTTCTGTTGAAATCTCGAAATCGATTTTCCGTAGCATTACATAACTTTCTCTATACTCCGTATATTACTCCCGTATATACGTATGTATACGAGAAAGTAAAAAGTTAAAACTTAAAAAATCGTAAAAAAATTCTAAAAAAGAGTTTTAAAGTTTTAAATCTTTTTTGCCAAAATAGAGTTTTAATAATGTGGAGTATGGATATAAGCTAACCAATATTGTATAAATCTGATTTTCTTTTGAAACTATAGAAATGCGAACATTGACACAATAAATAATACACGTATAAGTAGATTGATTACCATATGCAAAATAAAAATTTTCATTGATTATTTGCTGCAGTAGCCATGGGACGTGGTTTACATAGCTGTTAATTCAAATGATAAATATAATTACTTCTTTTCAACGCTTTCACTTCATTTTAATTCTTGTTTTTCTCTTCAAAAGAAAAGTAAATATTACACGGAAAAGTTATTCTTGAATAACACAAGGGATCAGGTCATTACAAGCAAATCCTTTTTTCGTTTCTAATCATCATAGCGTATCTCAAGATTTCCTCCTCTACTTTAAAAAAAATCATTGTTCAGAAAAGACATAAGACAGGATAAAACCATGAAACACGATCAGGTTATTTTAAACGTAGGTACTAAAACAAAAGCAGTGTGAAATATAATAAAAATCAACCGAAACACAGAGAATTTTTTTAAAAAATATAACAATAGAAGTGTGAACTTGATGTTCGCTTCCGAAACTTCTTTCTATGAAATTCTCAAAATAATTGGTAAACTAAAAAATAAATATTCGACTGGTTTAGATGAATTTCCGGATTGTTTGTTAAAGACTTGTATGCCTGGCATTATACACTCATTAACTCACATAATTAATGCATCCTTATACATCTGAACTTTTCCAGGTATTTTCAAAAGAGCTAAGATTAAGCTGCTCTTCAAGAAAGGCAACAAAAATCAAGTTCAAAATTATCGGCCTATTTACCTTTTGACAGTTTTTCAAAAATATTAGAGAGACTTTTTTACGTACGAATGAAACCTTTCTCAATAAACACGATGCGTTTTCAGGTTGCCAACATGGATTTAGAAAATCAAAATCCACGGAAGCCGCCATCTTTTCTTAAAAATGTCGCCTCGTCACTGGATAAAAACGAAGCATCTATTGGATTATTTTTAGATCTTTCAAAATCTTTTGACGTCATTGATCATAACATTTTACTTTCAAAATTACCTTCATATGGAATCCGTGGTATTGCCCTACATTGGTTATGTTCGTACCTTAAACAACGATCTCAGAGAGTAGAAATACCTTACTGGAATGATGGATATTATGTACACATCTTTGTGAGTCTTTGTCAATTCCACGTGTAGACCCGGAGGGATCGATTTTAGGACCTATTCTCTTCCTACTATACGTAAACGATATGCCCTCAACGGTTCGAAACGGAAGAACAGTTCTCTTTGCACATGATACATTTTTTTAAATCATAAATAGTACAATATCAAATTATTAATTGGTTCCATAATAACAAGTTAATAGTCAATAAAAAGAAAACGGTTTAACTGAAGTTTCCAATCAAATAAACAATTCTGTATTCCTTTGAAAATAAACGGTGTACCATTGACTGATATTAAGGTAAAAATTTTTTTAAGAGGTCTCAATTCTGTCAAACCTAAAACTGAACGTCCATTTTAATGAATTGAACACAAAATTAAGTTCATAGTGCTACGTCTTCAGAATATTTCATAGCGATTATCATCAGCCCTCATACTGATTGTTGTGTAGTTCTCGCAAATGTCGATTCTTGTTGGAGATATGGCATAATATTCTGGGGAAATACATCTTATAGCTCCCAGACTTTTAGATTACAAAAAAGAATTGTACGAATTATAAGCAAATCTCACCCACAAAAGCATTCACATCCAATACATGTACATTATGTTAGAACACTTTGACAGATGACATTAAACGAATAAATTCAATACAAAACTTTAAATTCGAACTTAAAATCGTTTCTGCTGCATAACTGTTTCTATACTATTAGAGAGTATATAGGCCATCAAAATGAAAGTAACGCAAGTTTTAACAATGATATTTAATGTATTATTTACCATTTGGACTGTATACTTCTAATCAACCTGTACCAAGTATTGTACCGCAGTTTCTGAATCAATGACTCCCATCTCGATCGGGTTTTTCGTCCCGTTTCCCTGATTCTTTGAGCAAATGCTGAGATGGTCCCTTGTTTTGCTTCTGGACATAAATGTACCTTCATTATCTTTGCACGTTTTCTAGAATTCAGTGGGAAATATAGTTATTCAAAAATTCGCAGGAAGTATTATTCCTTCACGAAGGACATGATGAGGGATAAGAGCCAACAATCCTTGCAAAAAAACAACTCTCTTTCTTTCTATATTCAAAATGCAGCTAGTATATGGCTTAGTGTAGAGATCACAGAATTATCAAAACCTGCACAGAATTCACTTCTCCCCGTAAAACGTCACATATAGTTTTTTAACTTTTATGACGTAAAATGAATAAATAAATAAATAAATAAATAAATAAATAAATAAATAAATAAATAAATAAATAAATAAATAAATAAACCCCAGAAATGTAGACAATTGCCAAAGTGAAAAAAAAATAACTGGGCCATTTGTAATATTGAAGCTAGAAATCTCTTTCTCAAAGCAATATATTGCTCAATACTAGATCTTTAAATCATATCAGAAGTTTCGGAATCGAAATCGTAAGAATTTTGTTAGGATAAACTGGTGTAAACTAACGGTCTCATTTGGCTACTTCAACTCGCCGAGTAGATGACGCGAAAGAAAAGTGACGTGTAAGCCTACTAAACTCAAGGTGATTGTTAGATATTTGTCTTTTTAGGGAAACATTGTGTATTGAAATATTTTCGTCGAATACAGCAATGTCACGAATATATATGTGGTATCAGTTACATTCTTACATTCTACAGATTTTCATTACAACTTTAAAACTTTCAAAAATTTCAAATCCGAATATTCCACGCTTCTTTTATTAATTAGTGTTTCAAAAGATGACCATTCCAGTTCGAGCCGCCGAGGCGAGCACATCGTGGCCGAGGTAGCTCTTATCGCGCTCCGCAGCTTAAGTTCACATCGCAGTGGTCACATTGCTAGTGCTAGAAGTGGCGAGTGCAGTGAAACGATTACTTACAAAGTGCTAAATACAAAATTTAATAAGTGCGATCAGTACGTGTTCAAAACTATATGCTCTGGTCTCGGCCAGAGCATTACCCAGTGGACAACCAAGTGATTAACGCGCGCAGGCTAGTGTCCTCCACGCTTTCACAGTGTTCATGAATCCAAGTTCAGTCTCAACAGCGGAAGCAATTAAAAATGCTTTAGACACGTTAAACAATCCAAACGGTGGTGAAAATTCAAATATTGAAATGGACGAGTGTAATCCATCCGCTCAGCAACAAGCAGAAGATCAGCAAATGCAACAAAACCGACAACTTCAGGCAGAGCAACAATGGAAAATGATGCAAGACCAACAAAACAGTTTCTACAATACCTTAATGAGCAACGCATAATTATTCCTCAGCTGCAACAACATCAAAATCTTCAACAAGTTCCGCATAGCCAGCATTCTTCACTATCGCAGCTAAGTAGCCAACTCACTCAAAAAAATGTAAGTAGTGAATCAAATATTATGGAAATGAGCTCTGCTAAAAGACAAAGAACTTACGATTCTCGCGATATGTATGGCGTGCCAGTTGCTAACAGATATGAAATATTAACGGAAGTTGAAACTCCAAATGAACCAATAAATGTTACCCCAGTAGTGAAAATACCTCCCATACATGTGTTAGGTAAAACTATAAAATAATATTAGATGATATCAAGTCAGTAGCTAAAAACGACTTTTCCACTAGAACACAACAGAATGGAATCAAGGTTTTCTTCACCGATATAGACGACTTTAGAAACTATAAGAAATTTTGTGAAGTTAAATCAGTGTCATTTTATACATATAGGGACCCTACGACGAAAATCTTTACAGTTATGCTTAAGGGAGTACCAGAATCTCTTAAAGAAAGTGAAATATATGAAGAATTCAAAAGGCTCAATTACCCAGTAATTAAAGTTTGTAGGTTATATAATAAACAAAGACAACCACTGCAAACTTGTGCTATGGACTTATCAGAGACTGAAGAAGCTAAATCTATCTACAATTTAAACAAATTCATGAACTGTATCATTCAAATTCAACCTAGGATTAAACGTAATTCACCTGTGCAATGTAAAATTGTCAGTCATTCGGACATTCTCAGGCTAATTGTCACGTAACTTCCAGGTGTGTTCGTTGTGATGGTGAGCATCACTATTCTAAATGTACCGTTCCCAAAAATTCCAAACCGATTTGTGCTAACTGTGGCGAGGGGCACACAGCAAATTATCGAGGCTGCCGTGTGTACCAAGAAGTTCGCAGGTCACGGCAGCATTCCTTTCAGAAAAAAATCTCGGTAAACCGCACCAGGCAACTGAAACACGTGAGCAACCTCCTATTCTTTTAAACAATGAAAACTTTCCCGGTCTCCCACAACGCAAACTAACAGCTTGGCAAACAGCACGGCCACCTCAAAGCCCACAACCGCAAGTTGACGTAATTCAACTTGTTAATACAATAGTAAACCAAATAATCTCAGCTATAATACCCCAAATCCATAACATAGTTCAGTCACTGATGCCAATCCTTCAAAATAGCAAATAAAATTCAAGAACTAAAAATATTGAACTGGAACGCAAACGGTATCAAAAGGCAACAGATTATATTTGAACAATTCATGCATCAATACAAAATCCATATTGCGTGTGTTACAGAAACACATTTAGTGCTAAATGAAAAATTTAAAATACCAGGTTACAAAACATATAGAAACGATAGAATCTCAGAAGTGGCTTCAGGAGGTGTAGCCATACTAATTTCGAACAAATTAAAGCATCAAGCGATTCATAGCCCAAACTCCCCAGAACTCGAAACAACAGCAGTAACAATAAATATAGGCAACAATAATTACGAAATAATTGCAGCATACAAACCACCAAATAAAAAATTCCCGCTAAAAGCTTATAATGAAATCTTCAAAACAAAACCAATAGCATATTATTAGCTGGCGATTTAAACAGTAAAAATCAAATATGGGGATGCAATACCACTTCAACCACGGTACAAAATTATTTACCTACGCAGTATCCAAGGATATTCATATTTTGGCCCCAGTGTCCAACACACTATTCTTATAACAGCAATGTTATTCCGGATATACTAGATATAGTATTGACAAAAATTTCAATTTGCCCTTAAATCAAACAGTATTGCCCGAACTAGACTCGATCACTCCCAGTAATTATCAAAATAAACTGCTCCAATTCGCCGTTGGCCCAATTATTACAATGTAATGAAAGATTCGGACGAATTAATTGGAATAAATTTAAGGAGCTAATTGACACCAATATAATATACCTAGTCATATTCAAACCAATGATGAATTAGATAAGCAAGTACTGGATATAACACAAACGATACAGAAAACAATTGAACAATCAACAACACAATGTCACGCAAATGTTAAAATACGAAAACCAATACCATTGAAAATAGCAAATCTAATCAAAACTAAACATAACCTTAGGCGATATTGGCAAACAACCAGGAGACCAGACCTGAAGGTAAAATTAAATAAAATTTCCAGAATAATAAAATGCAGACTAGAACAATTTCGTTATTCTGAATATCAGAACATAATAAAGCAAATTCATCCAAACAGCAGACCAATGTGGTCTACAATCAAACGAATCACCAAAGAAAAGAAGAAATCTCAATTCTAAAAAGCGATTCAGAAATCGCATACTCAGATAAAGACAAAGCCAATTTATTAGCCAAACACTTTCAGGAAACTTTCACTCCAAATCCAATTTACAACAGCCAGCACAATAATTACATTTTATTCGAATCAGCGGAACAAGTTGCAACTGTCCCGGAAAAAATCAAGTTTATATCACCTTCCGAAGTCAGAAAACAATCAATCAATTAAAATCTAGAAAGTCAACAGGTTATGATAATATTAGTAATAAAGCCCTCAAAGCACTAACCAAGAAGGCACTCGCGCTATAACTGCCATTTTCAATTCGGCACTAAGACTAGGCACTTTCCTAAAATTGGAAAACTGCTATTATCCTCCGTTCAAGAAACCAGGAAAAGATCCTCAAAATCCATCCAATTATAGACCGATAAGTTTACTTCCAACTCTTGGCAAAGTATTCGAGAAACTAATATATACGCGGTTAAATAAATATGTATCAGAAATAAAGGCTATACCTAATACTCAATTTGGATTTAGAAACAGACACTCGACAACTCACCAACTCCTGAGACTTTCAGAGTTCATGGCTAATGCATTTCATCAACACAAACACACATTAGCAATATTTCTTGACATTGAAAAGGCATTTGACAAAATGTGGCACCCCGGACTACTATTTAAACTACAACGTCTAGGTACACCAAACTACCTCTATAAAATTATTGACAGCTTTCTAGTAGATCGTTATTTCCTCGTAAGAATCAATTCTACGTATTCTTGTCAATGCCAAACTAGTGCCGGTGTCCCTCAAGGATCATGCCTATCACCCTTACTTTTCAGCATATTCTTATCGGATATCCCAAAGCCAGCTGATTCAGAAACTGCTCTATTCGCAGATGATACCGCCTTATTCACAGCCCACGAGGATATACTTAGCGCTTATGACAACCTTCAGAATGACTTAACAACTTACATCACCTGGTCGGAACAGTGGAGAATCAAAATAAACTCGCATAAATCCCAAGCAAAAGTCTTCACACTTCGAAAACCACCGACTCCGCCCCCCCTTAAAATTCAAAATTCAATAATAAAATGGCTCCCCAAACAAACTTCAGTTAAATATTTAGGACTAATGCTCGATTCGAAATTAACATGGAAAGATCACATCAAAACAATTTCAAATAAAACTTAGCAAAAATTGCTAAACTTTATCCCTACTAAACTCTAAATCAGCTCTAAGTATTGAATGTGGAACCTCAATTTATAAATCAATAATACGACCAACAATCACGTATGCTTGTCCAATTTGGTGTAACGCAGCAAAACACATATTGAAAAACTGCAAATTATTCAAAATAAATGCTTAAGAAAAATTACTAAGGCTCCCTGGTTTATTAGTAACAAGCAACTTCACAGAGAACTACGAATAGAGCCAATACAAGAATTCATACTAAAAACCTCTCAAAAGTTTTTCGAGATTCTTTCAGGATCCCAGCCACGCCCATCTTCAAACTTGGCAAAAACTACCCTAAACCAAACAGAATATGCTCACGATTTCCCAAGGATAAATTCAGACCTCCATAAATATTCAACGGCATTAATTCCCAACATCCATTAATGTAACACATTAAATCACGAATATTTCATTTAAAGACGATATTAATATATTGCCCATCAGAATAGTCTATTTTTAAAAAGTATACACTGAAAACAGCCTGTAACAATCAGGACAATTAGCGTGAGAAGGAATGACAATAATTATGTTGTAAAATGTTAACATCCCTGAAAGGCAGAAATGCCGAACAGGTGGAAATAAATAAAAAAAAAAAAAAAAAAAAAAAGATGACTAAACAATTAGCAGGATAGAATTTGCTAATTATAATCTTACGTATCCTCTAGAAATAAAACGAGAAAGTATATGTTGTAGAAGCACCTCTAGTTCTTATTACTAATATCTGATTTCCGAATGTTTTGCTTCTCGTCTACTACACACTTACGTAGCAAAGCGTCGAGAATGTAATTTTAACTCCGAGGCTGGTGGTGTTGGGAAACGCGATTGGCCTGCTAAATCTGCAATATTTGAATACCAGCATGGAAAATAAATTTTTGCAGGTTGGAAACATTTTCGCCGGTTCTAGTTTTATTTTAATATTGCGTAGCCGCTAAAAATATTACGCGAAAGTATGTGATGTCTCGCACCATTAGTTTAACTTATATAATAATTAAAAAAATATAATTACATATTTTCAAAGTAGTATCATTATCATTATCGTATCCAATGATTTGGTTGGTAGGCTCTAAAATAAATGAGTGGTGCTAAAACAGCACGTATTTTCTCGCCCATATTTTCACGCAGAATTACACGAAAAGTAGCCCAATTTTTGAAAAATTTTACATAAACTTCAAAATATATCTTTAAGGAACAAATCTTGAAGGGAAAAAATCTCTATCTTTATAAATCGAGTTGTAGCAAGACGCTGTAAAAACTTTGAACTTTTTGAATTTTCGAAATTTTCGAAGGATTTTCTAGGAACGTGAGACCTGCAACATTCTCTTAAACATCTTTCACACTATCCAATAACAAAATTTCACCCAAAACGATGGAGCCATGGTTTTGAAATTTTGTAAAATGTGTCAGGGACGTCATGTAAAATAACCCCCAAAATTGCAATATCGGTTTTAAATTCAAAGGGGCTGCAACATCAGTCACATCGATTGGGAATATCAGTTTTGGAGAAAATCAGCTGGCCGGTTTAGCCGCTACGTTGTTCACAGACGGATGGACGGACATGGTTTTCCTGTCATTCGATTTTTCCTTATCAAGAACCCACCAAACATGAGTTCTGGCTACAATACTGGCTTCTGGAAAAAATTGTCTGCACGGTTTATTTTCTTTTGTTGTTCACAGAGGGTCAGATAGAAAGACGTTTAGCTGTCAATCGAAAAATATGAATTCTGACTACACTACGTGCTAGAGGATTTTTTTCTTAATTCGGCCACTGAATTTATCCACTTTTTGGTTACCACGGCCCGTCAATAGGAGTTTTTGTGCCGAAATTTCGAAGTTTTTTTTCGCGCAGCATTACATAACTTTTTGTCTACTTTGTATTGAGAAAGTGAAAAGAAAAATATTGTGCACATTCCTTATGCACAAACGCGTGACGTGCGCCACCCATGTCTTAGAGGTTCAGACATCTCCATTAATGTTCGAAACGGGCTGCCTCGCCTGTTTTCTTTGCATGTATGCAAGTCTACCTGTATGCAGAGGCGTACGCGCATTGTGGCGTTATTCCATTCACCACACGTGGAGCGTTGCAGAGGCATGCACGCTGTTTCCCAGACGAAAAGGAGGGCTTTTTCCTTAGTGAAGAAAAGACAACGTGGCGGGCAAGAATGGTCACGGCAGGCACTCTGTCTCTGTTCATTTTATGTGCGAATCTAATTCGTTTGGACATACCGGCGCACCTATAGAACGGTCGCTCTTGCCGACGCAGCTCAGAGTACATCCAATGCAGGCTCCGCTGGTACTGACCTGATACACCAACAAGAAGCGGCAAGAGCACCAGGAAGTTCACGGAAGAGAAATAGGAACTAGAGTGGAGCTTACTTCGAGGGACAAGGGCGACCAGCGAAGATTTGCGAATCTTCTAAAGTCGAATCGAAATATTACAGTAGCAATAACAAAATTAATAACAATAATAATATTAATAACAAAATTAATAACAATAATAATATTAATAACAAAAGTAATAACAATAATAATATTAATAATAATATTTATAATAATAAACCGGGAGCGGTGGCTCAGTGCATCAACTGATGTCACTGTAGCGCCTCTGACCGGAAGGTCCTAGATTCGAGTCCTGACGGCGGCAAGATTTTCGACACTAGCTTTTCAGCACGGTCGAATTCAGTCGCTGTCTGGAGGAGAATTCTAGCGGCCGGCTGCTCTGATCGGTAGTTTTCCGTGGTTTCTCCGATCAACACCAGGCGAATGCCGGAGCAGTACCCTACCAAACGGGCCATGGACCGCGCGCGATATTTCCTTCCCATTCCTTGTCCTATCCTCTCTCTTTACACACTGACATGCACTACACTACCACATATTCCGGGAGACAGGTCGGGAGCTTAGAGCCTGTCCTGGCTGGGGCGGTGCCCCGCTGGTGAGAGAGTCTTGGTTAGGGGGAAACCCCACTAGCCGACCGTAGGTCGGTCCCGGATCTCGCCATCCAGAGGAGGAAGATCACCGCCATCTCCCGAGAAAAAAACATGCACTACACTAACGGAACTAATGACCAAAGCAGTTGACGCGCCTGGAAACATGAAAAAATCAATCAATCAATAAAATTAACGTTAATCTTTCTCAGTCCTGTAGCAATATGTCGCATGATCGCGACTGTATCAAGTGGGTCTTCAGATCAAGCAACTCTAGCGGCACAACCGAGAAAGACGCTCTGAAAACACCGAGAAAAGCCGAAAGGAACAACCGAGAAAAGATGTGCCATATTCAATCATTGAGATGCCTCGTTAGAAAAACTCAAGTATAGTTATTTTTGTGCGGTTCTGAACGACTATGTTCGTAATATTCTTTACATTTTCTCCTTTTAATATACGTGAGATGTATAATTTTAATTTGTTAAATATAGACACGCTGCAATTCAGAGACACCCCGAATTCTTAAACACGGTTAAAATATTCCCAATTAATACATTAATGTAACGTGAGATAGTGAAAGATAAGAGCTTTTTGTTGATTATAAACCTGTGTGAAGAGGAGGCAGCAAAGAGGAGCCGCAAATAAATATAGGCTAGGGACTGCAAACGGGGAAAATGGGAAGCAAGTAGGTGTGTTTCGAATGTGAAACGATTAGTCTGTTGAAAACGTCGAATTCGCGTCGCAGGATGTTACTCCGAGAAATCGGAGAAAAGAGCATCGTTGAAACGGATCATTTCTCCAGAAATCCTAACTTGTAAATTGAAGCTGTGGACTAAATCAATAAGAATGTCGTTCGACAGCGGGTCAGGCAGCCGGTCGGGCAGCGTGAGGGAATGTCCATAAAATCCCTGCGGTGCATCCGAGGTTTAGTTTGTTGTAGGGATTCATTATTGATGCCGTTGTTTTTCGAAACATGAACGCTTTTATGAACACGTCATTATGTTTAATGTAGTTATATATTCAATCCGATTGTTTTAACACAAAAACATCAATATTTTACGTTGTCAATGCTTTATTTTAAATAAAAATAGTATATCAAAATAGGAATTTTCACGTTTTAGTAAATTTATGTTCAGTTTTATGAAGTAAGCAAGAGTGAACAGTCTGAGAAATAATACATTTTTCATTTTAGCAGTCTGGCTTGCTTTTAACAGTAGTGGTGCTACGAGGGTTCCTGCATTATTTGTAACGTCCCCGCAATATTATACTAATAAATGCACTAATAAATACACCCTCAAAAACCAAAATATCTATTTCAAACTCGCTGGGACTCGAGTTCCTTTAAATCGATCGCGGAGACACCTTTGGAGAAAATTGGCTGAACGATTTAGCCGCTAGGGTTGACCGCGCGCGCGCGCGCGCACACACCCCCCCACACACCCCCACACCCCCACCCACCCACACACCCACCCACCCACCCACCCACACACCCACACACACCCACCCACACACACACCCACACACACACATGTTTTGCCGTCAATCGACTTTTAGGTGTCAAGGACCCACAAAGCATTGATTCTGAATACACAATGAATTAGAGGAAGATGTGTATGTATATGTATATACATAGTGTTTCATAACAAACGGTGGTGTAGCCTTTTTTGTGTTACTCAGTGTGAAAAATTGTTAATATTTCTTAATATTTTTGTCTTTGTCGGATAAATCTCGAGTATACATTAATAAACACCGCCACACAAATACCATGAATTATTAGTATTGATATTTTGATTTTGAACATCGATGTTTTTTGTTGTTGACGTGATATCCCTAATTTGTTAAAGTTTATAGTGATTTTCCGGCAAAAGAACGTATCCCCGTTTTAACATTTAAAATTCTTTTCCCTCCAGATATCACCTCGAGAGGGGTGCCGTTCGAGCCGGGACAAGCTCCAAGTTCTCGACTTGTCTCCCGACATTTGTGGTAGGGAACTGCAAGTAATTATGGGCGTGTGAATGTTTGTGTATATGGGGAGAGGAGGTGACAAGGATCGAGACGTAAAGATCACGCGAGATCCATGGCCTGTCTATTAAGGTATGTACAAAATGTACAGAGCGTAAAACAGAAATAGTATAAGAAAGCGAGGACGAAGATCAGATATGTTATATATACACTGTAACCGTCACGTACCTACCTACTTCTTAGTAGTACGCCGAATTACTAAAGTAAATCTATCATTTACTTATTTCGTGACGTGTGGTTACACCGTCACGCAAACCTGGGAATACCTCAATTAATGGATAAATTCCCTATCGGTGGTGGGTTCGTCTTTGCTAAACTAATGATCACATAACAAGCAAACACAATTTTGTAGTTTTAAATAACAAATAATATGTATTCTATCGAATAAAATCCTCTGTACACTGTAGTTCACATATCCTCCTATGTGCTCACTTTTTTGTTTAAACTATGGTAGCTAGTTCCCTACCTAAACTGCAGTTTTCACTAAAGCAATAATGACTTTCATCTACATTTACACGAAACAAGCAACAAATACATATGTACACTTCACACAAAAAAATTATCACTGAAACACACAAATCACAATTCAAATAATTATCCTGTAAAAAAATACATACAAACAATATTCAAAATTCACTAATACCTTTTAAATCATTAATAATGTTACACTTAATATTCACATTTCGGCTTCTACGTGGCCTTTCAGTACAAAATTCTGTTTTACAACGTCTTTTGACTGTCCATGAAATAATATTTTAAAATAAATAGTTTAACGACTTTCACTCCTGTTCAAAATTTTACATAGGCAATTTCTCTTAAATGATTTGAAACAGCATTAAATCAATTATATATGAATCTAGATAAATAATTATGTACAAGAACGACTTTTATCATTAAACACAAGAATTATTCTGATCTGATTCCTCTTACGACTGCAGAAAAGAAATAAATTTACTGGTTATCAAAATCAATGTTCAATGAAACTTGCCCGATCAACGTCTGTTACTGAGGGAAGCTCACATTACAACGTTTTAACTAGTACAATTATAATTCTATCTTGAAAGTTTTCCAGGCTGAAATTTAGTGAATGTTCTCTCTGTTTTTCTGTGACTCACGACCGGCGAATTCCCCAAGCTGGTCCCGCGCTGTGTAGACGGCTGTCGAGCGATGCTCACGCCTCAAGGTCGTCGTTGTTCTGCGACGGTCTGTGCGCTGCCTATCGCGACGGAATCGGAGTATTTCCGAGCGCCGTCTCCTCGTTGTTCAGCGAAGTTTTACCACAGCTTACACAGAGGCGATGGTCGCATCAGAATGCGAGTCCAAAACTCCAGATTATAACTTCGCAATAGCAAAAGTCGAGCCAGTTGTTGGATAAGCCCTACTTTTCAGAATTGTCAAAATTCAATAGAATTTCCAAAATGAAATCCCAAAAATAAAAATGAAGTAGAATAAAATAAAAGTAGAATAAAATAAAATAAAAGCTGTAACAAAGAAACAGAAACATGTCCTATGTTACAAAAATCCTCCATTTTCTAGCAACGAGAATGCAGCAACGTGGTTTTACAAATTCATTTTGGTCTACTACCACTGTCGTTCTTTCATTCGTTGCATTCTTGTTTAACATTCATTTAAAATTTTATGTAATCTCTTGATATTTCACAGTAAGTAATTCCATGAAAAATATTCAGACAATTACCTTTTATTAAAGCTTTTTAGATTCCGGTATTTTCCATGTGTCCCTCGTCGATTGTGTGGTGGACTTGTAGCCTTCTATTCACCTCGGCGACTCGAACAAGAAAGAAAGACGAACTCTTCCGACACAAACTTCATGCCACGTCCGTATTTCCACAAAAGTTTCTGATTGGCTATAGCCTGAGTGCGTTCAGAAATCTTTTTCTGGCTGTCGCCATCTCTTCGCTACTATAGAAACTACTTGTAGGGCATGATGTCGGGTATTATCGCTTCAATTTTTCTTTTGTCATGAATGTATTAATCTTTTGTCATGAGGCGGTTACAACACACACTACAAGAGTATTTCAAATAAGATTTATAAGCGAAGTAAGCGCGGAGACGTCTTCAATTTTTTCCAAAATGATACTTATTCCGTAATTCATCGAAACCTCACTTGTAACAAAAATAAATCCAGAGATACGTAAACAAAATTCACTACGTCCTAACTATTTCATGTGAGACACACGGTTTAATTTTACATTTGTACAATTAATTAGATACAACTAACTAAATTAATTATATACAAATTAATTAATATCATCCACGCGGCCGACGGCCCGGCAGTAGCTCAGTCGGCAGGTGATACTAATTCTCTTCTAACCTATGGATGGTGGAAGTTGACAAGGAACTGTTTCATGAAGTTACACGACATTTAAATGATTCAATACTAATTTTCATTTATTTCTGACTGGAGTCAGAGAAGTTACATTTGAAAGAAGAGAAATGAATCCTGCCTAGTGAGCTCGTTAAAATAAATTTAAATGTTGAATTTCAAAATTTAGACACTACAACTAAAAAGAAATTAAAATTTACTGATCAGTTAATTCTTAAGGCTAATGACAAACACGCCAGGGCGCTGCAACGCTAATATGCTAATGTCCTCGCTGCGCTTGAAGAGCGTAGAATAGAAGTCAATAGCGTGAGTTTTGCCCGTTAGGCGACTTATATGATGAGTAGAGCGCCGGCAGCAGATCCTGGGTCGTTGATCTCGCCAGCTGAGGGTTGGGCTCCAAGCAGCGGTCCCAAGAGGACGGCCGCGCTGATCGGGGCGCACTAGAGGCAGCGCCGCTGACGTCTGGCAGCGTGGACCATAGTGGTGGCGCTGAACTGCGACGGCGATGAAGGGGTCGGGCGGGCGTGATCTGCCCACCCACATTCTCCTTCCGATCCACTAGTCGCGGTCGGAGCGTCGAATCACGGCGTGGCCCAGAGAGTTCCCAGAATAGTAACAGGCGAGTGTGTGCCTGCTAATAGCTACGTGGGTCTACTACTCCCGTAAAATTTTGAACAATAAGAAAGATAAAAGAGGAACATTTAAGTAACGAGACTTATCGAAAATTTCTCGCAACTCCCCCTTTTGTGCGCGACTCACACGAACGTTCTTGCTCAAGTCTCTTAATTGGAAAAAAAATTCTCTGAGGAGCGCTCTGCACACACGTCCTCGCTCAACTAGCCGAATCTAAAAAGTTTCTCGTTCTGATCATCGCTCCGTGCTACGCTCACCCTTTCCTCGGATACGCGTGTTTTCATTGGCGCAGAGCTATTGCGTTTTATTTAACTTTTCTGCCAATCAGCAACACGGATTTCCCAAAATTTTCCGATTGCCAGGCGCATTCTCCCTCCCTCTCTCGCTTTCTTGTACACACATGCGCGCTGGACCTTTGCATCGTGTCATGAAATGCTCGTTCTAATAAATAGATTTGTATTTACGGCTTAGGGGTTCCCCTCGCTAGACGGGCGTGCTGTTTATGGTTGTACAAACATTTTGAAAGGACTGAGGAAGCGCTTACAGAAAAACGGGGCGCGGGGCTAAACAAGCCGGAACACGCGCGGGCCGGGGTCGCAAATTTCCTTGAGTCAAAAGTTGATAAAGAACTCCTTTTCCCATAAATCACAACTTCTCCGGAAGATCCATCGAAACTCCTGGGTAGTCTTCAGTGAGCACAACGAAGTCCACTGCATTTCTTCCGGAACCTCTGGGCAATTAAATTCGAAACGTAATAAGCCAGAGGGGAGAGAGGCAAGAGAGACTAGAATTTCTGACAAGTCGCCAGCACGTGCTCTTTCACAGCATCTGAGTCAGTCGCCGCCGCCTCCGAAACATATGTTTCCTTTAATAGCACCGCCATTTTCTCCCTCTGCCCAGACTGCCATTATCTCGCCGCTCCGAAGTCCACTTCACAGACGCTGCTGCCAACATTCACTAACACGTTGTTGTTAGAGTGGCCAATTTTTCGGTCGGTATCGACGACATTCCATGATCTTCCACGCCGCTGTTCCTATCGTGTCATACATTTCACATCATGTCCCCCCTTCGTCTCCGCGACAACACCACTATCGTTTCCAAATCCATCTTGCACGCTGAAGCCTATAGCTCCTTTCCCCTCTGCCATCACCAACATTAAAAATCGCCTCTGGAACCCCACTTCTATCTCCAGTTCACCGTAAGTCTCTACTTTCCTTAATTATCCTCGGTGATCTTCCCATAGTAGAAGTTTCCCATGTTTACACATGTACGTTTCCATAGTACATCACACACAGGTTTTCACTGTTTTAGTGTTAAATAAATAAATGATTGCTTACGTAGTTGTGCAACGTTATCCCAGCTCACATGGTCGCCTACTCCTTCCTCCGGAGGTGAAGTGAAGCCGTCAGGGTCAATGCTCTGACAAGTAAATCAGTTTTCCGCGAGCGTAGGATGCTCGAACGTACGACGGTCTAGGCTAAAACCCTCGAGCGAGCACCGACGAGGAATAGAGCGCCTTGTTGCCGTCTAATCTCAACATTCACATTCACCAATTGCCACACATCCACTTCCCCATCAAACGCCGTCTCCGCGTCTGCCGCTACCTCAACTCGCCGCCGCCGCCACAACCGTCGCAGTCGACTCGCCATCTGGGGCGCCCTGCGTCGTCACATCTGCGTCGACAGAAGCCGCAGGGGAGCGGGAGGGCGGACGGGCGAATGGGCGTTCGTGGCGTACGCGTGCCCAGCGATAAACAGAAACCGTCGGAGGAAGGCGGAATACTTAAAAGTGCTGATACGGACGCGCTTCATGAGTCATTGGGCGACTTCAGAAAGGCTTCGCTTGTGGGAAGCGATTCCGACAGTACAGCTGAAGAAACGGTCGCGTTGATGCCAAGAACGTTTGGCTGCGGTTTAAAGGTTGCACGCCTGCTTCCTCTTGCAACTCCAAGGTAGAAGATATTGAGTATTTTTACGGTGTGTAGGCTGTGTGTGGTAGGTGTACATTAACAAACTGAATATGCATTTAGGATTGCCACCGACGATTTACGCTTTTTAATTTTTTTTACGCTTTTACAACGATAATACGCCACTTTACGATTTTAATAATATCATCTACTTGTTCAAGTTTATATTTCATACAGGGCAGAATCATGCCTCAGCCTTCTCTCACTCATTGAATAGAAGGTGTAAGAATAGTTATTTATTTTATTCAGACCGGTAGCGATAACTCAGTGCATCAACTGATGCCACTGCAGCGCCTCTAACCGGGAGGTCCTAGGTTCGAGTCCTGACGGCGGCAGGATTTTCGACACTAGCTTTTCAGCTAGGTCGAATTCAGCTGCTGTCTGGAAGAGAATTCTAGCGGACGGCTGCTCTGATCAGTAGTTTTCCGTGGTTTCTCCGATCAACACCAGGCGAATACCGGAGCAGTACCCTACCAAACGGGCCACAGACCGCGCGCGATCTGTCCTTCCTCTTCCTTGTCCTATCCTCTCCCCTTACACACACACTTACACTAACACGCACTACACACCTACATATTCCGGGAGACCGGTTGGCGGCGCCCCGTTGGTGGGAGAGTCCTGGTTAGGGGGAAAACCCACTAGCCGACAGTAGGTCGGCGCCGGATCTCGCCATCCAGCGGGGGAAGATCACAGCCATCTCCCAAGAAAAGACATGTACTACACTAACGGGATTAATGACCGAAGCAGTTGACGCGCCCGGAAACACGAAGAAATCAATCCATCAATTTTCAGTTGATTGATTATTTCGTGTTTTCGGGCGGGCTAAGTGCTATGGGCAATAGTCCCGCAAGTGTAATGCATATTTTTATCGCGGGAGATGGGGAGGGTCTTCCCCCGCTGGATGGCGAGGTCCGGCGTTGACCTACACGTCGGCTTGCAAGGTCTTCCCTCTTCAGATACCTACCACCTGCAGGGCACCGCCACTGCTGAGACAGGCTCTAAGCTCCCGAGTGTGGTAGTGTAGTGCATGTGTGTGTGTGTGTGTGTGTGTGTGTGCGTGCGTGTGTGAAAGTAATGGGTGAGGATACAAGGAGGGGAAAGGAAATATTACACGCAGTCCGTGGCACGTTTGATTGGGTTCCGCTCCGATATTCATTACATATTGATCGGAGAAACCACGGAAAACTCCCAATCAGAGCAACACTCCGCCAGAATTCCCTGACTCCTGATGGCGGCTGAATTCGACCTATGTAGCTATCCAGCCAGTGTCGAAAATCCTGCCTCCGTCGGGATATTTTATTTAGTGTTTGGCGACGTTTCGAATAACCAAGGAGAAATGTGATTAAACCAGTAGGGCTGCAAAAGCATTTAGTTTCTTGCATTATTTGTAACTTGGATAATTTTTTAAAATTAAGTCAAATCAGCGAAAATGGAACCTGAGCCATTTTTACTACTGTACCCTCTCTACTGAAAATAAGAAAAAAATTGAAGCCGTTTTTAAGAAAATATTTATTTTTAACTTCTTTTCAATTCAAGCCAACATTACGCAAAACTAATAACTTTTTTAAAAATAGTAACTAACCATTAAAAATCTACTTTTTACTACATATTTCGTTAAACAAAACAAATTTCTATTAACATTGTAGTTAATGTTTCGCAATTTTCCAGTAGTAAGTGCGTTTTAGGCGAGAAAGTAACAGCAATTAGCAAAAACAAAAGAGACTAATTGTGAAAACCTGTGCCGTTTTAATGTCCTCTACCTACCCAGGGAAGGTTCGATTAGTGCGCTAAAAACGATGTTTCATAGCCACAAGTGCAGCACGGCAATCACCAGTTACTGCCAGCAACATTTGTCAATCGTGGCGCAGCATCTTCCTTAGTGACTTAATTCACGTATCAATGATACATTTTTGACTTTCTCGCCTAAGATGTACTTGTGTAGTAAAGAGAAATGTAATAATGTTGCAAAGGAAAGCGGCTTTTTTTTTGTCAGAAAATTCAGCGCCGAATTTCTGAACGGGAATGCTTACCCTGAGACCATGGGAATCATACAATACATATTTTAAATCAAAACGTAATTTACGAAATATTTGAAAAGTATTTACTACAGTTAAACATTTCTAAAATTTAATGTCCCGGAACGCACACCAAATATCTATCTATCTATCTATCTATCTATCTATCTATTGGATATACAGTAAAACCCCGTTTTTACGTTCCCGCATTTTACGCTTTCCTGCCTTTTACGTCGTTTTTCGTTGGTCCCGTTAAAAAGCCTATATTTACAATGCATTCTTTTCCCGCAATTTACAACTCAATATTAAAGTGCTTCCCGTCTTTTACGCCGATTTTTTTTTTTTTTTTTTTTTTTTTGGACAAAACTGATGTCTGAATCAATTTCGGCGGAAGTCGTCGCATGTAACCCGTTTTTTCAGGTGGTGTTAGCCATTTCCTGTTATACCCCATGCTTTATAGACGGAAGTCAGTGATAGTCTCTCGTGGTCTCTCGTCTCGTAGTCAGCTTCTCGTAGTCAGAGAAGATAGAGATTTTGCGTTGTGTTGATGCGCATGTGGGAACACGTGTTCAGTTAGCGAGGGAGCTTCAACTCTCGGTTTCCACGTTGAAAACTATTATTAAAAACAGAACCACCATTGAATTTAATGCTAAACAGTGTGGTGCTATGTCAACAAAAACAAAATACGTAAGGTCATAATCTTACGATGAGTTGGACAAACTCGTGGCGGAGTGGTTTACTGCAACGAGAGCATCGGGTATTCCGCTTGATGGCAACCTTTTGCGAGCGAAAGCCCTCCAGTTTGCTGCTAAGCTAACTGAAACTGCCAACAACTGAAGAAGCAATGAATGCTATCTCTGTATTGAGGAAATACATTAAGAGTGGATCAGGTGGGGAAGATGCATTCCAAGCATTGTATAGTGTTGAGGGGCAGGTTGAAGAAATACAATTACAGAAAAAAAAGAAACAAATGACAATTTTAAATTTTTTTAAATAGTAACTTTGTGTATTTCAAGTATAATTTGTAAATGTATTAAAAGTGTGATATGTGTTATTGAATAATAATTATGTAAACAAGTCCTTGGAGTAAAACATGTAAGTACTCGCTTAGACTATTGTTTTTTTAACTTTCCTGCATTTTACACTTTCCTGCATTTTACACTTTTTTCCTTCAGTCCCCTGAAAAGTGTAAAAAAGGGGTTTTACTGTATGTATATGTATAAAGGTAATTTCAGTACACATGCTAATGTGTAATATTACTAGTAAAGTTTCATATTTTCGCAAATCAAATTTTCTAATGGTAATATATTCTTAAACAATTGCTAAAACAGTAAACGATTTCTTTAATAAAAATTTTGGACAGTATATATCTTTGATCTGGCAACTCTGACAGAATACAAATGTGCTCTTAGAAAAGGAATTTGAGCAAAAATATTTACACTTGGAGCAAAAATACAAAAAAACAAAAATTAATATATATATATATATATATATATATATATATATATATATATATATATATATATATATATGTGTGTGTGTGTGTGTGTGTGTGTGTGTGTGTGTGTGTGTCTGTGTGTGTATGTGTATGTGTATGTGTGTGTATTTTTGTATTTATCTTCAATTTTTTTCACCTCCCTCTTTAGAATTTGTTTAATGGCAAAAACAGTAAATGTCGACGGCAATCACAATCATCTAATAACACTTGGAACATTGCTGGATACTGCACAACCTGTCACCTCATCTTTGACAAGTTCAAGACTCAGATTCTTGAAAAAACAGAAGCATAAATTTCAAAGTTATTAATGTAACTAGCGAGAACCCGTCAAAATTTGACGGTGAGATCTGAGATAAATGTAAAATACTGTGCCCAGAATAATGTTCACAATGTGTTGCATTGTTTAGATCTTCAGGGTATAATGAAGATATTCTGTGTTGTGGAGTTTCCAAAATTTTGAACACATATATGGCCCATGACCAGGTGGCAATGCAATATCGGCACCAAAAGACACAAAAGAAAGAGCACTATTATACTGACGGATATTATATCTAAAGTTTTTTTTATATCTAATGTCATTATCTCCAATAAACAACTTTGATTTCTTTAGGCATATTTCTCGAAGGTAAACTTATTTTCCCGTTTCAGCAATACAGAGTAAACTCGTTTGTAGAGTTTCTCTCACATAGGAAGTACAAAGCACAACAAAACTGATATTTCATAGACAACGACCCAACAGAAAACGAAATGACTGCACTAACACGACACCTACGTTGACTTTCTCTTTCCCTGCGTCCACTTAATGTACATTTGCGTCTTTTGGGGCGCATGGGCCACGATTCGGAATTCGACATAACCTGTGAACACCTGTGAACAACTTCACTACTTCAGTACAACCGAGCAATATTTACTGTCTGAATGTTCTCTACAAAATACACCACAAAAGCAAATACATGCAAACTGTCAACGCCACAATGCAATTATTACACTTAAATAAAACCTTGACGAATTGTAAACAATCAAAACAAAACATCAAGCAGCGCCACCATGAAGCAGCATGGACTCCCATATATCGACTCATATATATATCGAATTTGAAACAGCCACCTTTAGAAGAAAACAATTGACTGTTGATAAGCGTACTATTAAACAATGATTTAATTAATTAATTTACACCGTAAATATTGGTGAATCAACACAAACAATATGTGATAACACATCTAGCGATCACATTCTTTAATTTAAAGGAAAATGTAGATCGGTTTAGTAGAAGCTCTAAACGAAGCCATGGCAGAATACCTTATTTTTTTAAATATATAGATTAGAAATTACGAAGGAATAAAAGCCAGGTACATTCATCATAATATATTTTACGTCCCGAATTTCTTGTGCAACCGTTAATAGCACTGATTTCAACTACGTCGACCGGGAGCGGTGGCTCTCATCAACTGATGTCACTGCAGCGCCTCTGACCGGGAGGCCCTAGGTTCCAATCCTGGCAGCGGCCGGATTTTCGATAATAGCTTTTCAGCTAGGTCAAATTTGGATGCTTTCCGGAGGAGAATTCTGGCGGCCGGCTGCTCTGATCGGTATAGTTCTCCGTGATTTCTCCGATCAACACCAGGCGAACGTCGGAGCAGCCCTACCAAACGGGTCATGGACCGCGCGTTATCATTCCTTCCTCTTCCTTGTCCTATCCTCACCCCCTTACACACGCACTTACACTAACATACACCACACTACCACGCATGACGGGAGACCGGCCGGGGACTTAGGACTTGTCCCGGTTGGGGCGGTGCCTCACTGGTGGGAGAGTCCTGGTTGGGGGAAAACCCCACTAGCCGACGGTAGCCGATGGCGCCAGATGTCACCATCCAGCGGTGAAAGATCACAGCCATCTCCCGACGGAAACATGCACTACAGTTACGGGACTAATGACCTAAGCTGTTGTCGCGACCAGAATCACTAACCAACCAACTACGTCGACTTCATCCCTCTTCACTACTGTTTTTTTAGTGCTCATTACCTGCCGGTCTTATCATCCCTTTCCCATAAATCATCTTCAAAATGATTTTCACCTATTCAAAACCTATTCTACGAATTCAATTTTGGGCCGACAAAAAGGTGTCATTTCTTGTCCATCCTCGTGACTAAATTTAATTCCATTATAATATATTTAATTTTTTTTCAATTATTTGAAACATGACTGAGAGTATGATAAATTTATTACAATTGATACGGCTAAACCTCGATTTAGTACTCATTTGAAACTGTGGTCGTGTTTTGTTACACCAAACGCAGTGAGTCTATAGGACGCAGAAAGTTTCAAAATGTTTTTTCCTAAATACTCGTTGGGAAAATCCCGTCGCTTATAACGCAAAACATAAGTAAAAATAATATTGGAAGGTAAATGGAACAAAAGATCTCTACTGGTCTCATCCAATGGATTGAACTGTAACTGGATCATAAACTGATTTGGTTAGTTTGTACTCTCCAAAGAAACCTGTCGTCATTGAGACGTTTAATTACAGCCTTAGATGGCAAAACGCCATCAAAAAGCGACGAGCTGGAGTAATTGGTCAGATACTTAACACAGCCACGGGACTGAAAATCCCGTAAGTGTGGTGCGTGTTTTCCCCGGAAGATGGAGGTGATCTTCCCCCGCTGGATGGCGAGATCCGGCTACCCGGCTAACTTCGCGTCGGCTAGCGGGGTTTCCCCCCAAACTTGACTCTCCCACCAGCGGGGCACCGCTCCAGCCGGTACAAGCTCTAAACTCCCGACCGGTCTCCCGTAATAAGTGGTAGTGTAGTGAATGTTAGTGTAAGTATGTGCGTAAGGGGAGAGGATAGGACAAGGAATGGGAAGAGGAAGGAAAAATCGCGCGCGGGTCGTGGCCCGTTTGGTAGGGTACTGCTCAGGAATTCGCCTGGTGTTGATCGGAGAAACCACGGAATACTACCGATCAGAGAAGCCGTCCGCTACAATTCTCTTCCAGACAGCGGCTGAATTCGATCTAGCTGACATGCTAGTGTTAAAAATATTTCCACAGTCATTATTTATTTATTTATTTTACGTCAAAAAAGCAGATAAAAACTACGTATGAGTAATACTTCCTGCCGCGACAACATGGAAACGACAATTTGAATAATTGTATTTCCCACTGAATTCTAGAAGACGTGCACAGAAAATGAAGTTACATTTATGTCCAGAAGCAAAACAAGGGGCCATCTCACCATTTGCTCAATGGATCAGGGAAACTGGACGAAAAACCTGATCGAGATGGGGGTAATTGACCCGGAGGCTGCAATACAATATTTGTTACAGGTTGCTTATACACATTTATACAGTTCAAATGTTAAATAATGCATTATGTATAATTGTTAAAATTAATATTACTTTTCTTGTGATGCTCAGGACCCGAACCGAACCTAGGACCTCCCGGTCAGAGGCACTGCAGTGACATCAGTTGATGCACTAAGTCACCTCTCCCGGTGACAGTATTTATCATTAGTATTCATCAGGAAACAGTATTTATCCCGTCTGTATTAAAAAGTTTTTCGAAATTCTGAAAAAAAATTAGAGCTTTTATAAATTATATTGGAGTGCATTGTATTATCCAAGGTGATTCAATATCAAAGAGAATAATTCTTGCATTAAAGCCCCACATTTTTATTTGAACTGTATTAATTTTAGTTTCAATATAGAAGGCCGTAGTGGATATTGATTTATCACATATAAAGAGTTACATGCTTTTAATGAAATAACTCCGAGGCTCATGTGGTTTGATGTCATCCATAAAATTATTGACTTGATAGTGAAAATATCTCTTCACTAGGAGATCTTTCTGGACGAGCCAGAAAGAACACCTATCGACATAAAGACTTCTTTTTTAGCACTTTTTGATAGGTTATACATTGACTATGAGCTTCCTTTGACTTGTAGTACAGGGTGAGTCACGTAACTTTAGCACCTCCCGTATAATAACTTGCGAAACTAATAATTAATAACGTGTGAAAACAAAAAAATGCAGGAAGATAATGGTAATGACTAAAATAAAAATATAGCCACAAAATACTAGATAAAGGTAAATTATTTCATTGCTATTCAAATTACTTTAGCATGTGTTCAAAATGACCACCATTCACAGACAAACACATCTGCAGGCGCTTTTGAAAAGATTTCTTAGCTGCAAGCAATGTTTATTTTTTAACTTCAGAACATGCAACACAATGCGTCTACGCACATCTTGTGTTGTAGTTGGATCCTCATGGGAGACGTGTTTTTTTTTAAGAAAACCCCAAAGAAAAAATTTAGTGGATCAAGTCTTGGGAACGCGCGGGGCAACGCACAGGACCACCACGTCCTATCCAACGTCCCGGGACAGTAACTTTCGAAACAGTCGCCGCGTTTGAGTAGTGTGCAGGAAAACAGTCATGCTGAAACCACATATTCACAAGTTTCAAGTTTACGTTTTCTAGAAATGTTGGTAGAATCTTAGACAGAAATTCTGCATATTGTGCTCCATTTAAAGTATTTTCCAGAAAAAATGGTCCTATTATTACATCACCCACTATTCCACACCATACATTCACTCTCAATTGGCGCTGGTGCTCTACACGCTGGAGCCAGGTGGATTCTCCACTGCCCAATAGTGCAAGTTGCGAAAATTTACGTTACCATGACTAGGGAATATTGCTTTATCGGTAAATAATACCCGATCCCTAAAAGAGCTGTCATCCTTTATCTGGCCCAGAGCAAACCTACAAATTGCTACGTGCCTTTGAAAATCTTGATCTCCCATACCTTGATGAAGGCCAACGTAATAAGGTGGAATTTGTGGCGGTGTAGAATGCGAATCACACTGGATTCGCTTAAACCTACATCTCTGGCAATATCGTGAAGCTGCGTGTAGATGAAGTGATGCCATTGTCAGTACTGTGATTTCTTTTTCTTCATTTGTGGCTGAACTCTTTCTGTTCTTATATTTGAACGTTCCTGCCACCAAAAGCCTGGAGTAGACATTAAGGATAGTCTGGCGAAACGGAGGACGACGTTCTGGATATAACTCGAGATACCTCACGACAGCTATTCCTTTGACATTATGCGCACATTATTATCATGTCCAACATTTCTTTATTTGAGAACATTCTATTACAAAAGAATAAAAAAAGAAACTCGTTATTTAATTGCCTGTAAAAAGACAAAAGGATCTCAATACCCAACTCAATACTAACGTGAAATTTATTTTATAGTACGAAAATTATAAATACTGAAAGATTCGTAAAGAAAAACGTTTTTAAGTAATTATGATTTGTTATTATCTGAATCTCCAAATGAATCAACCTCTCTACCGTGTCGTCCCCCTTTCTCACTAAAACTTTCTAGAGCCACGAGCAAGGGCGGCAATGGATTTGGAATCCAACCCGTTTGCAGACGGTTCGCAAGTTCCCTTGGCACATAAGCGGAATCTGCTGCTCCACGTCAACTAACAGTTGCTTTAAATACAGAATATTGATACTCAAAGGAGTCAAAAGTCGATAGGCTGGATGGATAGGATGGAAAGGATGGTTACGCTGGAAAGCAGAATTCTGGGAAAAATTGCAACAATTTGTGAAGAGTAATGATGTAGGAGTGATTACTTTTATTTACTATTGTTTACGATAAATAAATTTTCGAAATAAATTTTTATTTTATTGATTTATTATTTTACTGGATGTTTCTAACCCTGAGTTATTATTCCGCGCTTATTATTATTGATATTGTTTGCCCAAAATATGCAATATTATTGGTACGGTCTTAATTATTTATTCTTATTATGTTTTGTTTCAAGATTCCATTAATATCCTGTGATATAAAACCCCATTAAATGGAGTTGAATTGATAAACAATTTTATTACAATACCTACTTACGATAAATCTTTATATTTAATCCTTTAATTTCTTCAACAAAAAAAAAAACAACTGAAAATGGGGAAGGATGGAAAGCAGAGTTCGGAAACTGCAACTGTTTTGTGAATATTTGGAATATGTTTTGTATCGTGAAATATGAAGATCCCTTCCTCGAGCGCGCGTTTGCTGGTGGAGCGCTGTGTGACCTTGTGTGGCGGTCTGTTACATTCAAAATATCCATTAAAGACTAATCGAAAAAAACCTGAAAAAAATCCGTATCTAATATATGACAATATGTGTATCATTGGATTTATTTATTTATTTATTTTACGTAAAAAGACAGTTAAAAACTGCGTATGACGTGCTATGGGGAAAAGTGAATTGTGTGCACATTTTCAAAATTCTGTGATCCCTACACTAAGTCATATACTACTTAAATTTTGAATTTTGAAAGGGAGAAAAAAAACAAAAAAACTCCCATGTAATAAAATCTATTTTCAAGGATAAATAAGCAATAAATTTTGAATTTTGAAAGGGAGAAAAAAAAAAAAAAAACTCCCATGTAATAAAATCTATTTTCAAGGATAAATAAGCAATAAATTTTGACTCTTATTACTTCCTGCCGCGACAACATGGAAACGATAAGTTGAATAATTGTATTTCCCACTGAATTCTAGAAGACGTGCACAGAAAATGAAGTTACATTTATGTCCAGACGCAAAACAAGGGGCCATCTCACCATTGACTCAATGGATCAGGGAAACTGGACGAAAAACCTGATCGAGATGGGGGTCATTGACCCGGAGTCTGTAGTACAATAGTTGTTACAGGTTGTTTATACTCATTTATACAGTCCAAATCGTAAATAATGCATTATGTATCATTGTTAAAATGTTACTTTTCTTGTGATGCTCAGTATAGTATCTAATTGTATAGAAACAGTTATGCAGCAGAAACGATTTCACTTGGGATTTAAACTTTTCTATTGAATTTAACCGTTTAATGCCATCTGGCAAAGTGTTGTAAAACAATGTACATGTATTGTATGTGAATTTTTTGTAATGAGCTGTTGATTCTGTCACCTGATGAATATGATTTCTACGTCGAGTGTTATAGTAATAGACTTCGGCATTTTCTGAAAAAATTCCCGCCCTTGAGCAAGTCATTTTTTCAAAAACCACTGATTCGTAAATAAAAAGACAAGGTAATGGTAGAATTCCTAGATTAATGAAGAGAGGCTTACATGAATCACGTGGGTGGGATTTGGTTATTATTCGTACAATTCGTTTTTGTAATCTAAAAGTCTGGAAGCTATAAGATGTAATTCCCCAGAATAGCATGCCATATCTCAGGCGGGAATGAACATTCGCGAAGTATACACAACGAGCAGTATGAAGGCTGACTGAATTTGCAAGAATTCTGAACGCGTAGCATAATGAACTTAATTTTGTGTTCAATTCATTTAAATGGGCGTTCCATTTAAGGTTTGACTGAATTGAGAGACCTAAAAATTTTGTTGCCTTAACATCAGTCAATGGTACACTGTTCATTTTCAATGGAGCACAGAATTGTATATTTGAAATGGAAAACTGCATTAAAACCGTTTTCTTTTCGTTTACTATTTTTTTTTCGGAACCAATTTGAAACATCTGATATTGTACTATTTACTGTTTCTTTTTGCAAAAGATGTTCGTATCATCCGCAAAGAGAACCGTTTTTCCGTTTCGAATCGTCGAGGGCATATCGTTTACGTAAAGTAGGAACAGAATAGGGCCTAAAATCGATCCTTGAGGAACTCCACATGCAACGGGCAAAGAGTCGGAAAGGTGCGTACGTAATGCTCCATCATTCCAGTAAGTTATTCGATTCTCTGAGATCGTTGTTTAAGGTACGAACATAACCAATCTAGAGCAATACCACGAATTCCATATGAAGGTAATTTGGAAAGTAAAATGTCATGACCAATGACGTCAAAAGCTTTTGAGATATCTAAAAATAATCCAATAGGTGTTTCGTTTTGATCCAATGATGAGGCGACATCTTTAAGAAAAGAAAATATAGCTGTTTCCGTTGATTTTGATTTTCTAAATCCATGTTGGCAATCTGAAAGCGCGTCGTGTTTAGTGAGAAAGGTTTCCATTCGTACGTAAAAAAGTCTCTCTAATATATTTGAAAAAACTGATAGAAGAGAAATGGGCCGATAATTTTGAATTTCATTTGTGTTGCCTTTTTTGAAATGCGGCTTAATTTTAGCTGTTTTGAAAATCTTTGGAAACATTCCAGTGCATAAAGATGCATTAAATATGTGAGTTAACGGGTGTATAATGGCATACGCACAAGTCTTTAACAAAGAATCCGGGAATCATCTAAACCGGACGAATATTTATTTTTTAGTTTACCGATTATTTTGATAATTTCATCGGAAGAATTTTCGGAAACGAACATTGAGTCTAAAATTTTGGGTGAACTGTCTGTTTTCGAATTTTGTGCCTGAAGACCCTTAGTGAGATCGGCAGCAGTTCTCGAAAAGTAAAAGATTTGTCTTTATGATGGACTGAAAAATATGTATAGTTCCATTTGATGAAACAAATTTATCTCAAATATCTCGTAAATACAAGTGATACATTCAAAATATCCGTTAAAGACTAATCGAAAAAAAAACTCAAAAAAATCTGTATCTAATATATGACAATATGTGTATCATTGGATTTGTCTTCATGATGGACTGAAAAATATGTATAATTCCTTTAAAATTTCCCCTTATGCACTTCCGTGAAAACTGCATTGCAATATTTTCTACCGTTTAAAAGTTACAGGAGGTGCTAAAGTTACGTGACTCACCCGTATATGATATTAATCACATAAATTCCTCTCCTTTTTCTTCTTCGTCTTCTTCTTTTTCTTCTTCTATATAGGTGGGACCTGTTATTCTTCACACATCACCACCATCTGGAGATGTCGATACCTAGTTTTCGATCCATATTTTCTTCGGTCTTTCTGGATCCCTCTTACCTAAGTGTCTTCATCACTTGCTATTCTGATCAGCCTACTAGAATCTGCCCTGGAAACGTGTTCATCCCAGCCTTTTCTTCTTATTATGAATTTAACGATGCCCGTCACGCGCTAAGTCATTCCTTATATATTTATTATTTATTATATCTCATCATGTTTTTCCCGTATTGCTCTTAATGTATTCATTCTGAAGTTCATAGTGAGTTTTAGTTCTTATTACCGGCCCGCGTCTCTGCTCCAAAGTCATAACTGGTCTACTTGGTTTTATATATTTTACTTTACTTTCTGTATTAAGATACTTATTTCTCCACGTTTCATCTGTTAGAAATCTCGAAATTCTAGCTCCTTTGATTACTTGCTATTTAATTGCATTATTCGTGTCCCTCGTGCTTGCAATTTCCACTCCTAAATATGTTTTCAAGACTTCTTTGATTATTTTATTATCCACCATCAGGTTATTCCTTATTGGATCCTTTGAAATGACCAATGAGTTTGTTTATTCAGTTTATATAATCATGTGGTAATGTTCTGCAGTTTTGGATAACGTGGGGGGAAGTCTTTGTAAATCGTCTTCTGAATTTGCCAATAGTACTGCATCATCTGCATAGTACACTATTGGGATTCATTTACTTCCCATTTCATAACCTGGGATTTCTTTTACACTGTCTATTATCGTATTCATAACCATATTAAAAAGCACAGGACTCACAGAATCACCTTGTCTAACGCCACCTGCACAAATGATTTCATATGTTACCATATTTCCTATTTGCATTTTCGTGATGATATTCGTATTCATGTTTTCAATTATCTTTATGAATATTTCTGGAATATTCTTCTCTCTCAGAATACTTAACACGTCTGCTAATCATACGCGATTGAACGCCTTCTTTAGATTGTTAAAGCACATGCTTCAATCGTCTTTTTGACTACTTGGCGTATCATAAATATGGCGTCTGTTATTGATCGATTAGATTGAAATCTTCATTTACCCGCAGAATTGGTGAACTTTTTCTAATATAACCTTTGAAAACAATTTTTCAGTTGTATTTAATAAAGTAACTTAAAGTAACCCTTTCCCTCTATAATAAAATAACCTTTCTACCCAGCTTCTTTTTGTGAGTTTTATTGCACTGATGAGTCGCGTAGCGTGAGTGTCAACCTCCCAGGGCGGAGCAAAATTTCGCGCCGCCCGGGGCAGAAAAGAAGTATTTAGGTATTTCAATTTAAAAAACTTGAGCAACGCAGCAGCATACATACACAATCTTGAACAACCCGGCAGATAGTCAGACATACAATTACATAAATAAAAATCGTAAATAAAATATTTAATTCATAGTCGAATGTATACGTACACGAACACAATTGTCAACAAAGATCAATAATTTAACAATCACTACATGTACTTACGAGCTCTAAAAATCAGTTTGGAAAGCGCATACGTATATTCGATTAAGTTAATGGGAATGGGGCGACTGACATCAATGAAACTTTGTTTAAATTGTCAAAGATTCTCTCACGATTTTCCTGAAGGGACTTACCGTACTGTAATCTAATTTGCCCCAGTTATTAGACCATAGTGAACATTATTATTGATGTGATACAAATAATTCTTGCTGAATATTATTCATAAACAAGCAGAAAATAAAATGCGGGTAATCCCTACAAGTCCGTACAGATGATGTTTCGAGTCGTTACAATGAGCAAGGTTTCATACATGCATTTGAAGGAGTCACAGAATAAGTAATGAAAGATACCGTGCTCGTTTTAATCCGTTCGAATTGTATGTGTGCAATAAAATGAAATGGTCCAAATTGTTGCAAGATAGTATTATTATTATTATTATTATTATTATTATTATTATTATTTATTGTGAAATTTTGCCGCCTCCCAAAAGTGCCGCCCGGGGCGGGCCGCCACTGCATTCATAGGATCACACTTGCAGGAAACATACTTTTACTTTCTTGTAAAGCTGCAAAAAATCGATGACATGAATTGCACGGAAACTCATGTTTTGGGGTCCATGATACAAAAATTTCATTTGTTTTTCAATGGCAAACAATCTAGGAATCCTGCAGTTCCCACTTCATTACATTGACAAATCAGAGGGTTTTGTCAAAACAGACTTACATAAGGGTGGGAACATACTGTCATGTAATACAAACGCCTGTATTATGACACACATCACGCGGTTACTGAACCTCAAAAACAAAACAAAAAATATTTTAACAAATATCTCAATGCATTAGTAACTACTACTGTAAAATACTGAATTACTAAATTTCCTACCCCAAGTATTGTACTTCAGCTTCTGGATCAATGACGCCCAATCTCAATTTTTTGTCCCGTTTCCCTTTGTCCATTTAGCAAATGTTGAGATGGTCCCCTTGCTCCAGGACCTAAACGTAGCATTACACTGTGTGCACGTTTTCTTTAGCTCTGTGGATGTCAGTGCGGAATATATTTATTTTGTGATTAGTGCCTTTAGATAATCGTTCACTATGTTCTTGCGGTAGTAAGTCGCTTCCTTTATGTTAGGAGCGATAAGAAATATATTTATAAGGCATAATCAAAATGTGTACTTCAATTACCAATCAAAATAATATTTATTACAGGTGAGCAAATATTTCTTATTAAGTTTTGCCAAAAACGGGCATTTCTATCTTCAATCATAATTCAGTTTAATATAGTATAAGAGTAAATTAAAGATATCAAAGCTCAAGAAAAAGGGCACAAATTGCACTTCCACCCCATACGTCACCGAAAGTTTTTAACTGAATTTAGAGATCATATAAATAAATATAATGACAAGAAATACTGAATTACAATCAAGCCATGATGGACATTTCCCTAAATCACCACGATTAATTTGCTGGATTAAGCGTCATACTGTTGGTAGACTCAACATTTAAATTAAGTGTAAATATTTCTTTCATTTCAAATAAATGTACATGCTGGATGAAACTCAGGAATTTAATTACGGTTTCCTAACGAGAAATATTATTTCCTACTTCGACTAACCTATGTAGCTAGTGCTGAAAATCCTGCCATCGTCGGGATTCCAGCCAAGGA
The DNA here is from genome assembly GCA_964035755.1 of Teleogryllus oceanicus. Taxonomy (NCBI): domain Eukaryota; kingdom Metazoa; phylum Arthropoda; class Insecta; order Orthoptera; family Gryllidae; genus Teleogryllus; species Teleogryllus oceanicus. Next base: position 53,939,723 of record CAXIVR010000001.1, on the reverse strand, counting down.
AGCCCCCGACAATGATATCACTTGACTACAATGATATCACTTGACGCCCTGAGCCACGTAAGTCGGTGAAGCATTCATTCACCAACTGGCGTAGGGTAAATACCTGGTTACCATCAACAATGCCAAGAGAACGGATCAATGGATTATTTTCTGTTTTCTAATATTTTTAAGTCTCATTTTTGAATTTAGGGCAACACAACAAAAGTTTTCTAAAATTTTTATTTTCCAGTTTTATTGAAGAAACTCGACGTGATGGAGAATTTTCCGCCTCCCTCATCAGGCACAATTATATATATATATATATATATATATATATATATATATATATATATATATATATAAAAATTACAAAAATACATGACATTTATTACTACACCCAATTCAATATGAAAGGCTCACCCGTTATTCAACATGAAAGGATTATTCCCATTGAATGTTTTTTCTCACAGGATGTTTCTTTCTGAAAAGATATAAGAATAAAAAAACAGAAGTTTTTATTTTACTTGTTAGACACTCAACAGGAACTTGTCAGATAGATTATAGCTTAAGGCAAATACTTCACAATTTGCATAAAAACACCTACCAGGACCAGGAACATAATAGTGTTGAATCATTAGTGACGTAAATTGGGTGTGGATAAAGACACATGTTTTAGATCAGAGAACTGGAACAAGATAGGCCAATGTCATTTCGTCACGCCAAACGCATCCGCATGTGCTCCAAAGCTTTCAATTCAATTGACGCTGAACTTTCACAAACGTACATATGGGCACTAAAACGATAAGGATTCCAAGCATGTGCATTGTGTATAAGATACATTGCAGTTGGTGTTGGTTTTGTGGCGAGTTGTCGTTGGCATTTAAAATAAAATAATTATAGGTGTCATTGCAAACAATATTCTGTATTTGAATAGCAGCTTGCGATGGCTTAGCCATCATCATCAGTTTCTGCTGTATGGAAGTACTCGTTTTGTGGCTTCCAGACCAGAAGAAGATTCCGTGATTGTGACATATGAAACAACTACGAAATATGACATACTCCAAATCATTCTCTTTCAGAAAATAGTAATATCAGACTAAACGAATGATATTTGGAAACTTTTGTGTCGAAATAAGCTTGTATATCAGGGACGTAAAGGGCTGAGTCTAACGGTACTTATAACTCAAGGCGGGTGTAGGTTTCCGAGCATAGTTCTCGAAGTCCGGTGGTTTAATATGAGAAAAGGAGTTTTGTTCTTTGAGTTGTAAATGGTACCACAACTGGTAACAATTTTTATCTACTTATTAAGAAAACAAACCTATCTAATTTACTGCTTAATGCACATAGCTAGAAACTAGCACGAAAAGTTGTGACAATTTTTTAAAGATTTCATGCTCCACGAAAATCACTTCGCGTAAATGAATCTATTATGAACCATAGCTGCAGTGTTCATTTTATTGGCTTTTTACTTTCTTGTTTACGTAAGTATAATCGGAATATCGATTTCGAGAATTCAACGGAAATACATGTTTTGGGGTCCCCCGAGAAAGTGTTTTTTTTTTTTTTTTTTTTTTCAAAACGTCCGTTCGTCTGTCTATCCGTCCGCCTATCCATCTGTGAACACAACTGGCGCCTAAATCATACGTATGATTTTTTCAATATGGATATTCCCCGGTCGATCTGGCTCTATTCCAGGTCCAGCGATTTTGAAAAACTTTCTTTAAAATTTGGGAGTACTTGACCCCCAAATTTGAAGCCCCCTCGGACATTTTCAAAACGTTCTCAAAAATGGCTCCAATTTTTTTCTTTAAATTTCTTGTAAAAATAGAGCAAAATACACTTATAAAAGGTGGCATAGGTCCAATTTTCACGGTTAACTGAATGTTTTAAAAAATTGCAAAATATTGACTTTTTCGGCGTCTTCCTACTTCAAAATTGAAGATGGAGATTTTTCCTTCAAGTGAAATTTGTTGTCCATATTTAGTTCATTCATTGAGATCCCGCACACTTTTTGAAAATTTTTGTAGTTTTCGCGTTTTGTCGTTTTCAATATTGGGTTCAATATATGCAATTTTAAAAAATACAAAAATAAGATTTTCTCAAAAACGGCTCTAAATTTTTTCTTTAAATTTTGGAAGGGATAGTGTAAATACTCTATAAGATACATAAACGCCAATTGCTATTTTTTATTTCAAAAATTACAAAAATGTAATTTTTTGACTTGTGTTTTTTTTTCAACTGGGGACCCTACCAGCAATTAGAGACGACTTTACCATGCATATTTATCAGTTATTGATTATCACCTCCTAGGAGGTGATACATTTTGCGCCTTGTTTTGTCTACAGATGGAGGTTATGTAATTTTGCTATTGTTTTTATTCTATGGTCGGGTGTGAATCTTTTATTTGAAATTATACAAACTTTTGGCAGAAAAACGTACAGATAACATTAAAACTGATCGATTTTTGTCACACCTAACCCTTCCTACAAAAAGTCAGGTATTTGGTACAAGAACTGCCATGTTGGAGAAAATCAGTTGTCTATGTGGACGAAAACGTACGCAGCTAAAGTTGGATTTGACACAAAAACAGAAAATAACTTGACGTTCAACTGCAGTTTCTAAAATGCTCGAAGATGGCATACAGGAGCAAGAAATAATAAAAATTACAGGACACTCCAACACATCGTCACTCAAGACATTCTCCAAATGAATGAGGAACACCATTCTTCAATTATTAATAAATTAAGACATAGTAGCGCTTCAAATTCAACATCTTGCTTAAAAATAAGCGAACAAAACACGTTTCCTTCGAATTTAAACTTTAAAGATTGTGTATTCAATAACTGTGTTTTCAAGTAATTTCGCTCTTAGTTTGTCTTATGTTTATTTTGTTGTTTATAATTGCCATTATGTATATATTCCTGTTCGATGTAAAAATATTTGAATAAAACAATGTTAATTATTAACAGTACATTATATTTATGAAATTTCATTCGTGGAATAGTCAGTAAATTTCCAAACCACTCGTGGAATTACCTTTGATAATATTTACATTAGCGACAATTTGTTCAAATTATTGCAAATTTAACAGTACATGTTCTTTAAATAATGTGATATGAAGTTTCTCGAATATTCAACAGTTTTCTGCTAAATTGAGCTCACACTTCTGCATTTTCAAAAACGCTCAAACGCAATTTTTTCAAAAATGACTCCAAATTTGCTCTTCAATTTTTCCAACACGTAGTAATTTTACAGTTAAAAATGTTTTTTCTTTTGTTTTCTAAAAATTTCACAAGTGTATTTTTTGAAATATCTCTCACGCCATTAATACTCACATTTTCATTAATTTGTTAACACTATTGCCTTTGTGAGTGTTAAACGCCATTTTCTTAAAAACGGCCCAATATTTTGCTTCACTATCACGAAACCGAAAAATTGAGAAAATGTAAGAAAACTGTACTTTGGGTGGCGATATATGGCAGCTGGCAAGAGGATATGGCAAGACTGTATAACCAGTTCACACCATGGAAATTATAAAACTTTACTACGAGAAAGTCTGTGCCATTTTAGCACCACAATTTAGTACTTAACAGTTATGTAAGATCGTAATTTCTGATTCGGAAAAGGTGCAAATTTCAAAAGCTGGTGTATTTGAATTAATTTAGATGTAAATCAATTTAGTGCTTGAAGAGAAAAACAGTATTGGGAAATAAATAAGCAAAATCCAATTATTTATGTAAGTTAGAAAATTCTTAAATTGTTTGATTTCTAAAATTAGGACACTGCGTCTCCGTCACTTACTAAATTCTAAAGAGGACTTCCTAGGAATTGAGGATTTTCACATAAATATTTCAAATGAACAATGTGGAGAACACGGGCAACTGACGTCAACACGTCACCAAAGATGAATCGGTTGTTAAGACGAAGTGAGAGCAGTTGCAGTAAGTGGAGTATATTGTAAGAAAACTGAATACAATTAATTTTCGCTGATTTGTCGTGCGATATTGGGCTTCCACGGACCCCGGCATATTTAATACAAATACCAAGTACAGAGATAATGTACTTTATTTGATTACAGATTAAATTACAATTTTAACGTGAAATGCACTTACTAGAGTGTAGAATATAAAGTGTCAAAGATGCTCTCTAACAGCAAAATACAAATTATTAACAAACAACATGATATACAAAACAACCCAGAATTTTCTTAATGGCCTATTTGACATGAAATGTTACAATAATAAGCTTCCTTATCCACTTTTAATTATTATTATTAAGCATAACTCCTATGAAATGTAATTTTATTTTTAAAAGGTTAAAATTAAGCCATAGAATTATTTTGCTGTACATTTGTGATCTCTATAAAACAGGAACATCTTATTTTTAGGTCGCATTAAATACATTTATCCTATCGCGTGATGGGACTTTCCACATCCTGAAACGCGCGTATCAACTTCAGGATTTCCTCTACAAGTGCGCAGTGACTGGAAAATTCGAAGATGCATACAGCAAAGGAAATGTGATGAATCAAACTCTGAGTACTGAAGCTGAGTAGATGGTTCAGAATTCTGCCCAACCAGAGCATTTGTATGCCCGTCATGACCATTCTTCCAACTAAGTAGTAAACATTGACCGTAACAGCGTTATTTTAGGTTTTTTTTTTTTGTTTCTACGGCTACATTTCCTCGTTAGAATTCTCGGAGCAGAGTCAGTGGATGAATAGGTTACATTTCATTCCAGCTGCGAGTGTGTGGAGAACAAAACGATTGCTGTGCATATGCTGGAATTCACAAGAGCACGCGTAAGATGCGGACGACGGATGCATCCGTGGGATAGCGCAGTATACATCTATGGTTTCCCAGAACTCTTAGGGTCAGATAGTGAATCAACATCCTCTCCCCGCTGACAACCGAAAGCCTACGATGCGCCTTTTCTCTCAAGCTGATTTCATTGCTTGAAGTAGAAAGTGCTATGGATATTATGAAGCGAAGTTGCTTTGTTTTTTCGTTATAAGAACATTTGATATCAATAATTGGTGTCAAACTAGAACATACTTTCTCGCATTATTTGTAATTTTCGAAAATTTAGAGAGTTCGCCGAAAATGACACCTGGACAATTTTTAGAGTCCTTTGCTCTACACACGATTTTTCTACGAATACATTTTTTTTATAAAAACCCCTTTCCTTCAAGCAAAAACTACGCGAAAAGTACTCGCTTTTTAATTGTTCATGACATATCACTACCATCAATATTGTACTTGTGCTATGTTATTTACGCTTTTATATATATATGTGACCGTACTTACCACATATTAGAATTTTGAATGCAAGATATGCTGTTATCGAAATTATTAAGGGCAAGGGATCGTCCTAGGAGGGAGCGCCTTTACTAGGAGGATGTTGGCTTTAGGCTCATTACTTTTCTCATTCAGTCCACAATGCACCAAGTTACACATTACAATTGTTCATTTATTCACAAAAAAGCGTATGATTGCAATAATTCAACCCGACTTCCGCGAATATTACGAGCTTCGTTACGTATCTGAGGATCCCGCATTCCTGTTGTGGGAATAGAGCCGCCTCTGCTATGTCCTTGACGTCGCCGAGCCGTGGTAGCCACTCGTCCCGCCGTCTGAGTGTTGTCCACGTGGTCGCCGTGGCGTACCCAGCGTTCTGCTATTTAACCATTCACATCCAAAGTCTGGGCACGAATTCGGTCTTCTTATGGCGATGTACTGGATCTGAGTCGTTACTTTCTCCTTACACTGATAGTTTATGGCCCACGTACACCGCTGCACCACGTGCTTTCACATCATCTGTTTATTCTTGTTCATTGACACTCAGAACATAATACGTTTTAATTCATGCTTTTGTCCAATACTCCGAGTTCTTGTCTAATCACATGACAACACTTCTACGCGCCTTTTGTCCTCGACATTACTCTATTTCATTCTCTCATGGCCAGTACATATTACTACAACGCATGTTTTCACTTCACTTAATAGTTTTTTGTTCATTGTCGCTCGGAACACAATACCTTTTAGTTTTATGCTTTTGTCCAATGCTCCAAGTACTCGTCTAATCACTTCAACACATCCACGCACCTTCACCCCTCGATGTAGTCCGATTTCACTCTCTCGTCTCACACACGCCACACACCCCGTGCGCGCCATTCGTCATGTCTCTTCTTGCTTCCCTCCGAACCGCCTGCCTCTTCCCACCGGTCGTGATTCGTTCTCGGAATCGTTCCCCAAAAAGATCGATTTGCGGTCTCTTATACGCACCAGATTTGAATTGGCAATCTCCGTTCTTTTTCTGTTTGACGGCCTATGTATACTTTTTGCAAATTTCAAAAACAAAGGATATTCACCGAAAATACACTATTTTTTAAAGAGTACATTGCACTTTTAGAAAAAAATAGGACAGATTCGGAGCCAATATTTAAAAAATTATGTTCTAAAAATTGCATATATTTCATGCAAAATTACGCGAAAATCTTTCAAATTTCCAAAATGTTGTACATTGCCTTATTTTAAAACCTGTCATCGAAGAATTTATTGATTCTTGATTATATTAACGAAAACTATTTTTAAAAAACTTTTAGATTTTTTAGAACATTTTGAAAACGTAAAGGCTTCATGTAAAACATCGGCAAAATATCTTATTCAAATTCGCATCACCTCGATTACCGGCAGATGTACAAAAGAATATCACTTAAAAATCCTCTGAACGGTTTAACCGAAAGCGCTGATCACAATCGCACTTACAGCCGGATAACTAACCGACGATTTGCAATAAACATTATTTTCTGTATCAAGAACCTACAAAACCCGCATGCTGGAGGGTTGGACGGAAGGACAGACAGAAAACGGAAATAACACATGGTTGGAGGAAGTAATTCCCTACAAATAAGAAAAAGACTTATCAATTTTCCGGTATCAGAGCCTCACAATACGAGATTTGACGAGAAATTGCATCCAACAACTATAGCATTACAATGATTTACTCTTTACTATGCATGTATCAGGTGAAAATGAGAAAAAAACCAAACCGGGTGTCCGTCCGACCGACCGACTGTCCGTCCGTTCGTTCGACCGACTGTCCGTCCGACCAACTGTCCGTCCGTCCGACCGTCTGTCCGTCCGTCCGACCGTCTGTCCGTCCGACCGACCGTCAGTCCGTGCGTCCGTCTGTTTGTTCGTCCGTCCGTGTAACCTTCCGTCCGTCCATCTCTCCGTTCGTCTGTCTGTTCGTCGGGCCGTCCGTCTGTTCGTCCATTCGTCTGTCCATCTGTTGATCTGTCCGTCCGTCTTCCTTCCAATTGTTGTCTACATTAACACCTAAACCCCATTCAGCTGATTTTCTTCAATGTTTGAATTTCCATTGGATCAGAACCAGCTCGAGGCCCTGTTAATATAAAATAGATATTTAGATTTTTGAGAGTAATTTACATAAGCTACAACATTTGCACCATTTTCTCAAGGAATGGTCCAAATCTTTTGATGGATTTTTTCTCAGATATATAGAGTCGTTTGAGAAATGGCCTCGGTTTAATTTTCACTGAAATCGACATTTTAATTATTGCAAAAGTTCAAACCCCCCCAAAAAAACAGCATTTCTATTTTTTTTTTCAAATAAAGCAAACTACCGTTATAAACATGTCTTATTCCATTTTCGGCGAAATGTCTGTATTTTCCGAAAATTGGAAAGAATTATAATTCTGAAACCACAATATTGATAAAAATTGATGTTTTCTTCTGCAATGAAATCTATGAAACCTGGATCTTCAAATAATGTCTTTGAAAATCTCTTCATTTTTGCAAATTACAAGTGCAATTCTGCAGATCTGTTTTTAACGCGTCGGGAAGGTTTGATTTTCGCTACGAGACTGGTGATGTAGCGGTGTGTGGACTAGCGCGTTAAACTTTACAACCTTAGTTTCAGTCCAAGCGTGGAATAAAGTGCTCGTTGGGGTCACATTTGCAGGTTTAAATTTTATTCCAATATTAAATATCCGTTTAAAATAACACGAGAAAGTATGTGCTGTGGTCGCATCACTACTTTACAATTTTCATAACTTTCATAAGGCAGATTTTGTTAGCTCATTATTTCAATATCTCGAACACCGGCAGTTTTGTTTTAAAATTTTACCTTTCGTAATGTCGTGTGTCTAACAAGACCTAATGCCGGCGATGGTATGTCATCGTTTTTTATTATTTACATTTACTGTATTTGCTCTTCGTAATGTAGGTACTACAAAACACACTAGTTAACTCAGATAAAAACAATAGAGGAAATGTTATGTAACACATTTGAAAATTAAGAAAAATAAAAAATCTTGGGAAAAACTAAACACATGGGCTTCATAATAAATATTATTTTATCATCTTGTTAAATTTCGGCATTCATCTTGCTCAACCACTTCACAGCCTGCCGCGAGTTTCATCAGATAACGTTTATGTCTTCCAAGACTCTTGAGGTAAATGTGTGAAAGAAAGCTGCGGCTGAAAGTTTTTTACTACCCAGAAACAAAGGAAGAGACCATTTAAACATTTACTCCTGTTAACTTCTATTACCATTTACCGTAATAAATATGATATTAAAAGAGCGAAAACTTCAACAACGCAAATCATTTCAAGGCATGAGCAATAGGTTTAGGTGTATATTTCATGTCATTATTTCTTCATAAAATATTTCATTTTTATATTGTGAAGGAATTAAAGTCCATGTATATAGGCACACAAATTATGTAACGTAATATATTTCATATGCTTAATGTGCAACAGTTTAACAATATCAGAAATATTTACATTTAATTTTTACTTTACATTACAAGCTACAGTTTCGTACAAAAATATATTTAGACATGTCCAAATTTCAGTGTATTTGTACGAAAATTATTGCAAAAAAGTAAATAATTCACAAAAACGTATAACAGATTACATGGATAGATTTCTTATTTAAAAATGTTTGTGTAGTTCCCCCTAAATACCTAAAACGGGGTGTCGGTTGGTGAAGAAATTTTAGTTACCCCTGGTAGCTGTACGTAACTCTTGATCCTTTATTTTCTCCTGGTTTCTGTGATGCCACATGCGCTTAGCACAACAACGTGCACCTGGCTGGACAGTAACAGCACTCGTAGGCTCTACACAAACAAGGGCTAAGAATCTTCCCAGGAACTGTAAGTTATTATCACCCTCAGTTCCTAAAGTTCATTTCTTACTGCGTTTATTTGTTAGCGGCTTGTTTTAACATTCCACCCTCGCTCGCCCCAACATTCTTTTGAAAGGGGGAAAGGTCTAAACGGTGGCAACGGTGAAGGACAATAGGTGTGAGAGAAGGAGATTCGTTTATTTACTTAATAATATTTATTTATTTAAGGAGTGAATGATCTGAGCTATTGCTCATTTTTGCTAGAAGGGTAGGAGTGAAGAATGATGAGAATCAGTAGATGATTAAAAATTATGCAATCAAATGTTACTCATTCAGCGGCCAATTTTCTTCAGGCTCATTCTCTGATTTTTTAAAATTATATTTAATAAAAATTCCATTATTATAATATAGTACTTCCACGAGATTAACTTCGTGTTGATTAATTGACAGATTAACCATTGTACTGAGAAATGTGACTTTGCAGTTAAAATTACTTTTGATTCTTTATTATTTCGCTGGGACGGTTTTCAGAAATCATCAGAAATCTATGAGGAACATAGCACAGAAACATCTAATTTCTTATACCTACACATCTTCTCTTTGGGGAAGAAATTAGACTAAACCAGAAATGTGAAAATGGAAAAGAAAAGGACATCAAGAATACGTAGAAAAACGATAGAGAAGATTAAGGTAACAAAAAGGAAAATGATGGGTATCAACCTGGCACAACCACCATTGCACAATCACATCAAGCCAAATGAAGTATGTAGTACTCATTTATTACTAATTTATTACCCGAAAATCAAATTTATTACTCCTGTTTCTCAATTGAACGTGGTTGTGCTGGCGTGACTGTCAAATTGGCACAACTGAATTTAAAAAATGGGCACAATCGATTCAAACTAATACGAATCTCTACAGTACATAGTATTTTGTTGTTAGTTTTGCAATGTTTCGAAAATATTGCAATGTTGGAGACAATGTTAGACAAAATGAAACCTGCGCTGTTTTTATACGCGTTTTTTGCTCTATTCGAATTTCGAGAAGTTTTTGACAAAATATATTTTTTTAATTGTATATATTTTACACAAAATTATGGGAAGACTACTCATTTTTTTGAAAAATTGTACAAGACCTAATTTAACTATCTGTCTTTGAAGAAGAGATTTCATTAAAAAATAAACTGTCTTCAATATTATTGTTGTCGGAAGACGCCGAACAAATGTTGAATTTTTGCAATTTCGGAAAAATCACGGATTTCAACGAAAATGTGACCAGCATCACTCTTTAAAGAGTCCTTTGTGCTATCGGTGGACAACGTTTAGTGAAAAAAATTGAAGCCATTTTTGAGAATATTACGAAAATGTTGTGGCTTCATGTAAAGAACTAATGAAATCAAAATATCCGTTTCAAATTCGCAGGGCCTTGAGTACGGTAAAATAGATCGGGAGTATACGGGAGTATCAATGTTAGAGAAAATCGCCTGAACGATTTAGGCCATCATGTTGAGCACAAACGGAAGGACGGATAGTTATTTTGCTGTAAACTAATTTTCCATTATCAGGGACTCACAAAAGGTTCATTCTAAATACGCAATGTGTTAGAGGAAGTAATTCACTACACACAAGAATAACATTTACCCATTTTTCGATATCAGAGATCCACAAAATTAGTTTTACTGACGAAAAATAGCCCTCTTCCGCTGCAGCATTACAATATACTCTCTTTACTAAGTAAGTAGGTAGTAGGCGGGAAAATAAACTCTAGGAGGTCATACATATTTCGTATCTCCCACCAGCAGGGCATCGTCTTAGCCGGGACATGATCTAAGTCCCCGATCGGTCTCCCGGAATGTGTGGTAGTGTAGAGCATGTTAGTGTAGGTATATGTGTAAGGGGTGAGGATAGGAGAAGGAAGAGAAAGGAAAGATCGTGCGCGGTCCGTGGCCCGTTTGTTAGGGTACTGTCCGGTATTCGCCTGGTGTGGATGGAAGAAACCTCGCAAAACTACTGATCAGAGGAGCTGGCCGCTAGAATTCACCTCCAAACAGCGACTGAATTCGACCTAACTGAAAAGCTGATGTCGAAAATCCGGCCGCCGTCGGGACTCGAACCTAGGACCTGCCGGTCAAAGGCGCTGCAGAGACATCAGTTGATGCACTGAGCCACCGCTCCCGGTAAAAAGAATTGGATTTGAAGCTGGTCGCACAGATTATTACACCATTGAAACACACACAAACTGACCGTGTTTTGCTTTCACAGGCATATAGATCGATGATGCGATGGTGAGCCAGAATCAATCTTTAACCATTCCCGAACCCTTTCGCGGGAGTCTGTGGGCGCTCTTTAGATTTCTCTGCCATTTCCGCTTTCGGACACCACTTCCCCGCTTCCCAAGCCAATTCTAGCACGGGCAACGAATTCATCATTTCCACTTCCAACAATATCTCCACTTCCCACGCTTCCTGGTTTTCTTACCCCCTTCCACACACATTTTTTCGTTTCTTTTTCTTCTTCGGTCGGTCCTTCTGCCCCTTCTGTCGCTTCCACCGCCTGATTTTCCACCTCCTCCTCCATTTCCTTCTTTTCCTCCTCCTCATCCCTTTCTTCCTAGACCTCCTCACCCCTCCTTTGTGGCCTTCCCTCGCCCACCCCCCGCACGCCTAAGGTATTAATGGGCGCTCCTTGAAGTGACAAACAATTTCCGGTAAACACACTTCTTCTCACTGGCGCCGCCTACCGCGGCGCCTCGTTGCGATGGCAGGCGCCGCTTGTAAATTTGTGGATTATGAGCTTTCGGAATGTCAAGTATGCTCGGCATGCCCCGAGTCGGCGTGGGTCGCCGCCGCGCTCAAAGGGGAGGTCATTGTAACGGAGGGGGCGAGGGTGGAGCGTGGGTGGCGCTGGGGGAAGGGCGGGGCCGGGGGTGGGGGTGGGGTTGGGGCGGGATGGGCGCGGTAGCGGTCAGCAGGCGCCGGCGCTTGTGGCGGGCTGTCACGCCCGGCGCCGCCATTCACCCAAGCAACGACGTATTTTTCCCCGTGTGGGGGCGAATTCGGCTGGCAGGGAAACAACCCGGCGTCTAGGGGTGACTCACTTTCAACATTCTTTAGGTCAGTGGTTTTCTAACGGGAGCTGAACAATTTTACTCGCATTTTTGTGGAAGTGTAGTGCCCCACAATGTCTCCCAGGTAAAGAAATAAGTATTTTTCTTCACTAAGCTTTAAACTTCCAATATTTTGAATTTATAAGGTACAATATTCTACTGCGTCATAATAGTTTGGGGGATAAGAAGAAAAATTCATGTTCCTGTTATTACTCGTATTAAGGAAACAAAACCTTGTGGAATGTAGTGAAATTATGTAAATAAGTATTTAGATAACATGCATACGTGTCAACTGTTGAGATAATCATCATTTACTGATTTCAGATCAGTTTCTAAAACTTCACTTGTAAATGACCACGTTCAAAAAAATTTCAAATATTTTTTGTAACTTCAAGAGTATGGTAATCAGAAGATCTTCACAAATCACGTGATTATATATGACGCATGTAGTAATGCATTTACAAACTCGTAGAAAACGTATTAATAAACTCATAGAAATTACAAATATCTTTTCATTCTCTGAAGTATTTGACCAAACCCTGCAAGACAATATATCAATTTCGTTCGCTTGTGAATTTCGATCAAACTACATATTTCCTGACATTTTGAGGAAACGAGCTCGAGTAATTTTCTCCGTGGCCCTTTGCCAGACTCTACACCGGCTACAAATGATGGTAGCAAGTGTGAATGAGAACAGTAAATGTTAATGGGCGGCTCTGAGTGATGGAGCGCCGCGGAATGTAATAGAGATACTATTCGCAGAAGATGAGAGAGAGAGAGAGAGAGAGAGAGAGAGAGAGAGAGAGAGAGAGAGAGAGAGAGAGAGAGAGAGAGAGAAAGAGAGAGAGAAAGAGAGAAAGAGAGAGAGAGAAGAGAGAGAGAAAGAGAGAGAAAGAGAGAAAGAGAGAGAAAAAGAAAGAGAGAGAAAGAGAGAGAGAAAGAGAGAAAGAGAGAGAAAGAGAGCAGAAAGAGAGAGAGAGAGAGAGAAAGAGAGAGAGAAAGAGAGAGAAAGAGAGAGAAAGAGAGAGAAAGAGAGAGAGAAAGAGAGAGAAGTAGAAATGGGACACAGGCGTTTACAGAGGTGCTTCGGAGGCACTGACAGTCCAAGACATGCGGTGAGGAATTGTGAAAATGACGCGTGAACGCGATGCAAGTATTAAATGCCCGCTTCTACTTATTCATAAATTACGTCACAATGAGTGCATGACATCGAACGTTAAACTATGCGAGATCATCACCACTGCAGTCAGTATCCGCTACATAAACATCTCAACAAAAGTACTTGTCCTGCTTTACAAATTAATTACTGAATATGTAAGGTAAAGGCCTAAAAACAGACAATGTACGATGAACATATAACACATTTATTACCAAATAAGCAAATTTATTCAATAGAAAATTTATAAAATTAATACATTTTGACCGAGGTTATAGGGTTCTTATCGGGTACAAAAATTTCTTTTATTCACTTCTACATTAATAAATTACCTACATAATTACATTTATTATACAAACAGAAATGGTTGTTCACTCCTTGAACAATCTATCCACCTTCTAAAGAATCCACTGTAGCGTACATATATATCGAATCAAGAGAGCGGAAAAAATTATTCACCCCTCAAAGCGTCGATGGGCCCAATAACTTTACCACCAGTCCAGTCAATTTAGACTTCTACACGCTTCTGTAATTCAAAACGAAATGGTACAAACTTAAAATATTAAGAAACAGCATCAATGAAGAAAGTAAATGAAAAAATTAAGAAATAATTTACGCAAAACAATTAATGTTGCTTAATCTCAATACTAATATTTGTTCATTGATTGCACGTTATAAAGTATGGTATAATGTATATAAACGTAAACGACTCTAACCTGCGCACGAATTCATCTTCACCTCTTTTCCCCGCTACATCGCCGTGCGGTTTGTAGTATGAAAAACAATGAATAATCAGTTTTATAGCAAATTTTAATTCCTACAAGTTTCATGATAATCCCATTTGATGCAGGACAAAGCATAGAAATTGCCGATCTGGTGGCCAAGATCTCTAAGGCAGTAGTGTCGTAGCGATCTCCGACCGAAAGATCGCGGGTTCGAGTCCCGCCTCGGGCATGGTTGTATTTCTGTTCGTCCTTTCACCCCTTATCATCACCATACAATATCATCTTCTCAGTTAACGTTAACTTCAATAGTGGTCGCTAATGACCTAGTTGTTGATACGACCTTAAATAACAAAAAACACCACAAATTACTTCCTGTAATACGAATTCACTTTCTGTTGGATCTTGAACAAAAAAATGGTTTACAGCAAAACTTCTTCTGTCTATGGCCAACACTAGCGTCTAAATCGTTTAGACGATTCCTCTATCGATCTGGCAGAACTCAAGACCCTGAGAATTTGAAACGGATACTTTAATTGATTGGGTGGGTAGTATTTTACATGAAGCCTCACTTTCAAACTTTTCTTTAAAAAAAATGATTTAATTTTTTAAAAATTTTTCTAGGATAGAGTAAAGCATTACAAAATTGTGCACTATCATTTTCACATTTTCGAAAATTTTCGGTGTCTTCCTGCATGCTTCTTTAATACTGAAGATTTTTTTATAAAATGTTCTACAAAGTTGGATTAAATATGATTTGGTATAATTTTCGAAAATATGAGGAGTTTTTATGAGATGTAGAGTTTTGAAAAGTTTTCTCAAAAAGGGCACCAATTTTCCTTTCCTTTTCGTTATGAACAGAGCAAAGTACGCTTATAAAAATCGTGCTCAAGTCTCATTTTCAGTTAAATTCTTTGATATTGACCTTTCATTCATGTTTAAAAAATTCTAATACAAATTTATTTGACAAACGTAGCCCAACATAACAATCTGACGAACTCATTTTCTCAGGAAGATAATCTTATTCGGATCTTGCCCAACACCATCTTATCAAAAGGCATCTCTACTACCTCAAAATTCACAAAATCTAATTGCAGTAAACAAAATGCAATGTAAATGATGTACTGATAATGAATACAGAACTACAGGTGGAGCACGATAGACTTCATTCCAAAAACTGCTGTGCACACTGCACTGCCTTCACACTTTGTCCTACACGCCCATCTTTCCTTTATTAGTCCAGCAATATCCCTAACTTCTTATATTTCCTTCATGAATATGAATTCTGATCGGGTCCGGTTTCCGCCAATTGCAGCCATCCTGTGGCGGCGAGCGTCCGCGTCGCCGGTGGCGCATTGCCAACGTGCTCGCGGGCGGGGCGGGGCGGGGGCGGTGGAGAGCGACGATGCTGCTGAGAGGCGGGGGGAGGGGGGAGGGAGGAGTGGGCACGCCGCGGGGGCGCGCGTCGAGCGGAGCGGGGTGCGGGGGGGTTAAGGGGGGAGGGAGGCTGCCCTACCTGACGGCTCGTTAGGCAGTTGATTGCCCACTTCCTGGGCAGCCCCGAGCGCGGTGCCCGCGAGGCGGTGCTTGTGATGCGCCGCAGGTAGGGCGGGCCGAGCCACCCCGCCGCCGCGCCGCCCAAGGCATGCGTTTGCACTTTACTTTACGACCGTCCCGAAAGCGACCGCCAAACTTCCTGTCGTCTTCTTGAGGGGCCCGCCCCCCTCCCCCTTGGAATGTTTCGCGCGGAGCTCGCCTACCCCCTGCCGCGAGCCCGGTCCCGCTCCGTTTCGGGCTTGGCCGGGCGGCGATCTGGGCCGGTCTGCAATGAGTAGCGCGGTCTTCGAGGAGGGTAGTCCTATGTGGCTGCTTTTACAACG
This sequence comes from Teleogryllus oceanicus, assembly GCA_964035755.1. Taxonomy (NCBI): domain Eukaryota; kingdom Metazoa; phylum Arthropoda; class Insecta; order Orthoptera; family Gryllidae; genus Teleogryllus; species Teleogryllus oceanicus. The sequence goes on along the minus strand of CAXIVR010000001.1, from coordinate 53,923,728 downwards.
GAATGTTATCGTCAGGATACCTGATGGGAATGGGTTACGAACGATTCTGATAAAAACTACATTGTTGTTTGTGAGACGAAGGGTGATGTCGAACGTTCTTTCATGTAAGCAATGAATTGTTCAGCTCACTCACTCGAACTGGTGATGCATTGGGATTGATACTCTGTTCACACTTCTCTGGATATTTCATTATTTCTTCCACGAAAACCGCTATTATGATCTGCCTATTATAAAAATTATTGCATTCCAGACGTGTCACATGACACACCGCTTAGACCTTCACAGATACATTCTAAGAATGTAAATTACCGGAAACGTCTAGAGCAGCACCATTGTGTACATTATAATGCGAAAAATTGCGTGACTTGCAAGATATCCTGAAGTGGTCCAGACTACATTCATATAACCTTCGAGGAATCATTCAAAATAATAACACTAAAAATGTATGCATACGTAAATGCGAACTACATACATTAACAATATTCTAAAATAATTAATTCTTAGGTTACCTGAAGTAGTAGTGAAATCAGATGCGTCATTGAAAAGTGAACACATGTTTGAATTACTAGTGTGGTGTTAATACTATTACTATGTGTGATTGAAGGGCTGGACTCTAGATAGTGTTACGTCAATTTTTTCCCCAAAAAGATAAACTTACTTTTTTCATTTAAAAATCATATCGAGTTTTACATTTCGTGCGAATGTTGTGGTGCTGGTGCTACAAATGACACTTCTACGAAGACATTTCTATTTTACTTTGTGTCAAAGAATAATTGAAACCATCTTTTATTTCTCAGAATAAACTCTATGTGGCGTAGGGCCATCTAAACCCAATTGTTTGGTTTTATTTACTGGGTAAACACAATTAAGTTGTGCTTAATTACAATATTCAATTACATTCTTTCCAATATTTGTAATTGTTATGATGTTTAAAATGTTGCAAACATTATTAGTATCCAAAAATTATTTCAGTTGTTGCTAAAAGATTATGGTTTTTCATAATAATTCCTTGCACCTTCTGGGAAAGCCATCTTACGATCCTTGTCGCAATGTACTGTCAATTGTCGATCATTGTCGCAATATTTTTCAACTAATGAAAACTTAAATCTCAATTCACGTTTATATGTCTTTGTTTGCAACGGAACTGATGGACCAATTGAAATTTTTAATGCGTTACAATGATACTACCATTTTATGTTGAACTTTGTTCGTTATATTAAGTCCATTTTACACTGTAAATGTCCATCCAAATTTTGGTCCAATAATCGACACAAAAATGATACGTGGTGTTTACACTACACAGTTTCTGCAGAGAAATCTATAAAGAAATGAAGACAGTTTACACGAAATGTAAGTATTTCGACGAAAGTATTTCGTCTGATGTACCGCTAGTTCCGAAAATATTGTTTATTGCATGGCGCAACAGTAACAGCAGTTCCCGAACATTTGATTAAAATCATTTACACTATGTTCGCTACGTTCGAAATGTACAGAAGTGGGGTTGCATGGTATTAATGTGTAATTTGTGATTATTGACCTAGATGGGCGAGCAGTGCTTTTGGCAGCAAAAGGCAATCGCCAGTAACTTAAATATTATACACTAACCTTAACCAAACTCCCTGAAATAGTTCGCAAAGGGTGTCGTAATGGTGGGGTCAAGGTTTCAAGGTAGGAGGGTTTCAGCGGCGTTGTGATAAAATTGTACTTCAAAACACTATTAACATCCGGGAACTTCGATTTTTTACATAAAATGAAGCATGTGGTTGTTTTTTTCATTCAATAAGAGTCTAATCTGGTCAGTTATATTCATGAAAATTATACCGAGTAAATCAGGCTTTAGAATGATTAAATATTTTGTTTCCAGGCGCGTCAACTGAGCTGGTCATAAGTCCCGTAAGTGTAGTACATGTTTTATTTCGGGACGTGACGGTAATCTCCCTCGTTGGTTGGTGAGATCCAGTACATACTTACACGTCGGCATGTGGATATTTCTCCAAACCAAGTACCTTCCACCAGCGGTGCACCGCTCCATTCTTAAGTCCCCAACTAGTCTCTTGACGTGTGTGGTGGTGTAGTGCATGTAAGTGTAAGGGGAAGGATGAGAATAGAACAAGGCAAAGGAAGGAAAGATTGCGCGCCGTCCGAGGCCCGTGTTAGAGGTACTCGTGTTAAGGGTACCCATGTTAGAGTACTGCTTTGGCATTCATGCTTTAGAAGCGATTGACGAAACAATAACGCGTAGCTGCTTAACACAGCCGAAAGTATATCCCTACTCCATTTTTTGTTTAAAGTGTCACCAAAGAAAATGTGAGGTATGATAAAATCGCATCATGTGTCCTGAGTAAGAACTTTATGTAATTTCGTTACATCAGTACATGAAGTATCTATTATTATTTATTATTTATTATTTATTATTTATTATTTATTATTTATTATTTATTATTTATTATTTATTATTTATTATTTATTATTTATTATTTATTATTTATTATTTATTATTTATTATTTATTATTTATTATTTATTATTTATTATTTATTATTTATTATTTATTATTTTTTATTTATTATTTATTATTTTTTATTTATTTATTTATTTATTGGGGCTTAGAAGTTCTCTATCTGATAAGATTATTGAGATCTATGAGTGATGGTCTAACAATAAGAAAATGGCACGATGAGATGAATGATGATCGAGTAATGGTGGAATGAGACGTTCTGAAAACGAGAGAACGTTGAGAAAACCTCCAGAGCTCGATTTTTACTACAAATTCCTCACGAGTTGGCCGGAGATCGAACCAGCGTATCAGTCAGAAGGCGTATATGTTGTCCTTACCGATATTATTTCTAGCCCAGGAACGAAATGTTTGACACTATTTATTACTGGATAGTAACAAATTCCAATATAATAAAAGTTTTTACGAAAACTAATTTTATGTGTTATGCAAATTTTCAGAAATCTGATATTTACGGATTCAAGAATGCGTTGCGTTTGTAATGAAAGAATGGAAATAAAATATTACTATTTAGGTTATTCCTATTTCGTTATTTTTGTTGCTCAAAGTATTCGATCAATCTAATCACCCAAATATCAAATCCGTATGCAACTCAAATGGCTATATAATTCTGTAATTTTTTAAGGCTTTGAGAATTAAATTTCGGTTTGTTAAGTATTACAAACAAGTGAATAATTAGTTTATATTGTTTTACAACAGAAAAACATTTTCAAATTATAATTGCGATTTGTAAAAAAATCCTCCAAAAGAATTCTAAAAAATTTTAGATTATTCACGCATATCTTGAAGAAATTTAAATGACAAGCGTACAAATATCACGCTCAGACTTGGAAATGGAAGTGGATTGGCCTTTCTTAAGAAAGGTTCCGTCAGCTTTTGCATTGCAGACCTTGGACAACGAAAGAGGCAGACCAAGGACGAATTCGAGGAAACGCGTGCAGGAAGAGACCACATAAAAGCGGGCAGAGTGTTTAGAAAGGTTCTCTCCAAGAGAAAACTTAATCACTTATGGTCATACAATTAACGCTGTCCTTGCAGTTTGTGTATAGAAGGAAATATGGACGGTAAAATAGAAGGTAGAGTAATAAATCAATTTGCAATAATGGTGATAATAAATCTATTTTCATTCGAACTGCATATTTACACCCATTAATATATTTATTTTTGTTTGTATTGGACTTATTTTTTATCAGATCGCCTTGTAGCCTTTCGGCATCTCACCATCCCAACATTTCTGCTGCATAACTGTTTGTATACAGAGACCATTCCGAGCATCAAAAAGGAAAGTCATAAATAATGAACTTTATAATTATAAAATACTAAATATGCCTGTAAACAATACTTATTGTGCCTGAAATTCAGGGTTAATGACCCACACTTCGATCGTTTTTTTTTATCGTTCGTTTTTGGAAGCGAATATTTGATCAATTGGTGCCAACAGCGCTTCTTTTCAGCAGTATTCAGAATTCAACTTGTATATGGGTTAGGGTAGATATCCCAGAATTTAAGAATACGTGCACAGAAGTGCACGGAATACACTTCTGCACATAGTACATCACAAACAGACTTTAACTGCTTTTGACGTTAAATAAACATTTTCCTGCTTCCTGAATAGCTGGGGTACATGCCATGGTCTCTTCTCATTTTCCATTCATTTAGAGCCACGATGGGACCCTCTCATTGGCTGTCAGAGGTGTCCTGTACTCCTTAGGTAGAACTAACGTGGCACTTCGTAGGCCGATATTGGGTTAAAGAAAGCCAGTTTGAGGAAAGGAATCTCAGTCTGAAATGGGAAGGAAGAGGGATTGGAGGGTGAAACATTTGGTTGCAGTTGGACGCAGTTGTCCCACGCCCCTGCGCCACATCGCGGACATAGAATGGAAGAAAAATTTGAAAGGTGATGTGCGATGGTTGGGAAAGCCCTACCATACCACAATATAGAAGCATCCATAGTCGAGGCAAGATTCTAAAAAGCAACCCTTTCAACCGATATGACCAAGGCCCTTCCGCCTTGACGTAATCGTAGCTATCTAAAGCTAGCAGCGCCCAAAATTCTATCTTAACCAAACTATATCCAAAACTTTAGTATAATTTTGGGCTAATTAAGTGTTCTATTAACGCATTTTAGGCTCTTTTGGATTTCCCAAAATCGTGGTCGCTGCGAGCTTTACACTGAAGCTAGCAGCGCCCACTCACAACGTCTATCTCAAAACCAATTCAAAAATATGAAACTACAACCTAAATTTAAGGATAATTTTGGGATCTACGAAAAAATGTATTTCAGAACTAGTATTCCAAAATTCAGGACTGTACAAACATACCCAATTAACAGCGGTTCTTTCAGGCGAATAATGTCAAAATTTAAAAAAAAACTTAGAAAAATCTTAAACTATACCCATAATTTAAGGATAATTTTGAACTCTACGAAAAAATTACTCTTGCATTCATATTCTAATATATATTATAATATATTTACAAAGGTTATTTCATTTTGGTATTTATTCGTCCATAAGAAACTATGTTAAATGTATCTCATTTTACAGCCCTGATATTTGGAAGTATTGGTACCCTTATATTTATATTACCGTTACAAATTCCCCGAGAAAGTTTGCTGTTTACCATCACACATTTTCCCACTTATTAAAATGCCCACTTTAAAATACACTATTCTATTTTGAGCCAAAAAAACATTAATGCATATTTAAAAACGAACGTTTTTCTTCTTAAAAATCATGTATATACTCTCATTAGGGAACAAGCGTGGAACCGTCTTGTCAACTAAATACTAGGTTTTGGAGTGAAATTTCACTACTTGTATTTGGTCCACTTGATGTTAGACAATTATTCATCTTAAATCGAACCGTTCACGCCGGTTAATAGTCAGGGGAAAACAAAAATTATCCATTTACCATTACTGACCCTTGCCTGCTCCCTGACCCATGCTTCGTGGACCACCTGTTTCTGTTCTCTATCATGAGACACGAAGTGGCTGCCTCAGATTTTTCCCATGGTCGAATTACACCCATTGTTGCGTGTGGTCAGCTCCATTATCAGATTCCTGTTTGCTTTTAATTGTGTAATTCAAGCTCCTACGTACGCACAAGTTCCTTCATCCGCAAGAAGGTGACACCAAGGTTTTGCTTCCGAAGGTTTTATGGTCGGATATGAGCGCATGAGAAAAGCCATGAGCTAAGCAGTCATTCGTGGCAGAAAATTGTGATAAAGGCTCGTGACTTCAGATGAACATGAATATTGACAAGAATGTACCATTGAAATCTGCCTAAATATTAGAGAAATTGATTAGAATGTAGCTTAGGTTTTATATATCAGCATTAATCTACATTGGTGACAATAAGTAAGTTAATTTGCTTGTAGGTACTATTTAAACTTCCGGTACTGGCTCATTTTATCAATGATCATGCGTAAAATGATAGTAACACTCGTTTTGAAAGAAAATTTCCAAAGGTCTTTTCAACTATATTACTAATTACCAATTTACACAGAAATTGAAAGTAAACTATGCAACCTCCCGTCACTTGAGAAGTGTCTTGGTTTCGTTGGGTATCCAAGAAATTCGGGTGAAATTTAAAAAAAATATTGTTTCAATCTTGACCGAAAAATACAAATATTTGATTGTGTTATTCCACGCATTTTCAAACTGTTTACGTCACGCTTCACTGTTTACGACACAGCTGATACAGCAAGGTTGCCACAACAAGGCTGCAAGGAAGAGGCCGTCCGTCATTTAATATTGTTATTAAAGTTTTGGATAATCGTACAGCAATAGTTTTTGGCAATGCTCATGTTTTATTTGTTCATTTTTTTCGCCAAAGAACAGTAAAAACTGTACGTGATAGTATAGGGAAGTTCCAATTGCGCACGCTCTCTTGAGCTCACGAATGACTTCCCTACCCTTTAATTATAAATAGTTGAAAGATGAATAAGAGTACAAAGAAAGCGAGATTAGCAACATTTGAAAACTAATTTTCGCTTCAGAGTTAAAGAACACTTATCTGAAATGGTAAACGAACTATAGATTTGATTTTTTAGCATAGCTAACAAAATACTTACAACATAACAAAACGTGCGCATAGCAAATATACTACGTTTCTGTCCACAAGCAAAACAAGCGGCCATATCAGCGTTTGCTCAATGGCTAAGGGAAACTGGACGAAAATATGATTGAGATGGGCTCATTGACCCAGAAATTGAAATGCATTACTTGTAACAGGCTTATGAAGTATTTTTAAAATTGTATAATACAAATGTAAACTAATGCATTATATATCATTGATAAATATTAGTTTTTTCTTTTTGATGGGAAGTACAATCTCTAATTGAAAAACAGTAATGCAGCAGGAACGATTTTCTTTTCGTATCCTCATTTCAAAACCCGTATTTGGCAGAACATTTGTACGCCACGAAGGTGAGCTTTGGCGGCCTAGGCCAAGAATGAATTTTAGAGGACGATTACGACGGCAGCGTCAAGTAAACAAGACAATGTACAAATGACTGTTGACACATTGGCAAAGAATTATTATTTTTTGAATGCAGAATATTTTTAATTAATTTATTGTTAACACTTGTATTAAAACACAATTTGATATATTCTGAAATAGTATATTTGGAATTGTTAGGTCTTCCGGGCATTGAGCACTCGTGCTAGTAGTTTCCACAGAAGTTGAAGTAATCTCCACTGTAACTGAAGGACAATTTTCGATTGGCAAGATCATCCTAGCTACTTTGTTTTTATACTCCAGCGAATCTTCCAGGTATCCTTCAGCTCTCTTTGAACTTTTCCATTCACTATGTCTTTTAAATGTGTTAAAGTAGCTCCAGCGTCTGCTAATATGGTAGGCGAAGACCACATAAAACAATGTCCAGTGTACTGATTTACATTAAGTAATTTTAGAACCTGTGCAACTGTGTTAGGCATTTTACCAAACTATGAATGCCAACAGTTTGAATGGAGCACTTATTATTTTTATAATACATGAGAAACTTGTCGTGAGGCGTGAGTTCTAGTCGCATAGAAACATGCTTTGATAAAGATGTACAGGGTTAATTGTATCACATTCTGCGGTCCCAGTAAACATTCTTCGAACGCTAATTTCAGTATTTCGAAGCGTCATTATTAGAGCAAAATCTTTGTCCTCAATATCTTTTGTTCTCAGGTTATACAGTTCTTCTCTTCTGAATGCACCTGCGGCACCTCTAATAACCAAAGACACCTAAAATCACACTTAATATGTGTGAATCTCAACTCTACAAATTGCAAATTTCGTAGGCAAGAAATATTACATTACTTACTTTTATTATGAATACATGCCATAAGGTGCTGGATACCATAAATGAATTTATCACTTGTTCTGTAAGAATTGTCGATTTTTAGGTTCATATTTTTTTGACTTTCGCTTTAAAAATGATTTAACTCTGTAATCCTGCCGGACATCTATATTTTCTTTTATACCTAGAGTTGACATTAGCATTAAATATTTGCTCCATAATGTTGACGGTTTCACTGTCTGGAACTATTGTACAAATAAAGTAGTTACCTTACCCAATTAAATTAGCTTTACTTGTGAAAGTGTAATCTCTTTTCATAGAGATAAGCCAGCATAGTTGTTTCATTTACCACGGTTACAAGTTTTTCTCTTTTCCATTTAAAAAGAGTTCATACTCTCTTTCGTATGAATCCTTTGATTTTTGAGGAAATAAACTCTCAGTAGCATCTACAGCTTCCTCACTTATATTCTCTGGAATATTGCACTACATACGAAACAAATCGCCAAAACCAGCCGCAAATTTTAAACGCTTTAATAATTGTGAAAGTACTGACAACTTCAGAGGCGATAATGTAGAATAATATTTGCATCTTGGGACGAAACAGCATGGAATAAAATTAGATTTCCCTACAAATTCTAACCTAAAATTGGGAGGTGAGAATACGAAAAATAGTTGTATGCATCTCGGCCGAAATTGAATGCTTTTGGACTCCGCCTCGATTGGTAAATACCTCATCCAAAATCATTTATTTTCACCATGCTCAATTGGCAAAGAATTGAAAAGATGAGTAAATAATGTTCTTTTATGGCAGAAAGGAACTATTGTACTGTATACTATGAACTATACTACTAGTTTATTGCAGTATTCCTGAAGACTGTTATGGTTAAAATATTTAATCTATTGCATTGTTGTACCAAATTTCAATATTCTTAAGTAGTGTTCGCGTCACTTTTTGGAAAATCATTTTGTTTGTTTCAACATCATTTTGTGCCTTGTTCAGTAGGATTTTTACTGCTGCAGGCCACTAGTAGTACTCGAAAATCTTATGTATATTCACAACATTTGGGAATTCGCTACCTAAAATAAATGTGAGAGTTATAGATGTTATTCCACTAAATAATAATGTTAAATAACAATATTTTATAAAACTTGATATAAATTGAAAATGAAATATCAGGCGTAGTTTCACCAACGTTATTCGCCAACGCTGCGGCCATCTTCTGTGCAATTCTGAGTCGAAAGGTTACAGGTACAGAAACGGTTTACTAAGTAGAGAACTACGCATGTCCACAAGCCAGGTAGAGAGCTACGGCTGAAATTTCATTTTCAAATACCATGAATATCATAAACCCATAATATCGTACACCACTTCCTACTAAAAACTGTATAATTTCTCTGAGCTAAAAATATGGTTTACACTTTGGAAAATTTATATTCATTTAACAATTTTAGTAAAACAAATTTAAAGACTGTCTTTAAAAATAAATCTAACCCTTCTTACACGTGATTAATTAATACAAATATAATGTGATGATTCAATACATTTTTTTCCTACAAATAAAACGCATTGGCTGAATCTCATTTCACTCTTTAAAAAATTGTAGATAAACTTTTAAAACTTTGATATTCACTTACTGTCAACATCATTATAACATTTCTATTTCAAATAATATAACCACGCACATTAAAAGCATTTTTAATTCAGATTAATCCACTCTCGATAAGTCATCATCTTACTGACCACAAGGAGAAGGTAGACACTATGTGGACTACTTTCATGTTCATTAGATCACAGAAATTGCACGTAATCGATTTTATATGAGCTAGGAATGTAGGCTCTTGAAATAATATACAACTATATTGTTTAAAGACAATTTTAGAATAATGCAGGCAATATGCCATACAAAATTAAGAGCATAAAATCTTAAACATGTTAAAACTAGTCGGGCTACAACCGCACATACTTTTTCGCATTCTTTTTAACTGCAATATACGATCCTACAAATGTGTTTTCAACCAGCACTTTTTCCGCGCTCGCACTCCAACACAGGCCCTCCGACTGATTGATTGATTGATTGATTGATTTTTCGTGATTCCCGGCGCTTAAACTGCTTTGGTCATTATTCCCGTTAGTGCAGTGCATGTTTTTCCTCGGGAGATGGCGGTGATCTTCCCCCGCTGGATGGCGATATCCGGCGCTGACCTACCGTCGGCTAGTGGGGTTTCCCCCAACCAGGACTCTCCCACCAGCGGGGCACCGCCCCAGCCGGGAGAAGAAATATGTGGTAGTGTAGTGCATGTTAGTGTAAGTGTGCGTGCGTAAGGAGAGAGGATATGACAAGGAAGAGGAAGAACAGATCACGCGCGGTCCGTTGGCCGTTTGTTAGGGTACTGCCCCGGCATTCGCCTGGTGTTGATCGGAGAAACCACGGAAAACCATTAATAACCTACCGATAACCTACCACGGATTACCTACCGATGAGAGCAGCCTGCCTCTAGAATTCTCCTCCAGACAGCCACTGAATTCGACCTAGCTGAAAAGCTAGTGTCGAAAATCCTGCCGCCTTACCTAGGACCTCCCGGTCAGAGGCACTGCAGTGACATCAGTTGATGCACTGAGCTACCGCTCCGCAGGCCCTCCGAGTTGAGTCTCGCCGTGTGCCTTACAACTACGCCACGGAAACGGTGTGACTTTCGAACTTAGGCTGACGCTTAAAATTCTAATTGTCTTAACCAAATAGCAATGCAATTTTCTAAAATTCAGAGAGATCAACGAAAATAAAACATACACCCTTCTTTCAAGCATCCCTTACATGGAAAAATTTAAAGAAAAAATTAGGAACAGTTTTTGAGAAAATATTCTGTTTATAATTTGCGTTAATTTAATTTCCGTTCTAAAAAAAATTGATTGACTTTTTTTAAATAGCTGATAATTTAGAACAGATTTTGTTTAAGGCAAATATCTCTATCTTCATTTTTGTAGTTTTGAAATGTTAACTATTTAAAATTTTCAAAATTACTGAGACTTCACCGAAAATGGCGAAAAGACAAAACGGCACATTTGAAATAAGAGTCATTAGTCATTGGGGAATGTTTAGAATAGAGTAACGTTATTCTTTAATTATTTCATTTTCATTTTTGTATTAAATTGTAACCTACAACACACTGTTTTCTACAGTATTCCTCAATCTTACGTGTTTTCCTTGCTAAGTATTTTCTGATATCGCTTTGTTCTCATGATTTCTAAGTTATCGCGATCTCTTTTGAACAATAATCACAAGTTAATCTGATATTGCAATAAAAAATTAATGAAAGTACCTGTTTCTCATAATTTCTAAATTCACAGTTTAGGAGAACGCATAATTACCGATATTGCATACTTTATCCATATTTACTTGTCTTTTTTGCATAAAAGTAGGTTGCTTTACATGCTTCAGTCGTTTCCAAATTAAAATTGTCAACCAATGGAAAAATTGAGATAACGAGAGGCAAAAATCAACGGTGCAGGAGAATAGAGGGTCCAGGGAGGGTACTACTGCAGTAAGGAGCTGAATACGACACTGCCGAAGACGTCAGCTGAGCGGCGAGACCGCTACGAGAACAAGTTCAGAAGCACTGATACGATCGTGAAGCTTCTGGGAGCAGTGGAGCCCCATTCTCACGCGGCACGCGTGCCGACTCATGTTACCCCCGCGACGAACAACGCAAACACATCCATTGCGATCGGACAGCGCTGTCGTGGAGACGCGTCGCCACTCCTTTCCGGGAAGGTGAGCGGCAAATTTCAATGCGGGGCGACTCGCGGATTTTCATGCTGCGAGTTCTTCAGGCGCTCCCAACCGCCACCATTTGCTCCCAGCGGCAATGAAGGTGGCGCCATCCTCTCCTAGGAGGTCAATACGAAAAATATTATACGTTGGAGAATGAAAATCTTCAAAGTGCGACAAAAATTGAAAACGTGGCGTGAAAGATTTCTAACAAGTTATACTTCTGGTTTAAACAATGCTTGACATATCGTTCAGGAACTGCACACGAAGAAGCGAGTTAATATACATTTTTTCGCGGCGATTTTGGCAGCGACATGCACTGCTTTAAATTACAAATTTGTAAGGTTTTTTATCATTAAAAGCACGAAACGCGTTGAATTACTTTCCAGAATGGCAATGCACAATGTCCATTCATGTCTTATTGCACAGCAGATGTACGAAAGGGGTAGAAAGTTGAAAAACGTAATTTCTGTTGCGAATACACTACGCCCCATGAGGCCAAGCACCCAACCATCAGCGGAAAAATGCCACACTCTTTTCTTTCTCGAAAAAAGGATGATTTTAATTCCATACATGAACAATTGTTTTTTTAAGATGCATCCACGCATCTCCAAAGTGAGAGAAGATTTGCTTTGCATATCACTGAGACTACCATCAGAAATGAGACCTTTACATTTCTAGCGTTTTTAATAAATTACCACATAACAAATATTTAAAACTTTGACTGATTCACACTCTTACATGAATCGCGTAGAAAAAAACTCTTCGCACACGAGTTAAATTTTTTATTGGCAGCTGTGTCCTTTTCAAAACTATTCCCAAACAACAGACAGCCTTCTTTAACATTCCCTTAATCGTTCAACGTGATGTCGCCACGCGTTCTTATAGGTGACAGTGAAAGCTATTTGACAACGCTATGTCACGGCGTCAATCACATGGCATCATTTGACCCCTGCATTTCGCCAGGAAGCCGCCCGGAGGTACAGGAAGGAAAATATTACGTCTGCCTTCAACGGTGTTTACTAGGCGATACAATCCTAAAATGATTTAGCTATGAGTGAGTACATAGTGTTTACGTGCGTGTCAACTAAGGAAGTGTTTATTCCCGTAAGTCTAGTACTTGTTATAGCCGGAAGATGGCGATATTCTTCCCTAGCGGAAACGTGAGATTCGATGCCGGCCTACACGTCAACTTGCGGGGATTTCCCTCCACGTACCTCCTCAGTGGAGCACAGCGCCAGCCTGAACACGTTCTAAGCTCTTGAATAATCTCTCCATATGTTAGTGCAAGGCAGAATTGTGCAGTACATGTAAATATGTAAGGGGTGACAGATTGATTGATTTGATTTATTTAGAGTCGCATCAACTACATATGGTTATTAGCGACTAAGGGGTGACAGAGAGCACAGCGCCAGCCTGAACAAGTTCTAAGCTCCTGAATAATCTCTCCATTTGTTAGTGCAAGGCAGAATTGTACAGTACATGTAAATATGTAAGGGGTGAGGATGGAACAAGGATGAGAACGCGAATATCACGCGTGGTGCTTCGCTCATTTGTAATGGTACTGCACCGGCTTTCGACTGGTACGAATTAAAGAAACCACGGAAAACTACCGGCCAGAGTAAAAATTCGTCTGAAGACAGACTGAATTAGAATTTAATATACAGTTAGTATAGAAAATCCGCCATTGCGTCTGGCTCGAATCTTAGAACCTCGCTGTTCGCGACGCTGCAGCGCAAACAGATGTTATCCGTGAGCTAACGATCGCTATCGATACGAAATTGTGTGAAACGTAAAAAAGCAGTAGAATTGCGTAAATTAGGCGTTTCTGTTATTTCTGTGTTAATTTTTCTTTATGAACAAATATATTCATTTCTTTGGCAAATAATATACAATTTTCATGTTTCTCGAGTGTTTATACACTTCTGCAATGCAAATTTTTGCATCGAAAGTATTTTTTCAAACTAACTTTTGAGCGTTTATTGTGGCTCAGTCATTCGGAATATTCAAGGCGTTTATTAGACAAAATATGCTTAAAATTATCTTAAGAGCTTATTTTCGAAGTTTCGTTTCCTCCCAGAACAAACACATACACATTACATATTTTACTCCTCGAGAGTGCGGATGGGTGGTTCCGTCACTCACAGGTAGACCACTTCTCATGCATCAATCGAGACATAGGAGGTGTCATTCAATGCGCCTTAGTCTCATGATGGTGACCTGATAATTTGTTTTCGGATCAGAACAGAAGATTCCCATAAATTTCCAAAAACGTTTTTCTTCGTGTTTCTGAGCATGCCGTAAATTAAACCAGCGCCATCTATATACATCTATGTAGGTGGCGTTGATTAACGTTTAGTACCTAAAGGCATTTTTCGCTCAATACACCATAATTTTCTTTCACAACGTTGGCAATACTGATGTTGACATTTTTAGGTGAACAAGTAAATTTAATTTGAACAATTGAATCGCCGGGCATATTCCATTTTAATTTCTATCCGTAGACGTATTACATTTTAAAAATAAATTTGCTAACACTTACTAATAATATTCCCTTATAACTTATTACATTTGAAGAATCTCAAATGAATGTGGAGAAAACAAATTGTGAGTAATGTTAAAGAACGAACGTTCGACGTTCCAACGTTCGACTTCTCACTTTTACGTTCCTAAGTGTACAAATACTGATTTCAAATGAATATGACGTAGGACTTCTTACTAAACTTAAGTAACACCATCATTCATATAAACATACAAAACAGTCGCCTTTTAATGTTTATATAGATTCGCATACAAAACGATTGCAGAAGCAATTCCAGAAGTGGAAACGAACCCAAATTATTCCGAGTTTGTCAAATTTTAACCTCTTCAAAAATTAGGGGAGAAAAATATGGAAGTGTTAAGCAAATCCGGAAAAAATCAAATGCAAATGTAGAAGATTTTGCGACAGAATTTTCGGAACTAATTGAGAATGAACTTATATATTAATATTAGAGAATAACCCAGAAGAACTGCTTACAGGTTATATTTGTGCATTGTTGTACATATTTAGCAAAATTCGTAAAAAAAATGTAACTGTACTAAACTATTCGCATCATCATTACCTTAAAGTTTTTTTTGGCGATTATAATTTTGAAATTGCATGTTGGAAGTCGGGAATTGTTGAAGGAGAGTAGAACATAACCAATTACTACGATTCATTCATTTATTTGATTCATTCATTCAAGTTCAATGCCAAATAATGCAAGAACATATTTGAACAAAGCTACGCATGAATGTAATGAAGAATAAAAGAAAATTTAAACACATGAAAATACTTTTAAAACAGTTCACAGCGTTGGCGACGCATCATTCAACTATTATATATAAAAGCACATCTACTATATCTATCTATCTATCTATCTATCTATATATATATATATATATATATATATATATATATATATAAACTAAATTTAAATCTCCTCCAGTAACATGTGCGCTACATCAGTTTTCAAAAGCAACAACCAAGACCGAAAGTAAATAGATCAGCGAAAACGCGGAACATTCTTTCCGATTCGGATGCCAATTCCACGAATTCTGTGGTCTCTCTAATTATACACCTGTGCAGCAATCGTCGTTTTTTCATCGTTTATGTACGGCATACTTGACTGTGAACTATACACACTAGTATATCTCCCATCACGTGACTGTTTCAGAGCTTCTGATGCAATTAACTATTCCTAGACGTGAAGCTAGACAATGTACCTGTGCAATATTTTACCGTGAATCATTTGAATAATATGAGCGTCAGATGACCGTACACTCAATTTCAATTTCGTATAGTTAGTAATTCCAAAAATACACAACTTGAAAATATTGACGATTTTAGACTATATGCGAATATTCAATGTCCAGAGCGATGTTTTTTTAATCCATTTGTCTTTATCCAGAGAACACCCGTGTGGGTGGTATCGTGTTATTACCGAGACGAATTCTATGAATCAAGTAGAAAACAAAAATATTACATTACATCAACGGACGCGGAATTTTGTGAACATTCTTTTTATTCCATACACGAACCACTGAATCTTTGAGACCTGCCGAGAGTAAACAACAAAACACTCTTCTGGCAGAAAACGCTGTGTACGGCCATTTCTACAAAACGGCACTACCGCAGTCCCCGTCACTGCATCTTCCAAGAAAACAGTCCGGGATAAACATGTTTTCAGGCATTCTTTAAGGACTTGCAAATAGAGGTACTGACCTGCTATAACATTGGACGTGACATTTTCAGAGCAATGAAGCATTGAAACTGTCAGGCTGAGGGGCCAGCTGAGAAAAAATTATGTTGGCGCCAGTGACAAATTACAAGAGAGCTTGCATGTCGAGTTCCAGGAAGAAAGAAAAAATGTAACGAGGGAGCCTCGCTGATGCATACATCGAGCATGCGCATTCACAGAATCCCATTTAGTCTTCATTAGTGTGTAAACGTAGAACTATAGACGCTCATGAAGTACCAATTAAAGCTCATGGTCTCGCGAGGCGAGGCGCGGCAAAGCGTGGCGCAGCGGGCGCGGGACGTGGGTTGGAGTTTGCTGCGACTCGCGGTCCATCGCGGCCGCCCGCCACGCGCGCCGACTACGCGACGTCTATCGTCCTTCTCCGCGTGATTTACTCACTCGCACCCGTTACGTACAGCACAATATGCAAGTACATTATAATATTATGCTTTACTGCGTACGTACACGTTTTAAAAACGACATTAGGAGCGAGATTTCAAATTTGTACGAATGCAATTAGGCAACATTATATACGAGATGCATACTCCAATTCGTATATAATAGCATTATACATTTATAAGAGAACCAATATTCATATTAGAAACAAATTTCAATAGCAGTTTTGCAGTTGGCAAGATAGATGTTGAGATGTTGGTATTATGAGGACGGGCAGGGAAGACGGGCAGGAAGGACGGGCAGGGAGGACGGGCAGGGAGGACGGGCAGGGAGGACGGGCAGGGAGGACGGGCAGGGAGGACGGGTAGGGAGGACGGGTAGGGAGGACGGGCAGGAAGGACATGCAGAGAGGACGGGCAGGGAGGACGGGCAGGGAGGACGGGCACAGTGGACGAGCAGTGGACGGGTAGAGAGGAGGGACGTTACGGACGAGCAGTGAGGACGGACAGTGAAGAAAGCAGTGTCTCGGGCACTGCGTAAAGGACGCTGATGACGGGCAGAAGGGGAGGCCGGGCCGGAGAGAACGGGCTGGATGGTATGGGTAGGAAGGAAGAGGGCGATCGGATGGGGAGGACGGGTTGTGTCATAAAATGTACAGTTTCTTGCAGCGGAAAACGTCATTTATAAAGTTGGTATTCAAAAACTAATTTTAACACGTGCTACGGACATGGTTTCTCGCGCTGGTTTTCCGTGTTCGAAAAAAACTATTTTTTTCATTCTAATAAGTGTGCAAAACATAACGAAGCATGCCCTTGACATTGCTAAATGTGTGCGAAACATTTTTCACTCATGGCGTGTTAAACAATTGTAAAGGCAACACGTGTGCGAAGTAATTCCGCGATTGTCTTTCGTCGTCCTGGCTTACGCTCGGACGACGAACTCGACTCATGCGCGAATCACCCGTTCTGCGCACTTTTTACTTTCTCACCTTTCGAAGTATTTCGTAAGAAGAAAAATTTATATAATCGAGCGCCGAAAAAGGCGAAGTTTTGTGTATTCATCTCATAATCCCTCCTCTTAGTTTTATTGCGTTTGTGCGAATCATTTGATGAATTTTGAGTTTTTTTATTAATGGTATATAAAAATTTCGGTTCTTTTGTTTGATGTTAATTTGATCTGTTTCCTCCTTTAAGTTTTTGAATTTGTCCGTTTGGCATTTTTCGATTAATAAGTGAAATATTCAATATTATGTAAGCTTTCTCAATTTCCGTTTGCTATTATGTAGCCTACTGTTACTATTAGGTAAATTTCTCAAATATTTTTGGAGTTTTGTGATATGTCAAATTGCAGCACGTGGTGCTGATTGGTGAATGGTGCTGATTGTTCTTATTTCTTGAGTTTTCATTTCAGAAAGTAACTTTTGGTGTATCTGGCCTATACAATTCATACTGTATTTTGATTATCTTACTTTGCTAATTTATCCCCTTTTACTCTCTCGCTACCGCTTACGCAGTAGAGAGAAAGTTATGTGATTCTGGCGAAACTAGTGGTGCTAGAACAGCACATACTTTCTCACCTTATTTTCGCGCAAAACTAAGGGAAAATAAATTTTCAAAAACTTGTACATGACCTTATTTCAAAATCTATCTTTAAGGAACAGATTTCATGAGAGGAAAAAACATCTCTTAAATAATTTAGTTGTAGGAAGACAACGACAAAAGATTGAACTTTTGCAATTTTTGAAAAATCAGTTTAAACGGAACATGATAACTGCACCATTCTCTTAAAAATCCTTCACACTATCCAACCAAAAAAATAAAAAAAACGATGATGCCATTTCTTTTGAAAATTTTCCTGGCACTTCATGTAAAGTACCTCCAAAATTAAAATATCGGTTTCAAATTCAAGGGGCCGCGACATCAGCTAGATCGATTGGGAATATCAATTTTGGAGAAAATCGGCTGAACGGTTTAGCCGCTAGCGTTGTTCACAGAGAGGCGGACAGACGGGCGGAGAGCATTAACAGGGGAAAGATATAATGGGAAAACCTAACTTAAAATATATTAGAGAATTAGATAACATGATGGACAGGCTCTGCCCCTTCTATCAACCTAAACTGCTAACCGTGTCCAAGAATTCACAGAAAAGAGTTCTGTTCCTAAATGATGTGGGTGAGTCTTAGAAAAGTGGGATTTATTTATGTCGATCTCTTTTCGCCTGCTTATGTAAATAACTTATTTATTTTGCTCCACACATGCCCTCGCGACATTTTTGTCCAATTAGAAGCGAGAACGAACACTGCGCGAAGTTCGGGAAGGTGTGGGTGCAGTGGGGGCGGCGTCAGGAGAAAGAGAGCTCTCGCACTCACAAACACTGATTAATGTTCTCCTTAATTTATGTCATTTCCTGTCGCGCGTGCCTTCGCTGTTGTCCTCGCCACACCTCCTCGCCACCACAATTTGGGCGACGCCACCCTCGCCATACGTCGCAAGCTCAGAGCAAAAGACACCCCGGGAAATCTCGCTAAATAGGAGGAATTAAGGAACCCTGCCGGAAGAATTGGGGAAGACCCAGGAGAAAAATGATTTGATAAGAATTGATGATTGATAATTTGATAAGAAAATTTTCTTCAGAATATTACTTAAACTAAAGTTGATGATTGGTTTTAACTCAAATTTGTGAGTTATATTCGGAAAATTCTACAGCAGAATTTTCTGCGAGTTAAAATATCAGGTTTTCAATATTGAATAATCCTCAATTGACCGAATAAATGGTTCAATGCATCGAATGGGGAAAATGATCATAAAGTTTATAAAGGGAGAGGAAAGTTTCATTTCCTTACAAACGTTTGTGATCATAAGTAACTATTTTTGCCATTGGCACTTGTTATATTCGTATCAATGTTCAAGGGCCATTATGGGTTCATTAGAGAACAAGTGGTTTCATAAAATCATTGTAAGACAATTTGTAAGGTAAGAGGAAAAGTAGTTAAACATAACGAAGGAATGATTCTTAACCAGCACATTTGAATCGTCCCAATGTTCAATCTATTTAGCAAATATTTAAAAGTATTAACAATAATCTAGTATAATGTAGATGTAAAAAAATTTAACCCTTTTTAATTAACACTTGTGTATCAAATATTAAACATTATTACCAAACATAAATTCGTGTAATTATTAATAATTAAGCCTTTGCTCTCAGAACGTAAAGTAGATAGCAAATTCAAATTATAACAAAGTAGAATTGATCAGTCTGTTCGGTTCTAGAGAAAATGTCAACAGACCAATAACGCAAAATAATAGAAAGTTTTGAAGATTGGAACTACTTTGTATTACACAACCCTCTTCTTTCCTGCCAAGCAACAAAATCATCACTACACAGAATGTCCGCTTCCGCTTGACCGTTTCTCACCTCAAAATTCTGAGGACCACCACTGCCGCCTCTTTCATCACTTCCCCAGGTGGAGAGGCGCGCGTGATGGCGGAGGGCAGGGCGGAGGCAGAGCGGAGGGCAGGGCGGAGGGCAGGGCGGAGGGCGGGCAGGGCAGGGCAGGGCAGGGCAGGGCGGAGGGCAGGGCAGGGCGGAGGGCAGGGCAGGGCGGAGGGCAGGGCAGGGCAGGGCGGAGGGCAGGGCAGGGCGGAGGGCAGGGCAGGGAGGGCAGGGCAGGGCAGGGCGAGGCAGGGCAGGGCAGGGCAGGGCAGGGCGGAGGGAGGCAGGGCGGAGGGCAGGGCAGGGCGGCGGAGGGCAGGGCAGGGCGGCGGAGGGGGCAGGGCAGGGCAGGGCGGAGGGCAGGGCAGGGCAGGCAGGGCAGGGCAGGGCGCAGGGCAGGGCAGGGCAGGGCAGGGCAGGGCAGGGCAGGGCGGAGGGCAGGGCAGGGCAGGGCGGGGAGGGCAGGGCAGGGCAGGGCAGGGCAGGGCAGGGCAGGGCAGGGCAGGGCGGAGGGCAGGGCAGGGCAGGGCAGGGCAGGGCAGGGCAGGGCAGGGCAGGGCGGAGGGCAGGGCAGGGCAGGGCGGAGGGCAGGGCAGGGCAGGGCAGGGCAGGGCAGGGCAGGGCAGGGCCTGCCCCGACGACCGACATTTCAATGAGCAAATAACGAACCTTTCAGAAATGCAGGGCACGGACTAATTTCGGAAAATAAGAAAATAAGAGCGGACTTACCTTTTTTAATTACAGACCGGTCTCCGTCTCCTCTACTTCTGCGCCGCCGCCGCCGCCGCCGCCGCCGCCTTCACCTGATGCGCGGGCCGCGAGCGGAGGTCCCCGCCAGGTAACCCGAGAGACCACCCCCGAAGCTCATGAGGAGCGCACGCAACCCCAGCCACGCGGCAGTGACGCTGCCGATGGCGCACAGTGGTTCAGGATGAATGACAAGAGGAAACTCCCAAGATAACTCAATAATAATAATAATAATAATAATAACAACAACAACAACAATACACCTACCACCACCGCCGCCGCCGCCGCCGCCACTGCGACCACCACTGCCACCATCACTTATTTATTTATTTAACGTCAAAAAACAGTTGAAACTGCGTATGACGTGCTGTGGGGAGAAGTGAATTTTGTGCACATTTTCAAAATTCTGTGATCCCTGCACTGAGTCACACTACATGAATTTTCAAAGTAAAAAAATAAAATAATGTAATAACTCCAATGTAGTAAAATCTATTTTCAAGGATAAATAAGCAAAAATTTTGGGCTCTTATCCATGAAGTTCTTCGTCAAGGAATAATACTTCCTGCCACAACATTAAACGATAATTTGAATAACTATATTTCCCAATGAATTCTAGAAGACGAGCACAGATAATGAAGTTACATTTATGTCCAGAAGCAAAACAAGGGGCCATCTCAGCATTTGCTCAATGGATCAGGGAAACTGGATTAAAGATCGAGATGGGGGTCATTGACCCGGAGGCTGCAGTACAATACTTGTTACAGGTTGTTTATACACATTTATACAGTCCAAATGGTAAATAATGCATTATGTTAAAATTAATGTATTTTTTTTATTTTACGCCAAAAAAACAGTTGAAACTGCGTATGACGTGCTATGGGGAAATGTGAATTGTGGGCACATTTTCAAAATTCTGTGATCCCTACTCTAAGTCATATACTACCTAATTTGGGAGAAAAAAAACCACTCCCATGTAATAAAACCTATTTTCAAGGATAAATAAGCAATAAATTTTGGCTCTTATCATGTTGTGCTTCGGAATAATACTTCCTGCCGCGACAACGTGGAAACGATAATTTGAATAATTGTATTTCCCACTGAATTCTAGAAGACGTGCACAGAAAATGAAGTTACATTTATGTCCAGAAGCAAAACAAGAGGCCATCTCAGCATTTGCTTAATGGATCAGGGAAACTGGACGAAAAACCTGTTCGAGATGGGGGTCATTGACCCGGAAGCTGTAGTACAATAGTTGTTACAGGTTGTTTATTCTCATTTATACAGTCCAAATGGTAAATATGCATTATGTATCATTGTTAAAATTAATGTTACTTTTCTTGTGATGCTCAATATAGTCTCTAATTGTATAGAAACAGTTATGCAGCAGAAACGATTTCACTTGGGATTTAAACTTTTCTAATAGATTTTATTAATGTTGTTTTAAATATCATACCACATGATAGTACCAAGATGTCGCCATATGAAGCTCATTTTGGGAAGAAGTGTCAAAATTTGTTCAAAAATTTAAAGATAACTGAAAATGTTTCAGGAATTAAAATGATGCACTGGAACATAGAATTATTCTTGACAACCTAAAAGAAGCACCAAAAAAGACAGAACAGAAACTTTGTAAAAATTACTTTTATAACTGGTGATGAAGTTTGGTTAAAAGTTCTTAGATCTTCCGATGTATCTAGTAAACTGTTTACGCAATTTTTCAAACTATACGAGTGTTCTTACTTTATAAATAAGATGGTTGGCAATAAAGTATGTCAATTAAAAGATTCAAATGATAAAATTATTGGAATACATAATGTGACAAATATTAAGAAAGTAATAGAATGATATGGAAAATTATTGTTTGTATATACTTACTGAAAGTTTATTGTTTAAAAAAATATAATGTGTTACTAGATATAAAGATCAACAGCTGATAATATAATGAGGTATCTGTTTTACATTGTTTGAAGAAGTGTAATTAAAAATTCATTTGCATAATTTATAGTCTTCACGGGGGTATATGTAGTATATTACATGTATGTGTAAACCCCTTGAACATTGCTTGGCCAGAAGATGAGAAAAATGAAGAGAGACAAGAGGGCTTTGAAACAGCTGTGTGATTTGAAAAAGCAAGGTTGAGAGAGGTCTTTTAGCTACGTTTTAGAAAAAAACATTGCTATAGAAATTGAGTGCAGAAGTTATAGTTTGCGAGATGCATCAGAGGAGCAACCGAGAAGATAAAAAGAAAGATAAGTCACCTACATTTTTATCTCATGAACAGAAATTAAAACGGTGTTCTTAGTGAAGAAAGAATAAAAGACCTGTAACAGGGTGGGAATTTTTGTTGTAAATATTAATATGTTGTTGTTAATTTTATTGTTTATATAAATGAGTAATATAAGTTTATTTGTTTAATACAGGAGCGTCTAATATTTCTTTAATATGGTAATATTAGGTGATTATATGAAATATTCTTACACAATTCGTCCGTTTTTTTCCGTATGGAAACATTCTACAGGCCATGTCCTGAGAATCGGTGTGTTTTATTGTACCGATGTATCATGAAAAAGTGGGGCATATCTAAAAGATATACTTCGGTACGTCACAGAACATAATTGTTAACATTATTGTAACGACCCATTTAATACTTTACAGTAATTTAAATTTTCAAATTTATAATGAAATGAATTTATAGTGAAATTTATAATGTAATTTAATAATGTATTGTGATTTAATATGGGCACTATAATATTAGTAGTTGCATATTACGGGAAAACAAAAGTAGCTAACAAATGAAAGGTGGCAAGCCACACGGGAATAGAGGAGAGGATAACACCAGATTGCTTGCTTGCTTCATTGGCTGATAATTTCGTATTTCCGGACGCGTTAACTACCATTGTCTTCAGTCCCGCAAGTAAACTGCATACTTTCATCACGGGAGGCAGCGGTGTCCCTCCCTAACTGAATGTCGAGATCCGGCGCTGACCTACAAGTCGGCTTGCGGGTTTTTCCCAATCTTGATATCTCCCACCAGCGGGGCAACGCCCCAGCCAGGACAAGCTCTAAGCTCACAACTCGTCTTAACTTCTGAGCGGTAGTGTAGTACATGTAAATGTAAGAGTGTGTACGTAGGATGAGATGGTACAACAAAGAAGAGGAAGAAAAGATTGGGTCCATGGCCCGTTAGTTAGGGTACTGCTTCAGCATTAGCCTGGTTTTGTTCGAAGAAATCACGGAAAACTTCCGATCAGAGTAGCCGATCACTAGAATTTTCCTCCAGAAAGCGGTGAAATTCGACCTAACTATCTAGCTAGTGTCGACAATCCTGTCACAGTCGTCACTGGAACCCGAGGACCTCTCGGTTAGAGGATCTGCAGTGTCATTTGATGTCCTGAGCCAGCTCAGTTGGTGGTCAGGTTGCTGTAAGGACGTGTTGCGACTCGCAAATGATGACAATGGCATTGGTGAAGATGTTGCGGACGCCAGGCGTGGAAATGAGTCAGCTTCACAGAAAAAAGCCTGCCTCGCCGCAGGCCTGGTCCACGGTATGGCGTTAGTCACTCAGGAAAATCGGCCGCTCAATGTGATGTTCTTTGTGGGTCATCGGGTGTATTTTGAAACTACCTAACAAATAGGACCACACATCAAGTAGAGGTACAAAGAAGCACACAAGAAACACATCTCTATGCTACTAAAGAAAAAAATTACATGCAAATTTATTGTAGTAAACAGGAAGTTGTAAGCGTATTAACGAATAACCTTCCCGGTTATTACATACAAAATAAATAGCTCAAAATGTTTGAATATCACGCAGGGTAATATATAATATTAATTGTGTTTTGGATATGAAAGGTGATAGAGAAAGTAGAAATCATTGCACAATTGAAAAAGTAATACTCTGAAGAAAACAAAGAATGTGCAAGTACCCTGAAATCCTGGTGCTGATACTTGCGGTTACATACTCTGAATTCTAATAACTTTATCCACGATTTAATACATATTTCTAATTTTTTTTATATTTATAACATGCATATTATTACAGAGTCTACTTTCACTGATGTTAGTTTAATCGAGTTTGGTGGGATTGCTGGATTCACGGGTTCGTTGGTAGTACATGTCTAGTTCGAAAAGGCAACAACTTAAAATTCTGCATTTTGAGGTACTGCCGGTTTGAAGTTTAATATTGCTCAGAAAATATCTATTATATGACTTCAATCTAAAAGTTATGACATATAAGTTCAATGTTGATAGTGAATTTCAAATTAGAGTGATGTAACTGACTTTTTTGCAGAGTGATATTAACATGGTAGAAATGCACTATCATTATCCCAGCGGCGCACTTCTATACTTTTTATACTCCATGCCGCCGCCCTGTTATCCACTCGTAGTACGTGGTCTTTAAGCGCTTTCCGAAAGTAGGCAAAACCATTCACGAGACATGATACTTTCGTTTCTCAGCGGAGAACTGGCAAGGTCGAATGATAACACATCAATTTATAAAAAACGATTCGCTTAAATACGAACATATATTTGAAATCGTATTTTTAAGACCATTACGACACGCTAAAATTTAGCGTAGGATTTTATTTTAAAAAATTTGATCTTACATCGTCGTAGTAAAATAGTACAAAGGCGAAGTATGCTGTACTGAAGTAGCCCCCGTATATGCAATCGAATGTCCAAACGGCACCTTCGTATCTTGCACGGTTGAGGAGATACAAGAGAAGTTATCACTTAGTTGTTCCACCCTGTATATTCTGAACATGACAATCATAGACTAGACCTACCACGAAGTATTGTTGATTCTGGATGAACATGTTTATATTTCCGAACGTATTGACATATTCATGCGTAGTTTTAAATAAATTAAAACATAACGACTTCTTGGCTGGAGGAACTCTTAACTTGACAGCTTGATTGGTACTAGAGTCACGAGATCAACAACTCTCGATGAGTTCAATGCCATACGTCTTTATAAGGATTCCGGATATATCATCAGAAAGCATATTTCATCCGCATGTAGGCATTTTAAACGGGACAAAACGGCGAATACGACAGAAGAAGAAGAAATCAACTCCCGGAGATCTCTTTCATACACACAATATTTCATAAGAGAATTTTTTCATCAGGGCCTTCAGATAATACAATCACAAGAAAATAAACGTTATTATATTACTTCGTCCTGCAGGCAAATTTTCTTCCTCTTCTAAGAACATTCCATATGTCAGTTGGATCTTTAAATTACAACTATCTCCTCGGTTTTCCAACGAATTCTCTTCCTGCATTGATTCTTTGATTATTTAACGTTCCCAAGAACGACAACTACAATGTTCATTAGTCCAGTAAGTGCAGTGCATGTTATTTTACACGGTGTGCTGGGGTTCCTTTCCTCGCAGGGACTCAAGTCTCAACGCCGACACACGTGTAGGCTTCCCGAATCTTCTCTTCCAGGTAGCTCCCTCAGTGGGTAACGCCCAGACTAGAAAAGCTCTAACTCCCTCCTGGTCTTCCGATATGTGTGTTACGTGTAGTGCATGTGAGAGTGCGGAGATGTAACGAAGATGAGGTGGAATGATGTTTCTTCCCGAGAGCGGGTGAAAATCATCAAGACACCATCTGGCCCATACCACATGGTAAAGTCAGATTCTTATTCACTAAAATCTCCTCCATAGGCTTCTTCGTCCTCATGGAACCGTCGTTACACATTACTTAGCGGGGGTGAATAGAGCATGCACCCCAAGACTTTTGGCGTCATTCTAGGGCACCATTCTCACCCGATCCTCGAGTCTTAGCTTATTTATTGTTACTGCTTCCCCCTTTTCCTTATAAACTAGTATTTCCCTTACGGTATTCTCGCGCTGCATTTGCTGTCAGAGTTGCCGGCGGAGATGTTTAATTTTTTTTAAAAAACAAAGGGCAGTTTCCTCCGGCACTGGGGAGTAGTGAGGGCACACTGAGCCTTCAGTCCGATGAAAGCGGAATAGATACCCTCGGAAACAGCCGTACCCAGTCAACAGCTTCGTTAGAAGGAAGTCCACCTCGCCATAGATTCGCCCTTCCCATACTTCTATATTTGTGAGAGTTGATGCGTCCATCTCCACTTTTGAGACCTGCCCCATAGCCTCTGCAGCTGAATCATGGACTCGCATGTCTCTTCCGCGTAGCCTGTCAGGTATTCTTGTCCCTTCTCCTGTCCGCGGGGTTGGTAGGGTGTCGTTCTTCCACTAGGAGCTTGATTGGAGGCATGCCTGTCACTACACACAATACATCATACGTGACCGTGCGGCAAGCGCGAGCCACACTTGGTGCATTTCTTCTGTACACAGAGACAATATTCTACCTGTTCGACGCCGTATTTAACGCTGATGGTCATTCTGGAGCAGCATATAACACGATTGAAGTGGTGACATTTGACAGCAGTCGTCTGCGTTTCTGTCTCGTTCCGCAAACATTTGGAATTAGTCTCATCAAGTCCATCGTCAGTTTTGCCGCCTTATGCTGACATACTATAAGTGATCCCTAAACCTTAGCCTAGGGTCAATCATAATTCCTCAGTACTTCAGATACTTCCTAAGTACTACAGGCTTTATTGATCATGCGGAATATACATTTGCATTGTCCGCGGTGGTGCGCATTGACAAGTTGGAGATCTGAAAAAGGAGAAATCTCCTTCCACCCCCCAATAGCAATGGTGATAGGAAAGAGGGGAGGGGAAAGGATGTGAAGAGGGCTGGTGGGATTGCTATGGGTGCTCTTTATTGGGTACTGTAAAATTTTTGCTGGTATCTGTGATGAGGCCGTTTTGATTAGAAATTTGTATTATTGTTTAGGAGGGCTAATTTACTTTTTGTTTCTATTTTATTTAAGATTTTGAAAGATCTGGGTCGGTGTCAGTCTAAGTCGTTTTGTCTAGGGCGGGTCTGTATTTTATATCGATCGTAGGTGCGATAGGCTATGTTAGTGGGGGAGTGGTGTTATTACGTCCGAGGTGGTGGGAGCTGGAGAATGTCAAGTGGGTGGTGGCGTTTTCTATGGAGGGGTGGATTGTTGAGGATGTGGGTGTGAGTGCAAGGAAAGGGGTAAATTTGGGATTGTTAAGGGCATTTGTCACACGGGTCTTTGCATTTTGTAAACGGTTTCAATTAGGGTCAGTCTGTATTTTGTCTTGAGGGTGGCATATCTAGTCAGGGGCGGAGGTCGGAAGGCGAGTCGGATGAATCTGTTGTCAACTTTTTTCAGTCTGTCGTAGTTTGTTGTCGTCGTCGTGGCCCAGGTTTCACAGCCGTAAACTAATGTCGGTCTAACGTATATATTCTAGATATAAGTCTTTGTCTAGTTTGGGATGAGAGATGAGGGGAGTCAGTGAACTTAATGTACGATGTGCTTTTTTTGCTATTGATTTAACGTGCTCCGTCCAGTACAGTCTTCGGTCGAAAGTCAGTCCTAGATATTTTACTGTGTCCAAGGCATGGGAGTATTGTTTATGGTGACGGGAGGAAAGGCATGGGATAAAGCGGGATAAAGCGGGGTAAAGTGGAGAAAACTATTGCATTGCATTTCGTCGGGTTGATTTTTAGTCGGTTGTCGTTGGCCCATTTTGTCAATAGGTCAGCGTTACGTTGTAGTTTGTCGATAGCAATGGGTAGTCTGTTGTTGGTTGCGGCAAGTGCAACGTCGTCTGCGTACAAGTAGTCGTTTACGTCACGTGTAGTGAGTAAGTCGTTAATGTACAGCGAGAAGAGGGTGGGGGAGAGCACGGCGCCTTGAGGGATGCCGGCTTGGATGGGACGGCGGGAGGATATGCAGGAGAGGTATTTGACTTAGAAGGATCTGTTGGTGAGGTAGCTGCGTAGGAGGTATTGCAGAAAGATGAGGATATGTGGCTTGATTTTTAGAAGAAGGATGTCGTGGTCGATAGAGTCGAAGGCAGTGGTGAAGTCGATGAGCAGTGCTGGTACTGGTCGTCGGTTATGTAGTCGCGTCCGTATGTCGCTGGCGAGTCGTAGCGTTTTTGAAGTGCAGATGATATGTCCTCCCGGAAGCCGTATTAAGTCGGTCGTTTGACGATCGGATACTTTGCTGACAATGGAGATGAGGCTGATCGGTCGGTAATTGTTTGGGTCTCTATGCTTTTTTGTGGCTTAGGTATCATTTTGAATGTCGCATGTTTCCAGATGTCGGGGTGGTACTATAGTTGGATGCAGTTGTTAAAGATGAGAGTGAGGTGTCGTATGGCGTTTTTCGTTAGTCTACATAGGGCGGTCGCTTTCACTCCATCGGGACCAGGTGCTTTCGTCTCGACAAATGCGTGAAGTTGGTCTTTTATTTCGTCCTCGGTTATAGTCCATGGATCTTGAAGTGTATAGTGGAGGTTGGGAGTTTTCAAGAAATTAAGGATAAGGTTATCAGGTAAATGGGAGCCCTGAGAGGAGAATCTATTTTCTAGGCTATTGGCAAAGGTTTCGGATATGGTTTGGTGGTCGTAAGTTCTATTGCCGTTCGGAAGGTTGATGAGTGAGATTGAATTAGTCTTTGTCTTAGTCTCGTCAATCAGTTTCCGAAGTTTCTGGGGATGCTTTGTCGTAGCGTATTTTACTTTTTCGTCCAGTTTTTGTCTTTAATACTAAGGAGAGGATATGGGAGGGGAGTTGGATTTTGGATATGGGAGTTGAGGTTCAGGTATCTATTTGATATACATATTAAGTTGAATTATGAACACAAGCAACAACGAGCGTTTTGGCAAGAAATGTTAAAAAATATTTGCTCTCATCTAATAAAAACTAATTGAAACGGCAAATCAGTAACCGATATTGGCTGTTACTCCTTACAATGCACTACAACCGCAACGAGTATTTGAATAACTAATTTCCCTCATAGTTTAAGAAAACGTCCACATATAGTGAACCTAGATTTATGTACTTGTAATGCAAATTGTAATGCAAAACAAGGGGCCAACATACATTTATTTACAGGAGCAAAACAAGGGGTTATCTCATCATTTGCTCAAATAGTCAGAAAATCTGGATGGAAAATCTGATCGATCTGTGAGTCATTGAACCAGAAGCCGAGGTTCAACACATGTTACAGGAATTTAGTCTTTTAGAATTATACAGACCAAATAGTAACTAATACATTAATATGATTGTTGAAATTAATGTCGTTTTCCTTTTTGACGTCCAGTGTAATCTCTATTGGAATAGAAAGCAAATGCAACCAAATGCATATTTACAGAATCACATAGGTAGATACAATCACGTAAGTGGGATTTGCTTATTATTCGCACAATTCACTTTTGTAATCTAAAAGTGTGCGAGGTACAGGTGTGTTTCCCTAGAATATTAAGCCGCGCACGAAAGAAAAATACAAGGAACTACATGAAGGCAGCCTGAATTGGAAAGAATTCTGAGCGCGTAGCACAATGTATTTTATTTTGTGTTCAAGTCATTTAATTGGACGTTCAAGTGGACTGAATGACACAAGAAGTTTGTTACCTTAACATAGCTAATTGTATATCGTTAATTGTATTTTGTGTTAATTGTATACCGTTAATTGTGTATTGTAGTCCACAATTTTTCGTTTGAATTGTTCATTTGATCAAAATAATAAGAAGATAAATAATACAATTCTTTCACTTACAATTAGTTTGTAATCACGAAGCTAATAAGGAGCATCTGATACTGTATTATTTATCTTTTTATTATTATCTTTATTGCAAAGAATATTCGTATCATCAGCAAAGTGAATGTTCTTCCATTTCGAATCGATGCGGGCATATTGTTTACCCTATATCAGGAGAGAATAGGCCCAAAATTGAACACGGGATCCCATACGCAATTAGTAATGAATCGAGGTGAGTAAATAATGCCAAGTACGATATTTCCCCTCTCAGAGACCGTTGTTAAAGGTGCGAACATAATCAATCTTTTACTCGTGAGTAACGAAAGTAATACACGAGTTTTGCTAATTACTCTGTACCGTATTTACGGCAGAGTTAGTACGTGTACGACGACGCAATATTCGATAGCAAATATAAGTGTGCTCGAGAGGAATTTTTGACAAACCTAAGGATTCGTGGACAACAGCAATTCTCCGTAAAATGAGGACAGTGAGACGGTGCAGAGAAAAATGCCCATTTTTCACCAGAAAAAATATTTCGTGGGCCTGTGACAGAGAAAATGATTTCTTTATTCTTACACATAATATGTGTATTATACGGCCGTTTGTCTGTGAACACTATTGCCTAAACCGTCCACAGTATTTTTTTCCAAATGAATATTCCTCGAAAGAGCCATCTGCACTCAAGACCCTGCGAATTTTCGGGTTCCTCTACATGAGGCCTAAAATCCATTTTCCAAATTTCCTCAAATGTGCTTCGTATACATTTTGAAACTGCGAGTAGTTTCCACGTAACCTTGAGTTGAATTACGAATTCAAAAATACGTAAATAATATTTTCTCAAAAAACGTCTATTTTTCCTATAAATGTTTTGCTCGAATAGAATAAAATTTGGTTGATATTGTAGCATGGACATGATTTTCATTAAAAATAACGAATTGAAATTTCGAAAATTGCAAAAGTTTTTTCGGCTCATCGGGCTCATTCATGGAAGGAAGTAGGGCATGATAGTGTGACGGGTAAGACGATTGCACAAGGAACCAAGACTCAAGTTCGAATCCTCGGTTGGAAACCAGTTTATTGGTTCAACCAATATATTATTTCTTAACTGCTTAAATTATATGGGAGTCAATGTGATGTAGGACCACTACTTTCGAATAGAATTCATATTCTCTTCTTGCATATCAGTATTTATTGTGTAAAAAATGTATTGACATTTGGGAATTAAATGTAAATTTGACGAAGTGGGCCGCAACAATAATATTAATAAAAGGGATTAAAATATTGTTATCTCGATAACCACCCCATCAGTTTGTCTACTCTAATAGGCGAAAAACCCCAAGCGAAACAGAAGACATTACTCAAAAGTTTAATAAATTTTTCATGATGGATGCCAAATCAATATCCACGCTTTCAAATTACCTTATACAAACTATTTATTAATTTTGCGCTGTGTAGTTCTTCACAAAATAAATAGAATATTTTATAAATGCAAATTTTCAATCCTTATTGAAAGACATGCAAGTAAAAAAAAGTTTGAACCATATCTGTAGGTGGAATGAGTTATCAACATATCAAACGACCTCCTCCAATACCAGAGAATGGGTCTAGAGACAGATTTTACGGCCAACAGAGTACGAGTCATAAGAATACAAGGAGTATCGGCCGATTATAGGCAATCCACAAGCCGAAAGAAATACATCAGATGCCCGCAGTGAAAAAAGAACATAAAGCAAGATTATACGTCGGACGTTCAATGACTCAGAGCATCGAACCCGGATGTACTGGAAACGAAACGAGAAAGAAACAGGTATTTCTACTGAAGTCATTTGGAGAGAAGAAAATTCAATACAGAAAAATTATGAAAGCCTCGGTCACTTAAACGGTTTGTACAAATTGTGGCGGTATGCCTTTTGATTTCATACATGTACTTACTGTACTTTACTCATGTGCGTCTTTGCTTAGGATGTGATCTATGAAGTAAAACTTGTATCGTTAATGTTCCTTGAGAGTGACTTTAGTTAGTTCTCACACATTTATTAGAAAACGTGGGGCCTACCTTACTCTTCATAAGAAACTCGTCCATCGTCTCACTAATTTGCAAAATGCATCTATTAACGCACCAGTTTAAAGTAACGCGTCATTCTTATGAAACTTTTGCTTTTTGCGACGAGGCATTATCCTATCAAGGCATTTTGCAGTTATTGATTTCAACTGTATGTATTTTTTAACAACCTCACCACCACGGACAACACGTTCGAATCGATTCGCATCACAGGTGCCATCATTCACAAAGTGAATGTAAAGTATACAAAAGTGTATATATGCGCGCGCGCTTGTCTGTGTTTGCGTGCGCGTCCATATGTAGAGAGAGATTCCTCAATTAAAGTATTAAATCAAAACTTTTAATTCATTCTGAACTGAAAATATTTCCCGTAGCCACCGCATTTCCGGAGAGCTTCTTCAGGAAACCATTCTCTGGGGAATTCTCCTATCAGTCGGATAGGTCATAACACAGAGGGACATTGCTCCCTGATAAACTGCTATCGTAGACCGAAGCCGTGTTATGATTTGAATGAAGCGGAAGCTTCTGCAGAAAACAATACGCAACCTGAACTGAAGACGAAAGTCCGTCAGTAATTTCGCGACACGCATTTAACGAACCACGACAGTTACAAGTGCTCAATCGATACGAGTTAAGTGGTGTGTAAGCAGAAACGTCACGGCATGTATGACTGATAGGCACGGAAATATAGAAGAGAGACAGGAGATGGGAGGAAAGGAATGCAAAGACGCTGTATGAATGAGATGGGCCATTGAACCCGGATACAAAACGTTTATTTAAGTAAAGTTTGTGACGTAGCCAGGCCAAAAGGGAATTTCTGAAACAGGACACTTAAATCGAACTTAACTTTGAGGAAGCGTTTATAATTTTGTTACATCAATTAAGGTAAAGCTGACAATTGATCACGAACTGATATAATAATAATAATAATAATAATAATAATAATAATAATAATAATAATCTTTATTAATGGCGAGGCTCAGGCCATAGGGTCTGCTCTTCCGCCTAACTACTGAATCTACATTAATACAGGGTAGTAATTACAAGAGGGGAGGGCAATCTGTACATTTACGTCTGGGAGTGCAAAACTAGGGACCATCCCGGCATACACCTTAAGCGATTGAGTAAACCCAGAAAACCGCAATCAGGATGGAAATTCATTATTCTGACCGAATAACCGTTTTTGCGATACATAAGTCTGTGAAGGAAAGGGAAGGAAGAAAAAGCGAAAGAGGAAGAAGTCGATGAAAAAGTAAAATTATTCCAGAAGTGGTACAAAATGTTACGTTAGGTATACATTAGCACTTTACATAAATATACAAACATTTGTAACACCAGAGAAGCACAATGCGCTCTAAATTTGTGTACCAGTAATTTAAAATATAATATTGACAGAATTAAGAAACAATGTAAACGTACAATAGGATCTAAACATCAATTGTATGTGTACATAAGGCAAATATATTGTAGTTAAAATAATAATGACAGTACAAAGATAGCTATAAGTATTTTAGCATTGTAACACTTTTGAATATTTTATTTGAACAATTTCATTAGGATACACAGATAAATATATATAGTTATTAATAATTTAGATGGTGTGAGAGGGACTAGAAAACTAGAGTAATGAGGTATGGAATGGAATTATGAATTTAAAGAGTGAGGAAAGTGTGGTGTTTGGCTGGGCGCTGACTGGGTGCTTGGAAGTAGCAATAGTCTGGAGATTGAAGAGGACATTAATGCCATTCTATGTGTCATTATTCCTTATGCAAGTATTTAATTCGTTTTTGAACTCACAGAAAGCATTCGAATATTTTAGACTCGTTGGTAGTTTATTCCAGGCCCGGATAGCTGTAATAGTAAAAGATCTACTGAAAGAAGTGCTGTGACGTGATACACTAAGCAGAGCTGAATCACGAGCTCGATTTAATTTCAGAGGACTGGAGTTACTTATTAGACGTGTTACATGATAACCGTGTAAAATTGTATAAAGAAGTAGAGAGCGGAGTAAGTCTTTTGTCTAGAGTAAGCCAAATATTCCTATTCACTGTTTCCCCTCCATTATGGAGACGAACGCGAAGATTGTGGCGCTGATCACATATTCGGCCAATTCCTTATTTTCGAAAATTGCAAAAATGAACATTGCCAAAACAATATTGACAATAAAGAGTATTTCCATTAATAAAATTGGTAAGACATTAGATCTGTAAATAAGGTAATGTAAAATTTATTGAAAAATGAGCAGTTTTTCATATTTTTTTCTTGAACTCATTAGAATTTATAAAAATAAGTTTTACAAACGACTTCAATTTTTTCCATGGGATAGAGCAAAGATCGCCTGAAAATGGAGCAGATCTCATTCTCGTTGACCTCGAATTTTCGAAACTTGCGAAAGTTAAAAAAAAATGCGGGAAATTATGTAGAGTTGTAATTATGTAGAGTGGAATGTAGGGTTAGTGAGAGTCGTAGTGTAAACCAGTTCATGCTCTAAAGGATAAGTTTTATCAAAGAATATAATTTCCGCATTTTCTTTGCAGGTTGTTGGGATTTACTGTGAGTGATTTGTAATCAATTATTAATAGTATGAAGACTAATCGACAATTTTCAGTTATTTTAGTTCAGGCTGGTTAATTCCAAGATGACACTGTCTTTGTTAGCTGAATATGATGATAAAAATCGATTAACAAATGTTTTGCTTGATGGATCATGTGAACCGGAATTTCTTCGATTTGCACTTGGTGTGGAAGAGTTACGCTTGAAGTTAATGGCAGCTCAGAAAGAATGCACCCGCTTAATGCAAGAAGTCCAGGCAGCAAATGCTGCTAGGACAGAATCGGAGCGAAAACTTCACACAGCACGTCAGACGTTGGATCTGGAAAGGAAAAAGTCACGAAAAGCAGAAGGGAAAGTCCAGGCATTGGAAATTAAAATGGCATTAGTGCGAGATTTAGTTTGGGATGGTCGAAATAAACTTCATGATGAAACACGCGAGCGCCTTGCTTCAGTGTATAGCCGAGGAAGTCCATCAGTTGCTTCAATTGGCAACAAAGGGATGGGGGAATCGCATGGTCAGAGGATTCGTGAATCAGAAGGTGGACTAAGCACCATTTCTGAAGCCATGGATTCAACTGGCTCAATACTCTCTGAACTCTCTGAACTCTGAACAACTCGCTCAGAAGACGAGTTGGAAGGATCATTACGTCACAGTAAAGGTTGGCGCAAACATCTTTCCATCTTTCTCTCCATCAAACCCTTTAGATGCTCCATCAGGTCCCAAAAAACCTCGTTCCAGTTTCACATTCCAATCAGTGCAGCCATCTGAGGCAAATGGATTGGCTGTACAGTCAAAAGAATGCTTGATAGCAACCACCACAGTGACTATGCCCCGAGAAGGTCCTGTAACAGCAAAATCAACAATTGAAACCATCTCTAATGAAGAGAAATCAACATACTCAAAGACTCCTTTGCGAAGACCACTTTCTACAACTCAACCAACAGCTACTCATATTCCATCAGCCCCGCTCAAGCAGATTTCTACCAGTGAGTCCGAAGAATCCATGATTTGTGTCAAAGAGCCAGCTGTTGTGCATCTGCCTAGTCCTTATCATTCCGGAATTAATTTTGCACGTGACAAAATTAACAGCAGAGTTCATACTTTTTGTCAAAAGACAATGGTGAAATCTGATACGTGTGAACTGTGTGGCAAACGGATCAAGTTTGGCAAACTTGCTGCAAAATGTAGAAATAAACCCCTCTAGTTTCTTTAGTATTTAGAATTTCGTTAGTCAAACGAGTTTATTTTAGAGTTTAGAGTTTATTTTGTCCACGTTCTGATCCTATGCCGGAGTGTGACATTATTCGTGTGTGAGTTATAAGAAAAGCCCAGTCAGTGCCGGTGCTAGGCATGGGCACACCGGGCGATTGCTCGGGGCCCCGCAAATCAAGGGGCCCGATGATGTGCCTGATGGAAAAAAATAGCAAAAACTTGAAAAATAAATTAAAACTCGAGAAAATCGTTATCGCAATTGTGTACGTCGCGGTACAGTAGTTTGATATTTCATAACATTTTCAATTAATTTTTCACCTTGAATATTTAATTATAGTCATTACTTATAAGGTACGATTCTATGAAATAAACCAAATGACGCTAACATTAAAATAGGTTCTACTGAAATTCATATTTAGAAATTCATTATTTAACAAGCGATTTTATTGAACACTAACTAAACAATGCATTTTTTAGCGTTTTAAGCTCACCGTGGAAATTGTATTATTTGTTCACAAAATACGTTTACTTAAAAAATTATTTAAAATATATTTCCAAAAACGTATTCAAGATTATTCGCCATTTTTCGTCATTTGTTGAAATAAAATAACTCACATAATTTCTTGATACAACTTTTACATTTTCATTTTTGTGTCTGGGGGGCCACGTTTCAGCATCTCCCCGTACCCAAAATTGTCTAGCCTTGTGGCACTGAGCTCTGTGACGCGTTGATCTAGTTGCCAGATGGTAATGTAAGGGAGGAGCTCCTTCTCCTGGGTTGTACAGTCTTTTGAGGTGACTATAGACCACGGATGGTTGCTCTGCATCATGCACGACTTTAAAGAATGTCTGTTAAATTAAATGTTGGCGCGTGTATTTTCAGTTGCTTTAACCATTAGTCGATTCCATGTGTCAATTCTCCTTTAACAAACTTTTACGATCTACCACAAGAAATAAATTCCAAGGTAAACACTGTGGCACCACATTGGTGGTCACAAAGAGTGTAGTGATCAGAAAGAAGTGACATTCTTTTATTATCTTGCAGAGTTAGGATTGCTTGCACTTGGCGATTTAGGATTTCTCGTTGGAAAGAGAGATTTTCGTTTTATTGTTAAAAACTGTATAAAGATCATGAGTAAGAAAAAGCTTATTTATATTATTAATACAAGTTTCAATTGTCCCTGAATAATAATAAATGGTATTGAGTGTTTAAGAGGGAAGATACAGCTTACAGAAGTTAAATTTTTAATATTTTCCACCTGTTTTCTCCTTTAAAATCATACTCCACAGTAGCAGAAATGAACTGACAAACATAAATATCGTTCTTCAGCAAGGAAATATTTGCTTTTCACTTAAATTGTTTGTTTGTTGTTTTTTTTTTTTTTTTTTTTTTAAATCAAAATCCAAACAGTTTGTCATGTACTGACTTAATGTTTCCCTGATAACCTAAATAATTTTAAAGATTTTTACAAATTTCTTGTTTTAATTTGTTCGTTTGGAATTTTTTTAAAAAAAATTTTTAAAGTAGATAATACTTGGTTAAATGCATCATAAAAATTTCATAGCATTAAAATGATTAGTTTTTGAGTTATAAGAAAAACGGATCTTAAAAACGGTAATTCTGGAAAACTGAGGATTAGATTCTGAAATTAGATAGAAAACTGTTAGATTCACGGATTTAGCTTACCGTACTACTCTAATAGATACATAATGCAGTGACATACCTTTAAAATCATAACTAAAAACTATTGCAGATATCGAAATATTTTTTTCCACCAAAATATTCCTGAATAATTCAGGCATAGAAAAAAATATTTTCAAAAATCGATTTTTTTACGGTTTTAAGGTTTTTCTTCTCCTTACGGTAAGGTCATTTTGTACTTGCAATAAACAATTATAAACATTGATTATACTTTAAACATTATATATTAAACATTGATAAATACTCGTTATGTTGTTACATGGTGAAAAGACACTATACCCCATAATCCTTTCAAATTTGCCTACATTCTTATAAGAAAGACGGAAGCGGACAACGTGTGGTACAAGGTCACCCTACTCTGGAGGGTGTCATTGTACCATACAAACTTTCTCTCCTGCCAAATACAAAAAAGTATTAAATAAATGGCTTGTATGTAAAAGCACACTTCTGGAGTAACCTAACATTTGTAAATGATAATAAAAAATGAAAAAATTATATTTTTGTTTCACAAATACGATAACACCGTTTCCGGGTACAAAGTCACCCCAAACGACGGTATGGCTCTATTAAAATGTCTCTTCTAGAGCGGGAGCGCTGTGAAATATTAGTAATTACTACAGTTAAAGTATCAGTTGAATAATGTAATCAATTTTTACACCCATTTGTGACAAGGTAAATTCAGGGAGTGGGCGGTGAGTAATAATGCAAATTCATTTCACAAACTTTGGCTATCTTGTGATGGAGCAATATTACTCCGCATTATTTTTGTCATTCGGCCAAGTGGAGAACGGCCGCATGAAATTACGTATTTATGCAGCTAGAATGCAAGAATGCAAATATTCTTTAAAACCTTTTTTTTTAAATATTATTTTTCATAAATATGTGATTAAATTTAGAATATTGCCAGTTTAATTGAAAGAGTGATGAAAGTAATCAACAGGGGCTCTTTCAAATTAGGTACTCGTATTTATTGCCTGTACGTTTGCATCTGTCTAATTACTTAATTTACATGCATACACATTCTCATCTGCTTTCCTATATGACTTTTATCAATTCTTACAAGAATCCTATTACGGATTATGTCGGAACAATGTAAATCACTTGTGTAAAGTAACATTAACCCCTTAACTGCATGCACAGAACTGATACTTTGGGGCATTAAGAGCTGTCACCCGGGTCATCCCGCTGGTGGAAGAATATATTTCGCAGAGTGACAAAACAGAACATGTTCACATACATACAAACGGAGTTAAACTTCAAAAATGCTCAACTGGTTTAAAATTTGAAAAAAATCGTCTACTGGTCTGAGCGGAACATACTAGTGGGTGAAATGCGATTTCATCCATAGCGATTTCTATCGTTTTCGCACGGGTGGTTTAAAACTCAAAGTCAATTTCCCTTTAGCAGCTACCAAAAAAACCCCTTTGATATCACAGAAACATTTTCCCATTTGATATCACAGAAAATATTTTATTTGGTACATACATTCAAAAGAAGAAAATATATGAGAATAAAGTTTCTACCTTTCGTCCTCTGAGAAACTACCACTGCATCTGTGTGTCATTTGCAAAGAAAACTTACATACTTTCTCGTACAGTGTTTGCAGTCGACCTTTAGACTGTGACCTTACAAAGACTCGCCTGCGACTGCTGAATAGTAGATCAGGGAATGTAGCTTGTGGAATTTGATTTACACGTGACACTGCAACCAGTCTAAAGTCAGTATTCAACCCCATGCACATTGCCATAGATGTGCGCAGCCTCAAACAACAGGGGGACATCAACTATATTTCTATCCCCCCTAAACAAAGACTACACAGAGTAAATTATATCTAATGATTACGATTTAAACCGTTAATGATTAACGATTTAAAAATTCAATACGTATGTATTAAGTAACGACTGGAATGGAGTGTACTCGTGAAAAATCCGTGCACAAAGCTTTATAAGTTCTTAATGTAGTTCTTAAATTTTATTTTTCATTTACGACGTTTCATGGAGAGGTGTGACAGCTTCTGTACAAGTACAAGTGTTCTGGAAACAAACAAACCATGAAATTGTGGTAAAACATTCGTAAAATACTGTCACGAGAACATTTAAATAATGAACAACGTGTACACACATGGACAAACATGTCCATGATACGTTTATTGGAATGCCGTCCAAATGGTCTGAATTCATTCTTCCAAATACTTTCAAATTTAAATTGGAGTACATATTGTTCATCATTTAAATATTTTAATAAGCGTTAGTATATTATATATGCATTTTCCATCCCCTCATGATTTTTTTTGTTTCCAGAACATTTGCACCTGAAGATGTGATCACACCTGAACACGAATATTTCTAAATGAAGAATATAGTTTATTTATTTAGAGAAATTGTGGTTTTTTGTTTGTTATTTAGGCTGCTTTTTAACACCTTGGTCATAAAGCGACCATTTTGATTGATAGAAAGAACATGTAAAAACTACACGAACACACACAAACAACCATGCCCGAGGCGGGATTTGAACCTACGACCCTTGGAGCCTAGGCAGTTACGGTCTTTCAGCCTCAGCGACCTCGGCTAACCAGGCCGGCACTATTAACTACTACTGTACGCTGATTATAACTCCACAAGACAACCTCATTCCGGCCATTTTTTGTCGCGAATTGGCCATCCTAGGCCGCGCCACTAGAAGAACATCCAGAATTTGTACCCACCGAGGCCCAGTCATTCTCCTGGGGGCCAAGTGCAAGTGATCTTTCCGGGGCATCAGCGCTTATATGCCAAATCCATCCTTACACCTCAAGATTGTTAGCCCTGGAGGGATGAAGTATGAGATGATAATGATGATGAACAGTGAATGGACAGTCATCAACTTACAGGTGCAAACACAACCATGCCCGAGATGGGATTCGAACCCACGAACCTTCGCTTCAAGACCTCTACGGCACTTCGGTAGCCTTCGAGATCTCGGCTACCCAGATCAGCATTCCAGCCATTTATTAATGTTTTTATTTCTTTCACTAGATTTTGAGCGTTAACTAGCAGATTTTGAGCGCATACAAATTTAACAATTCACAACGTCTAACAACTTTCAACAAAGAATCAAATTTATTAACGATATAGTCTTCTAAAAAATCCTGGCCACCCTCCAGCTCTACAGTATCAAGACAATCCAATCAACAAACGTGTTACGTTTCTCTGAAATGGAGCAATCGTGGAATCTTGCAGAACCTGGCAAAATATTTTGAACTAATTAAAACAAAATTAATACTAATAGTACAATATTCTTCAAATAAAAACAATCACTATCCTAGCATAAAAAATACTTGTCTAGAGGAGATAATCATCAGAAAACCTGTACTTTCGGTAATTCAGCTATATCCGAAATATTGCAATGGAAATACATTTGACAGAGGGGTTTTGAACTAATTTTGGTATATAATATTGGTATTGACACTGTGCTTCTATCGATACTCTAGTACCATGATGGAGTTTCCAAAATATTATAAACAATCAAACATAACAATAATATTCTCTTCAATTCACTGGAAATCCCGACTAGCTATTGACAATAGACAATCACACGGATAGTACTTATCAATACTCTAGTATCAATAGAAAAGTTTCAGCTCAAAAGCATTGCAACGTGGCGGCGCGGCGTTTGTGAACGCGGTGGCGTGTGGGTGGGGCAGCCAAGTGCTGCGTGCCCGCGGGCACCGGGGAGATTCGATTCGCAACGCTCTGCGCGGGTGGAAAATGCGTCGTCACGCTTTTCTTACGAGCCAGCGGCCGGCGAACGGATCGGACCGGCCGACGCGCGGCTGCATGCCGCGGTCAACGGGAGTCGCAGGTGATCGGCGGTCGGGGCGGAGGCCATGGCGGAGAAGGTGGTGATGGACGACCTGGAGTGAAGTGCGGTTGCATAGAGGAGATACTAGCTGGATTAATTAATTCTTTCATGGTTCCGAGCGTTTCGACTACTGTCATCGTTAGTCCAGTAATTGTATTGTATATTTTATCACGGGAGTTGGCGGTGTTATTCCTCCGCTCATGGACACAACCAGTGCCGAAATACACGTCGGCTCGCAGGTTTTTTAGACAGGAACTCCCACCAGCCGAGCACCGCCCAAACCATGACAAGCTCCAAGCATCTGATTTGTCTCCCGCCATGTGTGGTACTGCAGTGCATGTGCGTGTGTGTGTACGAAGGGATAAGGACAGAGCAAGGAAGAGAGGAAAGATCGCGCGCGATAATGCCCGTTTTTTAGGATACTTCTCCGGCATTCGCCTGGTGTTGATTGGAGGAACCACCACCAACCAAACGCTACCGATCAGAGCACCGCCCGCAAGAATTATCCTTCAGACAGCGGCAGAATTCGATCTACCTACAAGTATCTAGGTAGTGTGGAAAGTCCTGCCACCTTCGGAATTCGAACTCTAGGACCTTCCGAACAGAGGCACTGCACTGACATCAGTTGATGTCCTAAGCCAGAGATTGGAATTGGAAAAACGAGGCTCGGGGATGAGGTGAGTAGATTGGCGCGAGTTCGGGAGGAAATGGAAGGAGTGGGCGGGATGAGGCATTCGGATAAAAACAATTTTATAGGTCTTTTGAGCGAAATCAAGCTTTTTGGCTTTAATGGAGGTAAAGTAACTCTCTCTATATTCCAAACGGATTCAAGAACACAGAAATGTCAATGATAATTCATTGGTACGTTATGGTTCGTTTCGGGTTGAGAGAGATATTACATTGAATTTTCCTAAATGTGAAATTCCCAAACGCGATATTTTGGATATCAACAACAACTCCAACGCCGAGAAATTACACTAGGAGAATCAGAACGTCTCAATAATTTTCGTCAGACCTCTCAAAACCACAATATAGTGGTTTTATCCGTACAACGACCTGGAAAATCTGTAGCATGGTGTTTTCGGACATAAATCCGTTGGTTTTATGTCAAAAGCCATACGATATACATGTAATAGGATCCTACAAAAAAATCTACTGGCGTCCAAGCAAAACAAAAAAATTTTAATCCCGTCAAATTGAAAGTAAGTGAAAAGTCAGAAAGGTCTTACGACTTGTGTATCGACACATTAAGAACATCCCTGTTACGGAATAAAGAAATAACGGTCTGATTTGGAATATTCTGAATTAGATCGGAAATCTAGAGAGAGTTAATGCCATGGGTGTTTAACCTCTTCCTTCTGATTGAGTCTGGTAGAATTATTTAATACGTTAAATGTAATGAAGGAACGTTCTCGTTATCTTTTGAGGACATTTCCATTAAGTCTTAACAGCACCGTTATATATTTTTATAGAGGCAGCATCGCCTTTCTACATTTAAAGATTTAAAATATTTATTCCCTTTCTTTCTTTGATTTGCTTCTGAATCCTTCACGGTACCGTCAATAATTATATTTAACACTCATTGCCCCTCACGAACTGACTAAGCCAATTCGCTTCGTAGTTCATTAACATCTCGAACAGTTTTCTTCTTCACCATTGTATCAAATATGCCAGTGGTGATCTTGTCTAGATAGTGGCCTTTTCGACGTTTGAACTTGTATGTGACTGTGTGTCAAGAAGGGCTAAACTGCTCAATTGTTCAGAAATACCAAGAAATTCATTTAAGCTTTAACGCTAAGTACACACGAACACGCGTATACTTTGCTAGTATACACGTGACGCAGGCGAACATGGGTGGGCGGTAACGGTAGGCGGTGGGTGCATGGGTGAGTGGACGAGCAAAGAAAGGGGCGTGCGGGTGAGAGGGTAGTTGCGCGTGTGTGGGCAAGCATTGCCGGGCGAGTAGGTAGGGGGGGGTTGGGGTAGGGAGAAGGGAGGGGGAACGGGGGGTTTGGGGGGGGGGGGGGGGGTAAAGGAATGCGGGGGGCGGCAAGCAATTAACAGTGAACTCCGCCTCCCGTTATGCCACACCCGTCTTCACCTGTTCTCTTTGAGCTCCACCGGCTGCGCGCTGCCGCCAGCTGCACGTCCGCTGGTTCGGAACCCGACGCTGGCGGCGGGTCGCTGTCGCTCATTTCCCATACGACACGTAAGAGGCCGGAGTGTAGTATGCGGCATTTCCTGCCACAAATCGACAGAACGCAGCCGATGAAGGTTGTTTTGCAGACTTTCTCACGACACGTATACATGGGAGTAATAATTTAAAACGTACGTCACGTGAATGTTATTATTATAATAAAAATTAATGGAACTCAAAATAGTTTTTGTGAAAGTATGTACTACTTACTATGTATTCATTGAACAGAATTGTGGATTTAACAAGAGAAGTGAATGAAGGTTTACGTTACCAATATTACGTGATCTATCCGAGTTAAGCTTGGGCTAAAAACTGAACGAAAGAAATGTATAGAATTTATTTATTTGTGAAGGCCACAGAATGGTATTCAAAATGGCGGTTTTTCCGAGGAAATAGCCCCATCTAGGTAACTAAGGTAAAAAGCAAACAAAAAAAGGCAGCTGCTAATGTCAGTGATATAGTATGTGCGTTTTCAAGGATCTTTAAATTTAATACTACATACTTAGCAATAACCTGCGATGTTGGTTGACGAGAATGTGCGTGTACCGACTCTCTGCATATACGTGAAAGGTATACTCATCGAACATGCATAGGTTATTCGTGGTGTTCAGGTGAAAATGTATTGAACTTAATCGAAATTATTGGCTTTTAAGAAGAGCAGGAACATTGATTCATAGATTAGTGAATGCGGGCGCGTCATCTACAAAGGTCATTATTCCCGTAAGTGTGGTGCATGTTTTCATCGCGAGAGATGACAGCGCTCTTCTCTCGCTGGTTGGCGAGGTTCGGCGCTGACCTACGTCGGTTTGCGTGGAGTTTTCTCCAACCAGGTAACTCCCACCTGCGTGGCACCGCCCCAGCCGGGACAAGCTCTATGATCGCGACTGGTCTCCCGACGTGTGTGGTAGTGTAATGCCAGAAAGTGAGTGTGTAGATAAGGGGTGAGTATATGTCAAGGAACAGACAGGAATGATCTCGCGCGATCCGTGGCCCGTATATTAAGGTACTGCTCCGGCATCCGCATGGTGAGAATAGGAGAAACCAGAGAAAACTACGGATCAGAGCAACTGGCCACTAGAATTCCCCTCCGGACTGCAGCTGAATTTGAGCTACCTAGCTAGTGTCGAAAATCCTGCCGCCGTTGGGACTCGGACCCAGAACCTCCCGATTAGAGGCAATGCAGTGATATCAGTTGATGCACTGAGCCACC
Source organism: Teleogryllus oceanicus (assembly GCA_964035755.1). NCBI lineage: Eukaryota > Metazoa > Arthropoda > Insecta > Orthoptera > Gryllidae > Teleogryllus > Teleogryllus oceanicus. The sequence goes on along the minus strand of CAXIVR010000001.1, from coordinate 53,878,929 downwards.
TTTGCCGGTGGAGGAAGAAATTCCTCTGTCTAAAGTCCATGTGATTTCAACAATGGACAACGGCAATGATAATTCGCTCACATTTTATGGTTGGTACCCCGCACGTGCAAAACCGCTGTTTCTTATTGCCTCTCTGAGAAGTGAAATATCAGTTACCACTAAGCCGGTTTACACCCGAACGTCTCATAAACAATATGACCGGACGTTGTATCAATTCCACAGTTTTGGACCAATACGTGGAAAGAGTTCAATGTAGCTTACGGTTTGATGCTTAATAAGAGTAATAGGCTGTTAACGAGAACAGTCATGCTAAAGGCATCCACTGTAAAATATGGCATACTAATAATCACTCTTATAAATCGAGTATGATTAATATATTTTTCTTGTTGGTTTATTATTCGTAACAGTGGTTACTAATAATTCCCTCTGTTTAAAGGATAGCATTAGCCAGTATAACCGCACAGTTACTGCGGACAGTTATTCTGACGAGATGTAGAACAAAAATGGTGTAGAAGCGGCCATGGCCCCTTTGACCCTTCTCTGTTCCGCAGGCTACGGAGCAGCCTATGCCGCCTAGTCTCGATCTAGGTCTGGGACTCTGTCACGACGGGAGCAGGGCGGCGGTGGCGGCGAGGTGGATGGCGGTGATGACGATGGCGATGGCAGCAACTGTGGCGGATGTAAGGCATCGGTTTGCAGGCGTCGAGCTCCCGCAGGCTTGACGGCGACGCTCACACGACAAACAGACGCGACTCGTTAAGGTTAAGAGCGCTCTTTACGTCCCGCGGAGCTTACGTAGCGCGACTAACGAGCGGCGGCGAGAGGTTGGACCGATTTGCGACACTACGACTTACCCTCCCCTCCTCGATGAACTCACAACGCAAAGCCGCCTGCCGTTCATTTCCTGCTTCGAACACAGCACTCGCTATACGACGCAGTTTCTAATGGCGCGATGTATATTGTCACCTGCGTTTACTAATCAAAGTTGTTACTGCTTGCCCCTGAGATATACACCATCCTCACTCACGGGCATTACCTTACCTGTAAAGTTGTTGCTGGCCATAGACAATGAATAGTCGCCTGTACTCATTAATTGGTATGTTTCGGGGTGGTCCTGAGAAGTGGCATCCCTCAATGAGAAAGTAGTGGTCGTATGGAGTGGGCGTTTGTGGAGGCAGCATCTAGCAGTCTGACGCGCGTCTCCGCACGTACGCCGCTCGCGCCACCACTCACTAGTCAGGGTTGCCATCATTTGAATATTCACACTAGTGAAGCTACAACAGCACAAAGTATCTCGCATTATTTCTAACTTTTGCAATTTTCGAAAATTCACGAGTTCAACAAAAAATAGACTTGAATTATTTTAAGCTTCCCTTTTTGTATTCGCAGAAGCAATTGCGCAAAAAGACAGTGTTTTTATTTAAAAAAACTTGTACATAATATTTCTTAAAGATTAATTTTTCAGAACAGATTTCATTTCCAAAAATCCCAATATTCAAATGTCTACTTTGGCAATGATACTTTTAGCAATTTTCAAACATAGAACTCGCTGGAAATGGGAGTAAGATCGCGTTATTACCGTCTATTGATACATACGAGAATAATATTTAAAGATAAAATTTGGAGCTTCTTTTTAGAAAAAAATTGTTCAGAAATTGCCAATATATTACACGCAAAATTACGCAAAAGGTACTTATACTTTCGAACAATTGTACTTGACATTATTTCAAGATCGTAGTTGAATAACAGATTTCATTAAAGAAAAATCTCCAATACTGTAGTTGTGGGAAAACACCGAAAAAAATTGAACTGTTGCAATTTCCGAAATATTTGGGGTTTCAAAGAAAAGCATCATTCTTTTCAAGCATCTTTTAAGAAATAATCTAAAGAAATTTTGAAAATGTAATTCAGGTTTCATGTGAAGAAATTTCAAAAACAGTTTCAAACTCAGGCCTGGTGTTTATTTAAATTAAGTCAGGATTGAATGTTGAAGAAAATCGGCTGTACGACGTTTTTATGACAATCAAATTTTCGGTGTCAAGGAAAGAAAACTTGGATTCTGGCTACACGTGTTAGAGGAACTAATTTACTTTCTATAGGAACAAGATTTACCTACTTTTAGGTTATCAGGGCCCGGCAATAAGAGTTTTTCGGTCGAAAATACGACGATTTCTAGCGCACGATTACAATGCTTTCTCTTCTAACGAAACGTGTGGGAAAGTAAAAGATGATTTTATTCTATATATTTTAGCCATAATTCCGTTAACGATCATTAGAAATTATTCACATTCTCATATTATTATCATTGTCAATCGGAATATTCTTGCGCGAAGATCACTGGAATATCTTGCTCGGTAATGGTATGAGAGCGGGATGAAGAAGCAAGTATCATCATTATTTAAATACTCTCACTTGGACTAGTAGAATAATCTTGTAAACAACTGATCATAAAATCCGACCTCTAGATCTCTCATTCCGAGACTTCCTTTAATTAACAGTTCAACTTTCATTAATTTATTCTGCTATTGGGTATAAAGCAGTAATGTTTTTAGTTTCAAAACACAAGTATCATTAAAAAGCGAACAATAGAATGTAATATAATACAACATAACTCTAATATTTTTTTAAAAAAATTACTACAGGCACCAACATAATTTCGTCACCTTCCACTTGACTTCGTAGACAATCACTATACTGCACAGCGTTGCACAGATATTGCACATCTGTTTCCTACAAATTATCCATACTGCCATCATTGTTTTTTAGATAATTTTCACTTACATTATCCACGTACACCGTCAAGAATATTTGAAGATTTTAGCACGTAAATTCTCAGTTAAACTAAAAAACGAAAAATTCTCTACATCTGATATTTGCGTTCTTTCAGGAACTTTGTGGATGAGTCCATTTATATCGCAAACTAAATAATGCTCTCCGTTCTTCTCAGCTACATTCTACAACTCACATATTTGTATGGAAGCTATGTAAGATAACCTATTGCAAAGAAGTAATGCAGTTCTCAATGGTAGTTAAAAGTTAGGAAATTATCAATCCAAAACAATAATTACTGGGAAACATTTTCGGAAGAAAGAATTTAATTCGTGAGACAATAAAGAGAATTAAAGTTACCTTACGTATATCTCACTACATTTGATGTGAAATAGTGAGAAACCATAAATAAAATTATCACCTGCAAAGCACTTACCCACGGAACCTCACCTGAACTGAAGATTAGAGATCAGAATTAGGATTTTTGTATAATAGCCTATACACATAATTCATGACTGTGATTAATCTTGAACAGGTGAGATACAGTATTTGATTCACTTGTTCACTTCCCACATCTGGTTCGTAACGATACTGCAAAAATCGCAGTTATTTAGAAACTGTGAAAACATTTACAGCGAAACCTGCTCAAACAGTTTCAATAGCCCACCATTTTTCGTGGAAGTCCACTAACGTCCATTTTTTCGTGGAGCGTATTGCTTTTTTCGACACGCGTACATATTTCCTCAAATAACGACCAGCTGACTAAGCGGTCAGGCACATTAGATTAACCTTCAATAACCAATCATTTCCAAACCATTTGAACTGTTATAACAAGAGCGGAAAAGAGGTGGAGATTGTAGATTTAATAAGTTTCTACGACGGTTCGCATTGTTCGATTACTTCGAATACAGACATACAGAGTCTCCTATCTCGCAGGGGGATTATATTTCTGTTTCAGGTAACAACGCGTTCGTTTCACCCATTTCACAGCATACTCATGATTCGCTAACTTGTACTGATCTCCTGTGGTAATCTGTTTAGAACACGGAGCACGTCGGCTGTGCGAATCAGATTTAAAAGTCATTTTCCACCTACTTCACTGTTGTAAAGTTTCTACGGTATACGTATGAATGTATCTTGAAGTAAATTTTGGTTGATAATTTGGCGATGGTGGAAAATGAGTTTCTCAACAAAGAGAATGAGGTAAAAGTCAAGTGCGTGTTTTGATATTAGCAGAAAGAATGCAAACAATCCTAAATACCTTGTTGAAATTCTAGTTTATCACTTATGGTAATTAAAAAAGTTAATGAGAACATACTTTATTTCATAGCAAATAAGACAATTAGATTTGATTTACGATTCCAGTTAATCGCATAACCTCGATTATTCGGCCACCTCATTAACGGACAATTTTTGCCGCAACCATTGGTGACCGTAATTAGGATTCACTGTAATCCAAACATTCGTATGATTTATAACATTCTATTATTCTTCCCATGTTCCCATTTGGCTATTTTTTTAAATTCTTCTTTGTTTTAAATTTGGCTGGTATTTCTCTCATCGAGCAGAAGTACAATCCTTAGATCCGACAACGCATTTCTTTTCAAATGAAAACTGGCTCTAAAATATGTTTTGTTTACTAGAAAGACAGCAACTTTCGCAATTCAACATTCCAAGAATTCAACATTTATTGGTAGGGAACGGAATTTAATGTAATAAAAACGTAAAATATGTACATACATGTGTGTTTATATTTTCAAACATATTTAAAAAACAACTAAAAAATGTAAAATAAAATTAATGATTGTGTTTATAATTGTCCCATAGGAGCATTTTCAAGTATTCTAACACAACTTCGACACAGCAGTCCTGAAAATGGATTCGGAGCAGCTGAACTTCTACAGCAGTAATTGAACACGTTTTCACCAGACATTACGAGTTTTAAACAAAATATTAAATACGAACGTAGAATATGCGATGATGTTTAAGAGATGCACATGAACAGGCTCACTACATAGCCAATGACGAATCCATGGTGAGGGGGGGAAGCCATGGAGACCATGCTCCCTCTAAATTCAACATAATTTACGTAGCCTCTACAGAATCGTTGAATCGCTTTTCCGAGTTTTTTTTTTCGATCGACCAGGCAAATGGAGCAGAACCTTAAGAGGCCTCGGATCGCCCATGATCTTTCTTCCGGATCGTTTTTACGTCCTCTCCTCTACACAAATTTTATTTACACTACCACATACTATGTTGGAAGACCAGGCGGGATGTGCCGGCCCTACGGTTCCCCGCTGAGAGAGAATACCTGCAGGGGCAATAATCCTGCACGTTACTGCAGTGGAGGAACACTGCCACTTCCGGAGATCTGGCGTGCAGTACTTTTACGGGCCGAATGACCTCAGTACTCGATTCGAACGAATACTATTTTTATCCAACATAGTAACTGAATTACAATTTTTGGAAAACAAGTGCCAGCGATTGATCGTATCATATTCTAAAGAAGTATTCCCATTGAGCTCAAACTGGAGGACTTTCGTGAATAGGTTCTGAATTTTGCGTCCCTGACACAGGAGTATATGTTTCTCGGCGGGATGCTGGAAGCGTGAGGAGACAATGGTCGGCAAAAAATATCTGTCGAGTTATGTTTGGGATCTATGAAATATGAGCAAGCATGTGATTGCGATTATTTTTGATTTGCAAATATTCGTTCTTTCGTGATTCCGAATACGCAGGGAGCAAGTTTGATAATTCACGGGAACGATCCGAAGGTCATAAAAGCGCAGTATTACTTTGCTTTGATTCGCAGAAAAACCATCTCAGGAACATTTATTTACAAAATCGTATTTTAAATATTTCGTTTTGATATGTCAATGTGCTAAAATGTGACTCAATATGTAAGAAATGTGTAGTAATACATAAAATATGTAAAAACATGTAATTATACCAAAAGATGTAAAAATATATAAAATAAAAATGGTTTTAATGCTTTGAGAATGAGATGCAAACTCTAGAAAAAAATTATTGAATGCAAGTATCTTCCACCATTAAAAATATGTATTAACATGGAAATCCGTTCCTTTTTTATGAGAATGTACTTTCAGTCTTACCATAAATGACAAATGAGATTATGAAGGTGATGAAGATGGTAAAGAATAAAGAGGTACTATAAAGCAGGGCATGGAAAAAGTTCTGAGAAATCTCCTTTTGTCCGCCACAAATGTCACATACAGATATCCAGCTTTGAACTCCGATATGAGTTGCAATAGGCGACCTATGAAACGTTGGCTGCGGCATAACTGCCCTGCAAGTAACGAAAGGTAATATGTAAAAGTAAAATGAGTTCGAATCCCGAACATTTTCACCTTGTGGTGGTGGCATGGCAAGCAGTAGTAAACTACCACAAATCCTATTATATCATCCATTGCATTCTATCATTGCTTATATGGTGTAAGGCTTCAAACCGACAGGCTGAAACTTACATTTACAAGTGTAAAGGGAGACGACAAAAAATGAGAGTCGGGTGGCAACCCTGCGGGTGTCTCCTTGGTCGCCGCCGTCGTTTCCTCGCGCAGCCGCCGTCGTCGCTGCGTGCGCGCTCGAATCGGGCTCCTGCGCACCGCCGCAACCCGTGGTTATCCCATTGCTCCATTTGCCGGCCCACTGGGGTTGCGCCTGATGAGCGCCTTGGACAGGATGTCGGGATGTGGAGCGGCACCGCCTCCGCTCCCGCCTCCCCTGGCAGCGCCTCCCCCAACGCCGGGCCCCGCGCGCGCCGCCGCCCCCGCCACCTCCACCGCCCCCGCTCCACTGACCGCCGCGCCGGCCTCTCGAGTCCACGCGCCAGGGCCGCGCGGGTGCACTCACTTTCCGCTTTGCTGTGTTTGCCCGCCAACGCTCCAGTGACTAGCATCCGCACTCACGTTTCTTTAGTACATGTATAAATTACATGCGTTTAACACTAGTACGTAAACCTTCGTTATCACGTGCTCGTTTTTAAATTGTAAGAACATATATTTTAGTGTTTAAAAAGTTAAATAAATGCAATGAATATTATTAGTTAATTGTTTAATTATTTATAGTTCAAAAAATGTTGTCTATTATATATAAATACTGTTTAACATATTTTACTTGTAATTGGCGCCTCAATGATGTTGGCCATCTCTAACTCAGATTCCTAATCAAGACACAAACTGCAGGGTCAATATTTTATAAAAGACAGATGAAGATCTGCAATTTTGGGATCTATAAATAGCTCTAAAGGATGCTGCTATGAACATATGGCCAGAGAATGAGGTTAGCAGAGGAACTGATAATATATCTTTTCAATAAATCTATATAAATGAAAATGAATCGCCGAAATGTATGTAAGCACGTAACTTTCGAACGACTGCACCAAACTCGATAATTCTTCTTTTTTGTGTTCGTTATTGTCAGGACAAGGTTAATATATTTTTTTTTAAATCAAACGGAAAATGTAGAAAAATCTCGTAATACGAAAAGTGAGTGAGTGAATGAGACAGAAGATTGTGAGAGAGCTTAAATATATTAACAAATTACTAAAAGAGGAAAAGGGAGAGGAGAAAAGAGATAAGAAAGAGAGGACAAGAGAGAAAGGTGAAAAAGAGGGACAGGAAAAGAAAGAAGGGGAAAGAGAGAGGGGAAAGGGAGAGGGGAAAGAGAGAGATGGGGAAAGAGAGAGGGGGAAAGAGAGGGGAAGAGAGAGGGGGAAGAGGGAGGGAGAGAGAGAGGGGAAAGAAAGAAAAAGAGAAGGGAAAGACGTCTAATGGTGCAACTGATGTTATATGTTCTGAATACTGTTTTCACAGAACAAGAACCTCTATCTCCCAGGAAACGTGTCATATTTAGTTCATGGCGGAAAATTTGATGCTATTGACAAGTAATCCTTGGTTACACAGATCTTCCCTGAGACCGAGACTCCGAAATCAAAGAAAAGAAAAAAACTTGTCTTATATTTGTTATTGATGATTGAGTCGAGTTTGTGAGGAAGGTCAGGGATAGTAATCCACACAGTTGTAAAAATGTGTTCTGATATATCAGCACTTGAAGATACCCAAACGAATGTATTTGAAAACTTACGAGAGTTTTTCTTAAGAAAGCTTTCCTGTATAATGCTGAACAAAGATAAACCATTTAAATGTTTTTTTAATATTAATTTTGATGTATATAAATGTTTTTTTAATATTAATTTTGATGTATAGAAGAGTCGATTCAGGACAAGCAACTAAAAGAGAGTAGGCAGGCTCACTTGCTAATGTAATCTTTTCACATCAATGTAATAGAAAGAGACAAGTGAAACCCGTCGAGGTCAGAAACATAGTAGAATTGTAGGATTATGTTCCTCCAGTGTACCATCAGTTTTACAGAATGTCGACAGCCAGGTGCAGACTTAAGATCCACAGTCCAACAAATTTTATTGCAACTTTGTAGAGGATTTTTAAGTTTTGGAGCCTCTCTTAGGAGGAAATGGACAACAGTCCCATAACGATAATATAATGTATGATGTTACTACTTTAAGACAAAAATTATGAATAAATTTTCTATTGGCATAAGTTTCTTTTCGCACTATGCGAAAAGCTTTATGTCGATTTCAGAAAAAAACAACGTATCTTTTGTTCAAAATTTGTTCTAAATTGGACAAAACTTTTGTCTATAATTACATCATTATTATTTAAAAGATAAGGAACTCATTGAATCACCAAGATAGTGTGACACTGTGCCTTACAATCTCAATGCGCAAATCAAAACTTGTGATCCCAGCAGCTAGAACCTCTTCACTAAATATTCTGTCGTTGGCAGCACATTTTGGTAGGTGCTAATTAGAAGCATTTTCTGTTTGTATCTTGCTTCCTGCAACCACTAACCTTACATTTATTTCCAAGATTTATGAGATGTCCAATACAGGTTGTGCGACTTACCAAGACAATTTTTGTCACATTTGTGGTGAATTTACTGTTAAAAAACATCAAAGAAACATTACAGAATTTGATTATAAAAGTACTTTGCTTAAATTGAAGTTAAACTGGGAGATTCGTAAATCATATGCCCCACATAGTTTTTTCTAATATTTGTGTGGATCTAAGACTGAGGTCTAAAGGAAATAAAGGGAACCTTCAGATTTGGAATCTCAATAATATGGAGAGAGTAAACATTTATAACACTACAAATAAGAACGATATTCCCAAACCTCTCCTCACTTTTACGTCCTGAAGCTCATGGGACTGAAGTTCCTGTTCCTGAACTAACCGAGTATTTAGAAGATGCTCTTATGTCTGATTTGTGTTCAGATAACGAGGATAAGTTTCAAATCAATACTGAATGTCATACACCTGGATTATTCTCTCACGCTGAGCTCAACAATTTAATAAGATACTAAGGTCTAAGTAAAGAGAAAGCTGAACTTTTGGGCTTCAGGTTGAGGAAAGAATTTATGGGCAGGAGGAAGAGTTACTTATCATTAAGGCCCAAATTTTAATGACCTAAAAATCAGAGAAATATGCAAGTATTATGACTTAAAACCTACATAAATATAACCTTAAAAAATGAAATAACACTGTATATAAGTTCATTGTAAAAAATACTGTAGATTTTTTTAGGTATACCATAAATAGAAAATTCACTGAAAAACAGATTGTGAGTATAGTAGTTACGTTTTGCAGTCTATGAAACTATCTAGCTTTTAAAAAATTGCTTGTGTCTGTAAAGCAAATCAAGAACAGTACAATAATACCCACCAAACAAAATGTCCTGTTTTATTACATCATAATTGTTGTTTGATGTTTTCCAATTTCCTCTGAGTCTTCAGTTTCTGGAGAGTTGCATTGGAATTGGCTGCTCTCCACATCACTTGACGTTACAGGAGCGTATTTGAAGGCGGCGATGTTACAGCAGGGCAGCTTTGGTTCATTATCTTCAAATGTTGTGGCATTTCCAAAAACTATATCGCCAATTTTGCACATTGCAGAATATCCAGGATTTTGCTGAAGAACACTCAGAACTTTTTCAGCTACATGATCATTAACGTGGCTCAGCTCACTCTGCACACGTTGAAAAATATTCAAGGCGTCACACAGTTCAGTACCAGCAGCATCCAGTCGGATGATGGATTTTGATACCACTGAAAAATTGACATTAATATATGCCAAGTTTGCAGGCAAGGTAACGAAAAAAAAATTCTTGAACAGTTTCGATAGTACTTGATTCTTGGCTATGAAGCTCACAGAAGATTTTATTATTTTCTTGTAAATGGCGCCATAATACTCAGCAGCATTTAGCCAAGAATCCAACGTGTAAGAACAACGTCAAAGAACAGACTGAAGGGGATAGATAGTGAAGGTGGTTGTTCCTTGAATTTTTGCACCCATAGTGGAGCTTTGACAAAGATTTCCTTGCAGCAGGAAATTAAATTGTCCACATCAGGGTTATTTGATCGCACTTCTTCCGCAACTGTGTGTAAGGCATGCGCACGACAAGTGACGTATACTATACTAGGATAGAGAATCTGCAGCCCCTTAGTTGTTTTATCCATGTATGAAGCATCATCTATCTAAACTAAATCTAACATCATCTAACTAAATGTTGTCTCTGTTCACACCATCCGGCCAGTCTCATAGAAATGTCGAACAAAATGACAACTGACGAGTTGTTAACTCTCTTGAGAACTTCACACACCAGGAGGAAAATTTCTCCAGGTCCGTCAGTTTTTAGAACATCATCAACAACACAAAAACCTGATCGAGATGGGGGTCATTGACCCAGAGGCTGTAGTACAAGACTTGTCACAGGTTGTTTAGAATTATTTTTTAAATTTATATTCTACAATACCAGGATTCGTTCATAAATTGTTTTAAAATTCACCCGAAGGTTCAGAAAAAATATATGACTTGCCATTAAAATTCGGGCCGTACTCGTCATTATCGAAGCAGAGAGCATAGGTTTTTTATTTTACTTTTCCGAAGGTGACTGGCAAGGTGGCTGACAAGCCGCGCGTCCATTTCTCCCAGTTATTTGCGTACTGGGATATTCCGGCTGGCGTGGCGCCTCCGCATTTCACCCCCATTCCACCTCCGGCTTAGGAGCGGGTTTCCCCGAAGCTGCCCGCCGCAGCGGCGCCGTACCCCGCGACGCCACACTCTCTTCCAAAGGAGCTCGGTTTCAAAAAATTAACTTCCGCAATGATGCATGACTTTATCAGCTAGGTATATAATATACTATTTGACAAAGAAAAGGAACAGATTTTTATTAATTCATTTGCATAGAATATTTTCAGGACATATGTAAATTTACTCTTTTCTCCTTTATATTCCCAACATACAAGGAATTTATGTAGTAGGGAGAAATTATTGTAATGCCGCGACAAAAACCCTGCAATTATTAACGCGAGTTGTCGGGCCCTGGTTTCTTCTCCCGCCAGTCAAATTTCTTCTTCCGACAGTCAGTTTCTTCTTCCGGCACACAAATTAAATTCAGGAATTTACAAATAATGAAATTCAACCGTTACCGTAATGCGAATTTATGGGCTGGGCTTGAAGCCTATTCGCTCATGATACTGCATACCACATACAGCAAACCATTACCATCCCCCGTTTCTCGGCATTTCTCTTTACATCCTCTTTCCACTGTCATGTTCCACATATTTGCTCCATCTTGTCCAACCGTTTCTTCCCACCGACATTCTTGAGTTAGGGTATCGTGATTAATGGTCCTTGCATCTTTACTGCCCATCGCCTAAACCGTAACTACTCTTCCCCCAATTAAGGGTCAAATTATGTTTGCCCTCATTTCTCTCCTACCAAGTAGCTGGTCATTCTCGATGAAGACATGCAATGCGATTTTCAGAAAGCCCAACTTGTATTCGTTAAGGAGTTATACATCACTCATCGCGCGCGCACAAAAAAACACACGTACAAGTACAAACGAAAAACGCTCGCGCACACTCACTCACGCGCACACACACATATATACGCATACATACAAACATACAAGAACAGGCACACATACATACAAAAGTAAACATGTAAATTTTTGTTCGCAATTTTTAGAATAAGAAAAATTTTTAAATTAAACACTAATACCATATATAAGAAAAGCAATAATGCTCAGAAAAGTTTAATGCAAATTGTCATGCTTCCTTTGGATGAAAATTAACATAAAGGTTGCAACCGTATTTGACGCTTTCTCTTTCATAATCTACGATGTTCATGCACGAACATTTTTGGTAGGTTTATTTCTGTCCAGTAAGGTTATATAAATTTCTCATCATAAATTTCTCACACATTCAGACAAAAGAACTTTGACAAAAAAATAATCAACATATCCGGAAATAGAGAGATTTCTAAAGGTGTGGAAGGGGGCCCCCAGAAACTAGAGCGGCGTGCCCACCGCGGCAGGCAGCATGCGAGGAAGTAGCAACGGATGGCGGACGAAGTGCTGCGGGTGGCGTCTGCCTATGGCGGACGGCGGTCAGCGGGAAGTGGGCCAGCCAGTGACGCCCAGAGGAGGCAAGTACACGTGGGGACACAGGAAATCGGGCGGGGCTGACTGCTCGCTAACAGACACGCACGTTGGCAGGGGTAGACGGCAGCCGCGACAGACAAATGAGATAGCGAGTGGGATGAGCGGCAGCAGCAAAGACAGGATATCACATCCTCACATCCGAATATGTTCAGAATATAATAACGGCAATAGCAATTTCGCTTTAGGAATAATTCCTTACCTGTTTTTACAAATGAAAAAGTTGAAGCATGATTTTCTGTTCATTAGATCAGATCATTACGGGCAAATGAGTTCTAATCAATTGACCACTGTTCTTGGCCGACTTGTGTTCACACTCGCACCTTACCATCGGTTGATTACTTTCTCCAAAATTTTGAATTTAAAACGTATCTCTGCCTCCTAGTTACGAAATTGTAATAGCAGCAACATGATTTTTTCGTGATGATAGACATCATTTGTTCTTCTAATCTTGTAATATTCGGTTTGTTTGTCGATAAAGTTTGGATTTGTTCGTCGTACACTATTGTACACAGTCCTTCAGAAGTCACGGATTTTGGTGAGTGTTCGTACCATCTGCAGCATGAGTATGGAAAGTTACAGATGTCAGTGGAGGTAAGTATACAGCTTACCGTGATTTTTCAGTTATTCAGACAATTACAATTGGGCAAGATGAGACGACATTATCAATGGTTTTTACCGGTTCCTGACAAATACGGTATTTACCATAGTCAGAAATTTTGATAACACATTTATCATAATGTCTGCCTTGGGTAGTTATCATAACTTTCCAATTTTGGTTTCATTCTTCTTTTTAAAACCCACATAAATGGTTGATCCTCTTTGATACGTGTCTTGTCAATTCTTTTTAGGTATTGTCAATGGAGTGGTTTGTCTTTCCTCGATTTCTTTAAAAGTTTGTGTGTCTCACAATTTATGTCAAGTAGCACCAGCAGTTCAATGTGAGTTATTCTGCGTATTTTGCATGTATTATTCACAATGCTTTTTGCTGTCTGTTCTGATGATCTTCTGATCAGATTTATTGGTGAGCTTCTAAAGACGACCATAAACTTTTATGTTAACGCGTATTTTTGATATTAAAGAGTAAATTAAACAATTCATGGAAATCCAATAGTTTGAAATCACAAGGAATTAGGTCGTCGTGTCATTAACGTTTACCCTTCCCTTAATTTTTAAAGACCATAACCGATTTCTACGCCTACTTCCGATTATACAAAAGCAATTTTAAGGAAGGTATTAGCACAGACGCTAAACAACAATCTGGAATATCATCAAAAATACGAATACAATCTCGAAATTGTGTAGAGAATATTGTTTAAAATGATAATGACAGATGTGTGATTCGGCCAAAGTTGGGAGTGTCTCCAACCAACACTTTTACAAGAATGTCGATGATCTCACGAAATGACTGCAACCACAGAAATCACTGTCATACGTTTCCAAAAAAATATTTTCGACACGATGTTTGTTCCCAGAATAGCATCCAGTGAAATCTTCAGAATAGCCCGAAAACTAAAAAATAAATATTCGGCTGGTTCAGATGCATTTCCAGTTTGGTTCATGAAAATGAATGAATATTTATACATCTGGCAATTGGCATATTAAATGCTCATTTTTGCACAATATTATTTCCAGATATATCAAAAACAGTTCAAATTGAGCCACTTTTCTCAAAACTCTGTTTTCTAAAAAATATTAGCGATAAATAGAAAATTTCTTCGAAAAAAAAAACGAAGCGTTTTCGGACTATCAAAATGAATTTAGAAAATCAAAATTTACGGAAACATGCATTTTCTTCCTTTCTTAAAGATGCTGCTTCATCAATGGATCAAAATGACGTACCCTTCGGGATATTTTACGAGCTTTCAAAGGCTATTGACGTCATTGACCGTAACATTTTGTTTTCACAATTGCCTCCGAACAGGAATCGTGATATTACCCTAGATTGGATAACAACGTACCTTAAACATTGATGACCAAGAGTGGAACTGGCGAACTGGCACTAACAAACATTTTTTATTCATCTTCCCAATTCCTTGCCAAATGAGCATGAGGTTCCGCAGGGTTCGACCATATGCCCTACCCTAATTTTTTGATATGTAAATGACATACTCTCCCCATTAAAAATGGAGGAACAGTTGTTTATTGACGACAATGTAATTTGCACAAAAGAAAACAAATAATACGATTTCAGAAGTTTTAAATTGTTTTTGCAATACAAAGTTAAACGTTAACGAAGGAATAACAATTTACGATAAGAAAACAGGTAAAATCATGAAAAAAGAAAGGATTTTTTTAACAATAATCAAATACTTAACAGGAAACCATCTGAAATGGAAATTTTTGTTTTCTGTGAAAATTCCAAAGGAACGCGCTTCAGCCAACGTCCTTTCTTCAAAATAAAAAAGGAAATTGAGAGCTAAATGACAAACCCAAGAAAAATAAGGCCAAGTATAAAAAATATCAAAGCAATAGCACAGTGAAGTAGAACGTTTTTGTTTTTCACGCAGCGCGATACGTCACAAATTATTCCATTCGTTTCTATTTAAAAATGTTCCTGCAACATCGAGAATGTAGTGAAAGGTGTTGTAGATATTGATTGAGAATTACCAAATTTCAAATATTCTACATTTTATCACCTGATGAAAGAAATTGGATTTGAATTTGAAAATCGAGGAAATGGGGTTATAATGATTGAATACCTATTATATTACGGCGACTTTCATATCTACAAAAAATGCGAAAGTTCAGAAAACAGCAAAGGAACATAGTGTATTTAGATGAAAGCTAGATTCTGATTGGTCATAGTATATAGAACGTTTGGGAGGATGAAAGCATAAACAAATGAACGATGCTTTTTGGCTGGATTGTCCACTCCAATCAAGAGCCCTACAGCTTGAAGACCACAATTTGTATTACTACACACAGTGCCCAGACGTTTATAGAGACAGAGAAACATTGTTTTTAGCGAAGAAACATTCTGTTGACTATCATGACGAAATTGATAGCGTTAGATTTTAACGGTGATTCAAAGAACAATTATTATCTAACACTGAGTGAGGAACTGTCATTGTTTGAATGTGTCCTACCATTGCAGAGAAAAGGAAGCTATTCCGAGGATCGGCCAGTTCTGATTGTAATTTTAACGACTCCAGCGTCAATCAGATTACAAACCGATGTATCTTACGGCTCACGTGGAGATGTTGTTTGCACTGATTTGAGAGTAATGCAAGAGTACCACGTGGTCGTATATAGTTAAGCACAGTAAAAAAACATAAGTTGTGTCTGTAACTAGCAACGAATACACGATACCACGCCAACAGCACTATTTCATTAGCACTTTTGAATGCTGAAGAAGACTGCACATATGAAGATTACTTGGATCATGTCAGATGGAGTGAAAAGGAACTCTAAGTTTGCGCTCGCTATTGTCTCAACTGCCTGTATTTCATGATCCGCTCGTCTGCTCCACAGCGACAGTACTGAGTGAACCAAAGAGCTTTTAGGGAAAAAGCTTGTGCTTCGCTTGCGTCAAAGTAGTTTGGGCGAAAGAAGGATCACTTTGCTTTATCCAACAAAATTAAAACAAATGTGGAAGGTAAGTGGAAAAATATTTTAAATTGTTGAATATAAATGATATACGAGGGGTGTTCAAAAAGTTTCCAGAATGGTGGTGCAGCATGTTCATGTTATAACCTATGGCAATGGTAACCTAATCACCTTCGAAGTATGACCCTTACGCACCCATATACTTGCCCCATCGTTCCAGCCGTTGTTAGAAGCAGAGGTAGTAGGCTTCTTTCGACACCAGTCGGAGCTGAAGCGTCGCGTTCGATTTCATGTTCTCCACTATTGGAACCTCCCTTTGAGGGCCATCTTCATAGTACGGAATTCAATAATCTCTGATAGCGAGATCTGGACAGTACGGTGGTTGAGGAAAGACAGTAATGTTCTCGGAGAGGAATTCCTGCTTAACAAACGATGTGTGGCTTGGCGCGTTAACGTGATGCAGTCACCACTTTGCTTGTCATTTGGCCCGTCACGTCTTTCGAAGCACAATGAACTTAATATTTGCACGCACTTCGAACTGCGACATTACGCCGTCGGACTACCACTCACCTTCACGAAACTCGGAGCAGTGACACCGCTGCCCACTGAAACATGCTCAGACCAATTTTGCACGCGTGCGAACATTCCCAGCTCCCTACCACAATAATGTGAACCCTATCATTGGCGACGGTAAGGCAATTTCGGGAACTTTTTGAAGGTCCTTCATTGTGTAAATTGTTTTCAAGAGAACTTGGGCTCAAGTTAAAAGTAAAATAACTTAAAATAATATAATCTAATTTCCTAAACACATAGGTCATTCAAATTGGAACCTTAAAAGTGCAATACGTTTTGTATTTTGACAATGGAATAACTTAAGCACATCAGTTGTTGGCATAGTCTCCTAGACTTTCAAAACAAGTGTTCCAACAGATTGGAAGTGCATAGACATCACGTTGAAAGAAATATTTTGGTCGTGTCTGTATCCAGTCGTGCTCCGTTGTTTTCGCCTTTTCGTCACTTCTGAAATGCTCGACTCCCATTGCTTCTTTGAGTGCACCATGCATGAATCCCATTGCTTCTTTGAATTACTAGGAGGGACGTCTGGTGAATAAGGTGGATAAATAAGACATTCATATTTGTTATCCCGGATAGTCATAACTGTCAAACGTTCTGTAAGCGATCGGGCTTTGTCATGCTGTGACAATTCCGAAATTTAGAAATTTTCGTTGTTTACTCCTGATTGCAGGTCGAATGTGATTTGCCAGCATCTAAATATCAATGACTTCTGCCTCACTGTCATTCCCTTCTCCATGTAATGTTCCAAAATTACTCCTTTTGCATCCCAGAAAAGTATGTGCATGACTTTACCAGCAGATGGTTCAGTGCGAAATTTCTTTGGTTTTGGCGGTGAGCTGTGGCAGCATTCCATACTTGACCTATTTGTTTTTTGTTGGTGATAGTCCACCGACAGTAGCAATTTTTCCAGAAATATATCACATTCATCACAGAAACTCTTCTCAAGCATCAAGGCATCAATCTTTCAATTCGGCAGTCAACTGATGTGGCACCCATCTTGCAGACATTTCATTGAACTGCAGTAATTTATTTATGAATTTCAGTACATTGTGGACAATATTGTGTGCTGAACCAACTCTAATCCCCAACACTGACGCTATTTTTTCTGTTACACGCCTGTTATCCCTCACAAGCTCTTTCTTCCACTAATGTAATGTTCTTGTCCGTCATTACGTGGTGAACCTGCCCCGGTCGTGGGGATCTTCCACAGAAATTACGTAACTTTTGAACTTTCTACACCACTCATACACTTGCTGCAGCAACACACACGACTTACCGTACAGCGTTCTCATTCTGCAATAAATTTCCATTGGTTTTACACCTTCACTACCCAAAAAACGCATCACAGATCGCTGTTCTATCGCGGTGCGTGTTGATAAGGAAGCAGCCATCTTGTTGTGAATACTGCTGCCTTCTCTTGCGTTGTAGCATCACTCTGCAGTTTTTGAATGCTTTCTATATAGAAGAAGAAAAAAGGCTAGACGTAGATTAACAGAATTGGATGAAGTTCGATAAAATTTTAAAGAAAAGAATTTGCAAGACACGGATTGTGAAAATAGACTAAATTGGAGGGATCTAATTAAAATTCATTAACCCTCAACTGGCGTGGTGAGTTTTTGTTGCATAACCAGCGTCGTGGTGCCATTTTGGCCCCACGCATTTTTTTCATTTCATTATGAAAATTTGTAACAAACTTTAAACTATTTCTGATTAATTCCATTTTTATAGAAATTTCAAAATAATTTTCAATAAAATAATTAATATTTAATGTGTTTTTTACTTATTTAAATAATAATTAACTCTGTGACATAACTGACAATCATAAAGAAAATTTTATTTTTAACAATACTTTTTTAAATTTTACTTTTTTCTATTATTTTCTGATACACATTTAACGATAAAATATAAACTTGACTGCAAAAATAGACTCGTAGACACTCCTTACAAATGTTTGGCTGATATTCATGGCACATTGACCAGCAACATGCAACGCAATTTTTTTTCTTTTTTGATAATTTTTTCTGACATACTGCGCGCCTCTTGATTTGCGTGGCTACTTGTGGATTACATTCGGAACCGGGAATATATTTCTTCTACATTATTGAAGTTGTTATTCATGCGAGTTTCGGCAAGAAGACATACCAACATCTTCAAGAATTCTTGCTATGACAGTCATACCCAGTTTTTGTCCCCAGTGTTACTGTAATGACTCTCCACCTCTTCTAACAATTTAGAGGTAGCGATATCATGGTCTGTGTCAGCACAAGGCAATTTTTTATGAAAACGCCATTACAAAGACAGCTGTGTAACTGGCGTGGTGGTGCAGCTGTCACCCCAACAAATATTTTCATTGATGCCACTGCTAAACAACTGTCTGAAATTCAACAGTATTTCTCAAATTAAAAGATAAGCACATTATTTAAAGGTAAACAGCATACTAATGTTCCAATTTAAAAATAGGCAGGATATTCAACTTCGAAATTCGAGTGGGGCCAAAATGGCACCACGATGCCAGTTGAGGGTTAAATACTTTATACTTGAATGATGGAATTCTGGATTTAGGAATATGTAAGTATTGTACATTCAAACCATCGTAAATATATTACAACGCAATTCACAGCCCTTTGATTGACACTCTTTTGATTTCGGAGCCTACTCAAAAACGTAGGAATCCCAGAAACGCTAAAACAGTATGTAAGCTGTGGCCAGTAGCGCGGTCTTTCGCAGTTTATGTTATACTTGCATTAAGATCTAGGGTGCTCAAGTATTTTTTGTCTCTGATTATTTCCCCTAGAACCTCACTTACTACTAGTACAACTGTGATTCTCGATTTCCAGAGACTTTTCCGTTCTACATGAAAATCACATTATTTATTTTTTCAATCACCTGATGCACACCAGAATCTGTTTGGATGGCCATGTCCACTATCCACACAAGATTTTCTTCAACGTCGGGGAGAAAATGCATGTGATGATTTAACCGATGATCTTTGTGAATCTGGAAATCCCTGAGAATTTTCATATACGAAAAGTGTATTTCGCCCGCCTTATCAAGTTTATTCTTTCACCATAGAATAATTGCCTCCGAGCCATACTTTCTGCGCCGAATCCAATGTAGCACGGTGACCACTCTCTCATGGCATTGTAATCTGCCTGTGCAAACTGGCTGCAGGCACTGATCTTATCTACTCTGACTCGAACGGCCTTAATCTTTAGTGCCTGCTCATGGGCAGCTAGAACCAGTCCTTACGTCTTCTTAAAGAGGGCCGTCCTGCAGACCGTTGAAGGTAAGATTAGCGTCTGGGAAATATTTTCGTGAAGTCGCTTGCCATGTGATCTCGTAAGGTTTGTTTCTTCTATTGACCAAACAAGCGCTTCCGGACCGCCGGGTTGCAACCAGCTTTCTAAGGAACAGATAGGTGCTTCTACAATAGATAGATAGATAGATAGATAGATAGATATTTATTATTCTGCAGGTAGGTATATACAACCTGGTGGCAGAACACTAAAATTTACATATTACAAATATTAACTTTAAATTACTTAACAATGTACTTTAAATTATTTAACATAATAATAATAATAATAATAATAATAATAATAATAATAATAATAATTATGCTAACAATAATAGCATTAACTACATTTTATGGTTGACCTGCACAGTTATTTTAAACTATTAAATACATGACACACGACTTTTTAATTACATTTCATTTCACTTCACTTCCACTTCCACTTCACTTCACAACATTTGAAATTCACTTCTCTTTCTACTTCTATACTGCACTACACGGCACAACACGTCACCACACTTCAATACAATACTACTTCGAATATAATTATATACCGTGTGGCCCACCTAAGATGTTCCCTTCAATTTTCTCCTGAACCGTTGCAGATACTGAGATGCGGTTTTCACTAAAACTACTATATGCAAGGGGTACATATAGTCATGCATAATATTATTCTATTGCATTTTTTACTGCAGAGATATTGACCCAACTTTGATTTTTTAAATAGAACCCTATAGATTTTTTTAGCTCATCGTAACAAGCGTGAAGAGACGAGTTCATAAGTATGCATATCGCCATATGTTACATAACAAAAATTTGGAGAAATTACGAGTTTTAAAAACGCACGCCGACTGCTAGTATCCCTAATCTGAACGAGAAATTCCGGGCGATATGCGGCGAGGCCATTCCTTTCCGTTGCGTCGACCCTGTGGTAAAGGTTTTCAGTCTTTCAAAGAGTAAAAGTTTTGTTTCAGACAGCACACGCATGTATTAATTCAGAACATGTTCACTCTCCAATCTTTTCTTGCTTTCTCTACGGTTAATAATTCAAATAGTTTCTCAAATCTTGTAGTATTTCATTAATTAAAAAATAGTACCTTGTGGCGTACAGATTTGCTCAGAACATGACTATGGGTGAATACATTGTCTCCAGGACTGAGAGGGTGTAGTCTTAAAGAGCAAATCGCGGGTTTTCGTGAGCTCCTTTGCACATTGCATCACTACATTTACCGCGGGGTCGACGCAACGGAAGGGAATGGCCTCGCCGCATATCACCCGGAATTTCTCGTTCAGAGTACGGAAACCAGCAGTCGGCGTGCATCTTTAAAACTCTTAATTTCTCGAAAATTTTGTTATGTAACATATGGCGATATGCATATTTATGAACTCGTTCTTCACGCTTGTTATGATGAGCTAAAAAATCTATAGGGTTCCATTTAAAAAATCAAAGTTGGGTCAATATCTCTGCAATAAAAAATGCAATAGAATAATATTATGCATGATCATATGTGCCCCTTGCATATAGTAGTTTTAGTGAAAACTGCATCTCAATATCTGCAACGGTTCAGGAGAAAATTGAAGAGAACATCTTAGATGGGCCACACGGTATTTAGTACAGGAACGCATTTAATAGTAATTAACACAATAATAATAGCAATAAAAATATCAATAATAATCAAATAATAACTGATATAATAATTCAACTTACTACATTAATAAAGTTTACAAATACCATTAGTTAATTTATTTTTAAATCTTTGAACACCTAGAGGAAAGGGTTCCAAGGCTGTCGCAGGTAACTTATTCCAGTCCGTTATTGTTCTATTTGTAAATGAAAATTTTCCAACATCTGATCTCTGTGGCCTAAACTGAATTTTGTGCATGTGATCCCCCATACTAAAGTACGAAGGTCTACCCAGTCGGATGTAGATATCTTTCCAAGCTGGATAACCGGCATACGCTTTGTACAGGGCAAAGAGTCTTGCCTTAACTCTCCAAATTTCTAGAGACTCTCATTCTACATTCTTCCTATTCTCTCGGAAAGTAAATGTATCGGCTCTTATCTGTACTCTATTCAAATATTCCTTTTGGGAATTTCTAAGGGTCCCAACAAACAGACCCGTATTCCATTAATGGACGAACTAGAAATAAATAAGCTAATTCTCTCGCTTTCGCAGTACTCTTTTTTAGTATTCGCATTGTAAAATGCAAAGACCTCCAGGCTTTCCCTACGACACAGTTTACCTGATTTTCCCAACTCAATTTGCTATCAAAAATTTGTATACTTGTAATACTATTATTACCAGTAGTTATTAGTATCTATTGTGAATAACATGATCACTACAATCAACCTAGGAGAACGTGTAACAAATCACATGTCGCGAGATCCTTTACGCTTCGTCAAGCGGCCTAGCGAATTCATTTCCATACGCACACGTGCATGCGTGCGCCAATAGGCGCGTACGTCCGACCGCCGAGATGCGTGCGGCCTTTATCTTCGGTCGAGAGGTCCCGGCCCGCGCCTCAGAGCCCCCTATCCCCTCTCTCCCATTCCCTTCCTCCACCCCTCTCAGGCCCCCATCACCCAGCTGCGGCGAGGATTTTTCTAACGTGGAGGTCACAGGTCGCGGGCGCGCACAACATGGCCATTGAGCGAGCGACGAGGTCATCGCGGACGCGCCAATGCCGCGCGAGGACGGTGGCTGTGGCGGCGGCGGCGGCGGCGAAAGCGACGGTTGACGTAACGGGCGGGAGAAGCCGCGGGCATGATCGGGGTGTCGAACTGCGGACAGAGTCGTTGATATGCACAGGAGAGGCCCCAGTTCTGGAACTTGATATTCCGAATATGGAGCCCGTTAGCTGCAGGTGGTGATCGAAGTTACTAGAACAAGTGGATGAATGAAGTTTATAGATGAAGGATTTCTTCCTCGTCTTAAATTCGACCTTGTCCAAAGCCGAGATATCATAGTTCTCCAATGACATGGAGAACGTCTATTAGTGCTAGCTCTGCCTTCAGTATTAATTTTCTCGGCGAAAGAAAGTAAACTGCTTGTAACTTCAGACGATCTTATCTTTCCATCATTCTTTCGAGAATGAATATGTATGTTCTTAATCAAAAGGTAAAAAAAAAATCAAGTGCATTCTTCATAAAGAAAACAAATATAATGGAAAAATGATTCGGAAACTGCTGTATGACGTAGAATATGAAAAATGTATTAATGTCTAAATGCACTGCGATTGCTTGTACGAGTAACATAATGATGAGGGGGGATGAGCTTTTCCTTACTGATTTAAATGGACCATTTTCAATGTCGAAAAGAAATGGTGTAAAAAGAGATTGGACAAATGGATAATTGATTTGTTTTGAGTCCTTCAAAAGTATACAGCGAGAGTTAACATCAATAGGATAAAAAAATTGACAAAAATATTCTAATATTTTCAAAACAAACTTCACATATTAAACCAATAATACAATAAACACTGATGACAACTAATAATGCAATAAATACTGCGTTGAAATGTGGTGTAAATGACGTAATGGAAACGTTAAATACGTAATAGAAAATGGGGAAGTAAGCGGCTTGAGTCGTACTTGAAACGTTGTTGAACAACGTTGAAACCTTCAACGTTGCCCGCGCCCCTTTTGCTGTCTGTCAATTGCAGTCTGAGCTCTACAAAGATACGGATCTCTTTGATGATATGGTTCCAAGACGAGAATTAACCAATGAAGAATGCAAAGCGGTAACACGTTGACACAGTGAGCGAGCACCGATAAGGGACATAATTGGAATCCAGAAACCAATGGTATATGTCGTTATAGACCGTTTCGTGGAAGTAAAACATTATACAACAAACCGCGCAGCAGTCCCTCTCAAGTTATTAAGTGTGTAAGATGAGCGGATCATTGTTCGTGAAATGAAGATTAGTCCTTGGCGGCTGACCTCCTACATAGCGGAAACAGTTTCATCTGGCACTGTGTGCAGTGGGTTACATTGCCTGTGATGGAACATTCTCCAAAATAAATATTGGATTAGTAACTTCTACGCGAAGAAATGCTTAGCATTTGCACGAAGTATGTGAATTTTGGGTATGACTTTTGGAGGAATGTTGTATTTTCAAATGAGAGCAAATTTTCCATTACTGAGTGAGATGGTTGAATCATGCACGGAGGAAGAAATATACAGTTAAATAATATGCTTATTTTTTGCCACATCGAATTCTTGGGTTATTAGCAACATCATTTGGGTTATTTCAACCTTATTTTACAATCATTGGACGAACTCAGTTTCATTATATTAATGATATCAGTTAAATTTACAGGATGAATTCAATATTGGCTTTTACAATATAATTTTTACTCTAAAGCATGTTACAGTAATACCTTTTGCTGTAAAGATAATTTCCTTCGGGGTCTTAATAAATTTATTACAAAATTCCCTAACATCTAGCAGGTGAGTTCAGCTAGGTTAGTTTAATATCTTGGTCTAATATTTAGGGCATTTGAAAATGTGTTCAACTAAGTAGATAATATTGCACCTCTCACACATTGTTTGATTGACTGATTAGGTTTCCGGGCGCGTCAGCTGCTAAGGTCACTAGTCATACAAGTTAAGTACATGATTTTATCGGGAGGTGGCGGTGATCTTCCCTAGCTGGATGGCTAGAACTGACGCCGACTGACACCTCGGTTTAAGGGTTTCCCCCTACCAGGTACATCCCAGCAGATGGGTACCACCCCAGCCGGGATAAGCTGTAAGCTCCCGACTCGTCTTTCGATATGTGTGGTAGTGTAGTAGCAAAAGCAACGTGTTTTGAAACAAAATTCACAGGACTGTATTTAAAGACCTCATTTTGAAGAACAGACATCACTCAGATAAAAACGTCTATCTTCAGTAAGGTAAATGTTGGAGGGGTTCGAATATATCAACGTCCTGACAAAGCGAACATTCCATAAATAAAACAGATTATACTCTCATCTACTACATGGAAACATTTATTTATTATATTAACAGCGTTACCATTTTTGGCGACAGCGCCCAACGTATGTTATTTATGTGTACCTCTACTACTAAAAGCTTTAACTCTCGGCCACAAGACTTCTCAGTACTAGGATAATCTTAATTAGTAAGCCCCAAGATAATGTCAGATTTATTTATTTTTATTTTATTTAACGTCAAAAATAGATAAAAATTGTGTGTGACGTTCTATGGGGAGAAGTGTATTCTGTGTACGTTGTCTTCTATTGTGATATCACTATCCTAAACGATATTTAAGCTGAATTATGAAAATCGACCGTTTTTGGTACGAATGGATAAGAATTTGTAACAATTATTAAGGAATTGATAAGATTTGCGAAGGCTAGCTACAGCTTTTTGATATTATCCCTTATCGTGCCCCTTCGTAGAAGAATCGACATACTGCCGCGAGAATACGGAGTACGTTAATTTGAATAACTTTATTCTCCACTGAACTCTAGATCGCTGCACAGATCAAGCTAGATTTATATTCAGAAGCAAAGTAAGGGGGATCTCAGTATTCACTCAAAGGATCAGGGAAACTGGACGAAAAACTTGTTGGAGGAGGGGGTCATTGATTCAGATAACATATCAGTCATTGACCCGGATAACAGAGGGTGTAAAGAAGTAGATCAGGCAATAATTTTACAACTCATCTTATTTAGATATGGAAATACCAAAGCAGTAACAATGACCCAACCCGTGTGTATATACGATATATTGCCTAGATGCGCTCAGAGGTTTAAAGAAATATTTCCAATTTGAGTTTGAAAAAGACATTAATCCTATAATTTAAGTCTAGCCATCTTCGATTATTACCATTGAGTCTGGAGAATATTGTGTCATTTCGCAACATTACAGTAAAAAGGTAATATTCCTATACATTTTTATCACAATTTAATAGCTTGTTTAATGAGTTCCGATATCGTTTAGCCGATATATCAGAAAATCTTAACCGACGAAAATCCGCCATTTTTCGGTATTAAGGTAAGTATACGTTTAGATCGTAGGCAGTTAAAAATGGAACGTTATTTCTCATTTGTTTATGGATTACCATATGTGTTTTCATAAGCAGAATTTTTTTCAACAAATTTCTTCCTATTTAACATATAGTAAAGTTAAATTTTAACTTCCAACAACTTCTGCATCACTTTTGATGTGCGGCATCTCACCCATGGAATCTATGGTGACATGAGTTCCCGCGGTAGGTCTCCAAGACTGGCAGAAAGTGTATTTCCGCCGAGTCTCAGTAACATCCTGCTCAGATACGAACGCGTTCCATGACTCGTAATGATACGTGCGGGAGCAGCCTATTCTCATGAGCCTCCCCGATAAAGACCCTCGATAGTGACACGAGCAGAGGGGGGAACGGTCCGGATCATGTGATCTCAAGCATTCCGCTCAACCATACAGGAAGAAAGGCAGACGCAGGCACAAAAAGGACACGTGGCCACATTGCGATGACGTCCAGTATGAACCGACTTCTCATACTGCGGCATTTCACAACGACTCGGATACTTATGTAGGACAAATGTCGAACACAAGGTTAATCGATGTTCATTTCATAAACGATGGTACTACTTGGACACGTTGGCGAGGTGGAAATTGAGTGCAGTGTGATAATAGTGGTGATGAGAGACGGTGGTGATGATATGAATGTTAGTGACGATTGCCCTCGCCAGAGCCATTTTTGCGTCATGTGCCAACGAGGCATTCCGAAGCAGGACAGGGATGATAGCGATTGACAGTCGTGCCGTTGAAGTCACGTAGTGAAGTTGAATGGTGAATAGTTACAATGGTGCTTAGTGAAGGTGGCGACCGGTGATTATGGTGCTACACGTGGAGACTATCGCTGTGGTGATGGCGATGTTAAATATTCCCTATTGCTTCCGGGTAGGCGAGGTGATGTTTGCAGACCTTCGGAGAATGATTGTGTGAAAATATGACAAAAGAACCTGTCATAATATGTTGTGATCTCTACCAGAAGATGTTTCCTTGAATTGTATAAGGGAGAGCGAGAACGGAGTAGACACGAAGATATAAAAGTTATTATTTCTATTTCTTGGTAAGTGCACACATTAGCAAATATTTCTTACTGCAGCGTCAATTATTCGATCAAATCACGTTGATGAAACTTCACAAATCGTTGAACTCACGTAATCAGGCTTATAATATTTTAATATTGTCATTATTATAAATTCATACGTAGAGCTGTGTGGCATTTCCCGCATTGTGAATACGTACATTTAAAACATCAAAGCAGATGATCAAGCCCTATCAGATGATCAGATGCCCAAGCCCGACACCTCAGGTGTCAAGCCAATGTTTCTCATATACTGTATCTCGTTCCTCGTATATGTCGTTTCCTGTAATCATACGCATTCTGCACGATGCATTAAATTTTACAGGAATTGAATTTAAATGAATAACTGATAAAACTCGCATTCTCTGGGGAAGTGGCAGCGCATAAGTCGTTTCAAGAAAATACGCATGCATTCCTGCGTGGATTTCTTTTTCTCTGAATGATCGTACCAAACGCAGATTTTTCTTTCCCTTCACCTCGGGCAGCACTAACATGAAAGGTTTTATTCGCTTTTCGACCCGGGAGATCTCGTCGACATTCAATAGCTACGACAGAGAAGGCGAGAAATTATAGTAGAAAACATCTCAAGAGAAATCAGAGACGTTGAGCAACATCTGATCCAGCTATTACCTCGGCCACCTGTAAGTTTCGACAACTGTAGCTCTTTCTGAAAGGTGCTTTCTAAATGAAATTTATCACACAAAAATTACACACTCTCAGCAGAGAAGCATCACTACAGTTCTAGAAACTACGGATAATAGCACAGGCAGTTGAAATAAGTATCGGAACTTGTCTATGCTGTTATCCGCTCTGTATTTTGCAATTGGGAATTAAAAACTCTGGAAGACACATTTTTGGCAGAAGTAAAAGTTGTGTGCTAGAGTATTTTAACGCAGAGAATATTCCAAATGACATTTTCAAATCATGCAAATACATACAATTTTACAGTTTAAAAATATTACCTCAAATATTTATATCTTTAGACATTTACGTTTGCAGAGGAACATAATATATACAATATATTACACCAAAGGAACATAATTAACGACTGAAAGAGATTTTATTTTCGTATCGGATTTACTGGTGCTTCAAAATGATCTAATATTTAATAAAATATAATATATCGCACTGAAATAATCTCTTAAAACTGAGAAAACCGTTTATCAGTTTTGTAGAATTAATGTTATTATTACAGTGCGGGAATTATTCATTCATGGACTCAGTTTCAATTAATGCGTCTACGATATCTAACACTGTAGCGCCTCTGACCGGGAGGTCCTAGGTTCGAGTACTGACGGCGACAGGATTTTCGACACTAGGTTTTCAGCTAGGTCGAATTCAGTTGCTGTATGGAAGAGAATTCTAGCGGCCGGCTGCTCTGATCGGTAGTTTTCCATGGTTTCTCCGACCAACACCAGGCGAATGCCGGAGCAGTACCCTAACGAACGGGCCACGGACCGCGCGCGATCTGTCCTTCCTCTTCCTTGTTCTATTCTCTCCCCTTACACACACACACACACACACACACACACACACACACACACACAAACACACACACTTACACTAACATTCACGACACAACCATATATTCCGGGAGACCGGTCGGGAGCTTAGAGCTTGTCCGGGCTGGGGTGGTGCCCCGCTGGTGGGAGAGTCCTGGTTAGGGGGAAACCCCACTAACCGACGGTAGGTCGGCGCCGGATCTCGCCATCCAGCGGGCGAAGATCACCGTCATCTCCCGAGAAAAAAACATGCACTACACTAACGGGCCTAATGGCCACAGTAGTTGACACGCCCGGAAACACGAAAAATCAATTAATCAATCAACGATATCTAACTAGCGATTTTCGGCGCAAAATTTTAAATTTTCTTTTAGTCACTGGTAGTCAGTAATAAAATCTGAGTTGTTTGCAGGTGGTCAAAAAATGTAAGATGAAAATGTTTGTTTTGAGTGTGTAGCGCAGTTGCGAGAAATCGATATTTGTTTCTAAGTTAAAGAAACGGTAAGGTAGTGACTTTTGCATACGGCGAAAATGGCATTTGAAAAATTAAAGGAACAAAAACGAAAGAAAGGATTTCTTACGTAATATCACCTCACAAACATGGTACTACTAGTCAAATCTTTCCTTGTTTTTATTTATTTATTTATTTATTTATTTATTTATTTTTTATTTATTTATTTATTTATTTATTTATTTATTTATTTATTTATTTATTTATTTATTTATTTATTTATTTATTTATTTATTTATTTATTTATTTATTTATTTATTTATTTATTTATTTATTTATTTATTTATTTATTTATTTATTTATTTATTTATTTATTTATTTATTTATTTATTTATTTATTTATTTATTTATTTATTTATTTATTTATTTATTTATTTATTTATTTATTTATTTATTTATTTATTTATTTTGTAGAACTCTTACTCGGTTTTATGTCCGTATTTTTCAAACATTAAGATTAATACGAAAAACACTTGTACAGTCCTGAGAAATGAATTCATCGATTCATTCTTGTAAAAACGTTACCAAGTCCTTGTTGTTTAGGGTTTTAACTGTACATTATACTTTTCCAATTTTGGGTTAACATCCAGGTTATGTGTAGAGTTTATGAGCGTAGGTCACTTAATTAAAATCCTAGCATGCCAACGTTTCGGAATTTTATTGTTCCCTCATTAGGGCTATGGAACACATAATTACACTATTAATACACAGGTATGATACAGAATTATATAGAACGCATACAAAATGTACAAAGTATGTGTACATGAGAGATGGGCAATTTAATCGCGATTAGTAGAACAATCTATTATTTTATACGATTAATTGAAAAATTGAAATCGATTATTACGATTACGAACAGATTAATTATTTTTTCCGATTTTTTAACTGGATTATTTTAATTGAAATATTAATTTCCTAGACTAGAAAAATATTGAAGTATATCTCTCTCCTTTTGAACTTAAGTAACTGAATTCCTCGTGCGTTCACCTCTCTCCAACTGCAAAACATAATAGAGACAAACATACGCCATTAATTACATGTTAGTAAAACTAATGAAATAAAAGGTCAGTGCGTTTGATCTAATATTTTAGTAATGGTATTATATTCAGTATGAAATAAGAAAGAGACAGAATAACCCATTTTCCTAAAACCATCCTCAAGCAAGTACACCGATAAATTACAATTACTGGTGTTACTATATCTAGAAATTCTACACCCATTGTCAAAGTTACAGTCGTTTCTCATGAGTAGGTGTATGGAATGAATATTTAAACAAATATATAAACAAATATTACCCAAACAATGCCGTGATTCTAAAATGACATTAACTAAAAAAAGTGATTAGATATTAATCGATTGTTTAATAATCGTCCATCCCTACTGTACATGAAAAAGAAAAGTGAACACCACAAATAAAAATTACACTAGTTCTGCTTAACTCTGTCATCAATGCTATTATTCATCCGGGTGGATGCATGTATGCCTCCGCCATTTCTTACTAGGTGTTTAGAACCGTGTGAACACTTTCAGATAAACACTCACAAACATCCATAAAAGGAAGGATTCGAACTGGCGACCCTTCGAGCGGAGATCGTTGCAGCGGTAGAGCCTTTGTTACCTTGGCAACCCAATTTTATCATACTCAGTATTATTTGACTACCCTTCTAATATTATTTGAATTTGAGTTCGTTAGTTGGCGTTGAGATACATGCACATCACGTTTATTTCGTTTCAAATCGTGTATTTTTCATTATTTCTTTTTTACCCTTGTACTAGGAGTACAGCAAGTATACTTGCTTAAGGTTTTAAAGGATGTTAGGAATCTAGAAGGATTTATCCTTCTCCGATTACTACCAACTTCTATGGCTCTATGGTATATATAACGGGTATTTATTAATTAAACTTTTTTTTTGATTTCCTACGCCTGTTTCACTAACTCTCTTTCACTCAATTTCTCACCCACTCTGAGCCATGGCTCTGAGCACCCTTGCTCTCAACTGGAACTTAAGAACTTTGGAATATATCATATTACCTTGTTGAATTTTTTTTGGTATTATTTTTTCATTGATTTTCGTAACTACTGTCATCTCATTTATAATTTTTTTAGGATGAATTAATCATCTTTAATTTTTTACCGACTATTTTTCTCGACACCAATGGATAGATAATAAAAAGAGGAATGCAGTGA
The DNA here is from genome assembly GCA_964035755.1 of Teleogryllus oceanicus. Lineage (NCBI taxonomy): Eukaryota > Metazoa > Arthropoda > Insecta > Orthoptera > Gryllidae > Teleogryllus > Teleogryllus oceanicus. Next base: position 53,847,904 of record CAXIVR010000001.1, on the reverse strand, counting down.
TGTATTCTATGTTAGGATTTTGATAGAAATTTGAGTATAAAAAAGACTTTTTAACAAATAATTTTAAATTAAACAGACAATATTTCCTGTAGCAGCCCTTGCAACTGTTGCCTTTGGCGAATGAGCCTTCACGGCGCGGAGGCTGTTAAGGGCGTCGACCCCGCGAAGCGAAGACCACCTCCAAAGACGACAGTTGCAAGGGCTACTAAAGGAAACTTCGTCGGTTTAATTTATAATCACATTTCAGAAAGTATTATTTTATACTCAAACTACTGTCAAAACATTAACAAATGACACATCATTGTATCCCTCTTTACCCATTGCTAGTGAGAAAAATATACACTTCCATTAAGAAAAGGTAATACAATTTCTAGAAGAAAAATATTGCAAACAATATCTATACGGCACTTTACTTGTCCCATGGTTCCGCATTGTTGAGGGGAAAACTACATTTCCATATCGTGAACCGTTTAGAAGATATGAGGGTAGCCCACACTTGGTGGGACACCCAGTGTGTGTATATATGTCAAAAGTTAAATAACCTTTTTTTTTTAGGAATTTTGATTTTTCGCGACTCGTTTTAACATATATTTAATGTCCCGAGCGCGTGTTAGCAGTTACAACGCTGCATGACCTTCAGTGGCGGACAGTTACAATCTCAATATCCGTTAAATACGAGTCACAAAAAATCGAAGTTACTTAAGAAAATGCTTATATAACATATGATAATATGTATATCATTGATTTTGTCTATTTACGCTCGTCATGGTACACTAAAAATATGTAACTCGTTAAATACAAGTGATAATACAAGTGATCACACGTATCAATTAGCTCCATTCCCTCATGCACTTTCGTGAAAACTGATATGCTGTAACTTCAACAGTTTATTTATTTATTTATTTATTTAGTTTACGTCAAAAAAACAGTTAAAAACTGCGTATGACGTGCTATGGGGAAAAGTGAATTGTGTGCACATTTTCAAAATTCTGTGATCCCTACACTAAGTCATATACTACTTAAATTTTGAATTTTGAATTTTCAAAGTTTTCAAAATTTTCAAAATTTTCAAAATTTTCAAAATTTTGAAAGTTCAAAAATTACAGGAGGTGCTAAAGTTACGCGACTCATCCTTTATATATTGTGATTCAGTATACAAAATTATAATATCAAGAGCATTTATTGCGACTGTCATGCAATCATGATTATCAGGGAATGATGCTGCGTTACTCAGAATGCGCGTGTGCATGCAAGTGCTCCCATCTTGCCAAAGGATCTATATTCTTACAAGGTCAAGAAATATAGATTCCAAATGAAGGGGGTGCGATCTAGAATGGAACGCATTCTGATAAGCATGTTTTATTGTATCTAGAAAAATGAACAGTGGCGATAAAGATAAGAAATACTGTGCGTTGTTTGTAAGAACATTAGGCCTATCTTCCTCTCCAAAAAATATTTGAAATGGACGAATATTCATTTTTGAAGAGTATAATTTATTAGGTTGAACATGTATTCCATATTTAATTAAAATAGTCATTTTCTTCCGAGTTCTGTCACGGAACTTCTTAAAGTAGCAAGATATTGAGACGCGACATGATTAAACAGACGCAACATGATTGATATTAGTGAATAATACTCGTAAATATACTATGTAAAAATAAATAAAAATTTGTAATTAACATTTTAAATAAACGTGTTAATTATCACGAAAGAAACACTGAATCATTTTCATTTATTTATTTATTTTAACACGTAAATGGAACAATAAATAATTAGTATTTCATAAAACATTTGAAACCGATCAGAAAACTAGTAATTTAGAGGTCCTGATTTGTATTAAGACACTAGGTTCCATGTTGTGGAAACATTGAAATATGTAGCCTATGTGCGAAAATAGAAATCATGACAACTTTTTACCTTAAACAAAATTAAATGACAATAGACGATTGGGGAAAACGAAGATGTGTCGGCAAACAAAATTGTATCGTTATCAACACATCGTCTCTTCTAGAAAGTGTTCTGGTTTCAAAAACTACAATCTCCTTCCACATACGTTTTTCCTAAAGTTCACTTTCAGAATGTCAAGGACGCTTCTGTGTCCACAAATTGTTTCGTTTTCTGCCGAGTGACGTTCATTTTCCATGATGTTCGTTTTTAAATGTGCGTCTTGCGTCAAACTGTGCTCCTAAGCCTACGAGAACCCTGTTTCTTGTCTCCAGCTGATGAAATAATGTATATTATCCCAAACTGGTCGGGTCAATAAGATGTAAAAAAAATAATTCTATTTAGTGGCTAAGTCATGATAAAATTAGATAAAAATACAATAGAAATAATATCTAAAGGGAATAAAGAGTGCATTATATTAAATTGTCAGGGTATTTATTAAAGGCAAAGATAAGAAGTTAAAGAGTGAAAAGAAAATAAAAACAAAAAACAGCGCTGTGCGCCTACACAGGTTCATGTTTATCTCCTACTTCCCCTCACAAAAACACAATTCGAATTTGATATAAAAAAAACGAGCCTCGACAGATTGTAATGAGTTATTTATCGTCCTTTTTGTTATTAATCGTTAAAATTCAGTTCGTCACATGTTCCGACCGATCGCGACTCCTACCTCGTGGGCACCACATACGCTTCGATATTGGGTCGCGGAGCAAGCGGTCCAAACGGCAGCAGCTGCGATCTGCGACCCTACCTCACTGTGCCACACCCGCGAGATAAGATGTAACAGCAAGTCAGCTCTGGAAAGCCGCGACCTTTCTGGCAAGGCCCTGGAAGCTCCGCGCAGGCTCTGCGCGGCCGTGAATTTCTCGGCAGAGAACTGTGTCGATTAGCCCCTGCACCGACACCTTCTGCCTCGGGTCACTTCATAGTCTGCCACTGCAGTGCTCCGTGCTCCGTACTGCTCCGGAAAGCAGAATGAGAAATTTTCTTCGCGGGCACTTCCCACCAACGATCGCCATTCACTTGTTTCTTGGTAACAACGACAGGTCGAGGTAGTGCCGCCGTTCACAGCTCACGACGGCAGGCGCGCGGGGTATTCAAATCCCCAGGTCTATGGCCGAACTTCCACGCCAAGATGTGATACGTGAAGTGATTTATAGATTTTATACAGGCTATGTAGCAACAGCGCTCGGGTTCATCTTTGTGGATCCAAACGGGTGGATCTCGGAAAGCGTGCTAGGTCGAGATGGCGTCCACCTCAACCGGAGGAGCATTGCGGCGCTCAGTGGTCTCTTCACCAGAGTTGCTGAGCTCTTCACACGCCCTCCTGTCGCCCGTTGACGCTGCGAATGTCCGCTGGTCTCGCGAAACTAAAAAGTTTCTATCACGCAACGTTCAAAAGATAGAAACATACTTAGTATTTGAACCAAATAAAATCCTAAACTAATTTCCACATTGTCACTCCGGTTATTTTACTACAAAATTTTATGAGCATGCTTGTAATGAGGTAAACACAAGTTAAAAATGTAATACGCATATTCGTACAAAAATATGCAGACATTAAAATCGTTTGTTATATACTCCGAAACATTGGTAAAGCGAATGACAATGATCTTAATAAAATCTTCCCCAAACGTAACAAAAGATATTGGGTTGATTCACACACTTTAGATGTGAAATGACGGTTTTCATTTTATCTAACCGAATCAATTCTATAGAGCATGTGACGAATTTCACTTTATAAAAGTCACAGAAGTATTTCTGTATTTGAGGCACGCGCAAACCAGACACGAACTTCACGCGCAAGGCGAGTACAGTTCCGCATGACACCGACTGACTCAATCTGCCACCCCAACAGTTGGATACTTGTATACTTGCTATAAAGTAAGGGTTTTAAAGTAATTCCTTTCGATGACTGATGCGCAGTAGGAAATATAAGTGTGCACGTGACGTGTTTTCAAAACTACCACTAAGACCTAGAAAGACCACTAAGACCTACTCGTAATATTATAATACTCACGCGACTACCAGACGCGAGAATAAAGACGCCAATCATTGAATGCAGAAGGTAAAAAAATATACATTATTTATTATATATTATATATAATAACATAAATTATATATTAAAAAATAAATAAATCTTCAAGTTAAACACTAGTGGGGCTACAACATCACTTACCTTCTCACATTATTTGTAACGGTTACATAATATTATTTGATAGTATTATGTAACTATATTATATATTAAATAGTATTATTTAACTACATTGATATTATATGAGTATTATAATATTATAATACTACTCGAGCCCGCAAAAGTGTTTCCAATCCACAAACAATTTTCGTCTACACTGAGATTCGAATTCAGGTACTTAGGCTACGCAAACACTTCACGTATCCGCTTCTCCAAACGAATAATTTGCCTTACAAATGTTTGTAAAGCTGGCTTTACACTTGCAAGAAAATGTCGAGCAATATTATTTCGCAAGGAAAGTTGCTAATGTAAGCACTGCGGCAATAAATATTTCTGATGGTGGCAATACTTTTTGCCAGTTGTTCCGGGTTTACTGTAAACTCGTGTGTTCCCGTCGTGGGAAAGATATTGCCAGCTGTTGCTGCGATTACAGCTCAACTGGAGTCTTGGCAATAAATTGCTGAAGAATGGCTGCTTCCATGTGCGCAGGAAGTACAAAGGTAAGGTTAGTTAGGTACATACACATTATTTTACATTAAAATATACGTCTTTTTCATAAAATGGATGTGTGGTAAATGTTTAATGCAATACAAGATGTAGTAGGAAATTATTTATGTTTGTTATATTATTGAAATTGGAAATTGTTATTATATTATGCACCTGTATTTACAAAAAGTACTATGAGGTACAACATTTCAGACCAATGTGTCTGCTTCTTCTGGTACATCAGCTAAAAGAAATAGTAACAATAAAACGGTATTGAGAAACTATGTGAGAAAATTGTATTCTATCTTTTGATATTGTATTGAGTCTACATGTGTCTTTTTTAATGTTCATAAGTTCTCGAATCTGTTGTTTCAAATGTCATTTGGGTTGGTAAAAGAATGTACAGTGTAGACAAGATATACCTTACACTTTACAACGGTATATATTTATATTTTAGCTGATGTACCTGAAGAAGCAGACATCAGTCTGTGAAACATTGTGCTTTAATACTATTTAATGATACTTTTTGTAAATACACATGTTTAATATAATAAACAACCCTTTATCAGTATGTACTAATTCTTTTTTTTTAGTACAGTAAGTTTATACTGTAAGTGCTGATATGTAAATGATATTTAAATAGTTAATTAACTACCACAAAATTGATAATTCACATTTGTTCTTAAAACTCAACTGAAAATACATGTTTATATGTTTCTTTTGTAAAAAACATTAAGGATAATTTTCATCCTATTGATAATTGAATCCCCACATTCTGTTCTTTTTTTAATTAATTGAAGATGTTAACGTGAAAAGAGTTTGATAATAAAAGCATAGATGATTGAATATATGGAAATTAATATTGTTTATTTGATTGAGGAAATTAAGATTTTTTGAATTGGATTTAGAAAAGTGAACATATCAATTTCACTTCATGAATACCTTTTACAGATGGAGAACTGGAGTACGGAAATGGTTGTGCAGTTCATTTCGGAAGTAAAGGGACATAGTGTCTGTGGGATGTTAATTCCCCAGATTATAAGAATTACCTAATGAGAAGCAGAACGTTAAATATAGTATCTTTGAACTTTTTTGTAAATTCAGGAGAAGCTGCAATAAAATAAAAAAATTAAGAACGCAATTCAGCTATGAACTGAAGAGAACGCAGAAGCCTGGACCAAGTGGTACAGGCTACTGTAAAACTAGTAAGTGGGCGCATTTCGAATCAATGAAATTTATGGAAGGGTCCATAGTGAAGAGGCCATCCCTGAACACAACCGTAAGTAAAGATTTTATCGCATGAATCTTAGTTTTTAATTTTTTATTTTTCACATCTCTTACAATGATGTATCAAAAATTGACATTGCTGTGTGTATATAAAAAAAGTACATACATACGAAGTAATAGAGAGGACGTTGGTAATGTGAAAAAAATAACTATTCACAAAAACCATTGTTATTTAACTTATATTAATCTTATAGCTTACAGAAAAATACAAATATTAAGTTAATATAAATTTCTCATATTTACTTGTAGTGCCAAAGGACTTCTCCTTCACTAGAAATAAAATATTCCTTGAACTACTCCCTGATCTCTCTTGAAGTTCTGGCACTACTATTATTTAGTTCCCTCTGGAGAGGAAAATGTGTACCTTCAATATCCTCCTCGCTTCTCCATGTACGGCCTCTTAATTCGTGAGTTTCACTATCTTCAGAGTCAAAATTACATATGTTTGAATTTGTTTCCCGCAAAAAATTGTCGAGAACACAGATTGCAGTTACAATGTAGTTTGCACTGTGTGGTCCCACCGTCAGAAGTTTCCTTAAAAGCCTAAATCTTTGTGCTATGTGTCCAAAGAAATTTTCCACAATTCGACGAGCTCTAAAAATTCTACAGTTAAAACTTGTGAGCACAGGACACGCCAGTTGCTGGACATGGCTTCATTAGCGCTTCACTCAATGCAAACGCATCTGCAACCATAACGAATAGTGTTTTTCTCTGTCGCCCTGCTAATGGTGAAGCCTTTGGTAGATTCAAACTTCTGTTTTGTATCTGTTCATGAAGTGAACACTGTCTTATGATTCCTTCATCTGAAATTCTTCCATAGGCACCCACATTAGCATATATGACTCGGTATTCTGCATCTACAAGTGCCATCAGCACTATGCTGTGTGTGTTTATAATTAAAATAGAAACTTCCACTGTTGGAAGGGGCTTGCATAACTATATGCTTGCCATCTAGAGAAATGCACCTATGCAAAGACCTATGCAATGGGGAGAATTCCATACTTTGTTGAAATCGTCAGATACAATCTTCCATTCTTCAGGTGTAGCTGGCAGCTGAAAATGAAAGAATTTTTAACTATGTACATACATGTTTGAAGCTAATTACACATTTCTTTTTGTTTTTCATTACAGGGACAATTAACTGCAGATGGTGCAGAAACCACAGACACCACAAACCCGACCCCCACCACCACCCCACCAGTAAAAGAAAGGAAGGGCCAATTCAGGAAATGATCAAAAAGGCCCAAGAAACTTTTAACTCGCGCAATGATGAATGCCAAATGTTTGGAGATTACATTGCAATGGAGATGAGGAAACTAGAGGAAAGACACAGGTACGTACTGAAGCGGAGATTCCTTATTAATTTACTACACATTCGAAAACTACGGAAACTACGAAAAAAAAGGATTCCGAAAATTGTAAAATTTGCTTTTTGGTCTTCATCTACTTATGATTTGAAATGCAAAGTGATTATTTTCAATTCCACTAATAACTCGTGTTTATTTCAGGTTCATTCATGTTCTCTGTACTATATAGTAATGTCTCTGTCTATAGTAACTGAACTTGATCAGGAGATCTTGGCAGTGTTGTCAGATAAATAAATTATTTTCTTTATAATTAATTATTAAAATGAAGACTTATTGCATTTATTTCAACAAAAATCCATTCCTTGATGGCAAGGGCATTTTCATTCCTGTTACCATTACCTTCCAAATTTTAATATATAAAGAGCTATCCACTACAGGTGACTAGGAAAGATGAAAGTTTAATATCATAAATAAATGAAATCTGAAGGGATGTCAGCCTGCAACTGCACAAATGTGGATCTATTTGTGTCAATGTATGCATTGTGTCCACACTTATCTGCCACATCATAGTTACAAGATGCTATTATTAACTTCTTAAGGGATCAGCTTCCCATAGTTATTACATTTATGAATTGATTCCTCAGTCCAGCAATAGCTTTGCACACTTCTGGAATCAAAAGTGAAGAGCCTGCAATTCGAAATTCGCACACTAGGGATCTCTGTCTCCGGAAAAATAATAATGAAAAGGCAAAAAACCCTGCATGGTTTAGAAAAGTACTGGCCCTTAAATAAATAGCATCCGCGTACAGCAAATACATGTGATTGAACTACCTGATTAAACGATCAGTGGATGTATAGAATAGCAAGTGTGGAATTATCAGGCTTTTATTACTGATTATAAGTAATTACTCAAAAATATTATTTAGCAAAACGAAATGTGAAAATATTGGCAATTTTTTTAAAAACCTTGTACTTTAAATTGTTGCTTATTAGATAAACAAATGAAAATATATATTTTAAATATTCTTACCTGTTGCCAAAAAGCGAAGAGTGACAATCAAACATTCTTTAGCCGATATAGCTTTCCTGAAATTTGTATTATTTTTGCTGATCTGTGGGCCAATTAAATTCAACGTCTCACATTCTGTGACACTGAGTCGACAATAATTTTGGAAACCAGGTGGGGGGCTTCTGCAATCAAGTGGATCAAATTCGCAAAAGCACCCTTTTCCTTTCTTCTTAATATCCAGTCACGCGTCCACAAAGATCTTCAGCGTTTCTTCTGTTCTTCTTTTAGTACAAAAAATGCGGCTGAGACTCGATCATTTGCCTTCTGCTGCGTGTCGGATCAAGAAGTGAGCTCTAACATCACTAATTCGCGCGCATTTACATCGTGACGTCAAGAAACATGACAACGGAAAGTCCTAGGCAATCGACCGGCAAAATCTTGTTGGAAAGATGTTGCTCAGATCTTTCTGGCAACAAATTGCCCCGTCTTGTTCTTGCTAATGTGAAGACGACTGCAAGAAACAGCAACACATTGCTGAAAGATATTGCGGAAACCAATTGCTAGTGTAAAGCCAGCTTAATGCTTCAAAAATAAAGTTGTTATAAATAACTGTGAATGTTTAATTTTAATGAAAACTCTAGTCGTTCTACGCACAGGAATGCATTTCTAATGCGAGGTTATTCAGATTCTTAGCTTCAATTAATTACACGATACTGCGTGGGGATTCAGAAGAATGCGTTCTTCAGGACATCACCTGCAATCGCATTTTCAGCTGAGTTAGCCCACACAATAGAGCTGTAAGTTTCACATCGACGCAAACATCCTGTTTTCTACATGGGCAACTCCGAGTTCTTTCGAGCTCCCACCGCACTCAGTGAAAGGTCAAGGGCGCGCTTCGATGTGCTCGTCCCGGAAGTATTTCCAGTTTCTGATGCGATACGCTAGGCCTGAGTGCATTTTTTTCTATCTTACATAGCACGTGCCAGTAAATCGCAGCCTCATAGCCTCCATTCATGAACGATCCAGGCAGATAAGTCTCCTGCCCGATTTATTTTCGTATCTGAGATGTGCGGAGAGGCAGCAAAATATTTCAATTGAATTTCATTACTGTACAAAAAATAAAAACTGTCATATGACGTATGGGGAAGCGGTATTGTCTGTGCACTTTTTCTCGAGGTCCAGAATCCCGGCCCAATCCTTCAATACACATAGTTGTTGATGAACGAAGGTGGTACCAACAAGCGTAATTGGAAACATTTGTAAACAAGAAATGTTCGCTTCGGGATACAAAATATAATTTGCACAGGCTAAGAAACTACAGATTTCATTTTACTTTCTCGCCATTTCTTCGTAAGAAGATAAAGTTATATTGTAAACGTCGACCGGAAAACGGCGAATTTTCGACAGAAAAACTCTTATTGTTGAACCTTGTAACGAATTAGCCGCGTTACAACGGCATACACTTTCTCGCATGATTTCTAAATTTGCAGTTTTCGAAAATTTAGAGAGTTCAATGATAATGTGACGTTCACTATTTCTTTAAGCATTTCGTGTTATATTCGTAAAAAAAAGAATAAAGAAATTCTAGCGGTTTCTGAGAAAATGTTTTTTTTTATAAATTACATTAATTTCAAGCACAAATTACAATAAAACTACTCATTTTTTCCCAAAAATGTACATCACCTTTTTCAATGAGCAGATTTTTAGATCAAATTTTGTTTTAAAAACTCTGTATTCAAATTTGAAGTTTTGAAATTGTAAAAGTTTGCAATTTTCCCGACAGCTTGCTAGAAATGAAACTAGGAATACTTCTTTTACCGTGTTTTGATAGAAACAAAGAGAAATTTTTTTAAAAATTAAATGGCCTGTATTTCACGCAAAATTAGGCAAAAACTACTAATGTTTTCGAGAAATACTACATCACCTTATTTCGGCGTCTGTCGTTTACAAATTTAAAAAAATCTGGGATTTTAATGAAAACGATACCTGCTGCATTCACTTCACCGTTGTTGTTACGCTATCCGAGGACAAAGTTTAATCAAAACAATTAGAGCCATTTCTGAGAAAAGTTTGAGAATTTTGTTTAGGCTTCATGTAAATACCCTCGAAAAAATTCAATTCAAACTCAGAAAGCTTCGAAACAGACAAATAATATAAATGTAAACTGTAAAATAATATAAATGTATTATATCATTGTTAAAATAAATATTTAGCTTTTTCTGGGCAGTACAGACACAACAGTAGAACAAGTTTGTATTCTCCCTTCGAATACGCATGCGCAAGAAAAGGCTGACTCCCACCATCAACCGCTACTTCCTCTGAAAATATCGCTCTCTCACTCGCCAACTGCGCGCCAACCGATGAGGCCGGGTGAGGGGTGGGTGGGGTGGGGGTGGGGTGGGGGGTGGGGTGGGGGGGGGTGGGGGTGGGGGTGGGGTGGGGGGGGGTGGGGTGGGGGGGGGTGGGTCTGAACACACAGGCAGGCTGCTGTGCAGTATGGTGTGTCTTAGCGTAGGCGTAAATTGAAGTGAAGTTCACAGTCATAATATTGGGCTTATTTGTTTCTAAGACAACGATTTGCAAGTCAAGTAGCCTCAACACCAAGCTCCTTTCTTATCGTCACATTCTCAATTCCATCGAATTAGTGTGATGTTACATTAACAATTGTGGCGCTAAACAAAGGCATCGGTACCATTCTGCGTGTTAAAGAAAATGTATGCCGAATATTATTTTCTGAATACTGCCCACATCGATAGAAGGAGTGTTGTGAACTCGTGAAGAAAATGGAAGTGAAATATACATGAACATATACATGAAAACACACATGATCATGAACAAAGAAGTGGACAAAATGATTGTTTCTTTAAGGGACAGATCCTGTGCGATCAATGAGGAAAGGGACAGCGAAGGCTGCAGTGACAGTGATGACTAATAGTTCTTCCTTGCTGAGGAAGGACGACGAATAGCGGGAACGCAGTCGCACCACAATCAGCCACTAGAAGCGGTGAGGGAGCACGCGAAAATAAGCTTCTCCCAAATGGGAGATTTCAAACTTGCGCTACTATAATAAAATAGAAACAGTAATGCAGCAGAAAAGATTTTACTTTGTACTTATAGTTTTATATCGATTTTGTTTCATGTCACTTGGCAAGTGTTGTAAAGTAACGTACGTGTATTTTATATAGATGTCTTGTAGTGAGCTATTCGAGGGCATATCATTTCCGTGTAAAGGAAGAGGATAGGGCTTAAAATTGAACCCTTCGGGACCACATGCACAAGTGGCCAAGAAATGGAAAGATTAGTTAAAAATGTTTCTTCGTGCTAGTACTGTATTTTTACTTTTTGCGATCGATGTTGCTAGTGTAAAAATATTCAATTTAGAGCAATATTACGAATGTCTCATAAAGGCTCCCACAGACCGGCAAGGAAAATCCGCAGCGGGTGCGGTGCAGAAAGTTCCAGGACATTATGTGTGTGTGTGTGTATATATATATATATATATATATATATATATATATATATATATATATATATATGGCTTCCCATATAACCCGTCGCTGCTTTTCTGCATGAGTCCTCTGTGGTTTCTCTCTTCGCCGCCGCCTACAAACTGCTGAATGTGTATGTCGTCACCTACGTAAGCCTCGAAACTTGGTGTGACGAATGACATGAAAACACATCCGCTCACTCGCCACTTGACAACGGACGCTCCGTGTCGAAGATCGCCGACGGTCTTGGTGAAGGACAATAAACGCTTCAAGATGACCGACTAAAACAAGGATGTCCAATTTGCAAGGCGTGAAAGGCCACAACTAAAACCTAATATGGTTGCGGGCCATAGTTTTCTTACTTGGGCGATTCATACCTGACATTCGCGTATTAATAACGTGCAAACTGTGTAGAAAAATTAGTATTAAAAATATTTAATTATGCAATTTTCCAAAGATATTAATGTGCTATGCAAAATCCTTATTTTCAATAAATATTATACTTTTAATATATATTTTATTAAACAATTTCACTTTTGGACAATATTGAATGATTTTTTATAACTGACATTACGGAAGTAATGAATAACTCGGTTGGTTACATTCCACCATATTTATTCTATAAGATTTTACAAATTACTTACTCCGTGTTAGAAGAATTCTTAGTGTTTTCCATTTTTTTTGCAATAACTGTTCCTACTGAAGTGTTTTTGCAAATGTAAACTTTAATGATTAATTTCCTCTTGTTCTTGGCAGAATTTTACCAGTTTTTTGAAATATCTCCACCTTTGTAATGAAAACAATTATTGTTTTCTCAAAATCCGAGGAAAAGCAGCAAGTAGACATACCTATTGTCTTATATCTTTTATATTCCTATCGTGCCCCTCGAGAAATAGTCGGCTGATTACCGCGAGAACATGGAGAATGACAACGCGAAACTGCGAATGAAATGATTTCTTTTAGATTAACCACGATGTGTATAACCCAGAGAATAGACTACTAATTTTACGGCCTAAGGATCCTCGCGTCGTAGCCCAGACAACACTGTGGTACGCGTGTCCAAGTTGATGACGAGGCACCGGTCTTCGTCCTCCGCGATTAACATAAAACAACCATGTGTCTCCCCACCACATAATTTCCAAAGTATTTTATGCTAAAATAGTCCGTTACCTCACAGCTTGTTAGGAAAAAATAAACACTAAATTTAAAGAATTTAAAAGCAATCTAACGTTGAGTACAATTTAGCCATTTTCCTTTCGTGTTTAAAATCTGAGAAAAATATTTACCCAATATCTATTGATTATATGATTTGTTTTGTCTGTAAAAGATATTAGCTTAGAACCATGGATAATTTGAACAAAAAATTATCATTTAATGAGCAATCACTGGGAAAAGAGGCCTATTTGTCCAAGATTAGTTTATAAAACTACTGATCATTAAAGTAGTTAAAATTGACCCCAAGGGAAGTCGATATCGACCAGAGTTGTAATTGCAGACGAACTTGGAAAATAACCGCGAGATAGTACGGCAATATTAATTGACAGGCGTTGTTGAGAGACGTTTTTATGAACTTTCAAAATTATTTTATTTCTCAAATTTGTAATAATAATAAACATCGTTTACATTTCCAATTATAATTTGCGTAATTGACAAAGATAATTGCCTGGTAAAAATTCTCGACGCCAACATTCCTACAAGAGATGTCTCTAGAAGACGAAAAATATCCGATGAGAAAGAGGCTTCTGACGTCTCTCTTCCTTCTTTACAAAGGTACTGTATAACTCGATAACTGCTGCCTTCTTTATCGGAACTTACAACAGTATTCAATTGAAAATATTTTAAAATTGATGTTTATTAGACTGAAAAAAAAACTGCAAAAGGATTTCTAGTTTTTCGACCTTCAATCTTCTGCAAGAAGTAACAATACAAATCATCAATCATAATTATATTTTCAATCCTCAATTCCACCAATTAGCAATACTGTTTGTCCACATTTCTTTTTCCACACTTAAATAACATCTAGTAGTAACACCTCGTAGAAACACGACATACAAAAGCGTACAATCACTTTTTCAAGTATACTCCATTATGTATCGTTGTTTCCATTACAAAGCAAAAATATTACTCTTCAAAAATCTGAAGTTCCGAAATTGTTCCTGTAGATACTTGGTTATGGTAACACCGAAGATAATACCGAACAAAGAAACAAACGCTTCCTTCACTTGTTTGTCAATTCCTTCATTTAGTACGCTAGGGATCTCTCGACAAGATCAATAGTTTATATCAAATATTGCTCGTACATTAAAAACATACCTTGCCTTCGTGGAGAACTTGCAACATCATTTCTTCTAACTCCCAGCACTCCATTGACATACACTCGAGATTCGTACTGTAAAAAAAAATTGTAATATTAATAGTAATATGAAGGGAGCTAATTGTGCATGAAATAAGTATTTTGTAACATATACCAACTGTAAATGAGATTACTTTTTGAACATCACACTTGTACAATAAACTTTGCCGACAGAGAACGCACGTGAGATGCAGCACTAAATCGCCATCTTACTGCAACAGGCACACGCATGCGCTCTGCTCGCTACTAATAGAACTGTCGCGTGATCGATAAAGACGCGGGTAATTGGAAATTTCACACAATAGTAGCACGTTACAATGTTACACAATCGTGCATTTCAGTCATATAATTCCAATACTTGTTTTAGACCGAATAACTAATAATTAAGGAAGACAAATCGTTGCACAAATACGATGTTTAAAACCTCCCCACTAAGGGCCAGTTTCTCCAAATCAAATTAACCTACGTTTAATTAGAACTAGTTTAAGTTTCCTCCAAAGTTTAAACTTAAATTCATTTTCTCCGCGGATGACCGGGCGACGTTTACGTTAAACGAGTTTCGTCCTATAACGCACAATGTTGGCTATTCTGATTGTTTACATTCGTCAGTGTTTTGTTCCAGCACGCTTGCATTTACTTGGGAATTGGCGCTACATTCCAACGCGAATCTATAGTGAAACGTAGAGTAAACTTTTGTGCTCGAATTGGTAACTTTTTGTGACAAATGGAAGGAAAAAGTTGTGACGACACAAAAATCAAAAGAAGTAAAAACTTCAACAAGACGAAATTGATCTCTTGATAACATTAGTTGGTGAAAACAAAAATATATTTGAATGTAAGAAAACTGACAATGTTACCATGAAAGAGAAAGAAAAAGCATGGATGGAGCTGGCCGGAAAATTTAATGAGATTAGTGGTTATGTTTTTAGACATTGGAAAGTACTGAGGGGGAAGTATGAGAATTTAAAGAAGGTGAGCAAACACAAATTTGCAGAAGAAAAGAAGTATATTTCAGGAACTGGGGGGGCCGGCCCTTTAACCCCCACTGATTTGAGAGTAAAAGAAATATTAGGAGATGTCCAAGTAATGGGTATGACATCTGATATGATTCAGATTCAGTACTGGAAACTCATCTTTTGCCATTGAACAAGACACACAATGAGCAAGATGAACACACAGAACACAGTGTGATGGTTGATGATGTAGCTTATGAAGTAATTCACTTGACTGGACATTGTGACAAAAACATTTCGGATAATAATAATAATAATAATAATAATAATAATAATAATAATAATAATAATAATAATAAATACATAACGATTCCATCATCATCTGAGTTTGAGTGTGGAGAAGAAACAGAGCACTCTGAAAATATCTCACTAAGACCCATTCAAGGAAAATTTAATATACCAGACCTGCGGAAACCTCCATCAGCCCCACTGAGGGTGAAAAGGAACAGAAATTACAGAAAAGATCAAATGGATAATTCATTTACTGGAATGAAATTACAGAATTTATCAACAAAAAAAATTAAAATTACAGAAAAAGATGTATGAAGAACAAAAATTTTTTTTAAAAAAAAATTAAAATTACAACATTCAAACTGATAAATAGAAATTTGAACAAATATCAAAGTTATTATATATTATTCTATAAAGAACATTAACCTCAGTTTGTGAATATTATAACTTCCAACTTATTGTATTTAATTTAATTTTTTCTTTTTTCATATTTATAATGAAAAACCTTATTATTCAATTTTTTTTTTTTAAAAATTGTGTTATTTGATCTTGTTTTTTTTTTTCATTTATAGCTTCTTGCGGCTCCTCAGTTATGGGAGGGAGATCTTCATTCGCAGAGCTGGCTATGTTGTGTAAAATAGCTGTTGGAGTTATTACACTTTCAATTCGATCAACTTTCAGTCTTATTCCAGTTGCTAGCACTGGAAATCTTCTTTTCCAAACTCCATAGCTTCTCTCCACTGGATTTCTTGTTCTAATGAGGGATTCCTGGAAAATATGTTCCCTTGCATTTTGCGGATTTGCTAATGGAGTAATAAGATAATTTCGTACAGCATATCCACTATCTCCGACAAGAACTGAAGAACCAAATTCTTCACTTTCAAACCTTGTCTTTATTCTTGATTATTTGAAAATGTGGGAATCATGTGCTGAACCTGGCCATCTACAAACAATATCTTGAATTATCAATGATGAACTAGAAACTGTTTGAACATTAAATGAAAAAAAGCCCTTGCGATTCCTGAATGTTTCAGCATTATCTCCCCCGGGAGACTGTATTCGAACATGTGTACAGTCTATTGCTCCAATACAATTTGGGAAACGAGCGATCTCGTAAAATCCATGTTTCACTTGTGCCATTTCTGCAGGAGTTGTTGGCATACTTATATACTGCCGACATAAATTTGCTAGTGCTCTAGAAACACTTTCCACAATTTTACTAGTAGTAGACACATGAATCCCACTATGATCTCCTACGTTGATGAGAAAACTACCAGAAGCATAATATCGTAATGCAACAAGAAACCTATCTGCCGGCGAAATCGCATGGTTTTTTGTTGTTTTAGTTTTTATGATATCTTCAATCTGATGCAAAACAATGTTTGCTGTTCGTTTGTGAATTCTGAACCTGTTGAAGAATTCTATCTCGTCCCATTTTTCAAAATGATTCACTCTTTTGCGAATGGTTCTGGGCCTTCGTAGGTGTATGATTGTATCTTATTCATTGTCTTCTATTTCTTCAAATAGTGCAATAAACTCTTCCATATTCGAGCTTCTCCTTTCACAGTAGATTGAATATTAATACCCACACGTAACTAGGTTATGAAT
The DNA here is from genome assembly GCA_964035755.1 of Teleogryllus oceanicus. Classification (NCBI taxonomy): domain Eukaryota; kingdom Metazoa; phylum Arthropoda; class Insecta; order Orthoptera; family Gryllidae; genus Teleogryllus; species Teleogryllus oceanicus. Next base: position 53,830,984 of record CAXIVR010000001.1, on the reverse strand, counting down.
GGGTTATGAACACCCGTATATGAACGTTTAACTTTTATCAGGTTTAAACGCCGTTTGAAAGTTAAACTGATTTGGAGAAAAGCTTCCACAGTTTAAACTAAAGCAGAAACCACGTTTAATTGAAACGCCGTTTAAACTGAGTTGGAGAAAATGGCCCTAAGAGGAAAAATCCCCGGCGTCGTTAGCCAAATTCGTTTACTACGCTCCGTGAAGCGACGGCGGTTAAGCGAAATCGAGACTCGCGGGTTCCTCGTCGTATGACCGGCTAGGAACCCCGGCATCTATCGGTGTCGAGCCTCTGGCCAAAGGGATAAAAGGCACTGACTGACTGACTGCGACATGACGAGACTTGACAAAGAAAGTAAAGGAGGATTACTCCACGCAAGACCTCAACGCCCAACAAGGGTGTAAGAGACGCGTTGCGTCAATGCCGCAACAATTTTTTTTAATGTAAAAAAAGTCGATGTTCCAGAAAACGTCTTTTCCGAAGTTGAATGATTTTAAATTTTCTTAACATTGTTGTTCTGCCAATAAATGGTGTTGAATTTACTGACATAAACAGATTGTGTTGCAAGCATATCATTGGCCGTGTATGCACAAAAAAGGCCAACTTCTTGGCACCAAGTAGTTATGCTTTCGCCTGTTACACCTCCTTGCTTCAATTTTTTCTATCCATCTTGTCCTCGGGCGCCCGGAGTTTCTAAATTTAAAAGAAAAGTCAACTTTACTTATAAAAATAATAATTATTTTTATTATTTTTTTCATATTTACTTACTTTTTATTATCATGTACGCCTTATTAAAACATTGGTTTTTAAAACATTACAATGCTGAAAAAAATTGATCTCAAGATATTAACGAAAATACACATTATGGGCTCACTACTGCTTAATTAGTTTTTTTTAGAATTTTTCAAAACGTTTATCACTATGTCTGACATCTGTCTATCCGTCAGTCTGTCCAGCTTAACGCCTGCGCCCACAAAGGATCTTTTCCAAAATAAATATTTCCAAATCGACCGGATCCGATAAGACTTTTGAATTTAAAACAAATCTTTTAATTTTTGGAGGTATTCTATATGAAGCCCCTAGCACACATTCAAAATTTTCTCAAAAATAGCTCGAAATATTTCTTGATTTTTTAAGAATACAACAAACAAGGCTGATAATAACACTGCTAGAATTTTCATTAAATCCTCAGAATTTCCTAAAATTGAAAAAATGTGAAAATCGTAAATTAATGTTAAATACAATTTTTTAGTATAAGTCTTTATGCGCATACTTTATTTAAATCGGGACAATTTTTAAACAATTTCCTCAAAAACGCTTCAAGTTTTCTGTATTTTTTACAGATAGAGGACAGTGCAGTAAATCACATAAAGCGCCATTTTAATTGAAACATTGGTTTTTAAAACATTACAAATACAAATTTTCATAAATATCATTCACAGCGTTAATACTAAGTAAAATTACTCTTAATTTTATAATCTAATACATTTGCAAGCACAAATGCTTTAAATAATCTCTTATTAAGATTCTCAAAAGTTTTCGCATGTAAATGAGCTCAAACCTGAGCATTTTCAGAAAATCTCAAACATTTTCTAAATATCTGCTCCAAATTTTGCCCCGAAAATTTCATATAAAACTAAATTTTTCTTTTCAGCAATTTTTTGAAAGTCTTACCTAAATTTAATTATTACGAAATTAAAAAATTGAGAAAACCTGAAAAATGTACGTTTTGTGATCGAAAACAATTCTGTAAATGTAAATATTTCTCAAAAGAAATCTAACCCCTTGTGTTAATTGCGACAACTTGTAAACATTATTATTACCCGTTTTCTGTAAGGTCATTTAATTTTAAGAAAACTGTTCATTAATGAGTGTGAGATTGAAAGATATCAAAGCTAAGGAAACAATATTGCTACGGCAACGTGCTGAGTTGATGTGAATAATAATAATAATAATAATAATAATAATAATAATAATAATAATAATAATAATAATTATTACAATAATAACAACAACACCTGGGGAGAACGCAATCTTGTAGTTGGTGGTGGAGCTCGAGTACCTCCATGAGCGAGAGAGCTATGTTGGCGGTAGCCTAGATACTGGAAGGGCCTCCCATGCTGAATAGGTTGATGGTTAGGGCAGACGAAGAAGTACTCCAGAGGAGGCTCAACGGCATTTCCGAAGAAGAAAGGAAGAACGATGAAGATGGAGGAAGAGACAACTCGAACACTTAACCGCAGCGTCTGATCCGCAGTTAGCGGCTGCATACATGTTAGGAGCGGCTGCATGCACAGTTGGAAGTACTAAGTAAAGAGAAAGTGTCATGAACATTAGGACTTCCTGTCATTGGCCGATGGAGGGTACAGGAGGGAAACTGGGTTAGTACACCAAGCAACTGAATAGGACGAATTAGACGTTACAAACGTGGAGTAGACTTCCGTGTAATAATCGGTTATATGAAACATAAGCGAAAAGATCCTACATCGGTTATATGAAACATACGCGAAAAGATCCTACATCGGTTATATGAAACATACGCGAAAAGATGCTTTTCATCTTTCCAAAGACCATTCTACGTAACATTTTGGACAAGAAACTGGGAAGAAAGCAGATCCTACAACAAAGTCACATCTTGGCTTCAATCTGAAATCGATGCTGTCGATGACCGTGTGAAAACAGTGGAACATGTTTATGACTTCTCGAAAGAGGACCTCTTCCAAGTATTTGAGACCCCGGGAAACTGGAAATCCTCCGCGACTGATAAAATCCGCAATTATTGGATTTAGAAATCAACAGTATTACATAACCATGTAGCAAAGGCTATTAATGGAATTTTAGAAAATCCAAAGGAACTTCCGGGAATTTTCATACTCGGCAACACGTATTTGCTACCCAATCGAGAAACAGTACTTTAGCGAAAACTACAGATAATTACTAATCTGACACTATTGTACAAAATTATAACTGCAGCCATAACTTGCGATAGTTTGATCCCACTATGTAGAAAGTTTTCGCACACTGACTTTGGTTACAAGTTCCATGATGGTGAAAGACCAGCACCACATTTATTTTACACGGATGATCTTAAAGTGTTTGCTAAGAATAAAGCGATTCTCTCCCAAATGCTATGAATGATTTTGAATGATTCATTTTGAATACTATGAATGATTTTATGACATCTGACATCTGCATGAAGTTTGGTCTTGACAAGTTCGCAAAAATCAATTTAAAGCGAGGAAAATTATGTCAGAGAATATTGAAGTTTATATGCACAATGCATAAGCTATTGAGCGAGGTAAAACTTACAAATACCTGGACATTGAAGAACGTGAGACCATCTCGAACGACACTATGAAAGAAAGAATTCGCAGGGGTTATTACAGAAGATTGAGACTCCGCTCGCAACTACAGGTATAAAATATCTGCAATAAGGAGTTTGGCAGTGCCTGTAGCCGAGGACAATTGCGCACTAGTGCACTAGACTGAGCAAGAAATTCGAATCAAGGATTGGAGAATTGCAGTCGATCTCACTAAGGGACTTCAGGCACAAAATTCAAAAACAGACAGTTCACCCAAAATTTTAGACACAATGTTCGTTTCTGAAACTTTTTCCTATGAGATTCTCAAAATAATCGGTACACTAAAAAATAAATATTCGTCCGGTTTAGATGAATTCCCGGATTCTTTGTTAAAGACTTGTGCGTATGCCATTATACACCCGTTAACTCACATATTTAATGCATCTTTACGCACTGGAACGTTTCCAGATATTTTCAAAACAGATAAAATTAAGCCGCTCTTCAAAAAAGCAACAAAAATGAAATTCAAAATTATCGACCCATTTCTCTTCTATCAGTCTTTTCAAAAATATTAGACTTTTTTACATACGAATGGAAACTTTTCTCACTAAACACGACGCGCTTTCAGATTGCCAACATGGATTTTGAAAATCAAAATCAACGGAAACAGCTATATTTTCTTTTCTTAAAGATGTCGCCTCATCATTGGATCAAAACGAGGCACCTATTGGATTATTTTTAGATCTCTCAAAAGCTTTTGACGTCATTGATCATGACATTTTACTTTCCAAATTACCTTCATATGGAATCCGTGGTATTGCTCTAGATTGGTTATGTTCGTACCTTAAACAACGATCCCAGAGAGTTGAAATACCTTCCTGGAATGATGGAACATTACGTACGCACCTTTCCGACTCTTTGCCCGTTGCATGTGAAGTTCCTCAAGGATCGATTTTAGGCCCTATTTTGTTCCTACTTTACGTAAACGATATGCCCTCGACGATTCGAAACGGAAAAACGGTTCTCTTTGCGGATGATACGAACATCCTTTGCAATAAAGAAACAGTAAATAGTACAATATCAGATGTTTCAAATTGGTTCCGAAATAACAAATTAATAGTAAACGAAAAGAAAACGGTTTTAATGCAGTTTTCCATTTCAAATAAACAATTCTTGCTCCATTGAAAATGAACAGTGTAGCATTGACTGATGTTAAGGGAACAAAATTTTTAGGTCTCTCAATTCAGTCAAACCTTAAATGGAACGTCCATTTAAATGAATTGAACACAAAATTAAGTTCATTATGCTACGCGTTCAGAATTCTTGCAAATTCAGTCAGCCTTCATACTGCTCGTTGTGTATACTTCGAATGTTCATTCCAGCCTGAGATATGGCATAATATTCTGGGGAAATACATCTTATAGCTCCCAGACTTTTAGATTACAAAAACGAATTGTACGAATAATAACCAAATCCCACCCACGTGATCCATGTAAGCCTCTCTTCATTAATCTAGGAATTCTACCATTACCGTGTCTTTTTATTTACGAATCAGTGGTTTTTGTAAAAAATGACTTGCTCAAGGGCGGGAATATATTTTCAGAAAATGCCGAAATCTATTATTACAACACTCGACGTAGAAATCATATTCATCTGGTGACAGTATCAACCGCTCATTACAAAACAGTCACATACAATACATGTACATTATTTTACAACACTTTGCCAGATGACATTAAACGATTAAATTCAATAGAAATGTATAAATCCCAAGTGAAATCGTTTCTGCTGCTTAACTGTTTCTATACAATTAAAGACTATACTGAGCATCACAAGAAAAGTAACATAATTTTAACAATGATACATAATGCATTATTTACCATTTGGACTGTATAAATGAGTATAAACAACCTGTAACAACTATTGTACTACAGATTCCGGGTCAATGACCCCCATCTCGATCAGGTTTTTCGTCCAGTTCCCCTGATCTATTGAGCAAATGCTGAGATCGCCCCTTGTTTTGCGTCTGGACATAAATGTAACTTCATTTTCTGTGCACGTCTTCTAGAATTCAGTGGGAAATACAATTATTCAAATTATCGTTTCCATGTTGTCGCGGCAGGAAGTAATAAGAGCCAAAATTTATTGCTTATTTATCCTTGAAAATATATTTTATTACATGGGAGTTTTTTGTTTTTTTTTCTCCCTTTCAAAATTCAAAATTTAAGTAGTATATGACTTAGTGTAGGGATCACCGAATTTTGAAAATGTGCACACAATTTACTTTTCCCCATAGCACGTCATACGCAGTTCTTTAACTGTTTTTTTACGTAAAATAAATAAATAAAATAAATAAATAAATGAAGAAGCAGAAAGCTGCTTACAATGTATCATGTCGCACACCGACGAACTTCCACATTACGTGTCACGTAAGGAAGGAGGAAGAGGTCTCCAGCAAATTGAAGCCTCCTGTCACAATGCAATAAAGGGGATGGGAAAGTATATAGTCAGTATGGACCGGAAAAATACATAGTATGAAACGTCAAAATATGTACATAAATACGTCATGAAAACAGTAAGAATATGTAATAAATATGTAAGAGCAGATATAATATGTAATATTAAAATGCACAAATTATAAAACATTTACTTGTCGGGGTTGTATATTGGCCTCCGAATACGGGAATGTTGTCAGAATTATAGGAATCACTTTCAGAACTCACAGATAAGTATCAAGATATTATTATAATGGGGGATTTTAATTGTGACCTAAAAATCCCATCACAAAATATGCAACAAACTTTATTCATACTTTCAATTCATATAATTTGCAAATATTAAGACAGAATCCTACTCATAGCTCATCTCAAACGGAATCGATTCACTTGATTCTTTCAACGGAAACGGAATCGGAATCTATTACTTGATTGTTTCAGATATTTCTAACGTATTACCCTATGGGAAAATTCCTGTTCCGAGTATTTCAAACCATGATTTACTCTTTGTTGTATACTCGGCTAAGTATCCTAAATACAAAAATAAAACAATCCATTACCGTGATTTCAAAAATTTAGATCCTACAGCATTTGAAGTTGACAATGAACGCGCACCTCCGGTACAAACCATGATTTACTCTTTGTTGTATACTCGGCCAAGTATCTAAATACAAAAATAAAACAATCCATTACCGTGATTTCAAAAAGGTTTTAAATTTAAAAGGCCCAACCGGCCGGGGGTTTTCTGGAGTTTTTTTTATGATTCTTCAATGTATTTGAGAATTTTTGTTAATATTTGATGCGTATTGCTAAATTAATATATTTCATAACTTATTTTCGGGCTCGCCTTTGGAGTGTCAGTAATGATTTGGTTGTTGTTTTTTTTTGGTTTATTTAAGGTCGCTTCAACATCTAAGGTCATTAGCGACCACTATTGCTGTTAACGGTATGGTAACTATATGGTGATCGATGATAAGAGGTGAAAGGACGAACACAAATACAACCATGCCCGAGGCGGGACTCGAACTCGCGACCCTTCGGTCCGAGATCACAACGACACTACTGCCTTAGCGATCTCGGCCACCGGGCCGGCTTCAGTAATGCTTGTTTTTAAAATTATTTTAAATACTTTATTTTTGCTACAAAATCCATCACAAGTTGATTGACTTCTGTTCACCCGTAACAACAATGTGGAAAACAGAAAGTATTAAAAAGCAAGGAAGTGAGTATTATCTCAAAAAATTTGACATTAACTGTGGTATCTTCCAAGAAGATTCTTTGAGTCCACTTTAGTTTTGCTTGGCTCTGAACTGGTCTTCGTTTTTCTTGGTCCATCATCCTCAACAGCAGTAAATATGACTATGAGATTAAAATGTCAACACTCCTCATACAGACTTTCTCAGCTGGCATATACGGATAATATAAAGCTGTATGCATCAACAGCTAGCTCGTTGAAGCAACTCCTCAATATCACCGAAAATGTCCCTCAAGACATTGGAATGTGTTTTGAAGTAGATACGTGTAAAACGATTAACGTGCTACGTGACAAATTGATGTGAGGACTGGAATACCAGACGCAAAGAACGATCTTATTAAATCGTTAGAATATCATGAAGTGTATAATATTGCTATAGAACAGAATCGAGTAGCCCACTCGGAAGTGAAAAAACGTATAACTACAAAATTCAAAAGCCGACTCAAAAACGTTTATTACAACATATTTGAATTCGCGAAATATTGCTACTGCAATAAATAAATAAATACGCTATCCCTGTGAGCATCTACCCCATGGGCTTAATAAAATAGATTCAGAGGCAATCAAACATTTAAGAACACGAATTACCCAATATCGATATCATCATTGTAAGTCTGCTGCAGAGAGGATCAATCTACCACGTGAAAAATGAGGACGAGGGATTACAGATATAACCAACAGTAATGCCAACCAAATCTCTCCAATGAAAAAGTACTTCTTTGATAGGACAGAAACATCGACATGCATAAGGCTATAGAAGGGGATAACGGCCCTAAAAAAATTACAAATGCTCAGTTTCAACCAGAGCACATAAGCAATGCCTGTTGTAACAGTGATTTCGAAAAGAGTTACATGGTAGAACACCCAATGAACTATCAGGTCAGAGCATAGATTTTAAAGTATCTAACAGGTATCTGGCACGTGATTTACTGTCCTAAGAAACAGAAGCCTTTATGAGAACAATTCAAGATCAGGTTATGGCAACAAGAAATAACAATATACAGAGTGAGTCACATACCCTCAATACCTTCTGTAAGTTTTGAACGGTTGAAGTTATTGCAATGCAGTTTTCACGAAAGGGCATGAGGGAATGGGGATAATTAATGAATTCGTTTCGATTTTATTACTCGTATTTTAAGAGAGAATGGGGTAGTTTCTTTTTTTCAAATTCAACTATACTTCTTTTTTTAGTCTATCATGACGAGCGTAAAAAGACGAATTCAATGATGGCGTCATATGTTAGATAAGAATTTTTTGAGTAACTATGATTCTTTTGCGACTTGAGTTTAACGTATATTTTACATGTAACAGTCCACCAGCCAAAGTTGACCAGCACTCTCACTGCTAGCAAGTGCTCTGTGCGTTACGAAATCTGTTAAATAAGAGCCGCAAAAAATCAAGATTATTGAAGATAATGTTTATCTAACATATGACAATATGTATATCATTGGAGTCGTATTTTTACAGTCGTCATGATGAACTAAAAAACATGTATAGTTCGATTTGAAAAACAATGTTACCTCAATATATCAAAAAATACAAATGATAAAATAGAAATGAATACATACATTAATTAGCCCCCATTCCTTCATGCCCTTTCGTAAAAACTGCATTGCATTGAAATTATTTTCAACCGTGCAAAAAGGCCAGGAGGTGCTAAAAGTTAAGTGACTCACTCTGTATAATAGTAGAGCCCGGAAGTTTCGCAAAATGTCCTTTTATAATTGGTACTATTTTATGACTTTTAACAATGGGAATCACTTAATTGTACTTCTGGAGTTGTTTTAGCAGATTTTCATTTTTCCTTTTTTTGCGTATTTTAGCTTCTGATGTCCATCAGTGGCGTTTTAACTTTTCAGTGGCTTTTCTTTCTTATTTGTGGCCTTTTCAGTCTTTTTAGTTATTATTTTACCTTTTTTCCCTCCTGACCCGAGTCCCTATCAATTGTAAACGTACATGCTATCCTGGACAACATGAAGTTGTGTATTGTGTTACTGTGGACGCGAGGGCTCCAGCGTCAGGTTGTGTTAAAAGTCTAAAAGGGAAAGGAAGATAATATCAGAGATGATTTTTGATATTTTCATTGACGCTTATGGACTTGTTCGCTCACAGAAATCTCATCCTATGTTTGTGTATGGCCTCGGATCCCTTTTGAGGACAGAGAGGTCTGTACATGATTAAACCCTTCTCAGTTCCTTCTTATTCTCTCCTCCTTTCTGACTATTTCACAAGTGCGAAGAACGAAATCATCAATTCCGTTTTCACTGCTACCATTTCAAGATTCAAAAGGGAGTCCACAATATAATTTCATGGAGACAGGGCGGTGAGAAAAGTAGATTCGTAGTCGTCAACACGATGGTCAATTGCGATCAAGATTACAAAGAAAAGATAATTTCTTTCCACGTGAGTGCTAATGTAAATTTTTGAGTGAGAATAACAACTTTAATTATTTCATTATTAATTTTTTACATTAATTAATTTTAAATGGTGATTTTTTTGTCCGGTGTTTTTGCCCCCCTATTTTCGCTAGAAGAAATGCCTTTTTTTGTATGACTATTTTAGTAAAAGTATATGCTATATGCTTTTTTGCCTGCCTATTTTAGGTAAAATAAATGTCTGAACTTCAGTTCTCTAATAATGAGAGAACCCCCATAGTAAGTGATGAATGTAGAAAGTGCGGTATCTCCTTGCTGGTTGTAGTGAGTTGGCTTCCTCCATCTATAAAGTTAGGTACGATAATATGGAAACAAATCATGGAAGGCTAGTAAGAAAATGCGGACTTAAGTCCTGTAATATCCCATATTACAAATACCATCCTTCTACAGTCTTGGAAAGTCAAGAGTGCAAGCTATACTGGGGCAGAAGCATAATTACAGACACCACCGTAAATGTAGTGCATATTCTCCCTCGGGAGATGGCGGTGATCTTCCCCCGCTCGATGGCGAGATCCGGTGCCGACCTACCGGCTAGTGGGGTTTCCGCATAACCAGGACTCTCCCACCAGCGGGGCACCGCCCTAGCCGGGACAAGCTCTAAGCTCCCAACCGGTCTCCCGGAATATGTGATATTGTAGTGCATGTTAGTGTGTGTGTAAGGGGAGAGGTTAGGACAAGAAAGAGATAGGAAAAATCGCGCGCGGTCCGTGGCCCGCTTGTTAGAGTAGTGCCCGGCATTCGCCTGGTGTTGATCGAAGAAGCCCAAGAAAACTACCGATCACAGCAGCCGGCCGCTAGAATTCTCCTCCAGACAGCGATTGAATTCGACCTAGCTGAAAAGCTAGTGTCGAAAATCCTGTTGTCATCATGACTAGAACCTAGGACCTCTTGGTCAGAAGCGCTGCAGTGACATCAGTTGATGCACTGAGCTACCGCTCTCGGTACTATTTGGTCGCAGGCAAAATACCTTTCTTTTCATGTCTGCGCGCATTAGAAATGAGTCATGTAATACAATAATAAAAATATCCTTATTAATGACGACGCTGAGTCCTTTAGGCCTACACTTCCACCTAACAATGTAAAATATTTACATACTGGAGGGATGAAAGACACCAAGTGGTTCGATGCACTTAGCATATAGAATTCATATGTAATCGTCATGTGTTCTTTTTTCTATAACTGCCGTTTCGTCAAACTATATTTGACCACATCAGAAAAACGTATATGATAATTTAAAATATTTACAATATTAGGTCATAAATTTTTAAGATCATGAACACTTATATGAACTTTGCAATAATTGATTTTAAAACATAGGTAGAAACAGAGTGAAAATAGTCACATAGAAAAAAAGGAAATTTAAGTCGTGTCGGCGCAAGGTTTTACTTTAAACATTTTAATCTACAATGCACGCACTTGTCACAGAGTGCATTCCTGGCCTGTACAAATAATTTATTTAATTTGTATAATTGCACATTTAATTGTCTATGCTAGTGGCATGGTGCAATCTGGACACGCCGCTTCTCAGTATCCGCAACAATTGCGTTACATTTTCGAGAACATCATTATTTATGTATTTGATATTTTAATTTCAACATCCTTTCAAAATCCCTAAATTATATAATTACTCTCACACCCTTTGTTATCAACAACAACCTGGATTTATAATTATTATAAATTCCAGTAGCTAAATTCAGAACTCCGATTGGCTCAGAGCTCTGGCAACCGCCAATTCTCTCCGCTCCTACAATCGCTGAAACGGAAGTGAGTCAGTCGGCCCGTTGCTCTTGATGAGGACGCATCTATGTCTGCCTGCAGCTCATTCGAGTTTCTTGTGACATGATAACTTTGATATGTGCGCGTACAACAATTTTATTTGTAAATGTGACATTTATTCACATTGTTCTAACGTTTTTGACATGATAACTTTGATATGTACGTGACAACATTTTACTTTCTAAATGTGACATTTATTTGCATCCTTCTAATTTCGGTTGGGCTTCCTTCGGTGAACGAGAAATGTTATGTCTGCTTGCTGCTGGATGCACTATTCACATAATTAATTTTGTTGTTATGGGTGGTTGGGCCTCCGTTGGCGAACGAGAAACGACTATGTCGGCTGGCTGTGGGGACTATTAAGTTGATTAAATTCAATCATGCATATAGCGTGCTCATAAACACAGACGAATCTATGATTCAGCTTGTGTTAACTGCAGTGTACTTTAAATCATTTAACGGGGAGCAGTAGCTTAGTGCATCAACTGATGTATGCATTAACTGCAGCGCCTCTGACCAGGAGGTTACTAGGTTCTAGTCGTGACGACCACAGGGTTTAAGACACTAGCTTTTCAGCTAGGTCGAATTCAGTCGCTGTCTAGAGGAGAATTCTAGCGGCCGGCTGCTCTGATCGGTAGTTTTCCATGGTTTCACCGATCTGTTGATTCCGATCCAGGCGAATGCCGGAGCAGTACCCTACCACGCGAGCCACGGACCGCACGCGATCTGTCCTTCCTCTTCCTTGTCCTACCCTCTGCCCTTACAAACACACTTACACTAACATGCATTATACTACCACATATTCCGGAAGACCGGTCGGGAGCCTAGATCTTCTCCCGGCTGGGGCGGTGCCTCGCTGGTGGAAGAGTCCTGGTTAGAGGGAAACCCCACTAGCCGACGGTAGGTTGGCGCCGAATCTCGCCATCTAGCGGGTGAAGATCACCGCCATCTCCCGAGAAAAAACATGCATTACACTAATGGGACTAATGACCAAAGCAGTTGACGCGCCTGGAAACACGAAAAAATCAGTCAATCAATTAAATCATTTAGTAATCTTAATGACTGCATTTCATACTCAGCTGAGTTAACTATTCTTAATATCAAGAACAATTCCATCCTTACTTGAAAATTATGCACTATGTGATCATTGTAAAATTCAATTGAATAAATTATAATTTGTTTAAACAATTTAAGTCTATAAATTCCCTCCACGATGCTTCCATTAGGATGTCAGAAACATTTTCAGATTATCCAAAGTCATTCGCACCGACTTATCACAGAAGACGTGATGGTCCTTCGAACGTTAACTTCAATCCTGAATTGTCAAGGTAAGAAACGCGGCCAGCAAATCTACCAGCCACAATCCACTGCTCCCCGCATCAGCTTGCCCCTCTAAGTTGTTTTATAGTTTTGGATCAATCGGCAGCTAATTCAACTTACATCAAATATTTACAAAATGTTTAAAATTATAAAGATAGAGGAGGGCAGAACTTTACTTTTAGCTGGACTTTCATGAAAACTTCTTTTATAAATTTATTTCTAATGCCATCTATTCCGTAACATTTGGTATTTAATTTAAACATTCGCTTACCGGAAAAGGTGGCCCAGGGCATCATCTGATATCACTGCAGTGCCTCTGACCGGGCGGTCCTAGGGTTCGGGTCCCGACGACGGCGGGACTTTGGACACTAGCTTCTCAGCTGGTAGGACGAGTTTAGCCGCTCTCTGGAGGAGAAGTCTAGTGAACGGCTGCTCTGATCGATAGTGTTCTGTGGTTTCTCCGATCAAAACCAGGCGATTGCCGGAAAAGTACCTTAACGGACCATGGACCGCGCGCGATATTTTCTTCCACTTCCTGGTCCTTTCCTCACTTTACACACTCACACTCATATGCACTACACTACCACACTTGTCAGGAGACCAGTCGGGAACTTAGAGCTTGTCCTCGCTGGAGAGCTTGTCCTTGCTGATAGGAGGTACGTGGATGGGGAAAATCCTTGCTAGCCGGTGTAGGTCGGCACCGTATCTCATCTGCCAGCGAGGGAATATCACCGCTACCTCCGGCGATAAAACATGCAGTACACTTACGGGAATACTGACCTTTGCGGTTAACGCGCCGGAATCACTAATCAATCAATCAACAGAGGCGCCGTTGTAACGTCTCGAAACGGCAAAAGTGGCAGCCTTAGATTCAGAAGGCCACGATACAATTCCCGCCATTGCTATGGCAAACTTTTTTCTTACATATTTTCCCTTGAATGTCCCAAATGGTGCTTACAGATGTAGTAGAAAACATATTTTAATTCAAAATTGGGGAACTTTCGAAACTTGCAAATTTGCCTCTCTCACTCTTGTTTTGTTGAAGGGTTAAAGAATTTGTAGAATACATCTAGCAATTACATTACATTACGTATTCACTAAAATAATACGAGAAAATATAGGCCGCTATAGGGCTAGTTTTAGTGAGTTTTCAGATTTAATTGACGTTATTTTAATTGAAATTAAATTTATTTGTAGTTACAAAATAATATGATCTGGCCTGTGCGAGTTGAAAGATTCTGCAGTGTAATGACCAGTGCGTTGATTTAAGAAACCTATGTTCAAATCTCAAAGGAAGCAAATGTTTGGGGCGTTGAAAATATTCGAAGGCTCATGATTTACAATGACATTGTAAAATTTTGAATGACAGACGCAAAAAACTAATGTCAATTGGTTAAACTCTGCATTAGCCTACGAAATGGATTCTCAGCATGATGTTAAGTTTTCAATGTGATTTTATTAAGAAGTTACAATCGAAATTGAAGACTAGAAGAAATTAATATTAACAGACGTTATAATTTATATCAGTCAAATATTGAAGGCCAAAAAGAAATAAGGGTAAAAATTTTGAATGACCGACACAAATTAATGACAATTAAGGCTATTTTACTACAATTTCATTTCCAAATAAACTAAGAACCGGACAAATTTGACGAGAAAATTAATGGATCTGTAACAGCATACTTGTTCCCTTTACTTTATGCGAAGAAAATATTTAAAGGAAAAAATTGGAGCCGATTGTGAGAAAATATTTTTTTACAATCTGGCTTTAGTTCAACCGAAGTTACGCGAAAAATACTCGTTCAGCAAAAAAATTCAACAATGAATACTGTAGTTGTAGGAAGACGCCGAAAATTTTTTAACACATGCTATTCTTGAAAAATCCGGGATTTAAACAACAATGAGACTTGTGCCATTCTTTTAAGCGTTCTTTACACTGTTCCAGGAGAAACTTTAATTTAAAAATTTGATTTAATTTAAAGCCATTTGTGAGAATTTTGTTGAGCCTTCCTCAAATCAAAATATTATTTCCAAACTCACAGGATTTCGAGATTAAATCGATCAATGAATATCAATTTTGGAGAAAATCGGCTGAAATGTGTAATCATTAGCTTTGACCCGAGACGGACAGACAGACGTACCATCAATCGATTTTCCGGTACCAAGAACCCATAAACCATGGATTCTGAGTACACAACGTATTAGAGAAAGTATTTTACTGTATATACGAACAATATTCACAATTTGTTACCAGGAACCGGCATTAAAAGTTTTCTATCGAAAAATTCGATAATTACGGTTACATTCTTACGAAGTGAGCCGAGAAAGTAAAATCTATCTTTGAATAATGTCACTACAATTTTTTGAAAAAAAAATTTTTTTCGTTTAATTTCTGCTTGAAATTAAAACAAATTTATGAACAGATCCAATTTTTTTCATTATTTTTTATTCTTAAAGAACGGCGCAGGGCTCATTTCCATTGTCCTCTGAGTGTTTGAAAATTCCAAAAGTTAAAAAAATGCGAGAAAATATGTGCGGTTGAAGTACCACTAGTTTTCTAGAACCTGCACTATACACTTTCTTAATACAAATAAAGAAACATAAATGGCATAAGGAAAATTATGCACATAATATGGACAAAATTTCGGAAAAACTACTAGGTTTATGTTTTATTATTTTGTTATATTTTAATTTCTATTATAATATAATTTTGTTTATATATTTTTATTATAATCATACAAATGTAAACAAATATTGAGAAACAAAATCACAGATTCTATTTTCCCAAAATTCGATTTTCATTATGGGAATAGTGTAAAAATTCAAAATTTGGAACAAAGTTGTAATTCATTATTATATAATTCAACCAAAAAATAAACATTATATTTTGCAATTAATAGAATCTTGATCTATATTTTACCAATCACTCTCGACAGTCAATTCCTTTGAACATCATTAATTCCTTTTAATGCACATTCGAAACATACTTCTTTGGAAACCCCTAGTCTAGACAGACTGCCAGACGTATGCACAAACACGTACGAAAAATACACCGACAAACAAATAATCCACAAACGGTTACGTACAAGAAGACTACAACATCGGCACTCACACGAATGCATGCACGTGTGCGCAAACACACTTACACATGCACGTATGGGCATATGTACTCACACGCGCGCATTCATTTCTCATCTAGTGGTAGGATAATCGAGAAAAAATGGCAAAACAAAAATACATACACTGAAGTTTTGGAGTGCTAAGAAGAAAATAAAACTAACAACTTGCGAAGGTAACGAACAACAACGCTTCTCTCAGTAAAAATTACCACTTACAAGAACCACTCATTTACAAACTCATTCACGAAAACGCCGCCCATACTGTGTCCATGATACCACTCGCACCAGAATATCTCATTCACATCATCGTGATGAAAAATTACACTCCATTCTCAAAATGATCTATTTTCGAATTGACTGAAGTCTATTGAAAAGTTGACAATCAAAAATCAGGCAGATCTTGAAATCAGGTACAGATAGAAATGTAAACGAGTAATAGTTTTGTTCCTGATACTCAAATTATGACGCAATTTCCAAGGACAAAAATTTAAAATGTGATCACTACGTTGGCAATGAATTCATACGTTAATTGCGAGATTAGTTAGAGGTGATAATTAGAAATGAGTAAAAGAAATTTCAGAATGAATAAGTGCGCCAAAATAACAAACGAAACATTTTGAAAGAGAAAACTCACAGAATCGCTGAACAACCAACATACAAGTAAGCCAATTCGAGGGCAAGAAATAATAAATTTGAAACGGGTGAGTGAAGTCAAGAACAAGATTTTCTTACATTACTAATAACGAAATATACAGATGTTTTAAAGGGTTATACTGTACATTTGTGAACTTGGGTATTTCCAATTTTCTAAAAATTGCTTTAACGAAAATTTTCATAATAATAATAATAATAATATAATAATAATAATAATAATAAAACAATGTAGGCTTTCACGGCCGGAGTTGTAGTCAAAGATTTCTTCCGGGCTGAAGGGCCGTGGTCCATTGGAAAACATATGCAGCGGAAGTCAAGAGAGCACTTCATACAAAGAAAACTTCACGCAGTGAAACCTCAGCTCACCGTTTTGTCGCTGCTGCAACCTAAACTGATACTAGGATGAACATGGAGAGAATAAGAATTTATCTTCTCGACATCATCGTTATCATATCGTTTATTGACGGTAACATGTCATGCAATATAAATAGACCCAAGTACGTGGAATAATATACGAGATAACGAATGCATACGCAATTCTACGGGTACCGTACGAAGAGCAAGGAAGAGAATGAAAAACGCCGTCAGACAGAATAGAGATGTGGCGGCGCAGGGAGCGGAAGGGCGTGCGGAGGGGGCCGTCGGAGGGAGCGCTGGCGGCGCCAGAGGCCGCGACCGCCGTGCCAACAGGGGCTTACTTAGCACGAGGCCGCGAGAAGCGCGCCGGCCCACGTCAGACGGCGGCAACGAGCCTCTGTTCCTCCCCGAAGACAAAAGCCCGCCCTATGAGCCGCTGGAAAGGCCGCCGCCACCACCTCTACCCCTGCCACAGCCGCTCGCGTCCGCTCGCCCGCCCGCGCTCGACCAGTGCCACGTGATCACCAATTTTCGCGACGCCGCTAATTCTACGGGCCGACCGCGGCGGACCGGCCGGTTAGCGCCGTCTCGCATTTGGGAAGACTCCTTGCCCCCACCCTCCCCCACCCCACCTGTGTCTGGGATTCGTGTCGGTTCTGTTCTATTTTCGTTCAGGGCCTTGCAGAAAGAGAGGAGATCAGCCGGTCACTCCGCCTGGCCTCGGGCTGTTCACGACCAAACGGGATTTTTGACAGGTTTAAAAATCATTAAGCATCGGGTGTAGGTTCTACAATATTTTCTTCGATTTGTCATTGAAGGCTACACGAAAGCTACCGTTACCATCATATTTATGTGCTTCATTTGCTAGAACAACGCTAAGGAAAATATTCTTAAAAGCCAAATTTTACAATATCTTACAAGTATTCTAGACATATTACAATACACACGAACGTTTCAGGATAGCAAAAACTTCATATACAGATGTCCTGGGAAGAAACGTCAATATTTTGAGAGGTCACAGTATGGGTCATTCTAAACAAAAACTGTATATATGAATATGAGACCTATTATGAAGAACCTCCGAGATACAGCTAGTGGGCTGTACAATATTTTGAATTTAATGCAGAATATTGCCCTCCTTTCGTGAGGTACTGAGCGAGTTTCTTAAGAATTTTACTCCACGAAATGTCACTTGGCCGTTAGAATTGTTGGTACAACATTGTTGAAGTGCTGTATAAAATGCTGCCTACATTCGCAAATGAAGATAACAATGATATGTTTTATGCGTACAGCTGGTGCGTTAACACCACTGTGCGTGCGATACCCACTGTTGTTAAAGAAAATAGCGTCGCCTGTTTCCTATGCGTAAAATTCCATATTGAAGTATTTCCCACAGTGTTCAGAACTTTCGTGAATATGGTATACCCAATGCCAGTCTTTCAACTTAAAGGGCACATCAACTAGTGGAGGCACAGAAAAACATTCTTCTAAGAATAGAGCGTAGCCACAAATAGCTCTCTAAGAGTCTGTACGTCTCAGGGTTTCACTAACAAAAGTTCTGTGAACATTGTGCAAAGACGACATAAACCGTATCATTCGTAGCGTGTGCAAAATCTACACTCACAAGACAATATCTGGAATATTGTCATAAATTACGTAATAATCGACATTTAATTCCATTTATCCTGCTCACTGACGAAGCTACTTTCATTCGGGAACGTCAAGATTCATTTACACAAGCAACATGCCACGTATCCACACGAGTTGAAAAAATTCATTGAGGTTGATGGTGAGATTTTTGAGAATCTTTTTTAATAATTACCTATGTCCGCTAAAAAATATCGGTATTGCAGACTAATTTCGTTCTCGGAGTTCCTTCATAACATATTACTGTGCAGACAAAATTCTTCATCTCTCAAACACTTCCGAACAAGATTCGTGTGGATCTACACGCTTAGAATGACCAAACGCACATTGCTTAGAATGACCCAACTTCTGACGTTCCAAAATATTGACTTCCTCTCCTGAGTCACCGCGCATTGAAATTATACTCCTTTCATTTCCAGCAATACGCATACAAATATCGTTTCTACGAAAATATAATTTATTGAGATTTTTTCCGTAAAGAACATTAAACGCAGAGAAAGTTAATGCACAGGATTTTTTTAAAAATCTTCTCAGATGTAAAAACGTTTATTTTTTATGCGCAACATTGTCATTTATGTATCAACTAATCGCTCGAACCTGGAATACGGAGGTGGTTGAATGGCTTATCAATTTAGCACCTAGATGCGAATGGTCGAGGTTTCGAATCCAGTCCCTGGCATGCAAGCTTATTGCTGGATTTCCATGAGTTGTGTCGTGGAATGTCTCAAGATCAAGGAGTCAAAAATTGTATTAGAGTCTAGAGACGTTCAATCGTGTCGAAGTTCCCTCTCGAAGCCTTTTTTCCATGTGCGGAGTAGAAACTTTCTGGAACAATTCAGCTAGCACCGAATTCCTCGTCTCGCCGAACGCGAGCTGCTCCCTGCTGATCGATGATTAACTGAGTTGAGCAGGCCTGATCTAGTACAGTGATATTCAAGAATGCGTCGCCTTGGCCACTAGGTCGTATATTTGGGTATCACTGTACTCCAGTATGGCCTACTATTTCCTAAGACAGCCCGGTGGAAAGGATAGGGTTCGATGGCGCTCGTGCGCGACTGATTGATTGAACGACTCATTATTTCGTATTTCTGGGCGCGTTAACTATTCCTTAGTCCTATACGTGTAGTGTATGTTATATCTCGAAAAGTGGCAGTACTCCTACACTGCTCTAGATCTTTAGATTCACCGCCCACCTACACGACGGTTTGCAAGGGATTCCTTTTTCAGACATCTCCCCCAGCGGGGCTCCGCTCCAGCTGGGAGAAATTCTACGCCCCCGACCAAAATCTCAGTATGTAAGGTAGAGTAGTGCTTGTCATTGCATACTCCAATTTCAACCACAAGGTCACGAGCTACTCGGAGAGGGGGTCGCTATCATCCACTCGGGAGCTTCGTTTCGACTTATAATGCTGGTACTGGAGCTCCGGATTCGACGAATATGGTCCCTCTCCGTGCAGTTTATGGCTTTGAAGTGCCACTATGTTTAAATCGCAGTATATGTAAGAGGAGAGGAGGGGACGAGCTTGAAGAAGGAATGATCACGAGCGGCCCGTTTGTTAATGTACTGCGCCGGTATTTGCTTAGTATTGCTCGCAGAAACCACGGAGATCAGAGCAACCTGCAGCTAGAATTCTTCAGACAGAGACTGCACCCGGCCTACCTATCTAACTTGCTTGAAAAACCCTCCATTGGCGGGACAGGATCCCTCGGATTTTCCGGTTAGAAACACCGTAGTGGCAACAAAACCCTGAGCTATCACAGCCGGTCAGTCGTGATCGACTTTGGTCCAGTAAAAGGCGAGTGGAACGGGGGCCATTGTAGTGGATCACCGAGCGTTTGGGCACAATTCTTACATTTGAGCAACGCTGGCATAGTGTATTGTCCCACAAGCGTTTTTGAAAGTATTTACCAGTGAATGGAGAAATTCCCAATAATACGAAACTATATTAATATCCCACGGTATTTTAATTAGTGTAGAGTCACTTTGTAAGACAACCCACTTATAAGAAACAACTTGGGCTGTCTCGAGTCTAAGTGCATAATGGGCATTTTCTTCTCGTTTGTAAGAGAACAGCTTACAGAATATTTGTTCCACAACCAATTTAGGCAAGCAAAAGAAGCCGATTCCCTAGCGGCGACCTGGTGACTCGTCGGTTTTACTCCCACGCACCCTTACCAAAGGCTGCAAAAGAACGCATGCCAATGTGCACAAGTATTCTACTAGAAAAAAACACAGCTCATAAGCGAAAGGTGACAATCTGCTCCCATTTCCCTGTGAATTGTTTTGTGAAAGGAGCTAATTTGCGAGGACTGTGTTAAGAGATCTATTTGACTGTTCGGGTTCAGGCTAATGTGAAGAGTTCGAGTTGTGCAGTATTTGACAAGGATCATTGTAGTATATTGAGCTTTACGCCATAGTTGTGATATTGGTGCTAGTCATCTAGTTTTTAGTGAATTTTCTTTCGTTTCTGTGGAATAGAGAGTCTCAATATACCAGATTTTTAACACTCCAAGTGTGATGCCTCCAAAAAGAAAGTTCATAGCAATATGGAAAAAACTTGACATCATACGCCATTCCCACCCATAAGACATCACGCCTATAATAGACAAAATTCGATATCCCCATGCCTCTTGCAACGAAGTAATAGCCTTGGCCGTTGATGTATCAATCAGAAACAAATATTGAAACTACTTCTTTTAAGCATACATTTTCTATCGTTAATTGATGTACGTACAATCTTCAAGAAACTATTATATATAAGTTTGGGAATGCAGATGTGATCTTTTCAGGAAATGATGGTTGTGCAAGCATCGATCGAGAAGGGAAACACTAGGAAATACAGAGCGAAATTTTGCATTAATCGTAGGAGAATATTTATAATATTTCAATTTATATGGATATAATTTTCTGTTCATTTATAAGAAACGGCGTACACTAAAGGTAGTAATTTCTCAGTTTATATAGACCGATGAGGAATGGAACGCTTGCTATCTCATGACAATTATACTTCACGTACGGTTCACTATGATTAAAACAGGAACGATACGTGACAGCAATAAACAAAGCACTGTTACCAATCAGTGCTGAACGGAGAGTAGTTGTTGGAAAGAGAAACAAGATAATGCCGTAATAAGTGGAGTAGAAGAGAATACGAGTAAAAAAGCCGTTTGGAGCAGTCTCTCCAAATAAGTTTATTAAACTGTGGTCTTCCCTGGCCATTTCATTTCCTGGAGAACAATGAAACGTCTATGTTGACAGAACAATTACAATTCATGCTAAAACTTAATGGAATCTAATTTATACGAGATAATAAGAAATGATTTCGCAATATCACAGTAGGAATTCTTATAGTACATTTCTAATCACATAATCGTATAAAGAAAAGCAATTCGTTAACAAATACCAGAGAATAGAAAACGCACAGGGTTGGTAATCGCAGATTTGTTGGTACTGAAACATATTCTTGTTACTATATTCTTCCGTTACTCCATTTACTTCAGAAAAACTACTTCCTCCCCTTTAGTTAGATATACAGGAACTTAAATACGAGTTATTTCGCCTCCTTTCATACCGCACAACGAATGAATCTTCATACTCCGTCTTGCGGATAGAAGTCACAGCTGACGCCATACAACAGCAGAGCTCCGAGAAAGAGGCCTCCGCCATTAAAGATTTGCTATTAACTTGTTGCGGGTTCACGGGAGCTTCCATGTCTCATTTTTGTCCCCTCCTCTCTCCATACACAGACGCACATTTAAACTTCAGTGCACTACACTATCACACATACCGTAAGGCGAGTTGGAAACTTAGAGCTCACCCTGATTAGGGCTATAACTGGAAGAGGGAATCCTGCAAGCCAACGTGTAATGACGTTACGGTGGTGACGGAAACAGTATTTTGTGGCGGTTCGAGTATGACGCAAACAGTGAGGTGGCGAAGTCGGCGATGGTGGCAACGACTACGGTGTCTCCAATGATCACGGCGACGATGGTCGGGAAGGGTGGCAGCAGTCGTGGCGGAGCGAGATGGCGAGATCGGCAGGGCCGGCGGAAGGGCAAGGACCCTCCACAGGGAGGGTGTGGGAGGCTCGACGCCCAGCGCTGGCATTCCGACGCTCCCGTTCGTTCCCCGTCGCGCCGCTCCTCCGGCACGGCGCCTCCCCCGCCGCGCTGCACCCCGCCTCCTGGCCGGCATCGCCCTCCTCTCTCGCCCTCCACCGGCCCCCTCCGCCCCTCTGCCATCCGGACCTCCTCCGCCCCCGGCCCCGATGCCCCCGGCCCCGCCCCTGCCAGCGCCTCCCAGCGTGCACCAACGCGCGCGCGCGAGCGAGCGCCGTGGCCGTGCGCACCCGTGCCGGCGACGGACGCCCAGTACGCGATCGAGCGAGCGCCCCCCCCAAGCGCCCGCCGCCACAGACGCCGCGCCCCGGCCCCCCGCCCCTCCCGCCGCCCGCCGCTCACGTGATTCGCCGCGCGCTGACTGCGACCCGGTGAGTGATGGGCCGCGAGTGACGGGCGTACAACATCGCGCGTGCCGCCTGTCGGTGTTGGGTGGCAGGCGCAGTGAACGGGTGCATGAGTTTTTGAAGTGCCGAGATTTTCAGCGACGTTTAAATGCGTTCGTGTTGTTTCCTTCAGATGGTTAGAGTTGTGATGTAACTTTTTGCTTTCGTTGTACTGATTGTTGGCCAAAATGTTCAAAATAGTTCTTCAGTAATTTTCTCATTGTTTCAATTCCCTGGCGATGGAATTAACTGTACTCTTCGGTGTTTCGTGATTATCAATGCGATCTTTTAAATTTCTTTCCCTACTACCTACTTACTTAGTAACGAGAAAGTACTCTACTGCTGCAGAGGAAAGAGGAGGTTTTTCTTCACAAAACGCAGATGGTAAAGCCCTGGTATCGAAAAAAAGGATTTTTCTTTCTCCTATAAGTAGAAAATTACTTCCTCTTATGCATTGTGTAGTCAGAATCCATGAATCGTACGCCCGTGCGTAAACCGTTCAGACAATTTTTTCGAAATTCTCCAAAATTGTTATTCCCAGAACTATCGGGCTAAACTCGTGTCTAATTTTTGGGTTATTCTACAAGAAAACATTTTCTATGTTTTTCCAACAGAACTCCAATTTTTTAATTTTTTTTAGAAAGCAAAGAAGGCGAATACAATGGTGTAGATCTTAGTTTGAGCCCACTGAATTTTCGGAAATTTCAAAAAAGATCAATATTTCGGCGTTTTTCGACAATAATATTATTGATTTTTTACTTGATGACACCTGTTCTTCGAAGATAGAATTAAATAAGGTCATAAACAATGTTTCTATAACATGAATAGTTTTTACCTAATTTTGCAACAAAGTTATTCTGTCGAAAATTAGCCGTTTTTGCCGCAGAATTACAATACTTTTTTCTATACTAAATATTGGGGAAAAGTAAAACATCTCCCCGTCTGGCCATCTGTCCGTTTGCTGTCAACGCTAATTAACTTAAACTGTTCAGACGATTTTCTCCAAACCTGATATTCCCCGATCGATATGGTCGAACTCAAGTCTACGAATTTGAAAAGAATATTTGTATTTTGGTATGTATTTTAAATTAAAAAACTTAAACACCACTTTCACAATTTACTAAAAATTGGACTCAAAGTTTTGCATTTTTTGTGGCTAGAAAAGACGCATAAAAATGGCGTAGGTATCTCGTTGAATTCTCTGAATTTTCAAAAACTACATTTCAATATTTTTTTGGGTCACCTTGCTTCTACGATTAAAGATAGTGGTTTTCTGTAACGAAACCTGTTTTTCGAAGTCTGAAATTTAAATAAAGTCATGTACAAATTTTCGAAAATATAAGTAATTTTCCGGTAATTGTGGGTAAAATATAGGCCATTTCAACACAATTATTTTATTAAAAAACTGAGGCAATTCCTTTCTTCATTTTTTATTGAAGAGAGCAAAGTATACTTTTTAAAATCGTTAAATAAAATTTTTCGTGAACTCTGTATTATCGAAAATTGTAAAACATTAATATTGAAAAATTACGTTGTTGTTGAGTTTTTCTTCTTAATGAAATCTGTTATCAAAACTAGACATTGAAAGGATATCATTCAAAATAAGTGCATTTTTGAAAATTGCAAATGAAAATGTTCAACTTAGTTTTTATAACGTCGAGAAGGTTGCGTTTAGCTGTGAGGTTGTTGTCGTAGGAGGTAACAAGTGGCGTACTAACACTAAGAACCAGCGAAGAGAAAATTCGACCGAGCGTAAAATTTTTTTAAAAGAATACATGCTGGTAGCACCACTAGTTTTAAATAAACTGTCTTGAGTGTCGAAATATAAAGCGCAATTAATCTGGTTTGAAAAATGTTTCGCAGATAAAATGCATATGTTGAAGATCATTTTTAGTAATATTGTACTTTATATCGGCTTAACGCAACCAAACAAAGGAATGAAACGCTACTCCTACCGGCCGGAGACAGTTAAGGATTTAATATTTCGCCGTCAGTTACGAACAATCGAAACAAATGAATTTTAGCTAAATATAGCGTACGAATACAGGGATTCCAAGAAATGGTACTTCTTTATACGATTTTACTTTTTAACCTCATATGTCCCTTACGTAGTAAAGAAAACGTATTGCAATGATGCGGCAAAATCGACGATTTTTCGACAGAAAAATTCGTTTTGTGGGGACCTGATATCTAGAAAAGTGGATATTAGTTCCTATCAGAGTAAATTACTTGCTTACACGATGAGTAGTCAGAATTCGTATTTGTGGGTTCTTGATTCTGAAAACTTAGTTGACAAAAGAAAAACCGTATAGATTGTTCGAATTTGCGTGAAATATAGTCAATTTTTCAAAAATTATTTTCTCAAAAAAGTCTTCAATTTTTTCTTCAAATTTGTTCCATGGGTAGAGAAAAGTTTAAAAAATGACTGTTTTCGTTTTTGGCAAACTCTCTGTATTTTTGAAAATTACAAAAAATATTAACATAATATTGATGACATATTTTTTTCCTCAATGAATCTGTTCTTTAAAACTAGATCTTGAAATAATGTGAATGAAAAACTGAACTTTTAGAATTTGCACACGCAAATGTTCAACTTTCTTATTGGACGGTTGAGTGAGACTTGGTGTGTAGGAATAACGTGAACGACGTACTGTCTCCAAGACATTGGATTCGAATCCCGGCGCGAAAAAGAATTTTTGGTTTGAAACACTTTTCCAAATTCATGTAGTATCATAATATTTCGTAGCCGTTACAAATAATGCGAGAAATTATTTGCTGTTCTAGCACCTCTAGTTTTCTTGTATGGTGATATGACGAAACGTATTGAACGTCGCAAGGCTACAAATAACCAGCTCTGTTGGTTATAAACTTCGACTGTCGTCTCAGTTAGAAAATTTCAACCGCATCTATTATTTTCTGTTTATCACCGTCATGGCGTTAATATATATTTCACTTACTCGCGAGTAAATCTGTCACTTTTCTAATTACCACTAAAATTCCCTCAAGGACTGATTCCTTTACAATGTGTTTATTTGGAGAGTCGCGCGTAGATGATTTTCTATGATTTTTTAAAAGAAGAAAACTTGGTTTTATTTAAAATCTTAGTTAAACAAAAAATTAAAATTTAATAATTTAATTTGCAATTTAATAAAATGATGTTTAAAGATACCTTGGCAGTTAACATCCCCATATTACAGATATTTACATTTCCTTAGGAAATAGTTAAAGTTGACCAATGAATTTCATTTATGAAATTAAATATTGTCTTTCATTTACTGAATTACAGACAATTACATTTGCTAGAATTTCTGAAATATAATCCTCTGCAAGTACAACAAGATGATTAAATTACTTTATTTAGACATCAAATAATCTCTCAATATGAAGTCATAGGCTTCCGCGGCCAGAGTCATGTAAATTATCTTGGCTGTCCGGGTGACGCCACTTCGAAGACTGTGTTGCGGACGTTTCGACCATCTTTTCGTGGTCTGTCAGGGCTGGTTTGTCAGACTAGCCCTGAGGAAGACCACAGAAAGATGGTTGAAACGTCGGCGACGTCACCCGGAGAGCCAAGCGACGCGGCGTCACCCGGACAGCCAAGATCATTTAAATCTATCAATATGTTTGCGAATGTCCTCATCATGTAAACAACAAGAACTTCTGACTTGTTTCCACAAAACGACAATGACAGTTTCAAATAAAAATTTGCAGTTTAAGTAATCAGTTAAAATCAAATAACATTGCTCCCGTGTTCTATTATTTGCATACTCATTTTTTAACCTCCCCTCATTGTTAATTTTAACTTTTTACAGTTTCCATTTTCTCAATGACAACGTTTTCAAGTTATTGCTAAGGTAGTCGATCGGTTTGTTAAAATGCGATTTTAATTTGAATAAATTATATTTATTTATTTTCAAACTGCATGTGATGTATGAGAGAGAAATATAATCTACGCAGGTTTTCGTCAGCATGAGAATTTTACCCCTCTCTTTTACAATGGAGACATGGATTTAGAAAATCAAAGATGTCGCCTTATCATTGCATCAAAACGAAGCGCCTGATGGATTATTTTTAGATCTTTCAAAAGCTTTTGATGGCATTGATCATGACATTTTACTTTCAAAATCATCTTCATATGGAATCCGTAGTATTGCCCTAGATTGGTTATGTTCGTACCTTAAACAACGATTTCAGAGAGTGGAAATACCTTATTGGAATGATGGAACATTATTTATACACCTTTCCGACACCTTGCCAGTTGCACGTGGGGTCCCGCAAGGATCGATTTTAGCCCCATTCTGTTCCTTCTATGCGTATACGATATGCCCTCGACGATTCGAAACGGAAGAACTGTTCTCTTTGCGGATGACACAATGATTCTTTGCAATAACGAAACCGTAAATATTACAATATCATATGTTTCAAATTCGTTCCGTAATAACAAATTAATAGTAAATGAAAAGAAGACTGTTTTAATGCAGTTTTCTATTTCAAATAAGCAATTCTGTACTCCACTGAAAATGAACGGTGTACCATTGACTGATGTTAAGGGGAGACGGAATGGCCAATGTCGCCAATGGTCAATGTTATTGTAAGAAACATTTTCTCATAAAGTATTTAATGTATATACTTGAAAGTTTATGTGGGAGTAGATTGGTAAGTATTTTAGCGAAACCGTTTTAAAAAGTATTACTGGTTTTTATAATATATCTTTTGTTCATGGTAATCTTTTTTTTCTTAAAAATATTAACATTATAACAATATTGTCTAAAGTATTTAACATCCGCTCCGTTAAAGTACGTAAACTGCTGTGAAAATGTTCCCTCAAGATGAAAATTTTTAACTTACGGGAAATGGCTTCTAAACTGTTCAGTGCATTCCTAGTGCATATGCTGGACAAACACAAACTCCTATATTGTGACGCTATTAAACCCTCAATTCTTGCCAGAAACAGTGTGTCCCACACTAGAGAGCAAACTATTAACTTTTTCTCACAGCTAAAGCAGAAAAACAATCACGACATTCAAGGTACGCCCACAATGTGTTGAAATGGTCACGCCCACTTTCATACTACATAACTTCAAAATTAGAAACAAATACTTAGATATAACATATTCAGATGAAGCTTGGCTTACTTAACACAGAAAATGATAAAAAATTATATTGTCATAATTTTTGCCCATTCTGGATCCCCAAGGCAACAACATTTTTAGGTCTCTCTATTCAGTCAAACCTCAAATGGAAGGTCCATTTAAATGAATTGAACACAAATTTTCACTTTTCCCCATAGCACGTCATACGCAGTTTTTTAACTGTTTTTTTGACATAAAATAAATAAATAAAGAAAATAAACAAAATTAAGCTAATCATGCTACGCGTTCAGACTTCTTTCAAATTCAGTCAACCTTCATACTGCTCGTTGTGTATGAAGTGTACCGCAGCCTCTGGGTCAATGACCCCCATCTCGGTCAGGTTTTTTTGTCCAGTTTCCCTGATCCTTTGAGCAAATGCTGAGATGGCCCCTTGTTTTGCTTCTGGACATAAATGTAACTTCATTATCTGTGCGCGTCTTCTAGAATTCAGTGGGAAATATAGTCATTCAAATTATCGTTGATGATGTCATGATGTCGTTGCAGGAATCATTTTTCCTTGACGAAGGACATGATGAGGGATAAGAGTCCAAATTTATTGCTGATTTATCCTTGAAAATAGATTTTATTACATTGTAACGAATATTTTGTTAACAATCCTTCCAAAAAACGCTGATTTTCTTTCTGTATTCAAAATTCAAGTAGTATATGGCTTAGGGATCACAGAATTTTGAAAACGTGCCCAGAATTCACGTCTCCCCATAGCACGTCATGCACAGTTTTTAACTGTTTTTGACGTGAAATAAATAAAATAAAAATAAAAAGCAATGAAGATAAATCGTAATGTGACCCCATAAGGAATTTTACAAACGTAACTCTATTCAAACAGCAAGAGTAAGCGGTGGATATAGTATTTAGCACAAAGGGAAGAAGGTACAAGAAACAACTTGTTCTAATTCCGCTCATTGTACATGTAGTACATGTGCAAAGAAATACTATTTAATTTTAAATGATGAAATCATACAACAAATTTGGAAAGGATTTGATTCTATGGAAAGTAAAAATACTCAAGATATTTATCTCTAAACACTTAATGAGGCCAAAACTGTCAACCTGAGGTGTAAACACATACGTGTTTACCACATACCACATAAAGAGTTACACCACATAAAGAGACTGGTAATACTGACTAGGAAATGAGCTCCCAAAACCTTATCATCAATCCCACTTACACCGCATTAAGAGGCAAACTTTGCATGTTTATCAAACAAATAATGTTGGTCTTGAAACTGAAAAATATCTTTAGGCTGAGCATTCGATTACCAAAGACAGATTGGTGCTAAGAATTAAGGTTTTTGACCCTGATGATGTAAATAATGAATGAAGAAAATGGATACTAAAAAAAATTGAGAATATACCACAGGATACAGTATGGTTCTGTGTGAATGGATAAGGCTTCTGATTGAGTGACCAACAACAGACCAAGAAGAACCACTTGGTATTCAGCCAGATTAATTCAGAGAACCTCAATACAAAAACTATTATTCCTTGTACTTTTCACCTATTTTTCTGAATAAATTTTAATACCCTTGAATACTTAAATTAATGATTCCCTCCAAAAGCAACTTTTAAAATTTTATCATAAATAAATAAAAAATCTGCTTATTGCAAACTCTTCATAAGTGCACTAATTTCTTTTAGTTTTACTAAATATATACAACTAAATTTCACGGTTATTGGAAGGCCGAGGTAATCAGAAAATCACATATTTTATTACATATATTTTTGAAAACTGACAACACATTTTTTTGGAAACTATCCAGTTTTTCTTACTTCCTGAAAAATTTACAAATTGGCGCCTTAGGGGATTTGGGAAACTAGATGTTTGCTTCTGTGTAATAAAATTAGAGTCTGCATCACAAATGGACTACAAATATGATTTAATATTATTCATGTCGAAATAACACCAGCACTGCCGAAACAAGCAAAAGAGAGTTCAAGAAACTGAGCACTTATAGTGAAGTACTTTTCAGTCCAAAAACAATGAAAGGCGCTGTCCTGGCATTTGCTCAATAGAAACGTGACGAAAAGACTTATCATTGACAGAGATCATAGACTTAGAATGAGATATAATACTTGTTACACTAGTGATGACACTAGTTACTTTAGTGCCTCCGACAGGAAGATCGTGGGGTTTGAGCCACGATGGAGGCAGAATTTTCGACAATAGCTAGGTCGAGTCCAGCTGCAGTGTGGGGAAGAATATTAGCGGCCAGCTTCTCTCATCGGTAGTGTTCCGCTGTTTCTCCAATGAACACCAAGCGAATGCCAGTGCAGTACCCTAATAAACGGACCGCCCACAATTATTCCTTCCTCTTCCTCGTAAACACATCTTACACACACTTACACGTGCACTTCTAATTGCATCCACCACACTACCACCGATTTAGGTGGTTCCGGGCATCAACTGATGTCACTGCAGTGCCTCTGATCGGGAGGTTCATTCGGTACTGGCTAAACGCAACCAGGTCGAATAAAGGCGCTGTCTCGAGGAGAATTCTAGCGGCTGATTGCTCTGATCGGTAGTTTTCCATGGTTTCTCCGATCAACATCAGGCAAATGCCGAAGAAGTACCCTAAAAACCGGGTCACAGACCGTGCGTGATCGTTCCTCTTTCTTGTCTATCCTCATTCCTTACACACACATACACACACAGAAACACAAGCACTACACCACCACACATGCCGGGAGACCTGTCGGGAGCTTATAACCTGTTCCGTCACGGCCGGTGACCTGATGGTGAGAGATTCCTGGTTGGGGAAAGCCCCACATGCTGACGGGTAGGTCGGCGCCGGAATTCGTCATCCAGCGGGGAAAGATCACCGCCACCACCCACGATGCAAAATGAACTACATTTACGGGGCTAACTACCTTAGCAGCTGACGCGCCCGGAATCACTAATTAATCAATCACCACACTACCAAACATGTCGGAAGGTTAGGACTTGAGCTGGCCGGGGCGGTATCAAGCTGGTGGGAGAAATCTTGATTGGGAACCTCCGCAAGCCAACGCTTAGGTCAGTGTCGGATCTCAACAACCACCGGGGGCTGACTGGCTACAAAGAACATTGGATCATCGCTTAATGGTGTCTGGCTACACAGGAGCACCTCCCTCTCCTGTAATAAAAATATGCACTACACTTAGGGGACTAATGATTTTAGCTGTTGACGTGCCCGAGAATACAAAATAATCAATCAATATTTAGTATTATACCAAAGAAATGGTAAATAACGAATTCAGAACATTATTAAATATATATTTTAATTTTTGATGCTCAATATCCTCTCTACATATTACTCTAAGAAAACTTTTTTCCACGTATTAAAAACTGCCAATGCAAAACCCATGTCGACACAACAGGTGTCGAATAGGATATTACTCGACAGGTTTTCAACAAACGGAATTAAGACTAAAAGTAGTGGTGTTTCTTGCCCAAAATTTCATGTACAATTGCGCGAAAAGTACGCAAAATTTCGAAAAATTGTACATGACCTTATTTGAAAATCTTGAAAGAACAGATTACATGAAAGGAAACTTCTCTATCACTATAATTGTAGTTGTAGGACGACGCCGAAAAAAATTTCAATTTTGGCAATTTTCGTAAAATTAGGGTTTTGAAGGCACATGAGGCCAGCACCTTTCTCTTAATCGTCCTTCACACTATCCAACAATAAAATGTAATCAAAAACGATGGAGACATTTGTTTGAAAACTTTTAAAATGTCCCAGGGGTTTCATGGTAACTACTCCCAGAAATTAACATATCGGTTTCAAATTCAAAGAGCAGCGATATCATTCAGATCGAATGGGGAATATCAGTTTAGGAAAAAAATCGGCTGAGCGGTTTAGCCGCTAGCGTTGTTCACAGACGGACAGACAGAGAGACAGACGTTTTGCCGTCATTCATGTTTTCGGTATCAAGGGCCCTCTAAACATGGATTTTTGCTACACCACGTGTTAGAGATTTTTTAGATTTAGAAACTGTATTTATCCACTCTATCGTTACCAGGGCCCTGTAATAAGAAATTTTCAGCCGAAACTTCGCCGTCTTTTCGCGCAGCATTATATACTCTCTACTATGTAAGCGGTAGCGATAAAGTAACTATAGATCGAAGATTACGATATAAGGGGAACAACAGGCGCATACGCAACCTGCCAACCACGTTAGGCAGCAACACACTTTACCAATACAAAACTCCGAAACGATGTGCTTTGCACCTGTAAATCCAAAAGATATGCGAGTTTTGTGTTTATGTTGTAATCTACAAAATGAGAAACGTTTTTCCATTTTGCTATATTTGGGAGGGTATCAAGGGCTGACAGAAATATTTCAACTATGGTTATTGTCCGATGGTCTACAATTTTTTTTAAAGAATGATTTACAATAGTGTGTAATGCTCGCTCGGGGCCAACTACTATTCTCGAATTGTGTAGAAACAGCAGAGAAGAATGCTACGTAAAGAATTCTTTACGTAGCATTTAAACTTGTGGAAATTTTTTTAATGTCCTCTGGCAATGTGTTCCGGATTTTTAACTACACAATGAAGAAATCGTGATTGATAATTTTTTATAGAACGATTGACGATTTTAATTTTTCAATTCATACATTAACGTAAGTTTTGAATTTTTACAATTCGTTCATAATATATTGGCGTGATGTGCACACAACATCTTTGGACGCTCATTTATACGACACAGAGACATATTTATCACCTGCGTAATTCTGCAATAATTATCGGAAAACGGGGTTTAACCTCCCTTTTCTCATTCTACGCCTTCTTAATGTATGATGTGTACTTCAAGCTCATATTCACAGTAGGATGCACACCGAGTGTTCCTTAATGCAACGATCATGTTAACATTCTCTGAGTGCACGAAGAATGTTACGTTAGCTTCATCGTATTTCATTCATAATACTCCATGTTATGATTAACTTCTTCTGTGAAAAGTTGTTACGCAAGTGAAAATTGTTATGCATGTGTAAACAATACTTCTTGTCTAATATTCGTCAAAGATTTATTTCCCATCGAGATGACTTAGATGCATATTCGAGTTGCAATTCATTTCACTACACAATTGTTAATGATGGTTTTCACGTAAAAAATAAAATGGCTATTTCATTATACTTGTACTATATAGTACTTCGCTTCTACACGTGTTCAGGTGATTCATATTTTAATTTTAACAAAATCTTTTTTTATTCTTTGTCCAAAATCTTTCAGATTGCACATTCATATATTCAATGAGAATGTATTCATATGAATTATATTTCTATAACTTGTTTTTATTTTCGGCATGCATTAATGCCTGCGGTGCCTTCCTTTGAAGGTTCCAAGTTAACGCACCTTTGAGTGTCTTAGACTAATTTTTTAGAAGACAATGACAGTAGTCATTCTTTCAGGACCTCCGTTCTCACATTAATTGTAACGATATTTTGTAAAGATTTTTTAAAACACAGCCATACGTATTACTTAACTCCGTAGAATTTCAAGTATATCACGACAAACGTAATCCTCACTACAAATACGACATTCGTTTAGATTTGTTTTGTTTAAAATATTCTAACCACAACCTTGCAATCGATCGTTACCGTAATCAAAACGTGAATTCACTTATACTTCAAGTCTTCATTCTCAGTTACGAATTTCTTCCAATCTCTTCGTTTCCCGAATAACTTCGTTTGTCTGTACAGTTCCTACACCCGCCTACCATAACGGCCATACATGTAGATTGTTTTATTCTTCTCTTCAAAACCCACAATTCAGCCACCTATTAGCCAGTCCATTCTCCATTCAGTTAACTTTGTATTGTCGAAGTAACCGAGAAGGTGTAGATCACATGCAATAATTTTCATCAAAGCGTCCGTCATGTATTCATTTGACCAACATGCATATTTAATGTGACATCTTTCAAACCATTTCAGATACTTTATGAGGCGCAGGAATCTTATTTCATTAATACATTATTTTTTGTTCTCCTCTTACTACCGATACTAAATTTCTTACGATGCCAGCAATGAACATTCCCCTCCCTCTCTCTCTCTCTCTCTCCAATCTACTTCCCATTCCAGATATGCCCACAACAATGCACCATTATTCCCTGAGTTGGCGGCGTTTCGGCTTGCAACTCTGGGAAGGGGTTGTAATAACTTAATATCTTCTCTTAACATTGCGATTTATAGTTATAGGTCCTAGTAATGGGTGTGGTACGATAAGTAAAGAACACACACAGAATGTTACTTTTGAGTGAAGAAATACGTAAAACTCCGATGTATTCCATGTAAACAATATTGAATACTGCGAAAGGAAGGTAAAGATCCTAATTATGTGCACAGTTCAAGTATTGACGTTATGTATCAATGAATGATGAACTATAAATAATATCTCTACAAGAACTAAAGAAAAAATATGTTTAAATTACCTTAATAGAAAGAAGTAATAATCATCCACAAAAAGATATTTTAAACTTGTTTCTTTTTTTTTGATAACTAAAGCTTTAAAAAAGACAAGCTCATTACCAACCCGCACACTGCAATAATTAATATAATAAATAATCGCTATATAAATCAAAGAAAATAAATTGAAAATATTCAAGAAACGTGAACCAAATAGTGGTGGTATGTGTGAGACAAATACAATACGCTCCCTCTATTCCCGGTGGCTCATAGATAGCGAGCGACCTAGTTTCTTATGCCGCAACCCCGGATTCGATTCTCGGATGGGACAAAAAGTAAACCGTCTCTTTTCACTGCCATGTCCTGGCTCATATAGCTGGTTGACAAGGAGAAAACTTCTCGCAGGTAGAGAATGCCAAATGAATAGCGCAAGCGGTTACGACCTGTTTATCGCACGTATCCCATGGCCGACAGGCTGTGACGCCACGCCTTAGCCACAGACTGACGAGGCTGTAGTGTCAGACTACACACATAATTATAATTTCATTGCAAATAAAAGGCATACCATTCTTTCAGAGTCTCGTACTTGTTTTGACACATTCCCATCATAAAGTTAGTTTTTAACACCACATAATACACATTCAAATAAAACATTAATTAAAGTAGCTGAAAATAATCGAAACAACTGTATATATAATTTTCTAAATGAAATACACAAAACATGTTGATGATGAGTTCATTATGTGGAAAGAAATAAGGTGCTTTTTGCAACATAATGATGTTGCGTGATAATTTGTTATGAGGCCTTGAAATATTTTTTTAATCATACTGTGTCATATGAGTTACAGTACTAATTTTATCTATCGTTTTCGTTATTCTTGTCTGATCAAAAATATGTTGCGCATAGACCGAAAAAGAAAATACGCATCTAATAAAATTTTGCATTTCATATTATATTCTCATGATGCTATCGACTCATTATCTACACTTCTTTCGGGAATGCATTCACAACACGTCTTACAGTGTTCCCTTTGCGATTTTTGATAATTGTCGTATCTTATGCATATTAGAAACTGTAGCGTAAGAAAAGGATATACATTCATTCCAAAAATAGAAGATAAATTGACTAATTTACTTGGCTTTATGGCATCGTGCTTCAATTGATAGCTTACGACAGTACATTACTTCCCGAGAACGTTCATATTGATCATAATAATAACACTCCTTTGCATACAATTACTTTGCGATTTAAACAGGGGCTATTTCATACAGAAAAATCTCTCAGAGATTGCACGGTAAAATATAAACATTTTCATTTTTAAATATTTTACTTCCTCCTGATACCCTTCTAAATATTACAATCACAGACTTTTCAGCAAAAGCCGAAGTAAGGTGGGAGCTATGAATCAATATTCAGAAACGTTTTGGAATCTATTTCACGAAGTTCCGGTGCGCGCTGAAATTTTAAAAAACACTGCGCAGTTTCTGACCATATGAGAGGTGTCTATGGTTTTGTTAATTAGCTATGAATCCGTGGAAAATCCAAATACATCTACACTACTAATTTTCAACGCGCTGAAATTGAAACGAAACTAAGCATGCTCCGGTCATGTGAGGAGTATTTATTGTTTCCTTCTATTATCTGGTGCTCGCGGGAAAAAAAATCAAAAACACTATATTTTACTGAAAACTGCAAATTTTTATTGGGTTATTTCACAAACTCTCAAAATGCGAGTACGCAATGAATTCTCATATTGAGCACGCCACTGCTCACGGCCTCGGTGGGTTAACGGATAGTTTACTGGACTCTGAACTCCCAGAGAGCAGGATCGATCCTATGCGTGGAATTTTGAAGGTCGGAGAATCTACTGGCCATGGCGTGTTCGTGGCATGTTAAAAAACCGTTGCAGATACCCCGCAAAATTAAATTCCTCCAGCAATGTTCCGTCTTAAAGATATCTCACATTCTCGGAGAGGAATTTTTAATGAAAGCAAATAATAGATAATTATTTTTAATAACATTAATGAAATAATTTTAAAAATAATTAACAGTTAATTTGTTACTTTTCTACAAAAATTTCCCCCTTTAATGCATTTTCTAATATTATTCATGCTACCATAGCGTTTCACTTTAAAGGAACAGGAAGTATTATTCCAATATTATTATAACATATAATATTATATCATGCACATATCAAAAAAATTAGTCGTTTTCCGGCGCACGATTACATATACACGATGTACTTTGTAAGACGAGAAAGTAAAAATTAATGAGAATATTTCAGATTGTCCAGTGTTTTATAATGCATGATAAAGAATTTAGAAACTATATTTATTTATTTATTTATTTATTTATTTATTTTACGTCAAAAAAAGTTAAAAACTACGTATGGCGTGCTATGGGGAAAAGTGAATTGTGTGCACATTTTCAAGATTCTGTGATCCTTACACTAAGTCATATACTACTTAAATTTTTTAATTTTGAAAGGGAGAAAAAAAACTCCCATGTAATAAAATCTATTTTCAAGAATAAAAAGGCAATACATTTTCGCTCTTATCCATGTTTTCCTACAGAATAATATTTCCTGGCGCGACAACATGGAAACGATAATTTGAATAATTGTATTTCCCACTGAATTC
This sequence comes from Teleogryllus oceanicus, assembly GCA_964035755.1. NCBI lineage: Eukaryota > Metazoa > Arthropoda > Insecta > Orthoptera > Gryllidae > Teleogryllus > Teleogryllus oceanicus. The sequence continues at coordinate 53,793,929 of CAXIVR010000001.1, read as the reverse complement.
TAGAAGACGTGCACAGAAATGAAGTTACATTTAGGTCCAGAAGCAAAACAAGAGGCCGTCTCAGCATTTGCTCAATGGATCAGGGAAACCGGACGAAAAACCTGATCGAGATGGGGGTCATTGACCCGGAATCTGCAATACAATACTTGTTACAGGTTGTTTATACACATTTACACAGTTCAAATGGTAAATAATGCATTACGTATCATTGTTAAAATTAATATTACTTTTCTTGTGATGCTCAGTATAGTCACTAATTGCATAGAAACAGTTATGCAGCAGAAACGATTTCACTTGGGATTTAAACTTTTCTATTGAATTTAATCGTTTAATGTCATCTGGCAAAGTGTTGTAAAATAATGTGCATGTATTGTATGTGAATTTTTTGTAATGAGCTGTTGATACTGTCACCAGATGAATATGATTTCTACGTCGAGTGTTATAGTAATAGTCATAAGCATTTTCTGAAAATATATTCCCGCCATTAAACAAGTCATTTTTGACAAAAACCACTGATTCATAAATAAACAGACACGGTAATGGTAAAATTCCTAGATTAATGAAGAGAGGCTTACATGAATCACGTGGGTGAGATTTGGTTATTATTCGTACAATTCGTTTTTGTAATCTAAAAGTCTGGGAGCTATAAGATGTACTTCCCCAGAATATTATGCCATATCTCAGGTAGGAATGAACATTCGCGAAATATACACAACGAATAGTATGAAGACTGAGTGAATTTGCAAAAATTCTGAACGCGTAGCATAATGAACTTAATTTTTATGTTCAGTTCATTTAAATGGACGTTCCATTTAAGGTTTGACTGAATTGAGAGACCTACAAATTGTTTTGCCTTAACATCAGTCAATGGTACACCGTTCATTTTCAATGAAGCAGAGAATTGTTTATTTGAAATGGAAAACTGCATTAAAACCGTTTTCTTTTCGTTTATTATTAATTTGTTATTTCAAAACCAATTTGGAACATCTGATATTGTACTATTCACGGTTTCTTTATTGCAAAGAATGTTTGTATCATTTGCAAAGAGAACGGTTCTTCCGTTTCGAATCGTCGAGGGTATATCGTTTACGTAAAGTAGGAACAGAATAGGGCCTAAAATCGATCCTTGAGAAACTCCACGTGCAATGAGCAAAGAGTCGGAAAGGTGCGTACGTAATGTTGCATCATTCCAGTAAGGTATTTCGACTCTCTGAGATCGTTGTTTAAGGTACGAACATAATCAATCTAGAGCAATACCACGGATTCCATATGAAGGTAATTTTGAAAGTAAAATGTCATGATCAATGACGTCAAAAGCTTTTGAAAAATTTTAAAATAATCCAAGGTGCCTCGTTTAGATCCAATGATGAGGCGACATATTTAAGAAAAGAAAATATAGCTGTTATAGTTGATTTTGAATTTCTAAATCCATGTTGGCAATCTGAAAGCGCGTCGAGTTTACTGAGAAAGGTTTCCATTCGTACGTAAAAAAGTCTCTAATATTTTTGAAAAAACTGATAGAAGAGATATGCGCGGATGATTTTGAATTTAATTTTTGTTCCCTTGTTTGAAGACCGGCTTAATCTTAGTTGTTTTGAAAATATCAGACGCATATGGATGCATTAAATATGTGAGTTAACGCGTGTTTAATGGCAGGCGCACAGTCTTTAACGAACAATCCGGAAGTTCATCTAAACCGGCTGAATATTTACATTTTACTTTACCGATTATTTTGAGAATTTCATAGGAAGAAGTTTCGGAAACGAACATCGTGTCTAAAATTTTGGGGGAAATGTCTGATATTGAATTTTGTGGCTGAAGACCCTTAGTGAGATCGGCAGCAATTTTCGAAAAGTATTAGTTAAAGAGACTAGCCAGTTTTGCCGGATTACTCCCTAGCCGAATCCCTGGCCGACCGCTTTCGTTCCGTTAACCTTCCTACTTCCTGGCCAGGTAAACCTTAACTACTAAAACACCCGCTCACTTCACCCAGTACAATAACAAACCTGGACGACGGAAGACGAGACGCGACACTTAATAACAGCAAAGCCCCCGGATCTGATGGAGTTCTTCCTTCCCAACTCAAACACCAAAAACACCATCCGTCTCCTCACTCTAATCCTCAACTCCTGTCTTAAAGTCTTATACTTCCCCACTCCCTAGAAGATCGCCCGCGTCTCCATGATACCCAAACCTGGCAAGGACCATTGGCACCCATCCAATTGCTGCCCCATCAGTCTCCTCCCCATCATTGGCCAAATCCTGGAAAAAACATCCTTCTCTGACTCACTCCTATCCTCGATCCCATAATCCTCCCAACCCAATTTGGTGTCCATGAGGGCCTCTCCACGGCCCTCCAATCCCTCAATTTAGCTATTTCTATCGCCACCCCCTTCCAAATCCCCAATGAAATACCTACAATCCTCACCGATCTCACCCAGGTTTTTGACACCGTATTCCACAAAATATTTCTGATGAAATTTTGCCCCCACGCTCCTAATCACCTAAAGAATTTGTCCGGAAAGTAATGTTAATGACTTCAGAACAAAGAATTTATTGATGGGATCGGTACAGTCTCGTAATACTCTTCAAAGTACATCTCTCCTGCTTCTGTACATCGCTGCCAGCGTGATTTCCATGCATCAAAGGCGGTGCAAAAGTCCACCTCCAGGATTGTCCTCAAGGCGCGCGTTGTGGCCGCCCTAATGTTGTCGACCGACCTCAAATGCTTCCCTTTCATCGACGTTTTCAGTCGTGGGACTAAAAACAATATCTGGGGGCGACGTCCGGTTTGTAGGGAGGTTGTGGGATTGTTGTGACGCCTGTCTTGGCGAGGTAGTCGCTTACAACACAGCTGGTTCCAGTCCGTGGCGATGTTGGGTTGGACGCGTTGGACCCAAAGTTTCAACCTCTTGAGCATCTGGGCGTAAAATTTGCTTGTGACTGTTGTGCCTGGTGGTACGAAGTCGTGACGTACGATCCCTCGGATATTGGAAAATACAATCAGCATTGATTGGATTTTGACAACCTGGCCTTTTGGGGCGAGGGGACGTTGACGTGTGCCACTCGGCACTTGCCTTTTCGTTTCGAGGTCGTATTCAAACATTCAACACTCGTTTCTAGTTATAATATTCTTTAAAAATTTTGGGTCTACTTCACACGTTTACAGAAGTTCCCGGTACACTTCCATCTGACGCGATTGTTGATCGTCGGTTAACACTTTCGGGACCAACTTTGCACACACTTTCTGCATCTCCAAATTTTCCGACACAATCTCGTGAACGTTCGTTTTCGAAATATTTAATTTTCTGCAATTAAACTTACGCTTAAACGACTATCAGTATTCAATAGGTCCTCAACTCGAGTCACATTTTCGATCGGCGTTCGTCGTCGATGGCCTTCCAGAGCGTCCTTCGTTATCAATGTCTTCCCGACTTTCAGTAAAAGCCTTGTGCCATCGATAAACTTGCCCTTCCGACAGACAATTTCCGACAGGCCGTGTTTAGCATTGGAACGATCTCAGAAGCTTATTTGTTGGGGTTGAAATGTGAGGGTGTTGGATGATATGAGGAGTAGGGCTGTGGAGGTAGGATTTTCGCGCACAGCCTTGATGATCTTTTGTACGGAGTTAGTGCTGCATTTGTTGTTTATTAAGTTGTATTTGTGTGTCTCGTAGTGTTTAAGTAACGCGTGTAGTGTTTTCTGTGTCCGTTCTGTCTTGCCTTCGTCTCGTCTGTATTTGTAATAGAAACTTTGTAATCGTCGTTTGCGTCTTATTGTTTGTATTACTGCGTCTGGGAGGGTTGGGTGGAGATTTTTGAAATAGTTGTTGTATTTCTTATAAGCCTATTTTATGTGGTGGTTAAGGAGGTGGATAGATTTATCAATGTCATCTGGGGATTGGATATGGGAAGGGGTTTGGATTTTCTTGGAAAGAGTATAGTGAAGGATTTCCAGTCTGTTGCTGGAATGGGAGCGGTTTGGATGTCAGGTATGGTGAGGTAGATGTGGAGTAGAAGACAATAGGGAGGTGGTCTGAGGAGTGGAAAAAGTCGTATTTGTGATAGGGTGTGGAGAATTGATGTTAGAGGTGTGAAGGATTAAGTCGAGTATGTCGTGGGGATTGTCGTTATGTAAGTGGGTAGGTTCCGGGTGCTGTTAAGTAGGATCGTGGGATCATCGATAAAAGTGTCTAGTACAAGTCCAGTTTTGTTTGTTCTGCAGACTTACGTTTTAGATTTGCTATTTAGGTCCTTAGCAAGGGTGAAAGAATAAGGGAGGTTGAGGAGGATATTGAGGTCAGAGAAGGGAAGTGGGATGCGGAGGTAGAGATTAGGATAATGGGAGTTGCTGGGATACCAATCTGTATGGCTGTGCACTCGACGGTAGAGGTGTGGGGTAGTTGAAATGGTGCATGAGGCATGAATTTTGGATTACAATGGCCGTGACCCCGTTTGGTGATGAGGTTCTGTCGCTGCGATGAGGTATGTTGTTGGTGATGGTAAAAAATGAATGTTGGATTTTAAAACTGTTTCTTGTAGAAAAAGTATTCCGATGGAGTAGTCTTTGAGGAATTGGGAGAGGAGAGGTTTCTTCTGGTTGATACCGCCTTGTGCCTTCCACGTTGTAAGGCGGGAGGAAGCGGAGTTTGGGAGCAATGGGAGATGATTTCAATGATTGTCATGCCTGCAGTGAGGAGTTTGGCGAGGCTGTCCTCTAGGACTCGTAGGATATCTAGGAGTGGTTTGATAATTGCAATTTATTCTTTAGGTTGAAGGATTTTAAGAGGAAGATAGGTCTTTAAGGTCATGGGTTGAGGAGTTTTGCTGATGGTCGTTTTGAAAGTTGTTTTAGTTAGGTGAGGGCTACTGAGTAGATTGGGATTGGGATTACTGGTGTAGTATTGGGAAGGTTCAGGAGCTGAATTCTAGGGGATTTTGGGGGTTATGTTTTTGTAATTGGGTTCTTCGGGTTTCGCAGTATTTTACAATGTATTGACAGGAAGGCTGGGTGGTTCTGGTGACTGTTAATGCATTTTGAATGAAATTTTGGGTTTGGGAGTGGGGGCAGGTTTCTGTGGGATGGCATTGGGTGCAGTAGGCGCAAACTGTTGGTCGTCTGCAGTCGTTTTTATTCTGTGTTTTAGTGTTTCGTTTCTTACTGCTGCGGCACTGAGGTACGCGGTCAGTGGTCTTGTAGTCTTGTATGTTTATTTTGTAGTAGTCTATGTAGTTAAGTCCGCTTCTGATCGTGTTTATGTCCCCCGTGGGTACCTCAAGTGTGCAGGTTCCGATTGGCGCCAGTTGTCCGTCTTCGTCACGTTTTTTTTCATTTCCGAAAGGTAGAAGTAGTTGATTTTTTTTGTTTTGTCAAGGAGTCTTTGATGCAGTCGAGGACGTAGTTGGGTGGTAATCCTTCAATAACAATTTTGTCTCCAATTTCCTCCGTGACTCTGATTAGTGGCAATTACTTGTAACAAAGAATAGTGGTTTTAGTCTAGGGTCCGTCCGTATTTGGTCGAGTCTCTTTCGTATCTTATGGTTGACCGTCACTGACAAAGGTTGAATAAAGAACAACGAAACGTCCGTCTATCTATCCATTAGTTTATCCGTCTGCCTATTCGTCTGTTCACTCGCGCATCCGTGTGTCTATCCATCTATCCGGCCGGCCGGCCGTCTATCCGTCTGCAGTCAACACTAGCGACTAAACCAGTCAGATGATTTTCTCCCAAATTAGTTTTCTAAAAAAATTGACATTTCCCTATTGATCTGGTCGAACTGGAGACCCAGAGAATAAAAAAAATATATTTTGATTTAGGGAATTCCTTTACATGAAGCCTTATCAACATTTTCAAAATTTTCTCAACTTTGTTTTTGAAGCGTCGACAAAGTTGAGTTTAGCTGTGAGGCTGGATATGTAGGGGCAACCTGAATGACGTGCTAAACCTAACTACCTGAGTGCAAATCGTAGCGTGGAAAAAAATTGCTGGTTGGAAACACTTTAGCAGGGTCAAGTGGTACTCATATACCCGTGTTAATAGCAACTCGTCTATTACTAACACCTCACTCATCTCCGCTGAAAGGTAAACTATCTAAAATTTCAGAAAACTTTAAGTAACGAAATACCTGAATTCATAATTTTATATCAACCATTAGAAATGGAGCAGGCAGTTTCAACATTCAACACAATAATTGACGCCACCCTCCAATCCACTCAAATAAATCATGCACAATTCTAAAACTACATAATCAGGACAAATTACCACCTGTAATTCTAAATAGTATACAAATTAAAAACAAAACATAAAGGCTGTGGACAATTACTGGAAACCCTGATTAAAAAATCGAACTTAGTATAATCACGACTGTAAAAACAGAATAATTGGATTGGCAATTCACAAAAAAAATACGAAAACAGAAAACAATAATAGACCCTGTCAATCCGTCATCTGGTAAATCTTACATTGTAATGGAAATAGCCGAAGAGTTGGCCCAACAATAGCCAAATAAGCTGGTACCCCTCAAATAAAACGATAAGATATCATAGATTAAACATTAACACATGTCTTACTTTCAAACAACAAATCTATATCAATATTTATCAAGTCAAACATAAATTACACCAACTCAAACCTCGTGTAAACTGAAATAGCCATCTGCCATACAGAACTGCTCTGATATTATTCAAAACTATTGTAAACCTCCCGCTGCTGTACGCCTGTCCAATATGGTTGAATGCATCCACAAAAAACCTTAACAAAATGCAAATCATCCAAAGTCAATATTAAAAGACAATAACATATTCATCATGATATATTACAAATAACCAACTACAAAAAGGATTGGACCTACAGTAACTAGACCTCTTACATCACATACCCCTCCTTACACTTTTATGTAAACCTTACGCAAATACCATCACTACCCGAATTCATGTTGCGCAGAAACTCAATCCACAAGACAAGAATTAAAAACAAATATTTATTTATTTATTTTACGTCAAAAACAGTTAAAACTGCGTATGACGTGCTACGGGCAGAAGTGAATTCTGTGCACATTTTCAAAATTCTCTGATTCCTACATTAAGTCATATACTACATGAATTGTGAATTTAAAAAAAAGCTCTCATGTAATAAAATCTATTTTCAGGGATAAATAAGCAATAAATTTTGCGCTCTTATCCATGATGTCCTTCGTCAAGGAATGATACTTCCTGCCGCAACAACATGGAAACGATAATTTGAATAACTATATTTCCCAATGAATTCTAGAATACGTGCACAGATTTCCAGTTTCGTCCAGTTTCCCTGATCTATTGAGCAAATGCTGAGATGGCCCCTTGTTTTGGTTCTGGACATAAATATAACTTCATTTTCTGTGCACGTCTTCTAGAATTCAGTGGGAAATACAATTATTCAAATTATCGTTTCCATGTTGTCGCGGCAGGAAGAATTATTCCGATGCACAACATGATAAGAGCCAAAATTTATTGCTTATTTATCGTTGAAAATAGATCTTATAACATTGGAGTTTTTTTCTCCCTTTCAAAATTCAAAATTTAAGTAGTATATGACTTAGTGCAGGGATCACAGAATTTTGAAAATGTGCACACAATTCACTTTTCTCCACAGCACGTCATACGCAGTTTTTAACTGATTTTTACGTAAAATAAATAAAAATAAATAAAGAAAGAAAGAAAGAAATAAAAGAAAGAGACAATAAAACTAAAAAAAGGATCAAGTGGTATTGCGTAGCCGTTAGAAATAATACAAGAAAGTATGTATCGTTGTAGCTCCACTAGTTTTATGAAGTTTCGTATTCCTATGCAGTACAGAGAATTTAAAAAAATTACAGTAGTGAAACTGCTTCTATAATTTTAGAATGACGGATAAGATCAGTATTGAAAAAGAAACAAATTCAAAAGACGGTAATTGAGTTGGGTATGGAAGATGATGAATTAGAGAAATACTATAACCTGGACAAAATTGTGGGATTCGTATGACAATAATCTTGATCCTAATTCTTGCCGAAAGATTATAAACACAAATTTACGTCGTTTTACTATAATAATCGTCATATCCATCCGTCGCACACTGGAAAACTGTCCATGTTTCGTCGTTTCCGATATCGTACGTAAGTTTAAAGTTAGATTTACCGGTGTGCAACTTGTCATGCCACTGAGGTGCCCACTGAGAGTTTTTGAGAGAGGTCCTTGGCGAATTACTGCGTGATTGCGCGGAGCAAGCCCTGCTAATATTACGTGTACACTTCTGGTCTGTGAGAGAAGTCTAGTGAACATCTGATCAGTGAATGTCTGATCTGTACAAAGTATGTTCAAAATCTGTTTTGATTGTGTATCTCTCGGTTGCTTTCTGGAGTCTTAACTATTCATGCTCATCACAACTGAATTTAGAAAAAATGTAAATTCGCAGAGTTCGGCATGGTAACGTGAAGTCACGTGGAGATATCAGGAACCGAAGTCGTAATTACGGGAATCAGTTTGAATCTACGTATCAACAGAGATTCGTGGAGGAGAACATAATGAATTCATAGAAGAGTTGAGTGACGAAGAGGATGCGAGGTCTGGGCTGGAAATTGCACGAAGAGGATGAGAAAGACAAAATCAAAGTTTGAACACTGTACCCCCTCCCCCGCGATCATGGTAACGAAACTGGGCACGCGCCGTAATGCTCTGTCGCACATGCCTGAATGCTTTAGCAGTGAGGAGAGCCACAACCGCGTGAGAACGCTCGGTCATGTCCTGCGCATCGTTCTGCCTGTCGTCCGGTGGAGTCGCATGCACATATTGACGTAACCTCAGGAGAAGAATACTTGAACAATAGCTGGGGCGATCATAACGGCAAAGCTACGGGGGCCGTTACGCCGAATCCAGCAACCCGCGAAGTACGCGTCGAGGTGAGCGATAAGGGAACGCCTCCAGGTTGTGTTTCGTTTTCGCGGCAACACAGTAATAACCTGGTGTGGCGCGCCACCTGTTCTGTTCCAGTAGAACCTCATGTAATGTTTCCGTATGGTTCCGCAGAGACGTTAATCGTGTTTATGGCGTTGTTCAAAAGCTGCCGCCATCAATAAAATTAGCGTTGGTCCCTCTAGGTATGATGCATACGATGGTACCTTTCGCGATCGGGTATAGTAATGTCATTTACTATAATGTACCTCGTTTCTGTTGAAGAAACAGTAATGAACTAGTTGACAATAAAAATCTAATCTAAAGATATTAATAATAGTGTGAGTTAGCTGCTAATTCTTTCTTATTATTATTATATTATTACATTATTATTATTATTATTATTATTATTATTATTATTATTATTATTATTGTGTTTTCATGTTATGGAAATTTTGGGGGATTTTTTTCTCACTATTAGTGTAAATGACGGAAGACGTGTTGGTAGGTTTTGTGCAAGATTTAAGTTGAGACGGTACGGTAACAACATTTTCAATTATCGAAAACATTTTAAGCCAATAAACAAAAACCCTAGTTAGCACGAACTCGCTAAACGCGAATTTCACCGTAACACCAACAAATCGTCGGTCCCAGGAAGGAATGATGGTAATATGGACATTTATAATACTCAGATATCACGAATTTTATAACACGAACCCCGATTATTTCGGTACCTTGGAATTCGTGTTAAAGAGGGACTACTGTATATAGCGGGTGTCCCACCAACTATGAACCACCCCCATAACTTCTAAACGGTTCAGGATATTGAAATGCAGTTTTCGCTGAACAATGCAGAATCATGGGGTAAGTAACGTGCCGTAGAGAAATTGTCTATATTTTTAATTTTCGAGAAATTTAATCATATTTGATTTTTTAAATGGAACTATATAGTTTTCTCACCAGCAATGAATAGATCATGAAAATAGGAATAAAATGATGTATCATATGTTCATATTTTGAAAGAAATGTGAGTATAAAATTAGATTTTCTGGCATGAGATTTTCAAGTAAACGTGCAGTCTTAACAACAGTCGCCGTTGGGGAAGGTGGCCTTCGTTGCGCCGATACGGTTTCGTGGAGAGAGGAGTGTGAGAGGGGTGGCCGTGCAGGATGAAAATAAACTGCAGCAATTCATGATCTCGATATGAAAATCCTGTGAAAAAACATCAATTTTAACAATCAAAATAAGAGATATTTTCCTATTTGTTCATCTGAACTGAACTTTTCTTTTTCTGAAATTCCAAATCAACGGTTTTCAAACTTACAGGAATGGAGCTCAGTGCAGAAACAAGCCTTCATTTTGAAAGATCGGAAGCGAATGAATGCTTCAAGATTTTCATTGTAATACCTCGATTCAAATAATAAATAGGTAAACATTTTCTCTTATTATTTACAGTTAATGACCTATCTATTTAAACATGTGCCAAAAGAATAAAGCAATAAAAATTTTGAAAAGCTCTTGACAGTTGTATCAGTGTAAAGTTACCAAACTTCAACAAAAATGCCTATCTTCAGTCACTACTGCTAATACTGAGTAGAGTGTTTCTAACTTCATAACGCCAAGTGCTGCCACAAACTTGAAAATCCACGGCAGAATACGGAAGTGAACTGCTTTCTTTTCTATTTATCAACAGCTGTCGTATGGTTGCAATGTGGACGAGCGATCATTTTATTTAAAAATGAAATTTAACAACGAAGTGACGGCAGTTGGTTTCTTGTTCAGTTTACAAATGATATTATTATCATCTTCCTTACGCTACCAATATTTTATATCGCTCTTTGGAACGATCGATGTTTTGAAATTTCAGTTGGTTAATCCAGACAGTAAGTTAAATCCAGACAGTAAGTTTCAGAAAACCTTATCAAAAGCGGTTAAGCTGTGTCCGAGAATAGGCCGGACAGACAAACGACAGGCAAAGAATCAATGAAAAAAATATAATACATTTTATTGCACGTAAATAACCATATGAAAATATAAAAAATGCAGCTACACTTAAATCATAGAGTCACTCCAATTTTATTTATATAAATTTGAAAAGATCAAAAGTCCGGCTCTGGTGAAGGTGCGGAAAACACAAAATATAGACTGAAAACATACAGGAAGGCAAAGCAGATAAAATATTTAAGGTGCATTTACTACAAGAAGAGAACATAAGGAATCCATATAAGTACAGACTGACACAACTGTTCAAAGAAATACCCACTAGCCAAAACATAATGCCATAACATGGATAAATCTTTAAATGCCATCAACCATGTAGCTAAGGATTGATTGATTGATTTTTCGTGTTTCCGGGCGCGTCAACTGCTTTGGTCATTAGTCCCGTTAGTGTAGTGCATGTTTTCCCGGAAGAGAGCGGTTATCTTCCCCCGCTGGATGGCGAGATCCGGCGCCGACCTACTGCCGACTAGTGGGGTTTCCTCCTAACCAGGACTCTCCCACCAGCGGGGCACCGCCCCAGCCAGGACAAGCTCTAAGCTCCCGACAGGTCTCACGGAATGTGTGGTAGTGTAGTGCATGTTAGTGTAAGAGTGTGTATGTAAGGGGAGAGGATAGGACAAGGAACAGGAAGGACAGATCGCGCGCGGTCCGTGGCCCGTTTGGTAGAGTACTGCTCCGGCATTCGCCTGGTATTGATAGGAGAAACCACGGAAAACTACCCATCAGAGCAGCCGCCCGCTACAATTCTTCTCCAGACAGCGACTGTATTCGACCTAGCTGGAAAGGTAGTGTCGAAAATCTTGCCGCCGTCAGGACTCGAACCTAGGACCTCCCGGTCAGAGGCGCCGCAGTGACATCAGTTGATGCACTGAGCTACCGCTCCCGGTTGTAGTGCTAAGTGCTAAGTGAAAAAAATGTTTGAAAATTTGGAATGAAGAGATACAAAAAGCCATTAAAGATTGATTTCTGTTGTAAATATTCACTGTAAATCTTTCTCTTTAGAAAGATTTACAGTGAATATTTACAACAGAAATCAACAGACGCCAAGGAACAATACCATAAAATCAGGAATGAAAAAAAGCGATAGTAAGAACAGCACGTGGGATATCATAACATACGTTCATAAGGAAAGTGGAACATAATGTCCATGGGAGGCAAAACAAATAGCATTGAAATAATTGAAACATCTAAATAGAGAAAAGAGAGGTACTGGGAACCTTTCTGTAATATCAACATCGAACAACATCCACGATGGAGGAATCCTTTGAGAATGCTTCATCTTTTCAAAATGTGATGGGATAATTATGAAGTACTAGATGAATGGAAAACAGCAAAACCATTTGTATATTTAAGACAGGAGAAAGATGAAATACACCCAACTACAGAAGTATCAATATTCTGAATTCAGCCTCCACATTTTACACAAAAATAGTTATGGAAAGAACTCGAAGTATCTCCGATACAATTTTAATAGAAAAACAAGCAGACTTCCGCAACGGAAGATCATAAACATACCATGTTTTTTAATAAAAACAGAAAATACAAAAGAGACGATAATTCAATTTAGAAACACACCTACCCTTTGGGTACTTTGCACAAGCATTTGATAGGAACCGAAAAGATAAGCCATGAAATGAATGGGATAAACGAGGATTCCCTAAACTTTTGATCTATGTCTCAAAAAGTCTGTTTAATAAGGCCAAAATTATAATTAACGCTGGTAAAATACTGACATCTGAAATGAAGGAATGAAATAAGGACACACTACGCCACCAACTCTATTCAACATCTAGATAGATGATATGATTCGAGAATAGAAAAGAGACCCCATCGGACCCCATCAGGAATGAAAATAGGGCCGAGCAGTAAGTAATCAAACAAGACAGCGGAGACAAGTTGCAAATTGTGCTACTCAGGCTCAACGAACTAACCTACAACCTGAAAATGTCCATAACATAAACCAAAACAATGAAATTTTCAACGTATTGATTCAATAAGAACAAAAATCGTCCTAACGAACAAACCAACAAAATAGATATCTCATTTCCAATATTTGTGCTGTAACATATCTTATGAAGAAGACTAAAATATTAAGAATAATATTAATATATATCAACAAATATGTGGCACAATTAGAAGAACTCTTATGAGTTAAAGCCAGAATATGGAAAGAAACAAAGTTTAAATTTTACAAGTTCATGTCAGTTCCCATCTTACTATATGGAGCGGAAACCTGGATGCTCAGAAATAAATATCTTAAATAGCTAGAAGGCTCAGAAATGAAGTTACTTAGATTGGTTAAAGGTTGAACCAGAGAAGACGGAATACGAAATGAAATCAGGAAAGAATTAGGGTTGTAAACAATAACCGACAAGGCAATTCACCCTAAGGAAAAATGAAGAAAGCAAGTATGTCACCAGAAAGGTATCCAAAACAACCAATGGAGTATAATCCACTTGGCAAAAGAAGTGTGGGAAGACCGAGGAATAGGTGGTGAGATCGCGACATAGCTCAGACCTAAGATCAGAAGAAGATTTGAAAAGCAATTGCATTTAATACAATTAATTATGGGCAGAATAATTTTTACTTTCTTGCACTTACCTCATAAGAAGAGAAAGTATCGTAATCATGCGCTGGAAAACTGCGAATTTTCGACAGGAAAATTCTTGTTGCTGGGACCTGGTAACGAGAAAATCTTGTTCTTATATATTGCAAATCACATTCTCTAACACGTAGTGTAGCCAAAAACCATGATTTGTGGGTCTTTGATACAAAAATATTGATTGAAGACAAAACATGTCTATCTGTCTGTCTGTAGTGAACTCTAGCTCCAAAACACTTCAGCCGATTTTCTCCAAAATTGATATTCCCCGATCAATCTGAACGAACTTCAGGCTTCGGGAATTTCAAATGGATATTTTGATTTCGAGGGTAATGTAAAGTATATGAAGCTTAAAAAAAACATTTTCAATTTCAGGCCGCGTAGGAGAAAGGGGCACGTCTCCCTTCCTTACAATTTGTTGTTTTTTTTTTTTTTTTTCGAAAATTGCAAAAGTGCAATTTGCTTAAATTAAATCTGTTCTTGGAAATTGAAGAGAGGTTTTTTTCAAAACCAGAGAAATGTAAAGGAAATATAATATAGATTACACATCTTTTAAGCATCTTTTGACCCATTTCATCATTCCTCATATCGAGCTTTATCAAAACTTAACAAATCCTATAATAAACTTTAGCTTTAAGCATTAAAAATTTCAAGATTCTAGAAAAACCGATATGAATGCATTCTCAACATTTTCTTTACGAACGACTCTTTGTTGCATTTATCGAGTTTTGAAAAAACGCTCCACAATTTGATCTTTAAATAATGTCATGTAATTTTTTTGATAATGTGAATAGTTTTCGTGTAATTTTAAGTGAATTTTAAGTGAACAATTTTGAAAATGTTCGAAAAGCTTCATGTAAAGAACCCCCAAAAATAAAATATCGGTTTCAAATTCATGGGACCGCGACATCAGTCAGATCGATTAGCGAATATCAATTTTGAAGAAAATCGGCTGAACGGTTTAGCCGCTAGCGTTGTCCACAGACGGACGGTCGGGTAGACAGACAGACGTGGACGGACGGGCAGACAGACGTTTCGCCATCATTCGATTTTTCGGTATGAAGAACGAAGAAAACATGGATTCTGGCTACACTATGTGTTAGAGGATTTTTTCTCTAAGACCGAGTAATGCGGTAAAAAGTGCCCCTAAACCAAATCGATAATTGTGATGCTCATATAAAAGACAACATATGAAAGACAAAAAATAACGTAGATGCCTAAAACCAGCCTGCTAGGGCAATCCGTTGCAGAGATACAACGAGAAACGTGTTATCAAGTTTCCTTTTTTCTCAGTTGCAAATTATTGACGATATACCACAGAGGTGCTGCTGGAGTTTTGAATCGAAGATCTATGAATTCTTAGACAGATAGTACGTTCTACTAAATAATAGTTCTGTGTGTGTGTTTATTTAGAAAACGTTCCTAAATTTAGCTGGTTATTCTTGTTATACTATACAAGAGGTGTCAGGATACTCTACACGTATTGTAATGTACAGAAACTGGGACGATTTGAAAGAAATCTGCAATAAATAATAATAATAACAATAACAATAATAATAACAATAATAATAATAATAATAATAATAATAATAATAACAATAATAAAATGAAAACTGGCTTTGTTTCTTGCTTAGTAGATAAAATCTCTTAGGTGAAAAATTCTTAGGTTTGCTAAATGAGAAAATGCTTTTCACACATTGTATAGTATTCATAACATTTTTTTGAATGTTGGAAAATGATCCTTAACTGTCGTATAAAAATAACAAATTTATAAAAGGTGTTGTTATTGAAAATATACTATTAATTCTCAAAAATTCTAACATAAAATCTAAGATATTTGAAATAGTACTACTAAAAATAGTTTGGAAGCCTGATTAACGCAGTACAGCAGTAAATAGAGTTAAGAATGTATAATATTGTTAAAAATACATGAAAATAAAAAATATACATAAAATCACAACTTGTCCTTCCCGACAAACGTCGAAAAAGGAGTCAATATTGTATATGTACTCTTTTTCTGCCTTGCCGTTCTGGAAATCTACTCTAGAAGAGTAGGTCATACATGTACCAAGTTTATCAAATAAGTGTCGAAGTTTAAATTTTTTATTTAAGAGAAACTTTTCTTAGACTTGTCTATCGAAGTGTTATATGAGTTGGAAAGAAACAATAAAGGCCTGTTTTTAGGATTAGTCATTCCAGTTTTGAACGGGATTCGTCTGTAAACCATTGACTGCAATTTTCGAGTTGAAGTAGAGAAATGTCATTTCGATTGTCTTGTGGTTGAAAAATGTTGCACATTAATCAATCTGTTACGTGCTACGACGAAAACCGTCAAGATAAATAATGCAAGTATACAAAAATACTTGTGTCGGCTCGGTGGCCGAGATCGCTAAGGCAGTAGTGTCGTAGTGATCTCGGACCACAGGGTCGCGGTTCGAGTCCCGCCTCGGGCATGGTTGTATTTGTGTTCGTCCTTTCACCCTTTATAATCATCCTATCGTTTCATCCACATAGTTACCATACCGTTAACAGCAATAGTGGTTGCTAATGACCTAAGATGTTGATGCGACCTTAAATAACCAATTAAAAAAATACTTGTATCTAGAACGTATTCATTGTCTCCATAAGTACGCGGCATTTTCATGAGAAAATTGCGTAACGACATTTCAAATAAAGAAAAGCAAGTAGATGACACCTGTTTTCGGCATTTTCAAAATAAGTGGCAATCACGCTCTCTAATAACTCTCTTTTTCAAATCTAGTGCACCGTTTCTCAGCGACAGCTCAGCAAAAATAAACAACCTTTCCACTTTTATACTTGGCGAAATTAAAAATGCGAATGTGGCTACAGAGGGTGAAATGGATAACATTTCTTTCACAACTAATTGGGGAAAAATGAAGTTTCGCCGTTTCATCCCTGGATCCCTGGACACTAGTATATCATTTTACGGATATATACTTGGGTTTATGGAATTAATTTTCAGTTCGTTACTCTTATACGAGCGGTCAGCAATCTTTTACATTTTGCGGAAACCTGAATTCAGAATTTAAAATTTCATGGACTACTATTATTGGAAGGAATTGCCTATATGTTTCCATTATTCCATGTTTTATCCTAAATCCCAAGTGTCGTCTCTGAGATAGATATTTTGCAAATCACATACGCATTTACTACCACGTCAATTTGCATTATAATGTTCTTGTTATATTTTATTTTCTCCTTAAATTTTCATTAAATTAGATCAGAAAATTTAAATATCTCCACCTTTTCCCGAAACATTAAAATTATGGCAGAGAGCATCGGTGGTTCGCGGACCACCAGTTGCCAACTGCAGCTCTTATATGCGAATGATACGCAGCACGTTTCACGATGCGTTCAGCACGGAGGGACCGTTCGGAAGTGGCGTGGAAATGTTGCAAACTCGGCACTTGCACAACGAAGTATCCAGAAACGATACGAGAGAGTAGAAAATATCATTGGAATAAAACTCCAATAAAAGATGATGATAAACAGTTACGTCCACACTAAACAATGATGTTTGCGTTCGTGACTATACACACAACCCAGAGGGGCGTTGCCGTGAAACTTTTACAGTATCTGTCTGCAATATGTTGGGTACCAAGGCGGTCCGGTTGGTTTGGGGTAGGACAGTGTCACTGTCACGAGATACGTCGGATTGGGGTGGATAAGCGTAAAGGAGGAGGACGAGTGTAACACGTGAGGGCGAGCCGGGGCGAAAATGAGCGAAATGGGTAAGGATTCGCAGGAGAGGTGTGGGTAGGCGCAGGTAAGATTGGAAGGCTCAGCGCGGGGGAGACGAAGGGGGGAGCGTTGGTAGGGGGCAGGGGTGGGGGGATGAGTAGAGGACTTGGGGCTGGGGGGGGTGGAGGGTTGGGGGATGTGGAGACGTGAGAGTCGTGCACGATGAGAACGACGGCAGGACGCTTCGGAGAGGGGGGGGGGGGGAAAAAATTGGAATGCAATGTGTGGAAAGGGGGGGGCGGACTGTCATGTGACTCGTTTGATCGGGCGGGTTGAAGACGGGGCGGGCAGGGTGGGCAGAAGGGGGCGGGGGTGGAGTGGGGGGCGCGCGAAGGCGCGGCGAGGGCACCGCCTCCCTCCGCAGCGCGCGTGCCCAATTGCGGGCGGAGGAAGCCGCGACCGCTTCGGCGCGCAACGACGCTGCGTGCGCAGTATTGAGGTTAATTTCCCAACATGTTACGCGGGCACGAGCCCCGGCGTGCTGTCGCGCCGCGCCGCTGCGCACTCGGCGGTCTGTCGCGCTCTGTGGCGGGTGAGATGCACGTCAACTGTTGACTCCACTTAACGCTTTCGGCGACAAGGAAATAAACATTGTTGACGCCGCGCGAGCGAGCGCGCGCAGCCTTCCTCGAAGTCTTTGCGTCCTGCATCGCGGCTGTGACGCAGCGGGCGCACGAGCGGCGTGGGAGCACGAGGGGGCGGGGTCGAGAACCAAGGGAGGGGAAAAGGGGGCGGGGCAGGTCGAGCGTCCAGGGTGGGGCGACGAGCTATCAGCGCCGTCCGCCAGATGGCTAATATCTTTACTAACAAGTCATTATTACCATTTAACACTGCAGATTAAATATTTTCAGTCAAATACCGTGTAATGTTTGTGAATGTTTCCACAGTTTAGATTATCATTTTGTTTACAACAGAATTGTAATATAAAATGTTCAAAATTCAAAGCACTCTGTGATTATTTCTTACAGAGATAAGTTATTTCTGGATTATATGAAAATCGTCTATTTAACATCCTAAGCGTATTATTTAACTCTTCGCATATTTCAGGTTAAGAAAAGAGCAACAAAAGTACGGACTACGTGCGGTACATACATTTACCGTTAATGTATAAATTACTGGGTACCAAAGGGACGTGCAATGAAGGGAAGTGAAGAGATGTGGGTATGAAGATGGGCACAATTTACCTAATTTTTAGACTTGGTCTGTGGTTTTTTATTTTATTTTTTGCTTGTTTATTTGCATTATATCTGTTTTTTAAATTATTTATTTCTTTACGACGTTTTTATATTTATTTTTTTTTGGATCATTTTTTAACAACTTCATATAGCGACCACTGTGATTTCTTTAACTGTAGGGGAACTGAAGGAAGAACACGTATGGATAACGCGAACACACAAACATTCACGCCCGAGGCGGGATTCGAACCCGGGACCCTTCCAGCCGAGGCAACTACGACCCTTAAGCCTTATGACCTCGGCTATCCAGGTTCACGATGTTCCTCTTAACGAAAAAAACATTTTAAGGAGCTTTCTTAGATTATTATAAATTAACTTCCAGGAACTAACAAAATGTTATCAATAGAGCATCGTATACTGTAGGCATTCTCGGCACAAGTGCCAAAAGCCATTTACACAGAAAAGCCAACGGATGTCAAGCGTGTCACAATGTCACTAATCAATTAAGTTAACTTGCTCCCCCGCACGAGAGCCGAAACAAGTCATCGAGTCGTAAAATAACCAAAATGTCATTCAAATTTGAATAGTCCAAGGATGAAGCTATTCCTATACTGAGAATAAATTTCTTAACGCTCAGAGTAAATACGATGTCTTCAAACAGATGGTGCACACTTATCGACTACACAATCTCAGTAAACAACTAACTTCGCCAAGTGCATCGAGGCAAAGCAAGCGCAATGAATATAACGCGGTTAATATAGGACAGTAAATTTACAGGATACCAACTTCCGACAAAACATATATTTTTCAGAAATTAGTAAAATGATTAATAATACTGAAGGACTCGTTTATTTTGAAGATATGTAATGTTTATTAGATTGCTTCTTTAAACTATGTGTATAAAAAATACGTATATGGAAGTGGTAAAGTCTTAACCATTTCTAGCACTTTTTTAACAAACAGCTTCACCTCCCTTCACCCGAAAATCATATTTTGGTCCAAACATAAGATTGCGATAAAGACGATATGTATAAAGTCGACCGTGGCGAGGGCAATTATTCTCGTAATCTGCTATGGCCATGTCCGCGCGTGCGTGCATGCGTGCGAGTGAGCGCGGAGGGGGCAACTCGCGCCGCGCCGCGTGCTTCTGCGCGTGACGACTAGCGCGAGATCTGACGCCCTCTTTTCGTGACGCCGACGCCGCCACCGCCGGCACCGCCGCCCCCTCTCAGTCCGGAACACGAGCGGCAATCGCGATGAGCTTTCCGCCGCCTCGCTGTACAAATCTCGCGGCGATTTTCTTTTCAGAGGAGCACGGCTAACGTATGGTCTGGACGTTGCGTGGCCTGCGTGAACGGAGCGAAGGAAACGGAAACGCCGCGCTTAAGACGGCCGGCACGTAACACAGTATACACATTCTCGAAAACGTGCCACGCGCGCTTAGCGAAGCTGCCACCACGTCACGCGCTCTCCGGCCGCCGGCGACGTCGGTAGTGGCGGAGGCTGTGGAGTAGGCGGAGGAGGGCAGAGATTCGGAGACGCGGCGGGGCGCGGAGCCGCGAAGTAACGCGTACGCGACAAGGGACGCCACGACGCCACTCGTGTGTCAAAAGACAAAATGGTGCAGAAGATGCGGAGAGCTGCACGGAGAGCGTGGCGGTGTGGGAAGAGGCGGGGCGGGGCAGCGAACCGATCATTCAGCCCGCCTCTCCCCACCTCCACCGACATCCGCCGCGCGGACACGTGCGTGCCCCGAGGAGAGGTTCGAAGTGGAACCCCTGGGGGCCGATGAATTAGGTACATCAGGCGAACGTTCCGATCCACCTGCAGCACGGCGCGGGGCGGGCGGCGGCGCCGGAGGTGGCGGTGGCGGTGCGGGAGGCGGCGGCGGCGGGCAGCCGGGGGCGGCAGCGGCGGCGGTGACTCCCCGGCCCGCGCCCACCGCCGCCCGTCCCCGGAGGCCCGGCCCCCTCCTCGCGCGCACCGCCCCTCCGCGCCTCCTCCGCCGCCGCTGCTGCCGCGCCGCCGCCGACTCCAGCGAGTCTGGCAGCTCAGTCGTGGTCTCGCCGCCGAGCCAGCCGCAGGCCCCCCGCCGCCGCCGTTGTCGCCGCTGCAGTCGTCGCTTCCCTCGACGCTGTCGTCGCCTTCGCGAGTGCTCGCCGACCGAGGCGTGTGGCAAAGTCGCCACAGCAGTAGCCAACGTCGTCGCCGCCGACATCGTCGCCGTGCTCGCCACCGGGTTGTCACCGCGCGCCCTGGACTCCTGCGCTACGCCGCCGCCGCACGCGCCCTGCTGCTCCCGCTCCTGCTGACGGTGTCGTCGCCCGCTCGCCCCGCGCCCCAGCAGCGTCCGCGACAGCCCGCCGAGCGCCGGCCGGCGTCGCCTCGAGTGTGTGGCATGCGTTCGGGTGCGCGCGCCGCGACGTCGCGGCCGCTCTAGAGCCTCCTCCGTCCTCCGAGCGTGGCGCCTGGAAGCGGAGTGTTTCCCAACCCCGCCCGTTGGCCCGCGACGACCCCGCGCTCCTCCCCGACGACTCCGGCGCGCCTCCATGACGGCGACTTAAGCCGCCGCAGCTGCAGGCCCCAGTTCGACGCCCAGCCCAGCCAGCACTCAGCGCAGCAAGGTAGGCAGTCAGGCAAGCACGGCATCGTCAGCAGCCGCGGCAGGCGCCGGGCCGTCTGGGAGAGTCCGCAGCGGCCCCGCCCCGCCCCGCCCCGCTTCGCTCCACCCACGGCCCTGCGCCTCTCCTCCCCGCCGCGCCCCGAAGACGTCGCCTTTCGGAGCCGCGGCGCGCGCGCGCGGGGGCCCCCCCCCGGGAATTGCGATGGAGTGGCTACCACTCAAGGAGCCTCCGCCGTCTTCCTCTCCGCGTCCAGGCCTTTGGCGACGCGGGAAACCTTGCCATGACGCTCGCACGTGCCGAGAACTGCGTCTGTCGTGCGCTGGACGTTTAGGCGCAGCGTGCTGCTCGCGCCCCGGTTGCCGGCGCGAGGCCTTTGCCGCGGGCGGTGGGCTAGAGGTCTCTTGTGCCCAGAGGTGCCTGCCATTCCCCCGCCCCTACCTACTTGCCCCACCACGCTCGCCCCTCCACGACCATCGTACCCCGCCTCGCGGACGACGTCCCCTGCCGGGGTCCGAGCCAAACCCCAAGACCCCAGCTGGCTAGCGAGTCACTATAGAACGAAAGCGCTCTCTGTGCAACATCGATAGAGGGATAGCACTCCCTTCTCCCTCGAAGAAGACCTTCTCCTACTCGGTTGATAGGTCTTCCTCGATATCGGTGGGGGAACGGGGTTACAGCAGAACAAGATAGTTCGCTCGGAACAAAATACGCTTTTGGTCATTTCCGCGGCTTATCGGTGGATCTGGGAAGAAGAGTGGCAAATTCGTTTCAGTCCGGTCTGATTGGCTCGCTGCAAAATGCGCCGGGTCGCCCCCAACGCTTCTCCCTCTGAGACTTCGCGGTCACTTCTTCGCCATCCACCTCTCCCTAACCCCCACCCAACAACTCAACTACCATCCCCTTCCCCTCGACCTGCCCCGCCTCACCCCTCCCCGGAGTGGCGCCGCGCAGCCTCCAGCCGCTTCTCGGAAGCGCCGCGCTATTACGAAAAACAACGCTCGTGGGAGATGAATGGCTGGCTCTGGCTTACACGTGCGCGCGGCGAGGGCGCGGGCGCAGGCGCCGGGCGTGTGCGAGGCTGCGGGGCTGAGTGAGGGCCCCGGCGCCCCGCCGACCGCGCCCGGGGAAACAGCTCGCCCCGCCACGTCGCTCTAGCTACTGACATTCTGCGCGGTGCTGCGCGCCCAAGGCCCTCCTCCCCCCGTGCGCAGACCGCCCCGCGCGCCCCGCGGCGCCCTCGTGCCTCTCGTCGCCGCCGCTAACCGGATGCCGCCGGCCCGTCCGCCCGGCCGACGATCGCGCGCGCTCGAGGTGCGGACACGGCATACTACACGCCCACGAAGGAAACCGCCGATATTTCGTGCCAAACCGTTCGGGCCATACCGAATAATGTGTAATCTCATAATACAGACAGTTTGAAAAATTGGATCAATGTTTAGGGTGGGTTTTGTATGTGCATGCATGTGTTTGTTTTGTCGGACCGGATAATGTAGATATTGTATGCGCCAGAAGATAATTGTTAACTGCTATCATTTTCCCTGAAAATATTTTTAACACCAAAATTAAAGAAGAAAAATCAAAGAAAAAAATTTCAACTACGCAGCGAACACCAATGGAAAGTGTGTGCTTGTGTACGTGCGTGCGGTCATTTTTCAAATTTTCACTCTTCAAAGCTTAAATGAAACTCCGAGTACACCATTTAATCGCACAGGACATATTCACAGATATGTCGTTATTTATGGTAAAAATAGCGTGATTCTATTACACCTTCAGCCTCCATCATATTTACGAGAAAATATGTATTTATTATGTAGGTGCGCTGCTCACAGTTGATACGGAAAGTTTTACATCTGATTTTACTTCGTCGCTACGGAGTACAGAGAAAATTATGTAATGCGGCGCGAAAAAACGGCAAGTTTTCGGCAGAAAAACTCCTATTACAGGACCCTAGTAACGAAAAAGAGGATAAATCCACTTGCTAAATATATAAAAAATTTCCTCTAACACATGGTGTAGCCAAAATCCATATTTTGTTTGTTTTTTATACCGAAAAACCTATTGATGGCAAAACGTCCGTCTCCCCATCTGTCCATCTGTGTTCAATGCTAGCGGCCAAATCGTTCAGCCGATTTTCTCCAAAATTGATAATCCCCAATTGATCTGAATGATGTCGTAGCCCCTTGAATTAGAAGTTGATATTTTAATTTTGAGGGGCACTTTACATGACGCCCCTGGTACATTTTCAAAATTTGTCCAATAATAGCTCCATTTATTTTGATAAAATGTTGTTCTTAGACGTTTAAGAGAATTGTGCAGGTCTAATGTTCGTTGAAAACCTTATTATGAAACTTGCAAAAGTTCAAAATTTTTTCGGCATCTTCCTCTAACTAAAATATTAAGGATAGAGATTTCCCCCTTATTAAATCTATTCCTTAAAGATAGATTTTGAAATAAGGTCAGGAACAATTTTTCGAAAATTTGAGTACTTTTCGCGTAATTTTGCGTTAAAATGTACGGGCGAGAAAGTACGTGCTGTTTTAACACCACTAGCTTTTTTTCTAAAATTGACTTATGTAATGTTCTGCAAAAAACATTTTTTTATGAAAACTATAATATCGAAAGATAAAACTACCCGCTTATGTCATTTTTTGGGGGGCTAGTAAGCATCTGAAAATCGCATATTGCCACACACCGCTCAAACTTGCGCTTTTGTGGCCAGATAGTTTGCTAACAACACTTACCACTTGTGAACGGAAAACTGCTCCTGCACTGACGAAAATCAGCATTCCGTAAACAATTATTCCCAACACATTCTCTACCAGAAAAAATATTCTGAGAATGGATATAGCTGTGCAGACAATTTTACAGGACGGACCAAACTAGGCTATCGTTTGATTTTGTGGCTGGGGCATCTGGTAACCAGATGTCGTCGGCCGTCCGCTAAACTCATGCTTCGCTGGAGGTGCGGAGTGATAGCGTGAACACACTACCCTACAAATTTAACTGAGCCTCTCCGTCTCGCTTCTTCAACTTTAAACAGAACATACTTGGCCGAAAGATTAGACCTTGAACTTACGTAAGTATATTGTCGATTTCACCGTACGAACAAAATCCAAAACTATAGAGGCGTGCATCGCCATAACTGCTAATAAGTAGTTGCACTTTGCTATGTCCAATAGTTCGGTTCGTGGACAGATAAATCAAATTAAAAAACTCTTCCTTCTGCTTCTAAACCTTTTGTCTCTATCATTTAAGGTAGAAGGTGTTTTAGGGAAAGAGCAAGCTTCGTAAACTAAAGTAATGACTTTCTTGATGTACTACGCTTGCGTAGACCCCCAGTATGAAAAAAAAATGTCTAGCCTCTTATTTTTAGAATTGCCATCTGTTCTATCGGAGTGGGATTTGAGAACGTTTGTAGTGAAAAACGGTACAGTGTAAAATTTTCCTACTTATTCAATCGTATCTTCCCATCTTATTAATGATTTTTTAATTTGGTTTGAAAAAAAAATAATTGGATTTTATAAATAAGTGAAATCTAAACAATTAAAATAAATCATCTCGTATGCGAAATTCTAAATAAATGCTGCTTTTGCTCTCTAAACTCGTGAGCTGAAGACTTCTAACTGTTCCCGTATGAGAACTCTAGACCAGTCTACTCTCGGTTTATTTATTTTACGTGAAAAACAGTTAAAAATTGTGTATGACGCGCTGTATGATGTGGAGAAATGAATTGTTAATCTTCATAAAATGAGTCCTGCAAAAAATGCCTCGCAACTGCCACATAAGAGTAGGGTTACGTAATTAACTATTGGAGGATGATTCTATTTTCAGATTTTTTTTCACCGTTTATCGTAGCGATGTTGGCTTCAATACATGTTCAACGAAGCGATGAAATTACGTAACTAAATGGAATGTAAATTGTGCCAAAAAATGGCACTACCTTGAAATATCTGTCGCTGATATGACTACTAACTACATATTAGAAACTTGTAGACTGACAAATGCGAGCTTGATTTTTTTTTCTTTTTTCTGGAGAATGTGGGTTTCATGAAGACCGGCGAAGAGCACGATGCTTTGGTCGCCACATTATTTCGTATTGGCAGGTTTTAATGTCGTTTACTTCAGATCCATTTGCTTCAATTGCCACGAATGTTAAAAATGGAAAATTAGCAGTTCTCACTGATGTTAATATTCGAAAAGAAGTTGAAATAATTGGAAATGTTTGAAACGGTAGAGAAAGTATACTTCTAGCAAGAGAACGCAGCGTATCTGAAAGTTTCAAAGCTCAAAAGGGAAACTATCTGTCAACCCTTGACCGAAAGAGTACTATCTCATAAAAGCTAAATTAACTAAAAAAGTACATAGTAAGTAAGTAGGTCAGTTGTTGAAGTAGTTTGTTGTTTCAGCAACTGGGATATTGCATTTAAGAAACAGATACTCTCAAAACGTTTTGTAGATACTGATTTTTTTTACAGTTTTCAAATAAGACAAACATAATCTTCAGTTTCGTCAGTTCCATTTTTTTAAATAAGATGAAATAATGATTTAAAAACAATTATTAAATAACAGCATGTTGAAGTAGAAAGATTGTTTTCAGAACCGTGTGTCTCATTATGGAATGGCCAATCCCTTTTCACACCTGGCCTTCTCGCAAGCATACTTGGTTCTTTATCCCAATTAATATCTCTTCGTCTTATCAAACCACTTCGAACGTGTTCGGATAAAAGATCCTAACCAGAGTGGCTAGCGAAAATGCCATAGTTTTAAGAAACATACTTTTTTATTGACTGTACATGAAGAAAGAGAGACTAGTCAAATGTCGTGGAAACCAGCAGATCAAAACACACATTTTTCAGTAGAAAATAAATCCAACAAGTAAAAGAATTCTACAAAATATGAAATAATTTTCTTAAAACCAATTAAATTATTAAAATTAAACATAATTTCCCAGCCTCGATCCCGCATTCGTCCGTTCACCAAATTCAAAACACATAGCTGAAACAAATTGTATCTGCCCGTATAAGAGGGAAGTCAGGTGAAGGAAGTGTTAACACAAATTTTGAAAATACCAAAACCTTTAGTCTCCTAGGAAAGAATATGGTAAAAAAATTGGGAAATTCTAATATTAAATAAATTATTTTAGAAAGTTACTAAGGGCACTAATTAAAGCTACGGTTTCTTGAATACTTAATTTCGAAATGTAATAAATTCAGCAAAATGGAAAATTGTAATGGCTAACAAATGTTCCCAAAATTCTAATAGTATGAAATATATTAGAAGCAATGGTATAATTTTCATTTTTTAGAAAATTAAACAAACATATGTATGTATATACATTTTTTTCTCTGGAGAAAAATAATGCTTGGCGTCACTTCGACGTGGTTTCATGAATTCTGAACTGGAAATGTGTTTTGTCCTGACCTATATCGCTTTTGTCATCACATTCTTTGACCATATTCTGATGTTCCTTGTGTAGCAAATGTGGAAACGATAGTGATCGAAATCCATTTTCTGTGTAAAATACTGCATAATACTGAATAGAATTAGTCATAACATTAACTAGTGGCAGCAACGCAAATACCTCTCAGTACGAGAAATTCCATATTATCATAATCGAATATTTGCTTTTTTCAGTCAAAATCGCTGCATAGTTTTCTTTCTATTTCTGCACGCATTGGAAATTAGTAATACAGACTTTAAATTTAACTTCTCATTAATCGATAACGGGTGTTTAGAAATGGCAATGAAGTATATTTTAATTTTTAATTTGTTATATTTTAATGTTTCTGTTCGTGAAACTATATACCTCTTTCTGTCAGGAGAAGCCAATGCCCCCCAATCACAAACACACGCACGCAGGCATCGCATCTAGAAATGCTTCAGTGCATATTGCCCTTCCATTTGCCATTATTTGGAATTTATATTGCATGTGTGAGCGTCCGAGCCACCCCGAGTATAGGGGCACACAAAGGCTATCGCCAGCCTGGTTAATTCTAAGCTCTTGGGCAATGCTGGCGCGCTCCTGTGGAGACAGTGCAAACTACGTGTGAGCAATTCGCGTTATATTTGGTTTGAATGAAATATCATCAAAATAAGGCGTTTGTTCTATTTTACCGATTCTTTATTGATCACTATAGACTTATTATTTGATAAAAGAAAGTTTGACATTCGGATATACAATGAAATAAATTGTTATTAAAATATTACTTAAATGTCTATTTCCAAAAATACACTAACCGCTAATGCAGTTTTTACAGAAAGAACAGTTGCTGTTCAACATTCGTCTTTCCATAAGGAAATTCCTGCCTTTGCATCTCCTTTCTATTGACGAAAACCAAATATTTTTTTCAGCTCACTGCTCATTTCTTATATTTTACTATGGATTAAAGCGTATTTAAATATTAATTTCGTTTAATAATATTTTGAGTAATAACTTTCAAAAGAAACAATATCGCATTGTTAATAACGTAAATATATTTTCTATTACCATTTTCATTATTTCTTGAAAACTATGGATTATCCCGAAAGTATTGCAGAAAAGTTAAATTTAGAATATCACAGTAATTCCGGTATTAATTTCTGGTACAAGTATTCTATAACAGTAAATATTTGAAGTTCTGTGGGAGTACGCTGGTTGTATAGTGACAAAATAAATTACATACGGAATGCGTAGGTTCTATGCCACTGACAGAAATTAAAAACAAATTGTTTCATGGTTTGAATTTCTAGTCTAGTGGATCTGTTTTATGCCTTTTGCTTTGATGCCTTGCCTTACTGTGACTACACGGGTTATTAACAGATTTCATTAATCTTATCACCCTGATAGGAGTTGGTTTTCTATCCATTAAAGGTCCGTCTAAAGCAAGCAAAAAAAGAACGTTTGGCGAGGACAGTAATATTTTCGAACAATCTTTATCATAAAGAATGCAAATGAAATCCAAACTAGGATACGTCACTGACATTGCTGATTTGTAAATCGGAAACGTGTATTTACATATTATTATTTTGAACAATTTTTATTATCAATTATATTTCTGTAGAAATTCGTAGAGATTAAAATAAATCAAGACTGTAATTTTAACTTTTGTTTTATACTGTTTTTGCGCGCGTCGTTGTTAACACTTCAATTTTAGCGCATCATACGTTTTAACTCTCCTTCCGAAGTTTATACAGCTGTTACGAGAAAGTAGTGTTACGGACATGGAGTGAATAAGACAGTTTCCTTTTTGGACTTTCAATTAGAAATACCCGCGCCCGCTGCGTTCTCGTATTACATGTTGAAATCTCTATTTTAATTGAAGTGTGACATTTTTACGCGGCGCGGTCACATCAACTCCGCTACAAGCACTGAGGAACAAAGACCGATCTCGTAGGTTATCGAAAAAATGTTTGAAATAATGTTAAACTATCTAATAAATTGAATATCATGTTTTTAAAATATGAGGGCACTGGAGTACTTTACGCGAGAAGAGCTAATTGAATAAAGCAAGTCTGAAGAAATTATAATACCTTAAGATCTAATCGAGGATGCGATTGACCGGGAAAGAAAATAGGCAGGAAAACAATTAAGTTTATGGTGACTGGGACAATTTAAAAATATATGGAGACGAGAATGAAGTAGCTTTTTCGTAATTCAGAAACAAGATGATACGTTAACCTGGTATGCATAAAAGTGAACGTACTCTGATCTACATTTTTAATATATATGCTCACATCACTAATAATCAAATATCAATACATCACTAACTATCATCACTCACATCACTAACAATCATCAATAATTAAAAAAATACGTTTCTCAGCCACAAAGTTAAAAAGTAATTTTCAAATTTTGTGTTTGCTTTCCAGTGTACCACCTCAAAATTTTTGGATTATTACCCTTCAATTATGTTTACTAGGATACTTCTGTTTGTTTTAATTGTGCGTTAATATCCTATTAGTTTTTTTATCTATCAATTACGCTGGTGGAAGTTTTTCATCGAATGGTTGCATCAAATTACATTTTTTCCCTCGCCCGTTACGGCAGAGTTTCTGCCCATTTCCTCGGCCCCCCTGCTGTTTCTCGCGATCGTTTCCTCCTCGGCGACCCTTCTACTACACCGTGGGCGGCGGCTACGGCTGCCTGGTCGCTCGGGGCGCCGACCTCCGTACGTTTCGCCCCCGCCGGCCCCGCCGGCCCCGCCGGCCGCCCGCCGGCCCCGCTGGCCCCCCGCTGGCCACCCGCCGGCCCCGACGCCACTGCCCGCCGCCCCTCACGCTCCACGCCGCGTGCGTCACAGCACACGTCTGTTCCCGCGGTCGCGGCGGCTTTCGCCCATCTCATTGCCTATGCTTATGCGCATCCTTCGGGCTGACGCTCGACAAGAAACTACGGCTCGGCTTGCGCCTCCCTACGCGTGCGCAGTCTAAAACAAGATGGGGCCAACTACTTTTCTGGCCCCCACTGACTCCTCTTTCCTATTAAACTTAGTTTTCTAAAAAACAACCTTTCCTTTAAGACACCTTTACATTACGACATGGTTTTCTAGAAAACAGAAGTCAAACATTTCAAAAAGGGAATAAAATTGTAAATTTAACGATACAATTAACAAGTACAATTAATTTAATGTTGAACCAATAACAGATTGCCAAATGTTTTGGAGAGCTAGAATATTGAGTAGCAATTCCCCAAAGAATCAACTTAAAAAAGAAGACAGAAATTGACAATATTTACGGGAAACATTTTATTACGTGGAGCCACGGGGCCCCTTCCGAAGTTTTTAGGAGAGGGGCACGGTCCCTCTGCTCCCCCCTCTGTGCGCACAAGTATGTGCTCCTCCCATACAGAGCCGGTTTAGGAAAAAGGCCCGCTACATATCGCCTTACAGCCCCGAACATTTAAGGACCAGAGACATTTATAAATTTGAGAAACTGAATCTTGTTAAACGTGTAATAGATTAGTCATGGCTATGAAAAATGGTTCCAAAGGCATATCAAGTTGCTAGTTGTTTTAAAAAAATATTTATTGGGTTTACGATATGATCGATCTGACAATCGGAGTGTTCACGGAGGCATACGTTTTTACATGGTTCATTTGTTTACATATAATTGTTACATCGAATTAACTCATCACCAGTATGCATTTTAAACACTTCAGAATCATTGCGTACAATTATCTTGCCTTCTCAAGAGTTATAACTAACATAATTAATTGAACACTCTAAAATAAGTTTCAACATTTAACAAAAATGCCCTCCATTCCCCTTGGTCATTAGTACCTCATAATATTACTAATATTTTCTTCACTTTCTGAAACGCAATGATTTAGAGTTTATGACATTGTCTAAAATGTGACGATGAATTTTGATGTGGGGATGTAACATGTTCCACGCATTAAGCTTGGTTAACGTAAGTTTTGAAAATTTGAGAGTTGGATGCCTTTTCGATTGGACGTTACCGCCATTATTAAGTTGGAGACTTGCAATTTGAGAGTTGGATGCCTTTTCGATTGGACGTTACCGCCATTATTAAATTGGAGACTTTCAATATCTTTTATACTCCCAATATACATTCAGGATTGCCAAATACTGTTCAATTCTCCTCGAAACTGCGAAAATCATTGATCCTCCCTATATTTTATGATGATATTTGTTTTGCCACTAAAGGATGTCTCAAGTGTTACTGTGTCAAAAAAAATAGTACGAAATGGCAATTTTTCTAGAGCTGCTGTTAGAAAAATGTGTATACTGATGCGCAGGAAAATCACATGACAGGTCATGTCTGAACTTGTATGGGATCAGATCCTGAATTGAACTGAAGTTGAATTGGGTAGTCTTGTGGTTTTACTTGGAAACTGTTAACATCGCCGCCCGTGCAACATCACCTTCCAAATACTTTCTCATCTTCCATTCGTTTTTTCAGCCGTTCCCCTTCCCACCAAACATTCACTTCCCCACCATGTTCGTGACTTTCTTTGATACACCTCTTCTCAAATCACTCCTTTTCGTTGTCTTCCGAGAATCGTCGAAGAGTTCATCTTCCCCAGGAGATCTACAACGCTGCCGTCTATGTGTCTGCTCGTTTTCTCTGCCTGCTATATTCTCCCAGCATTCATCCGTCTCCCCACCTGTCCCTCCAACGAATGTTTCAGGAGAGCATCTACGTATTCATTTCCTACCAAGTCAGTGCCCGTCTAATTACATCTATTGCCGTTGCCGGTCGCCGTTCTGCGGTTCCCATCTATCTCTCGTGCAAGTCCCGCCCCTTCGACGTTCATTGCCCGAAACTCACCGCCGCTCGTCTCCCTAGAAATATTCCTTCGTAAACAGCAGCTCTTCTACGGGCCGCCTCTGCGCCTCTGACGTTCATTGAGCGTTCCCTCCTGACGTTCACCGCCTAACGATCTCTGGATCGTAAATACGTCCTCGTCCCTCGATGCGATCGTGTACTCTTCTCCTTTTCACGATCGCTCGCTCAGAATAGCCAGAGTGGACAGGGGGATTCTGACGCGTAAGACTCCACTTACGGTACCACTTGTGCACGCATAATACCTCGTTAGGCGCTTGTTAGCGATGAAGGCGGCGGAGTCCAGCGCAGAGGCGGCCGCAGCGACTATGGCGCAGCGCGCCTCTCGCCGCCATCGCCGCCGCCTTCACCGCCGCCACCTGTCGGAGGACCGCGGTCGCCTTGCTTGCAACTGCCGCCGCCGTCAAGTCACATCGCCCGACGCCGTTGCCCGCTGGAGGAACACATCGCCCGCTTGCCCCGCTGCGTGCCGCGATCTTTCCCGCTTCTACCACTTCTTTGACTCTCGGTCAATATTACCTAACGGATGCTATAGTGCTTCACACTTAGCTCTTCCGCTCCTGCAGTTTACTGGCCACAACAACAGGCGCACAGTGATATTCACCATGACGTACCACGAGTTTCCCCACCTTTACCATCTCGGTTCAGCCAGTTTAACATATTCTATATTAATTGCTCCCAGTTCACGTCATCAGCAACGTAATAACTTTAACAAGTGTCACGGAGCATTCTTTGACTGTACTCTGCGAAGTTTACTGTCTTCGTTGTCGAAGGCAACGTAAAAATAAAAACCAAACAATAGTTATTGTTGTCTTCTCTTTGCATACTTTATGTTGGCCACAAATGGTTTGCAGCAGCCTAGAGGTTCTCCAGTCTCAATGCGTTCAACTCGAAGATTTAGTATAAAATCACAATGTCAGGCTCGATGACCTTACCAGACTCGATACGTTGGTGCCATTACATTTGACAAGAGTAACGAAGATTCTAATCTTCACAGGTTCCGCGTTACAGACGCTTCCAACAGCTTTACTTATTAATTTTTATTTGCAAAGGATAGTGTTCCGTGGATTTCTGCAAGCACTATGTGGAAGAATACAATAATATGTAAATATTTTACAAATTTGTTATACAACGTGCTGAACACATTTAGTTGTATTTTTATAAACTTAAGGCATTGATTCATTAAAAAAATCTACACTTTATTCTTATGGAATTCGCGATTGCGATTGGTGCGTTATGTATTTTACCTTTTCATAGATTAATTTGTGAACATTCTTCTTAATTAAAAGAGCTTGAGCGAAGAAATACTGTCGAGACGGTACATGTCAATATTTTTTTGTTAGGAATATCATCATATTAACGTTTTCTCTGTCCACGTTTCCAGGAGTATGAGTCCCTCCTCCATAAAACGCGCATCCATCGCAGTTTTCAATTATCTTCTACCTACGTTTATCAACCCACCGACAATTTGAGCACAGTTTGCCGCCTTAAAAACCACTGCCGTTTACGGCGCAATGGTTACCGCCCCAGTCCGTGTCGCCATCTCTGCCTGCAAGACGATCCTGGCGCTCAAGTCACGTAGTGGCCTCTCGTGGCGCAATTCAATCCACGTCATTTCCGCCGTCAATCTCAATCATCGTTGCTATGGCCACCTAACAGAACGTCTGGCCCCGGCTCCGGCACAAACCGCCGCACCCAAGAGTGCCTCCTCCATCCGCTGCTAGAGCCATGCAAACCCCAGCCTCTAGCGCCGGCGCCAACTCGCATTTGCAAGTTGCCATCGTCATTGCTTCCTGGCGACGAACTCTGGCGCCGGCTTACGACGCAACACCTAGTGGTGGCTCTTGAGTAGGCCATGTAAATCGTTGGGTTGAAAGCTACGTCTGAAGTGTTTTTGTCTCGTATCTCCTCGCATCCAATTTATCGAAATACTAGCTTAGAACGGCTTTCTTCAACATACATCTTCTATAATATGGTTGGTTCATATGGCAAGTTATAATGAAAGTATCATGTAGTATGTAAGAACAGTGCAAATACTTACGTATAATTACAATAATTTCACAATATTTTTTTTAGTTCAAATCTCTGTAATAATGGAATGATGTTTTTGTTCCTCTACACGACAAAGCACATACCCGTTAGTGTAGCCTCCTTCGAATGGAAAACTGCTGACTCAAGTGACTTGTCACTTACTCCCTACCACAATATTCGCCGATTTTTAATTGTACTATTTGATTCCCGTCGTCATATCCCGATCTTACAAGATTCAATCACATCCTCTTTTGCATAAATTTACTTTTTCACAATTTGTCTTATTGCACGTCTCATCAGCTAACACTTATTAGCATCATCGCTTGCAGACGTTCACACGTGATCGTACTTGGCATCTCCTCCTCAATCTGCACATTATCTTCTTTTTCCACAGCCACATAGCCACTAATTCCAGCCAGGCTAAATCTCATAGATGCTGTCATAATCATCGCCGTGCGTTTGAAAGACACACTCACACCGTTTACTCCTTCCCCGCGTCTCATCACCGCCACCTGGCAACTGCCGCGCAGAAGTGGGGCCGCGCGTGCCTCTGACATTTGCGCGGCCCAGGGGCAAAGAGCACCTTCCACCTGCAGCAGACGCGGCGCGAGAGTCCGCGGGTCGCGGAGGCCACCACAATTCTCACAACCACCGCCGCCCATCGCCCGCGGCCGGCATCGGCGTGGTCGTCACCATCTCGCTCGCCACCCAACCACCCAGCCCGGCTGCCTCGCCTCTATCTGCTCTGAAGGCCTTCCGGCGATTGTAAAGAGAGCAGTCCAGTTCGCGGACTCCTGACTCGTGCGTGCGGGAGCGGTCAGCGGGCGGCGGGCGAGCGGTGGCGGGTGCTGGCACCGAAGACGCCTCGCTACGCCACAGCCAGCGCCAGCCCTGGCGAAGGGCGCCGCTGCCACGCGTGTCGCCAGCGCGCGGCCGGCGAGGCTTCTAGAGCGGTATTTGCTGCCGAATTCCAGATTCATTAGACCCCCTGGAGCAGGTGCGTGCCGCCGCAACACGTTCGCCTTGAGACTCTCGGGACGCTCACGGCAACCACGGGTATTGAACCCGTGACCTCCTGAATTCCAAAACAGGCTCGAGCCTGCCGGCGACCGCGGGCTGCCGGTTGTCCACCGACCGGCCGGCCGGCGCAGGGGTGCACAGCGGATGCGACGAAGGAAAGGGCGGCGGCGACGGCGCTGAGCAAGCCCGCCCCTCTGCACCCGCGCTTCACCGTCGAGGCCGCCGGGCGCGCGCGCGCGGGGTTCGGGGCCCGGCGACCGCGGGCGCGTACGCGAATATCGCCGCATCTAGGCCAGGGGTGGCCAGGCGCGAGCGGCGCGCGAGCTGCGGGCGACGTGGGCGGTGCGGGCGCTGGCGCTGGCGCCGGCGCCCGTTCCACCTGGTGCCGCCGCCCCCGCGCGCCCCGGGTCGAGGGCCTCGGGCCCCAGGTGGGTGCGGCGCCGGAAAGCCGTACCGCGGTTTCACTTTCGCGCCCGGAGAAACGGTGGCCGGCCGGCGGGCGAGCGGCGGCGGTGGCGGCGGCGGTAGGTCGGGGCGCGCGTCCCGGCCGCGCCCTCTCGCTAGCTTGCTCCACCCCGTCGCGCCTCCCCATCTGCCCGTGGCGCCACCCTCACCCAGAGCCTCCGCGTCGCCGCCGCCGTTCGCACCCGCACTCGCTCTTTCGCAGCTGCTGTTGCTGCCACCGTCGCCCCTTCCGCCGCCGCCACCGTCTTCGGCCGCCTGCCAGCCGAGGTGGCCTTCCGCGGCCGGAGACACCCCGCTCCCCGCTTATTCTCCTCCCCGCTCCGCCCGCCGACCCCTCCCTCTCCGCTGCGGAGGCCGTCGCCGGCATTCGCGCTCGCAGTGCTGCCTCGTGCTCCTTTTAGTTTCATTATACAGTGTGAAATTCAAAATAACAAACCTGTACTGCAAGTCCTGACTATTTTCAAAACATATTAAACTAGTTTGACGCCGGTCTCCGCGGAGCTGATATGTGTGCGTAATGTTCTACGTCGACGGCTGCGGCGGCGGGAGCCAGGGGTGGCCAGTGATGCGGCAGGGGGCGCAGTTTTCGGTTGAGCGGGGCGAAGAGCACCGCCCACGCCCCCTGCTGTGCAGAGGTGCAGGCCTTCGTCCCGGCGCCCGGCCGCGCCTGGCGCCCTGCAGCGCGTCTGCGCGTGCCACGCGTTCTCCACGGGAACCGCTGGCCTATTTTCTCGCCCTACCCGCCCGCCTGCAAGCATGCCGGTCTGCTTCGTACCTTTTCGCTCTCCTACCGCCAGCTTCTCTCCACGTTCTTAGCCACCTGTCGCATGAGCGGTTAAGTTTCAAATGATCATCGAATTTTTGACTTCGCGTGGTTCAGAAGACGTAATTTCTTAATTATGGAAATATATTTAACTGTCATATATTTAATCTATAACCTAATGATTCACAACCAATTTTTGTGTTATCCTTGACAATTTCGTTCTCAAGAATTAAATCCATTGCTAAATACTGAGTTGAAGTTTTATATAACTATTTTGTTGAAGAAAATATTGCTATTATTTTTTCTTTAAATGTACATTTCATTCCCTTGAATGGTACAAGAAAACAGTTAAACACTCATTACTTGCATTTATTCATTCGTGGAATTATTTATCGAAAATCTTTGCACATTTGTTATTACACCACAAAGAATCCTACTTGCTTCCTCAACATCCATTGATAATGATTCGCAATCTAAGTTTTTTATATTGAAATATATGAACGTTCATTTACATTAGATGGATATATTGACATTCAAATACATTTCTTTTAAGTACCTTACAAAGATGTTAATGATTTGAGTCTTAAAGGTAACAATCACAACAATATCATGTCAATTCCCTTTAAATATATAGTGGTGTTTCGTATTTGGACAACTCTTGCTTAACTATTTTTACAGTTTGTTTCGTAAGCACAAACAATTGTAATAAAACCTTTATTTGGAGAAGAAATACTAAAATCTTAATACGGTGTGATAATAACAAGTGAAAAATGAGTGGAGAAGATCCAGTATTTTCAATATAGTATCGTTAATAAAGTCACGATTTGTCTGTCTTTATCAACGACACGTCATTCTAGTTTATAACGTCATAAATGTCCGAAAATAAAACAACTCACACTTATCAGCACTTTAAAGAGCCTAATAATATCAGTGTAATTCCTTCGAATTTTTCGTGGGAGTGCGTTCCGGCGGGTCAATCGGTTCTCGGGCGCGAGCGCGTCGCCACCACCGCTACCTCTCCTCCCCCTCCTCCGCTGCCGCTGCTGCGTATCGCGGAAGCCCGCGGCCGGTCAGACCGGGTCTCGAGCCGGTCGCCAGGGCGGAGGCGGAGGCGGCGGTCGCGCCGCGCTGGCTGCCGCCTCCGACGCCGCGCCACACCACGCCGCGCCGCCCACTACGCCGCGCCACGCCGCGCCACGCCGCGTCACTCCGCGTCACACCGCGTCACACCGCGCCACACCGCGCCACGCCGCGCCAGGCTACGCCGCGCCACGCCACGCCACGCCACGCCGCGCCACGCCGCGCCGCACCACGCCACACCACGCCGCGCCACACACGCCGCGCCACGCCGCGTCACACCGCGTCACACCACGCCACGCCGTGCCACGCCGTGCCACGCCGCGCCACGCCACGCCGCGCCGCACCACGCCGCACCACGCCGCGCCACGCCGCACCACGCCGCACCACGCCGCGCCACGCCGCGCCTCGCCACGCCACGCCATGTCCCGCAGCGACCGTTCCTCTCATTTCGTGATGCCACGACGCATTTCGGGCTACCTTGCTCGGTTGGATACAGCGCGGTGCGTCGTCCGGCCGGTTCCTGGGCGTTGGATGTTGTTATTTTTCTTTCTTTTTTATCTTACTTCGTAATTTCCAGGGGTTTTTCCGTCTTTCCCAATAGCCTTTGGCACTACGGGTTTCCCCCTCTTGTTTCTCCGCAGAGCTGAACGAGTCTGTTTCTACATTACGCTAAACGCGTAAATCGATGTACTCTACAACGTAATGTTAACATTTTTATCGAGGTTTTATTGATTTTACATTTTTTAATTTATTTATTTATTTGCCAAAAATTCTTCCAAGAACATAAATTACAGATACTGCCCATAGGCAAAGTAAGGGATCACCTAAGCATTTGCTGTACGGGTAGCCGGAAAACAACACATGAAACGGGAGGGGAGCATTGACCTAACTAAGCCAATTAGAGTACTTGTCAAGGATATAATTTTAATTCCTTATTTTGATAAATACTAACATTTTCATCAGCGAGCATTAACTTTTTTACATGTATCTATGCATGCTTTTACACGTATGTACTATGACAACAGTGCTGGTATCAACTTATATAATGGTTATAATGTGTAAATATGAATATGTGGCTTTAAAAATGGTGTCGTTTTTCTATTGTAGTTGAATAAACGATTATATTGATTTCAGAAGCATACAAAATCATTGAAATATCAACCACTCTTCATTTTCAAAATTAGATCATTTAGATTTCCAAATAATGTAATTACATAACTTGTTATAAATTATACTCTTTCGGTCGCATCACCGCATGACACAAAATTTAAGGTTGCCAAAATCAGACCACTGACAGCGTACACATTAGTAGTTCGGGTAGTATATTCCAACATTCTGTGGTAAACCGCAGTCATGTAATTTGAAGTATTTTTCTGCAGTATTCGCGCCACTTTGCGTTTCTGAACATTACGGTGCTAATAAGTTCTTGCAAATTCACACTTTCGTGATTGAAAGAAGACGAATTTTAGAACTGCTCCCGTGTTTGCAGTAACATATATATTTACTGACATGTTATTACCAAATAAGCCCAGAAGATTTTACTTTGATTTGGGGTATTCAGATTCAATGTAGTTTGTATTTTCCTGCCACAATAAAAGTTGACATTTTCTTGTATACAAATGCACGAGTTATTGTTAGCTAAAGGCAGGAAGAGCTGTTTTTTTTATTGGAAAACACAGGGTTTGCGACAATAATCTCATGGGTACTCTTACCGTAGCTCAGTGGCTGTTTAAATGGCCACATATTTAATGCTTTTAATATGTTGGTCAAATGGTTCAAACTTCGAGACGGAGATAGTAATAAATTTGAGAAGAAAATATCTATGTTATATCTTGACAGTGGCGAGAGGCTATCTGACACGCATCTCTCTTTTATCTTTAACTGTAGTGAGAACTTTTTTTGTTGTTGTTGTTCATAGACCTTTGTATCTTGATGCTGGTATTTACTGCATATTTTTCTATCGGTATATAGATCGTCTTCAAGGCAAAAATATCCCTTTAGAAAGCCAGGCCATTAGGCCTGGAAAGAACTGTGCTACATATCAATCATCGCGTGCCTGTCAGAGGTATATTATTAAATTAATCTTTTGTAGTTCTCATTATAAATAACAGAAGAATTAAGATGCAAGAGAAACGTAACTCTTTCAAATGCACATTTATATTTCGATCACTCGGGGCCTAAAAAGGAATTTTTTTTTAAAATTTCTAGTGTACTAGTGGTGCAGAGGTCAGAACGTGGGCCTTTCCGCTCATAGCATCCTGATGTTAAAATTTTAGTCGGTCAATATAGAGTCTGCGGTGAGAAAAAGGTTTACCGAAGGTAAACCTTTTTGTGTGCATTTATATACTGGCCACAATGGTGCTCACTATTCATCATTTCAGTATCATTCTACACTTTCATCATTACTTTCCTTTGAGATCACTATGGTACCTATAATGTACAGGATTAAAATTGCAAAAAATGGTAATCTATATTGTCTCTGTACATCATCCTCGGAGAATAAAGAAATTTATTTGGCAATAAAATTAACATTTTTAACTGAGATATTATGTATATTTTCTTGCAAGTTGAACTCTGATCGAAGATGGTCACATGTCCGCTTTTCCTGCAGTTTCGTGGTTGAAGTCGTAGGCGATATATGTTAACCACACACCATCCAGCAAGAAAACCACGGACGTGCCCACGGACCCATGCAGCTGGACTCCTATTGTGATTGTACATTATCTTATCCAAAGTAGTGTCCGATAAAAAATAACACTGTGGTTTGGCTTCAGGCAGTGATACATGACGAAATTATTTCCGTGAATACTTTTACGATCTATTTAGCCGTCTTAAAGTTTAAAGAAGTTTGAATCTGCAGAAACCAAATATCTATATATTTTATGCGTTTAAGTTGCACTGTCAAACGAGTGCGGTGTGACAGAAGAATCAAGCACTTTTGTTGGTCATTGGCAAGAAATCTTTTATATCGATCAGACGAACGATTGAACCTCCGTATTATTTCGATTAAAAAAATAGAACACAGTTCTTCCGAAGACTACACCATTTTCAGAAGCCGTCCATCGCCCCCTCTCCAAAAAGAAGTAATACTTCAATACACGACGTATCAGATTAATTTACGGTGACGCCATGTTCATAGAGAAAGATGCCCCTGACACAATTCATTTTAATACATTATATAAAAAGTAAAATTTCACTAAAAATATACATTCTTATGATTTTCCTGTCTTTGCCAGTTACTCGTGATTTCTCAAACGAAATGTTTGACCTCCTTTCAAAAATACTTGCTAAATTTGTCTGTAAGGCAAAGCCGAAGCGAAGCCCTTTTCGAATAATAAGGGAACAACTTCAAACTGAAATACGAAGTTTAAATATGTTCCAAAATAATTGTTCGTTTGAGAAAAAATAATTATAATAAAAGGAATGTACAGTATCTGATATTAGGAAAAATATACAATTATTTCTAAAATTTCAAAAAAGTCATTCATTTGCGAAAGCAAAGCTCTTATAAAACTCACAATATCGTGTCATTTGTGCAATATTTTCATCCATTTTAACAAATTGCATTTTACTTTCTCATAGGTTAGAATAGATAAATTGCTGGTAAAATGTTGAGATTTGGACACGAATTCCCGTTCAGCGGGTCTTTGATATCGTATTCTGCGTTTATTAATCGTATATGCATGAACAACAGTAGTGCCAACATAATACAACGGATTTTCCTCAAAATGAATAATTCTCGATCGATCTATTCGAACTGGGGCCCTGCGTATTTGAAATGTATACTTTAAATGGTGAGATATTTCATCAGAATAGATAAACTTTCAAAATGTTCTAAAAAAAACTTTACATTTAGTTTTTAAAATAGTTTTTTTAAATACACTTTTCGCTGAAGAAGAGAACGCTTCGCAATTTTTGAAATTTCAGGTTTTAATCCAAAGTTTTTTGAACCTGTCCTTTACTTTCATTTTATTGCAGCTAGATCTATTTTTTATTACAATATTCTACAATGTTACAATATTACGTCTTTACGAATTTCACGTACAATTTTTCGAAATATTCTTTGCTTTCACGCAAGTTTGAGTCAAATCATGTCAGCATAGAAAAAAAGGTAAATAAAACATTTTCTCAATCTGTCTCAATATTTTCTGTAGGTCTGCCATTTTTGTAAGGGTAGGGCACACTACACTGAATTATATTACTTACGTGCCATATTTATTAAAAACGTTTAAATATGTAAACACTAAAGATCTATTTGCTTATACACTTAAGACGCACTGTCAAAAAATTGTAGCGAGTGATAGACAATGAACGCCATGCGTGCGAATTCAAATCCCACCCCGAAAAAAATCTTTGAAGGCTGGGAAATCTCGTAGAGACGTGTTTTGTGTCAATGTGGCGATCTCTAAGTGAGGTAAACCGTCGCTGGCAAATGTATATGCTACAAAATCACAATTTGGGAAGTTTTCTTGTGCGTTCAGCTAGGATATTATTACGCAATTTTCATAAATAATACAATAAAGTGTGTGCTGTGTACGTTACACGTATAAGACGTTATTGCTTCATAAATAGTGCTATACGCAAGTCACTAAGGTAACTTAACTTTACAAATAAAATATAACTACTAATGAACAGAAACCGTTGCGTTTTTCCCATGCAAATTAATGGATTCCCTTATTTA
Organism: Teleogryllus oceanicus; assembly: GCA_964035755.1. Lineage (NCBI taxonomy): Eukaryota > Metazoa > Arthropoda > Insecta > Orthoptera > Gryllidae > Teleogryllus > Teleogryllus oceanicus. The sequence continues at coordinate 53,752,534 of CAXIVR010000001.1, read as the reverse complement.
ACGCCCAAAAGTGTGCGACGTACTATGTGGGGAAGTGAAATCAGTGTACAGTTTCTTGAGCTATAAGATCTCTGCCCTAACTCACATACACACTAAGTTTAATCACGAATAGAGATAGCAACAAGCGTTATTGCCAAGAATTGGTATGAAATTATTCGCTCCCCTGAAATAAGAACTATTTGTAAAGGCAAGTCAGGTACACATTTTAGCTATTACCTCGCTTATCTTTTATCTTCTTATATCTTACGCGAGCCTGTTGCGATTAATCATGTCTATCATCCACAACTCTTGCAAGAATTAACTGAAAATGTTGGAAAGGGGGCATGTAAAAATGTACATGGGGAGAACCGCGAAATTGCAAAGAAAGCCCATTCAAAATCTGCGAATGCAACCTCGTGATCGCACACGGCAAGAAAATCTGAAGCGGCTTGCATGTGTTGTGATGTATCAGGATGCCGTCTTATAGAGGCGCTAAAATTCTGTAATTTGTCTCCCTGGATCGAGATCGCTGGGTCCGTGCTTAAAGGTGACACCACCCACTCTTACGAGCGAGATTTTCCTCCTTCGGCGTGCGGGAGCGAGAGCGGATTCCTGACCGGGTGCGGGTGTAGCGGGAGCGGGAGTGGGAGTGTGAGCGGGGAGCGCGAGTGGGAGGGGTGTGGGAGGGGAGCGAGTGCGGGTGCACGAGCTGCTGCGCGCGCGAACGAGCGAACGCGGCGTTGCTTTGGCCACCCGCCGCACGAAACGTCTCGCCTTGGCCAGGGAAAGTCACACGCGGACGGCGGACGCAGTGAAACCCGTCTCGCACCGGCTCGACGGGTGCTGCTGCTGCGGCCGAAGCTGCGGCGGCGGCTGGTGCCGAGGTTGCTGCCGCAGCAATACCGAATGCCTCTGCACCGTATCGGAATCGCATCCAGCAGATCCAACAATCTTTTGTGTTGCAAATACGCCACGGGAGTGACACAGACAGCGGACGTTATTTTAACAAATTTTCAATTTCTTCCATGTCCCGTCTTCCGTTTACGGCAACAAAGGAGCACGTTTTTTCAGTTCCCTTGCGCGTTCCCGAGTGTCCAGTACGCGTACCCGCTCACTTATATTTAAAATATGAAAGCTATCAGATGGCGATCAGATCAAGGGATGCAGATTGTCAGAGTGATTAAGGACCATTAACCTATGCCACTGACACTTACCTCAATATACAGCGCTTTTTGGATATTTTTTCAGAAACGTACAAAAAATTGCCCCTCCGCAACTCGTTATATCCTGCTATGCTCCTATTCACACATACTTCTATGTTCTATTTGCCTTCACTAAAAAAACTGCGCATCTACACTCGCATAGCTTAAAACTTAACACAGTCTTTAAATGATTTTCTGAGACCGCTGTTTGCGGTCCTTTCACTACCTCTACAGTCACTGTCGCTGGCAACGCTGATTGTAGATTCGCTAAAATGTTATATTTCTGCCTAACTTTACTTCTATTCCTAGTCTGCACTTCGTTTACTGGATTGTCACCCATTATTGGCAAGACATTTCACTCATCACTTCTCATGTCACTGATATGCATTGCACTTCCTCCAAACTTGGATTACTGTTTTTTACCACCTTGCTTTCCAATCTGACTTTTCTTCGGAGTGTAGAATAAAACTATCATCCGTATTAAAGTTTCTTGGAATGACACACCGAATCATTGATTCTGTCACTACAATTTATGTTTTATCGGAAATCTTTTCATTGCCATAGTTCAATCTTGTAATTGAATCTTTTTCCCATTTCGGGAAAAAATAATCTTGCTGCCGCTGTATGCGTTTTTAAAGAAACGAAATTCTTCTATAAAACTTTCACTACAGAAAATATATACTTCTTGATCCGGAAATAATATTGGCAGTAGGTTCTTGATACTACTGCACACGCAGCTTAGAAGGATGTGTATTTCCTTTACCCCGCTTGACTCACCGACTTCAATATTTCTACTAACGCGGTTTGTTGCCGTTGCTGCGCTTGTTGCTGTAGAAACTGTTGTTGCACTGGCGGTTGCTGTTATTAAAAGAGCTATGGTGGTGCCGCTGCAAGTCGCTGTAATAGTTGCTATCGTTGGAGGTCATGCAGTACTTCCTAGACACGAAATCTTTGTAGCATTCGCTATTATTCTCGTCTGACAACATGTTGTGGCCCAATCTATCACAAATAACTTAGAAGTTTTCCACAAAACTATTTAACACACATTCTATAGGCAATGATGACAGAATAGTCAAGTACAAGCGAAGGCGGCCAGATGTCCAAGGAAATGTTCACAAACCTGCCAAGACCGCGTAGTCCAGTAGATATTTCGTTGCCGTAAGCTGCTTGCCGAAAAAACGTATAGTTTTTTAGACCTACTAATTCCAGAAGTATAAAGTAGATGTGCATTGTTGTACTTTCACTGCGGACAGTCGTAGTACACTGTTATCGCTCTCACCAACTCCAACTGACTGCCTATGCTCCTCTCGCGAACCTTATCTTGGTCCCCCTTGGAGGGGCATAAACGGAGACGGCTCCTTTGCCTACCGCTTCGGTTCAGCGCGCCGCTGCGCAGACTGGCATCTGGGGTACCCCCACGCTTTGGTACGGGCGGCCTCTTTAAACATTCAGCACATTTATAGCAGAAACAGACACTACGGGAAGTCGTGGACATGGACATTAAAAGCTTATCTCTCACCAACAGAGATCAGGCATAAATAATTTTATAATAAAGTGCTGTCGAAATTTGTGTTGGATCTGCAACCTGAGACGAAATTCGAGTTGCACGGTAAGCCAGACGACAGAGTAATTCTGTGGTTTCTCTAGTATTTTAGTGTATATGTATATGCATGGACTTCCCATATCAAGATTCTTCCCAATTCAAAACAAATTATAACAACAACGTATGAAGGAATGTAAAATTATTTTCCTGTATAAAACTTAAGTACTGTGTGTCACAGTTGTTTTATCTAACTGAAAATCTTATTCTCATTTTTTTATATTTTAAACAAATAGTGAGGAATGAGATAGAAAAGATTTCACTCTTGCAAAAACAAGGACTACCTAAGTGTTTGTGTGCCATCAAATGCAAACTGCTTGTGCAAACAGCTATGAAAACTGCTATTGCCTCTTCCTGTGCTTGAGAATGACTGCCAAGGGACCTCGCAATCTCAACTCACTAATATTAAAAAATACTGCGATCCGACTAAAGCAACTCATGGTAAAATTTGTAAACAGTGTTCTCAGAACCATGCAGTGGACAATCATGAACAAAGATATCGCTGTTCTCGTTTGCGGAAACAACACAATTATATAAAATTACATAAAATTTATAACATATATCTCTTAATATACTAATAACTATAGGTAATTATTCGTGTTGTGTTTCCTTGTAGCATAGCAAATTGAATTTTGAATATGTTGGTTTTATTAAAGCGGGTTAACCAATTGCACTATAGGTTTATTTTTCTTGTATGTTATTGTATATTTATAGCCCTGGAGCAGGACAAATAAATGTCCGAAACGTTGGCACTGTAAAAAAAGTACTTTTTATTGACCTACCCTCACGATTCTCTTCATTATAATTAAAATTATTTGAACAAAACGAGAACCCGACAGGTGTGTGGAGGGTCTCTCATGTTCATGGACCTTAATTCCACTCTATAGTTCATTTTTCGTTTATCCGTCGTTTTCCAATTATTATAACAATATTTCCTTACTCCACGAATTTCCACGTTTAGTTGTTGTCCACTTCCAAAATAATTCCATTTATTGTGATCGTTCTATTCAAGGATCATTAAATATCCTCTCAATGCTGCAGTGTCTCTGACAGGGAGATCCTAAGGTTCAAATCCTGACGGTGGCAGGATTTTAGACAATAGTTACATAGGTAGGTCGAATTGAGCCCCTGCCTGGAGGAGAATTCTAGCGACCGGTTGCTCTGATCGTGATTTCTCGTACCAATACCAGGTGAATGTTTATTAAGGTACTGGTGCTAGGGTTAGTAGCAGCGGACTACAGACCGCGAGCAATCTCTCCCTCCTTTTCATTTTCCTTGCCTCACCCCTTACTTAAACTTACATGCACTGCACTACCGCACATGCTGGGAGACCAGTCGGAAGCTTTGAGCTAGTCCCAGCTGGGACGGTGACCCACTGGCTGAAGATTCCTGGTTGGGGAAAACTCCGCAAGCCGATGTGTAGACCGAGAGCGGTGGCTCAGTGCATCAACTGATGTCACTGCAGCGCCTCTGACCAGGATATCCTAGGTTCGAGCCCTGAGCAGTATTATTGACACTTGCTTTTCAGCTAGGTCGAATTCAGTCGCTGTCTGGACAAGAATTCTAGAGGCCCGCTGCTCTGATCGGTAGTTTTCCGTGGTTTGTCCGAACAACACCAAGCGAATGCCGGAGCAGTACCCTAACAAACGGGCCACGGATCGCGCGCGATCTGTCCATCCCATTCCTTGTTCTATCCTCTACCCTTACACACACACACACACACACAAACATGTACTACACTACCACATATTCCGGGAGAGCGTTCGGGAGCTTAGAGCTTGTCCCGACTGGGGCGGTGCCCCCGCTGGTGGGAGAGTCCTGGGTAGGGGGAAACACCGCTAGGCGACGGTAGGTCAGTGCCGGATCTTGCTATCTAGCGGGGGAAGATCATCGCCATCTCCCGAGGAAAAAACATGCACTACACTTACGGCACTAATGACCTAAGCTGTTGATGCGCCCGGGATCACTAATCAACCAACCAACCGATGTGAAAGTCGGCACCGGATCTTTATATCCAGTGGGGAAAGATCCCATCTCCATCGATAAAAACATACACTAAATTTACGGGACTACTGACCTTAGCAGTAGACGCGCCAGAAATGACTAATCAATCAATCGACACCCCCCACAACTTTATAATAGAATAGTCTATCTCAAAGACGTTGCTCTACGCTGCAAGATGTCAACGCGGTCAATTATTGCAAAATGTATTATTTTAAATATGCAAACTATGACTGTCCAAATTCAATCCTAGATATATCAATATAGTATATTACGGTTGTTGTATTTTACCCGATAAATCATTTCATTTCTTAATCATCCTGATCAAAGCTCTGTTATTACACTGGACCTTCAACGATGGTTTGCTATACACATATTAAGAGTGTTTACAGTGTAATTTATAAACTTTGTGATTAGATCGACCTACCACTAGCTCATCTAAACGCATTTTGCCAGTCTGTTGGCGGTCTAAATGCGACTGTATATTTCAGTCTAGACTAAATACATAAAGTACATTTACTAAGTCATCATTATTGATACAACGCTTCCAGATAGCGATAAACGCAGAAACGTTTGTGGAAAAATTACATTTTAGACTCGGTAAATGTTGCATATTCTGCGGCAATTTCTCAACGTTACTCCAAAAAAAGTAATAGGTATTGAATACACAAAGATCCTTTTTTATTTGGCATTCAAAAATATAAAACAATACAAAGTAAAGTGGATCTTAAAACCAGTGTAGGGAATAATATCGTGTTCGAATTGACGATATGAAAGTTGCCAAAATGTGATAATGGTACAAGACGGCCACTAACCATAAACTAAAAATTGGGATCTTAATAAGTTGAAAAGTCTCGATACAATTTCTTCCTGTTAATTGATATATATTTTAGTAAAATCAAAATCCATAGGCATAATAATGTATTGTACTCGGATAAGAAATAAGTAATATTATTTACTATTAAACACGAAACCGTAAATTCTCGTATTGTGAGGTCCGGGTATCGAAAAAGTACGAAAATGTTCCCATGGTAGAGTACATTCCTATATGCATATTCCTCGTACTCATTGTGTAGTCATAATCCAATTTTTGTGGATCCTTAATACCGTGTATGCACAAATGCTCGGCAGGTACAGGAAATCTCCGTGACGGCGTCAGAACTTGATCTGCCGAACATTGTGCGAAAGGGGTTGCCTAAAATCTAGGGGCAAATTCCACATTTATATAAATGTATCACAACTTCGATGTATGCGATTTCCTACAAGTTTTCCTTTCGCAAAAAATATCATTTTCAGAACCTCTACATGCCCTTAAAGTGTGTAACATTTATTCAGAGACATGCGTAAGGAAATAAACCTAGGACATAAGAAAATACAAGGAATTATTTATATTTCCACACGATGCCATATTTTACTTTTTCAGATTTTGGAAACGTTCTTGGCAAATAATAGTTTTGTAACCTAATGACAGCATAGTTCTATTTTCTTTCCAATCATTAATATGCTCGAAAGGGGGGACAGCGAATTAGAACATAATATAATACATTTTTGCATTGCATTGTGCATGCATTGTTTTCCACAAAAACATCGAAATTTATGTTCTCTGCCAATGACTTATTTGAATGCATTTACGTTACAATAATTTTAACATAATGCAGATTGATAGTGATCTTTCGCATCTACATGAATTAAATAACGTCGGAAGCCAGGCTAATAGTGTTTGAGCAAATTTAATTTCTCGCAAACGCTACACTAAAAAATTATCTACTAATATTTTTTTCATAAAAGACACCGTATCATTTGAATATATTTTACAACACTTATTTTCGGACTTCATTCTATCAAGACATACATTAGTATAAGTCGCACATTTCGGACACGTGTGCATGAAGTGTTGCCTATGTTAAGGCGCTACTTGCTTGCAAGCGTTCCATCTTCTATGTTCAGGCGTGAGAAGAAAGTATTCCTACAAAGATTCTACCTTAGATTTATTAAAAAGTATGTAATCCCAGAATAATAAAATTCAACATTAAGAGAACAGTATTTTCGACTATGAGAGATTCATAATGTAATGTTTCGAAATCATGGTAACAAATCGTAGGAATTTTTTTTTTTTTTTTTTTGTAGATAAAGTACTCTCAAGTCTTCAAATAACTGCACATAATAAAAATACTCACATGAATAAATAACAAATAAATACACGTAAGTAAATGCGCGTAATCTTCAATATAAACAAATGAGAAGTTTGACAGTAATTGAAATATTAGGGCATGAAGTTGTGAAATAACTTATCATGCGTTTTTTAACGTTTCCGGTTTATTTATTAGTGTCAAAGAGGTCGTGTATCCTGAAAATAATCCCAGCTGTGTTCTAGAAAGATATATTTTATGCAAACACTCCTTATTGAGAACTGAGATCCAGATGTGCCTCTCTTCGGAGAATAGGACTTTCATAGAAATGCTTTTATTCTGCCTTGCCCTCTGACAACGTCAATGACCCTAGTTATATGATAGCTACAACTTCTTATTAATGAGTTCCTCCAGAAGAATAGTTTGCAGATGGACCATGCAACGCATACTCCATATTTTTTCTATTTTTATTTAATCATTCATTCACAAGCCTGATAATGCCGTGAACACATTTTTGACGGCAAAAAATTGAAATTTACTGCTTTGACAGTAATCAGTGGAATTTAAAAGCATTACTTAATATTTTTAGATTTTTAGGTATACAATATAATAGTATTAAATAACATGTTACGGTTTGTATTAGAGCTTCTTGCACTATTAATTTTTCGTAAAAAAATGCAAAACCTGGAGACCATAGAAAGACAAAAGTTACTTGTATCCAAAAGCAAAACGACGGGCGATATCGACAGTTACTCAATCGAACGTGAGAAACGGCAAAAACCTCTGGTTGAGTTTGGGGATCGAAGCTCCAGAAGTACTTCTAACGTAAGCTGGTTTATAATTATAATTAACAATAATATTTGTTCTATAATTTGACACTTAACAGAAATTAGCGCAACATTTTGTCACATTTTGTCCGTCCGTTCGTCTGTTTATGTAAACAACAGAATCTGAAAGTCGTACACGAAATTTTTTCTAAAATTTATATTTCTTGATCTATTTAGAGTAACTCGCACAGTGAATTTGGAACTGTTCCTTTATTTCTGGAGGATATTCTTACATGAATACCCCAGAACATTTCAGCTGTTTTCTCAAAAACCGCTTGAAATTTTATTTGAACATTTTGCTCAAATAAAGAAAAGTGCTCTTTCAAAAATCACACAGGTTCAATTTTCATTAACTCAGTAATTTCACTTTTTTAATAGATTTTTTCGACTCTGTCTTAAAACCATATTACTGAAGCTATTTCTTACTTTCATGCATACTACTTGCTCATAATACATAAAGTTACGAAATGCAAAACACGTATGTTTTCAGCAGAAAAAGTCATATTGTAGGTACCGGATACCACAAAAGTCAATAATTATTTTTCCAATATGTAATAGATTTCTTCTCCAGCTCTCCAGAATCCATGATTTCTTGATTTCTTTTAGGCGATAATTTTGTGCAAAATCTTTGTCCAGTCGCCAGTTAGTCCGTCGAGCTGTATGCACATCTGTCTGTTCTATTTGGCCCTCTGCCTGTACGTTAGTATGTCTGCCTGTAAGTACCTTCGTCTGTCCCTCCGTGAACAACACTAGCTGCTAAACCAGACATGTAGGGCTAGGTAATTAACTCACTAAGGTAAGGGCATTGCGGTCAGAACAACTGGCGCGATATTTAAAAGTAAGGGTTGTACACATAGCTTCGGAGTGGCGGGACATCACTGGATACCTGGCACATGATTTTATTTAGGTCATTTGACTTACCCCAAATTAATTATATTAATTCTCATTTCTTCTACTAAAGCAAAGAAATGATCCATTAAAATTTAATAATGCATTCGATACAATTGCCAATTGAGCATTAATATTTATCATTCTGAATCGAAAGTACCTTGTTTTGTAATTGTGTTTACTTACAGATTGCAATTATTACATTAATATTCTATATTCTTGTTAGTTTAAAGGCTCTTCGTCCGTACGCGAGAATTATCAACTTATGGAGACTTGTTATATTACTTCAAATTATTCCTACACACAACAAATAACTGAATGATTTAATAAACATTACACCCCATTTTTTCCCTCAAAAATTTAAAGGAGATTAAAAAGAAAATAAAATTAAAAAATAATAAATAGTAAAAATAGAATCATAATTAAAATGTGCCAGAATATTTTTGTGCGAAGTCAGAATTCCTCGCCTCGTGCCACTTCAGCTTCAGCTTGCGCCTAGCTTTTCAGCTAGGTCTAGTTCAGTCGCTGTCTGGAGGAGAATTCTAGCGGCCGGCTACTCTTATCGGTAGTTTTCCATGGTTTCTCCGATCAACACAAGGCAAATGCCGGAGCAGTACCAAACGGGTCACGGACTGCGCGCGATCTGTCCCTCTTCCTTTTCCTCTCCTCTCCTCTTACACACACACTTACTCACATGCACCACACTATCACATATTCCGGGAGACCAGTCGGGAGTTTAGAGCTTGTCCCGGCTGGGGCGGTGCCCCGCTGGTTGGAGAGTCCTGGTTAGGGGGAAACCCCACTAGCCGACGGTAGATCGGTGCCGGATCTCGCCATCCAGTGGGGGAAGATCACCGCCATCTCCCGAGAAAAAAGAACATGCACTACACTAACGGGACTAATGACCGAAGCTGTTTACGCGCCCAGAAACACGAAAAAATCAATCAATCAATTTCTTCTTTCACGTCTTATAAATTCCGTACGTCTTATTCATGTCTTATACATTTCCGCATCAATTACAAAATCTACATTTTCGTATTTGTCCATTCTTCCTAAAATGAAAATTACCATATCGGGTCCAGATTCAGTTGCGATTCTTTGCTAATTTTATTTATATAGATATACGACGTTGAATAATTTTACGAGAGGCATATAATGATAATTTTATAATTCAACACGACTATATTGCAAACGTTTACGTAGATGTATGATGCCAAGGATGTTTGGGATGCTTTAACTCTTTAAAATTCTGAAGTTCGCCGAGGCACCATTAAGTATGTCTCTTCTACAGCTTAAAAGAACCTTGGATAACCCCATTGCGTATACAGATTATTTCATCGGAGGTTATCGATATCTTCACCTTTCAAACTTCAGAAAGCTTTATCGACATTTTGGACGCAAAACCTCGCATAAAATCACTCTCTCATTCATGAAAAAGAACATCACTCGCGGAGACAATAGTTTTCATACATGCGAAACAATTCTTCACGAAACGAATGGTGACTGTCAGCAAAATGACTAGACGGGCTGGCTTGGCAAAATAATTATTTGACGGTTTGTTTTTCAAATTAAGTTTTCTTTGGGACATTCTCACGGAGATGCGGCTGTTTGAATCCGTGATATTCTATGTATTCTACGTACAGAAAATATAACCCAACTCGGCAGCACTTCCATTCATTGTTGTCTTTATTTGTGATATTAAAAAGAATTGGTATCATGCTATCAGCAGAGCCTGAGAGGGATCATTTAATATTTGTGCAGAAGCATTCCGTAAACGACAGTACGGCTTCGCAAACTCCATGGTTACTCGTCGACGCCTGTTGCGCGACAGCATCACCTCCTTTAACTGCACGCACAAAAGCGGTGTCCATTCACAAAGGGAGCCCATTCACTTCTGCGCGGAAACCACCCACAGCGGCGGCGGCAACGGAGGCGGCGGCGCGTAACGACGCGGACGGCGCGGGGCGCTGCGGCCGGCGAGAGGGGCAGGGGAGGGGTGGGGCGGGAGGCGCGGCGCGGCGCCGGCGCACGGGCAATCGGCGCGCGGGCGTAATGGGAGCGGGAAAGAAGGGGCACGGACGAGCCGTGGGAGGGGGTGGAGCGGGAAGAGGGGAGGGGAGCGCGATGCGATTAGCATAAACGTTCCGGAAGCCGCGCGAGGCGCTGAACGAGCGCCGCCCACGCGTGTCCGGCCGCTGGCGCGCGCCGAGGGGCGGGGAGGAGGGGGAAGAGGTGCAGAGGGGACAGGAGAGGGAGGGAAGACAAACGGTGCCCAGACACGGTCCATTTTAAAAGTGGTAATGATGCATTTAGGGCTTTAACGCAAGTCTGGAAGGTAAACGAAAGGTAGAGTTTCAAAAATGGAAATTGCATTCTGGAATCTGACACACTAGCCTCTGAAAAATACTAGATTATTTATTATTAGTTTTCAAATTTCATGCCTTTTCAACTAATAGTTTAATTTTCGTATTATTGTGTTATCATCATTGTACTATTCACGAATGAGCATGTGCTCAGATATCCCAGAATTAAAATAAACAAGGTAATATCTATTAATTTAACAAATTAGTAAACGATTGGTACGATAGTGAAGTAGATGAACCAGACAATGATGTTCATGTTGAAGTAATGTGTAAGGAAAGTAAGAGAACTTACTTAAAAAGCTACGGAGAACAAATGTTATGTCTAAGCAAATTCCACATGATGCGACTAATTCGGGCCCCGGTATCCCGTTGGTGAAAACTAAACATGCTCGTCCCGTCGATTGCCTTCAATTATATTACTAATTTGCCGACAGTGTAGGCGAACACAATATCTAGCGACATCTGACGGTCGATTTATAAGTTCACGCGACATTGTGACGGCAGCTGGAGAGCTTTCTGACTTTAATTGACGAATTTCATCCCCTGAACAGACATAGAAAAATAATACAGCGACGTAGGGCACAGCAGGTTAGTATCCAATAAAAATATAGCTATAGCGTGTGCATTTTCTTGGCAACGGTAAAGCTTAATCAGTAAATAGTAAAAATAAACAAATAGCAAAACTAAAAAAATTGATAAATAAAATAATCGATTTCAAAAAAACAACAATTCATCATGAAGTAATAAGAGTTGAGATTGGCTTGGCGAAACTTATTAATTGTGGGAATTGTGGGAATCCTGATGTGGTGTTGTTGACGTTCTTATGAGAAGAAATAAAAGAGGTCATCTTCGTCAACATATTAGTTTTATTAAGATAGACGGCTGCCGACGGCTTTGCCGTCATTGTCAGTCCACAACATACAGAAAGATATAACAAAATTATAAATAAATACACAATAAGATAGAAAATTAAATTACAAATTATGGATACATTTAAAGTTTTTAGTTATAGATAGCAGATAAAATTTCAAAAAAAAATGCAACGGAAGGTTTAGTAGAAGTTCAAATTAAACATTAAAAGAATCACTAAAGAAAGACACATTATATGATTACAAAAGATACGGAACACATAGCAAATAAAATTGCAAAAATTAATTGCGACGGGGAGGGGGGGTGACAATGACGGCAAAGTCGTCGAAAGCCGGCATTCGTAACAATTACCGCCTCGAAAATATTCCTGTCATATCAGTAACATACTTTGCGATTAAAAGACATATGGTGTACAAAAAATCTTAAATGTCTGTAATCCTCAAGGTCATCGTCTTAGCAAGTCATTCGCCCGAATGGATTTGGCCGCACATCCGGCGCGCTCGTTATTGGCGCTCGTGCGCGCTAGGTCATTATTAGGGGTACAGCTGGACAACATTTTATCATCAATTGTTCTCGCTGGCTTGCTTTTGCGATCTCGGGGAGCCCGCGAGCTCCTAATCTGCCTGGAAAATCTACACGTAGGTCTGTTTCAAGGATCAGAACTGTCGGAAGCGCTCATTCTCGGCAGAGTCGGCGGAGCGTGCTCTGTGCGCCGTTTATTGGTAGTTTCGAGTGCTTCACTTGTAAACAATAGGCACTCTTTGAAAGGAAGAAACTCATGTAAAGGGAATTTTAATTTTGACAATAAACTAGTGGTGTTATGACAGCACATACTTTTCACATTATTTGAAATTTAACTCAAAATTAGTTAAAATATTGTCCCATTTTCAAAAAATTATACATGGTCTTATTTAAACATCTTTGAAGAACAGATTTCATTGAGGGGAAAACAATTCTTTCGTCAATATTGTAGTTAAAAAGGTCAAAAAATTTAAAGTACTAGAAATTTTCGAAAATTCAGATATGTTAACGAAAATATGCGCCGTTTTTATAAGCGGGCCTCGGTCTATTCATCCAAAAAGTGGAGAAAAAATTTGGATCCATTTTGGAGAAAAAATTGAAAATGTCGTTGAGGCTTCATGTAAAATACCCCCAAAAGTGAAAATATCCGTTTCAAATTCGCCGGGCCTTAAGTTCGGCTAGATCGATCGATAGTTTTAGAGAAAATCGTCTGAACGGCTTAGGCGATGGTGTTGCTCATGAACGGACGGACGACGGTAACTAATTTTTCGATATTAAGAACCAACAAAACGTGGATTCTGACAGCCACACGTAATTAAAAAGTAGTTAACTACTTTTTAATTACGTTTTGCTTTACAGTAAAAACGTCTATTGTGATTTGTGATGTCGAAAAAGTAGATAGTTCTATAGAACTATCTACTTTTTCGATATGATGTCGAAAAAGTAGATAGTTCTATAGAACTATCTACTTTTTCGATATCACAAATCACAATAGACGTTTTTACTGTAAAAAAATGTCCACTTTCCGCTCCAGCTTTGTGATACTTTCTCTTCTACTGCGTACTTTCATTGTAACACGAAGTTACGAAATAAATGTGTTTAAGATTTGCGTTGACAATAGAAATGCACGAATCACATGCTGAATCATTGATGGATTAAGGAGCAGCGTTACTGAAAAGCTTTTTAGCATTTCTGTTTATAACTATTTTAAATGTTATAAACTAAAGCTGTAACGTGCCTTGTGCGTTTAAAATTTTATTCACTTTTCATCATGGGGAGGCATACCATACCATTTTGTACACGTAGTTCAGTGGCCTCATCCATCGGAAAAGGAATACTTATGCGTTTAAGATAATTAATAGAAACGCTTGTGGTGTCAAGAGATCCGGTAACGCCTACAGCGTTCGTTATCTATCGTTGCCTTTTCCTCCGCCGGACGGCACAACTCCATAGCAGACCTAGTATCGGTATAATTTGATCTCAATAATAGCGCAAACGGAAATACAATTTTTGGACTTGGCGGTCTCGGTATTCTGATCTCGTCATCGAGATCGATCGGAACCGTGTGTCATTAGGTCGAGCTGTAATTGGGGTTATCTGGTAGCATGTGCTACCCAAATTCTCTTTGATCCCATAGTTTTCTAAATTTTCTTTGATCCCATAAAAATATTTAATGGGCTGTGTTGTCTACATCACTGCGAGTAATTACGTGTGAATGTCAGAGGGTTGCAAGAAAAAAAAGTTTATTTGTTACACTAATTTATAGATGTAACCCAAATATTTTAAAATTAAATCTAATTCAGTCGTGCAAGTTTATTAACAAATGCTTCCTTTTCGCTTGTAAAAAGTCAATGTATCTTCTATAGTAGTAAATCAAGGCTGCCATCGATCGATTGACTGACCATTTTGTTTCCGGACGCGCCAACTACTACTGTCATTAGTTCCATAGGTGTAGTGCATGTTACACCCCAGGAGATGCCGGCGTCCCCTGTTGAAATGTGAGATCCTACGCAGACCTTCACATCGGCTGGCGGAGTTTCCCCGTCCCGAATGGTCTCCTGACATGTTTGGTAATGTGTGTGTGTAAGGGGAGAAAAGGGTACTATGATGAGGACGGAAAGATCGCGCGCGGTCCATGCTCCGATCGTCAAGGTTCTGTTCCGGCATTCGACTGGATTGTAGTAGAGAAATCACAGAAAACTATCGATTACAGCAGCTGGCAGCTAAAATTCTTCTCCAGAGAGCGACTAAATTCGCCCTAGCTAGCAAGCTAGTGTCAAAAATCGTCGGGACTCGAACTGTAGGACCTCCCTGTTAGAAACGCTGCAATGGAAATTGTTTTGCCCTGAGCCATGCCAAGTCAGTTTTGCAGCCTTTACAACTGTATTTAAATATCGCGGCTTCATGGTAATGAAATTAGACTCTTAAATGTATCTTGTGTTTCCTCAACAGCTTGATTGTTTCCAGGCACGTTAACTGCTTGGATCATTGGTCCCGTTACTGTAGTTGACGTTTTATCTTCAAAGTTGGGACATTTTCTCCCCGAGTGATTGCGATATCCGGCGCCGTCCTACACGTGGGTTTATGGGGAATTTCCCCCTCCACGTTTCTTCCAGCGGGGAACCGCTCCAGCAAATTTGTGGTAGTATAGTTCATGTGAGTATTTGTGTGTGGGAGTAAGGGGAGAGGATACGACAGGGAGGGGAAAGGAAAGATTGCGCGCGCGGTCCTTGCCTCGTTTGTTATGGTACCCCGGCATTCGCCTGCCATCGATCGGAGAAACCACGGATAAGTACCGATCTAAACAGCTATCTGAGTTTTGCTGTACCGTTTTTCACCACGTCCTGACGTCGAGTGAAGTATGACGCCTAAGGACAGACCGCTATCCAACACTTATATCTAGTACTGCTTCACTCAACGAGAAATTATGGTGGACCTGAATAGCGTTTTGAACATAGAGAGCTGAGCTCTACGGCGTTGTCAAGTCTGCGAAGATTCTTAAATAATACACTTCATTTTCATACGAATCATGTCAATAAGCGTATTTTGTATGTATTAATCGTATTCAAGGAGGGATTTTTCCTTTTTAAACGTGCAGAGATTATACTTCTCTCCATCCAACAAACAGTTTGAGTGACATTTTAAGAAAATAATCAAAATTAAAATATACAGCAATTTCACGTCTGAGACAAATTACTCACAAATTACAAAAAGATCTCTGATTATTTTGTTTTATCAGTCACTTATAATTTATACATTTACTTTTTTTAGTTTATTGTATTAAAGTAGCACTTCATTCATTCTTCTCTGTACGCGAACTTGTTCAAAATGTCATTGAGGTTGTGAAGGAAAGTTGAAAAACTTATTTACATTTAGAGTACGCGGAACTGTGAGGTAATTGTGAGTAAAAAGGAAACACTCGAGGGTCCACAGTTACATGGCAGGAGGTGAGTGCTCAAAGGTAACTTCCGCGCTGTGCAAATAGCCGGTAACTGCTTCATGTTAGTGAAACAGAGGGGGAAAAAGCCCAAGTCCTGCTATAGCGAAGAATAGGGACGGTGTTCGGAAAGGCGTCGGAACCCGGAGAAGTTCTACTTATCGAATATTATAGAATAAACTTGGTAAATAAAACATGGTAAGCAAGGGATTAAATTAGTAATAGGGGAAGAGTAATGATTCCAAATTATGAGCTAGAACATGCATAAGACTAGGAAAACTGATCCTCGTGGATTCAACAGGACGGAAACTAGGGGGAATTTGGAATTGTCAGGGACAGGAATCGCGAAATTGTGGGGACCATACTGTAGCAGTGGCTTTCAGAAACGTGCACAGTGAGTCTGTAATATGAAACTTGAAAACATGAGAGGTCGTGATATCAGGGGAGTTAAAATTCAGGCCAAGACAGGTCAACAGTTATGGTGGGGAAGTAGGGACGTTAATTGCAACTGCGGTCAGGACAGTTTGGCCATACTCGTAGCAACGTCGCAGAGAGGTCCAAGATCTCGCGAACGTAGGGAATAAAATGTGTGTGATTTCCATCCCACCGACCCTGCTGATATGGTTCAGTGACCCGTTGCCGCTCAAGCGTCTCTAGGCGGGCGATCTTAAAATCCGAGGCCCGGCGATAACGTATTTTCGATAATGGTTGAATTCAGTCGCTGCCTGGAGAAGAATTCAACCGCAAGCTGCTATGTTAGGAAGATTTCCGTGGTTCCTCCGTTCAAAACCAGGCATATCCCGTATCAGTGCCCTACAAAATTGGCCACAGACCGCGCGCAATTTTTTCCTTCCTCATCCTTGTCCCCCATCACTTCTTATACACACACACACGCACACACACAAACATGCATACGCGCGCGCAGACATACACCAACACATAGAGGCACTACACTACCACACCGGATACTTCGGTATTACGTCTGGACACGGTGCTCATTCAAGGAAATAGCTGAAGGGAAAACCCCGCAAGACGACGTTACGACTGTGCCGGATATAACGTCTCAACAGAGATGAAAACCACCACCTTTCGGTGCTCACACGATAAATGGCCAAAGTGCTTGAAGCGCTCGGACACAAGAAATTCTCATACCCACTTCCATCCGGAATATTTGCCTTTTATTTCTCGGTACACTGTTTGGCGCCTATCCTTTGCCTACGCACCAAGAGAAAATAGACGATATGGCTATGAAATTTCATTCTGCATGTATTGGATACATCCATATATAATAATAACACCTTGCAATGGTGTCTATTAGCTGACGTTTTATTTCGCTGTATTTGCCGATTTTATGTACATGTGTATGTACGTCTACCGGAGATTGTATGTTTCCCCCTAATATCGCTGCTCTCTCTCTCTCTCTCTCTCTCTCTCTCTCTCTCTCTCTCTCTCTCTTTCTCTCTCTCTCTCTCTGCTTTCTAAAACTTCACAGTTCGCGTAGGTGATCACCAGTTACAAGAAAATCCACTTTTTTCTTCGTAACCTTGGTCGGATTCCCCCACGTCCAACTCTAATCGTAGTGGACGTCGATTCTGGAGTAGAACAATGGACCTAGAGATGTCGACAGACGACAGGCCGAAGAAAGTGGATTGGATTTCTATTATCAAACATCACAATTTCCAAAGTTGCCATCTGAAATGTCCGCCATCTGAAACGTAGCTTAACGTTCTACCGCTAATAGCGTTTGCCATTCGCCGCTCTCGCGCGAACTCGGTAGGCACTCAAGGCAACTATCGAGTTCATTTGACCAGTAGTCACCAAGCCGCAAAGAGCGTATTCCGTTTAGAGGATGGCATGGAACAAGGGCGTACATTGAGCACGTGCTTTAGAGCCTAACGTGCTCTAAAAGATTCGTAAGTGCAGCCCAGTGCGCCCGGCAGTATTTGAGATTAGACGCGAACGAAATGTGTACAATGTCCATACATTACAACAAATGAAAAGTGAATGGAAGAAACTCTTGTGACTATTTTACGAAATTACCATTAATTGGTGTTTCGTCAGTTTCCTTATATTATAAACTAACTAATAGCGTTTACAAAACAATTAATCTGGTTTAATAAGTTTTGCCAGTTTTTGAAAAATAATTTTAGTCTTCTAATTAAATGTATATATTGCAAGGAATAAAAGAGCATGAATTTAATTTTATAATATTTAATATTAAAATTTAATAATATATTATAATTTTATATGTGGGGAGAAAACAAGCGTCCTGGTCAGTAGACCAGCAGTTAAATGTTCGTACTTTCTCTATTATCTAACTGTACCCACAGAACACGTACTAACTGGGTTCTCAATTCCGTATAAATTGTCACTGCTCTTCACTTGTGTGAAGTATCCTTGTGCTGGAGCTCTGGCGACATTGACTGCATCAATCCTTTTTAATCTAGCTTCTCTCAAAATCATTTCACAAATTACCACTTATTACGTATAATTGAAAGGAAGGATTTCACGAAGAATTTCATACAAGTCTCCACTTACTAGCAATCTTTCTGGAAGTCTCCCCAGATATCAGCAGGGTTTTGGATACAATGGCCTAAAATACAAACCGAGAAATCTCAGCATCCCGAAGTACTTACCCAATAGTCTCTCAAATTTCATAAAATACACACATCGTTCATATTAGCTTTTTCCGCTTGTTGAGTTGATAATTACACACGCGCTACAATGTTAACGCGACTGGAAATCGAATTCGTCAGTACCATAATAGGCAAGGAATAGCATAATTTGCTTGCTTAAGCAGAATACCAATGCGGCGGCTATGTACACAGCTACTGTTCTACGATCATTACGGGGCTTTTTCACACTCCAAATACGTCGCGAAGCGAGTCAACCTCCGATCCTACCTACCCAGTAATAATCTTGAACACAGAGGTAGTGAGGCGGATTTATGTTCATTTTATGTTGAACATAATAATATGAAAATTACCAACCAGCCAATCATCTAACGTCCCCACACAGCATCAATCAACTTTATTATGCACGAATCAACATTTGGATCAACCACCCCAATATCATAAATTGAATTCGTCCAATACACAACACCAAGAACAATAAATTTTACGCAATGAACAAAAAATATTTTGCGGTTCAGTCAATTTTCAATGTTTACTTACACAATATTAAGTTGCGAGAGTCTTAAACATTTTATTACGCGTGAAATCAATGAAACAAGAACACCTTGATTGCGGTAGGCGCTGCCTCGAGGAGTGGAGAGCAGGTCGTGTGGGAGGTGATGGCGGAAGCGCTGGAGCCGAGCGCGAGGAGCGGAGGGCTGTGCTCGCGTGGGCGTGGGACGCGCCAGACCTGCGCTCGCTGGCGCGCGCAACCGAACCTTCGGCAGCTGCTTTCACCGCATGATGGACGCCCCGCTCGCCCACGCACCCGCGGCCGAGCGAGCGAGTGGAGGAGGTTTCGCCCAGGCCGAGGCCCCTGCGGCGACGCCGCGGCCTCCCGCCTCCGCCACGCACGCCTCTCCACTCCACTCCACTCCACTCCTCGTCTCTCTCCTCAGTCGCGAGGGACTACACGTGACGTGGCCGGTGTGCTCGTTCCCACTTCCCACAAACAAGGTTCTAGTATGTTACGACTATGTACTGTGACTAATGCAATATTGCCAATACTAGTTCGGTGCAAGTTTTAAACTCCTCATCCTCTCATTCATATAATATTTATTTCTTATTTTTTCTCGTAATTTTCTATATGATAAAGACTGGCTGATGTCATCGTAGATTCCTCGACAATTGTTGTTGAATTGTTAAGATTTAAATTCGCGTATGTTGCTTGAAATTATGACGTTTTTTTTGGAGATCTACTTGGTCGGCACCTCTGGAAAAGATGCCCTCAATATAATGCCTCATTCTCATTCTCAGTATACAATTAATTTCCTGTAGTTGTCACAATGTCAAGTTGTTCCGATTATAAGAAAATGTGTAAATGACTAAATCAATGAGAAATCTGCACATGATGCGGAGGGAGAGAAAAGTTGAGTTCAGAAGCAATAAGCTAGGTCATACAAATTTATAACTAGGATTGAACTATAGAATGAGGACGTAATGGATGTTTTGGACTTCGTATAGGTATATTGAACCTGCAGTCAATCACTTTCCTGGAAATTGAATTCCACAAGTATTCCAATCAATTTACCTAGTATGGAACACCTGTCATAAGGTCGTTTTGGGGGGAGGGGGAGCGGGGCATTGTACTACCGATACTTTGTCGGAACACGAGCAGAATCTTTATAAGGCTATGTCAGGTACATGCATACTTGGAATATTCTATAAACAGAACACAAAATAGCATGGTTAAGTTAAACGAACCAAAGAAATGCTCAAAAACGTTTCGTTTGGGGGTCATATTAAGAATTTTTTGCAACGTAAAAACAAAAGTGTTTGCTAGCTAGAAGTAGTAGGCTCCAACATGACACTTTAGAGAGCGACCTAACTAGTTCAGGAGTGAATAATGTTTGGTAACACATTCCCATATCGAAACACCAGGAAAGAGCTCAAAAAACGTCCGTGACGGGAACTGCGGCGCCAACAGCATCTCAAACAGGTGGGTGCCAATCACTTTCTTTCGTTAACACCACTGCAGTATTTTGCAGCTTTCAACATTTCTGGAACTGGTGTCGGAGACACAAAGTAAACTTGCAAACACACGCAGTTTCACAATATGTGATTTAAAAACAATTCCTGTTTTGAAATAATTTCAAGGTGGTAGAAATAGTTACTTCGCATCTGAAATGACATGTGGGTTCTTGTTTATATATGAACATCAAAGACCCTGGGGTGTGACATTTTCGCAAGCAACGTTACATTTTTTACTCAGAGTGAAGCGATTCTTAAAGATTTTTTTTATCGCCGGTAAAACACGCACACACAACAGAAAGCGTATGAAAAACGTCTCAATTGTTAACTCATAATCACGAAAAACTTCAGTTTATTCAATTATGGCTTTCTCTACAATGTTTTAGCAATTATATCAGCTTACACAATTACATGGAGTATTTTTCCCTTCGAAGTGTCGCATATAGTTGTTTTGCACTTTATTAAACCAATTAATTAATTGATTTCAATATTACAGTAAATAAAAATATCAAAGATAAAAGAAAATATTTCTTAATATTTCCAAAAACTGTCGGGAACTTCTATTCAAAAATACAAATATTGGCTGTAAATCCGAAAATAATTTCTGATTTTGAAATTTATTGCTCAATGTACCAACATTTAATAAACATTTGTAAAGAGTTATAATTATCGCGAAAAGAGGCCAATATAATCGAAGAACCAGGTAGAACTGAAATAAATGCAAAGATTATATAAATAATGCCGACCTGGATGGCCGAGGTAGTAAGAGCATGTACCAACGTAGCGCTTCGGTCCTAAGGGTCACAGGTTCGAGTCCTACCTTGGGCATGGTTGTTTGTCCCTTGTCTCTCGTGTGTGTTGTCGCTGAGGACCTCGTGTTCTGCTGACCGCAGATCAGAGGAGCCCGCAAGTGTGCTAGTATCTAGTGTACGGTCGAATATGCGTCTCATCAAAACGTAAAGGGTAACCGGCTGTTGCACAATTATGTGTACCTTGGTATTTCCCACGCCGTTGTAGCATGTTTGTGGTGTCGTTCTGCTCGTTTGAATTGAGAAGTGACATTGTCCTTGATCAACTGCTTTCTTCCACTCGCAATACATTTCTTTAACATCTATTCTAATTCTTGATCTTAATAGTCCTCATTTTAATCATTTTCTAGCGAAGTTATTATTTTCTTTTATACAAACAATTTATTATCCTTGATAAAAAATAAAATAATTAAGTTTTTAATGTCTAATTCGACCTGTATAATCTACAAAGCACAACTCGATACTATTTAACAAGAAATCATTCAGAGGATTGTGTTTGAGGGGAAATCACAAATATAATCAATGACAATAACTATATAATTTATGGATTACCACAAGATTTCTGCTACCACCACAGAATTTGAGGTGAATGCTTCATGAAAGGAAGTAGACCTCAATATGTCGGTACACATTCGAACACACTCGATCTGTTGGTATATAATCGTGAACGAACAGTGCCTTTGCTTTGCTCAAAGCTGTCACCACGACCTAGCATCTCTCGAAGCTTCGTAGAACCACAAAGTTACCCTGCATAAAACGAGAAATAATTTCTCGTTCAGATTTTCTGTTGTACATATTCAAATCCAAATCGGTAAAACTTAATAAAGGTTTCTCGTGAGCGACTTCAGCTGATGCAGTAGATTTTAAATTAATTTAAAACATAATTTAATTTGAGAAAAAGAAACGACAAAGAAGAGTTATAACGTAGTCTTCCAGGTATTACGCCTGTTTTGTGAAAAAGTTTCAACACTACTTAAAAATAATATAAATAACTTGTACAGTAAATTAATTTATTTTTAAACGTGGTTAAAGTGGGTTTTAGTCTCACATTTTCCTATGTTAAAATGTCTCTTTATTCCTCCCGCTATTAAAGTGTCACTTTAATTCCTCCGCGATTAATGTAACCACAGAGCAGAATTACAGTAATCCTCCGGGATTAAAGTAGCCAGACTCGCTAGCAACTCGCATTATCATTACAATATGAGAAAGAAAGAGAGTTTGGAAATATCGTAAGTCTAAGAGAATACTTAAACAAAAGTTAAAACAAACCTTCAACATTAAATACTGATTATAAAAAGATTCTTTTACAAAGATTGAATTTTACAGATTTGTTAAAGTCATAGTTTTTTGGGCTGGTAGCCTTTTTCATGACTCTTCAAAATCTAATAAATTTACAATATCCAAAAATATCTAAATCGATGTCTCCATAAGCAATAAAAGATTCAAAAACCGGCTGGCTAGCTATGAAATCATGGCAGAATTTGGTGCTATTGAAACATTTGAAGACAAAATTCTCTAGTTTCCGTGGCGCGTAATTTGGTAGATAGTGGGTTTGTAATTAGGGAACGGGTGATTGGAAATTGAGGTTCGGCGATTTGCAAAATACAACAACACCAGGTAGGCTTCCTTAAATTTATTTCGATGTATGACTCTTGAGTTTTTATAGCGGGAACCAAAATTTCGACAAGTGGATGTTTTAAAAAGATGCCTTCTTTGTCCACGGTAAATACCACACAGCCCTCTCTAGATCAAAAATAAACAACAACTGTTTGTGTGAGAGGGTGTTTCTCAGAAAAATCAACGAGGAAAATTTATAATAAATGAAATCTTAAAATGAAAGGAAAACAACCCACACATCATTTTTTAAATATTGTGATTTGATTCATTATTAATGCGAGAGTATATTTTCCTCCCGTTATTTTTAAAGGGTTGCCTCTAATATGAGTATTAAAAACTATCTTTCTAAAGAAATGAAATAGGAGTGTCAATGATTTTAAAATGACTTCTTTTTGTATATATCCTCATTTACATGATATAAAATCCAACTTAGTGGTTTTCACAATGTCTGTCTGCCTGTCTGTCTGTCTGTCCTGAGTAATATCTAAAACGGCTAAACCGATTTCGATGTAATTTTAATATGTCACGCATAACTTTGGCTATTTTTTTCATATTATTTTCTATTATAAAAGGTTTGTTGTGTTGTTGTTTTCTTCATACATATCTACTGTTTTATTCCGATCTTAATGAAATTTTGTACGCGTGATCTTCTGAACAAGAGA
This sequence comes from Teleogryllus oceanicus, assembly GCA_964035755.1. Lineage (NCBI taxonomy): Eukaryota > Metazoa > Arthropoda > Insecta > Orthoptera > Gryllidae > Teleogryllus > Teleogryllus oceanicus. Next base: position 53,728,986 of record CAXIVR010000001.1, on the reverse strand, counting down.
AATACCCATTTCATACTCCTTAGAGAAAAACTTAGTGTGCACTCTTTATTTTACGCAAATATATAGAAAACTCTCAAACTCAATTAGATATTTTTCTAAGTTCATACAATTGCATTGTATTTTTTCAATACAAGTTTTGCACGAGCAATTTGATTCATATTGTGATTAGCGCCATTTGGTTAAGAGAAAGTGAAGGCCAAAATTGTTAATGGAAGTTTACCGGGAGTGTGCAGGAATGCATTTGTTTGCAGATGCCCATAGAAACGATGACCAAAACAAACATGACAGTGTGGGAATGGGCAGGGTAGGCCAGGTGAGGTACAATGGTTATGATTAATAAATACCCGGGCAAAGAAATGTACATCTGTAATACATATAACTAGTTGCATATCGCGTCGTCGACACTGTGAATTGTTTTAAAAGTATTTGCATGTGTTGAAAAGTTCTTTTATACATAGCTTTGTTCAAATATGTTCTTACAGTATCAGACATAGAACGTAACGTAGAACATGAATCTTAAACCCTTCAAAAATTCTCAACATCCAATGTTCTTTTATGCTACTTCCATACGAGATATGAACTGGTAATATTACAAATTCAAAATTTATAATTGTCCTAAAAAATACTTGAATGTTTTAATGATGCAAAGAGAGTTTACTACAGCTACATTTTTTACGATTTTTGCTAATATGCACAATAATGCACAAAGATCAGTAAGCTGTTCTTCTGGGGTATTTTCTAATCCTAATATAAGATCTTTATCAATTAGTTCCAAAACATCTGTTGCAAAAGTTTCTACAGCTACATTTGATTCTTCCCTGGATTCCCACAATTTTCTCCCCTAATTTTTGAAGAGACTAAAACTTCATGAACTCAGTCTAATTTGGGATTACTTCCGCTTTTGCATTTTTTCTATTAATCGTTTTCCATGTTAATCTATGTAAGCATTGAAAGGCGACTGTTTTGTATGTTTATGTTAGTAATGTTTATGTGATATGTTAATTCAATTTAATAAGATTAAGTTCTGGGTGACATTCATTTGAAAATCCATATTTGTATGCTTAGGAACGTAGACGTGAAAAGTCAAAAGTAAGAATATTCATTAATTCTCTAACATTACTCACTATTTTGGTTTATCCGTATTCACTTGAAATTCTTCAAATTTAATAAGTTCCAAGTGAATCGTCTATACTACTAAATGTAAATGTAAATAGTAACCAATTTCCGAATTTATAAATAATTTGGTCGCCAGGAAAAGGTTACACTTGAATTCCTGATTAGCTATTACTGTCTTCGGATATATTACAAATAAATGTAAATCCCGCTAGCTCGGTCGACGGGTTCTTACGAAATAATTGTTGCAACTTACTCCGCAACCAATTAATCAATCTGCCATCCATTCGAAGTGGCGAGGTATCTGAAAATAATTCTAAAATGTCTACTCTAGGATTGCACGTAATGGCAAATGAGAATCAGCTTTCTTTCAAACTTTGAATTATAATTTATTATACATTATATATTAGTCTATCATTGATTATTACAATTTATCGTTAGGTCATGATTATTTTTCTCATTATTGCAATAACAGCGTTATAGAACCTTTCATCCTTTCTTGCCTCTTCGCGCGCACGTCGCTAGATGTCGTCACGTAGGGTAGACCAATCTTCCTTCTTGCTTAAGTTCACGATGATCAGCGACCAAGTTGAAAGTTCCTCCAAACACTTCCAAAACACTGTCTATACTCATCGTCTTGCGCCTCAGGTGGGCACCTATTTCAAACTGATTACTTTTTCCAAGTCGTAATAATAACCTAAAATTATTTTTTATCACGTAACCTGTCAATTCACAATTCACTCGTAAAATTTCTAAGCCAAGTCTTGTAACTTCACCGCGAAAATATTCTAAGTTCACTTTTCAGTTCACTATGAAAATATTACAATTCCAAGTTTGCAATGGTACAACACGTAAATTTTACAAGTTCCAGTTGTACACCTAATGCGGAAATATTCTAAGTTCTAGTTTAATGTTCACTCTCACGAAATATCACAAGTACCGATTTGATAATTAACCTCAGAAAAAACCGCATAAGCGATCCGCTTACCACCACGACAGGAGTCGGAATGCCCTAATTCCCAATCTGATCCTCTCTTCAAAGTTCGCTGTTTTTCTTTCTATTGTGTTTTTTCGCGTTGCTACGGCGTACCTAGCGTGTTTACATTATAGCTGCACTTCACTCCCGATTACTACGGTGTCATCTGCATATCTGCACCATAGAAACCCACGTCGTGTGCAATATCTCAACATTTTGACCTTTAATTTACTAAATAAAATGTCCATCATTTTTGGTATGTCACACAAGGGAATACTGTTTCCAAAATTTTCAAATTTATTTTAAAAAATACGGAAATAGGCCTACTATTAAAATGAAATATGCCGCGCGGATCACTTGTTCAAATTAAATTCACTTGTTCACTTTAATATGTAAACATCGGTGTTGCCAACTCCGTGAAAGAAAATTATGGCTTATTGCGCGAAAAGTGCCTTTGAGTATTTAGGTGGCGGTGGTTTAATTCCCGACGTACTCACTAAGATCGCAGCTCCAAAACATGCAAATTCACGTTTTTGGAAATTGCTTTGAAACTTCTGGCCAGATCAGAAAGCAAATTATCAGTTCCCCATTAAATACCAAGACGCATCGAATGACACCTCTCATGTCTCGATTGGTGCACGGGAAGTGATGTAGCCGTTAGTGACGGAACCGCACATCCGCACACTTGGGAGTTATTCAAATACTGTAAACGAATTGAAAGTGTAATGTTAAAGAAGTTTCTTCAAAGTTTCGAGAAAATGACGAAGCATGTTCTGGTGTACCCATTTCGAACGATTCTCCGAAGCGATAACTGCACGAGACTGCTCGTCTTGTTCTAAACGCAATCGAATAATATTTAAGCAGAGGGTTGCGAAGCGAATTCTTAGTATGGATGGAATGGACAGATGTTCATTGCAGAGTACAAGGAAATTCATCACTGTATCTCTGCCTTATTTCATTCGTGGTTTACACATAACGGAAATAGGCGGCGAGAAATTATCAAATCAACAGTAACCTACGTATATACATAACATAAATACAATAAAAAAGTGGACTTTCAAACATTTGAAAATCATAAAAATTTCCTGAAATTTGATTAACAATTAATCACTACTTGAAAACAGTAGCGGCACATTATCAACATTTATTCTTAAAAAAACAATGGGGAAAATTTTCACGTATGGTCACTTTTCGGGAAAAACATTTCCAGATTACATGAATTAGAACTTCGGGTAATTGCATATACCTCCAACCACGAAACATGCAAAAGTTCGAATCAGAACTTCAATACAAAAACGGAAACTCCATTGTTCAAGAGCTTCACCATCAACACTTTAAAGTAAGAACTTTTTCTGTTTCTGACAATTTTGTTATACACCATATTTAAATTTAACTTTCTTACACTATTTAAATATAATGGTTCTGACATGAACATGACTTTATTTTCAGTTACTAATACGTTTGAATGGCATTCCAGTAATATTCACACTTTATATTATGCAATCTTTGTTTATTTATAATAATGTATTATTAATGACATCAAGGTAGATTTGAGTTCAAAAGGTTGGAAAATAAAATAACTACTCCTTGCCACCACTTATCCCCAATTTAGAAATGAATTTTTCGCGTAAATTTACATTTTTTTAAAAGTACGCTGACTTGAATTACGGAGTTGAAATTTATACCTGAGTTTGGTATCATAGCGATATTTTTACGTGTGTAAATTTCAAACATAACTGGAACCCCGACAGAGATATGTAGTTGAAAATGTGGAGTAAAACGAACATTCTAGTTGCAATTTTGAAATGGTAAGCTAATCATCTTTGATAATTTACAGAAAGGAACTTCACTGTTTTCTGAAAAAGGTCATAAAAATGAAAGCTATGACTCTACTCCTTTCAAAAATTATTTTCTGAAAATCAAAATTTGTTCATTCGCTATTGATAGTTTTTGTTATAAAGATTTCTCAAATAAAAATATATTTACAGGCCAGAGTTTACTAAATCCAATGCTTTTAGCTTAAAAATTTACAACAGCCCAATACTAAATGATTTACAGAAGGTAAACATCTGCAAAAGCGAAAAATGATGGACTGCTAAAACAAAAATGGACGCCATTTGTGAACCACGTACGACAATTTTTTAATGATTTCGAACAACCAAAACATCAGGGAATCTATACTCAGTTAATATTTAACTGAGATTATGAGGCGACTAATTTATTTCATTCTTGACCATTTAAAATCGATTGTCTTATTACTAGTGTACAGATCCACACATTCAGCTACAACGGATTATAATGCCGATCTTTCTCCCCGTTCTATTAATTATTAAGGCAGGGGTTTCCACTAAATTGCGTTTATTTCCATGTACTTCACATTATTTACTACTTAAATTTAAAATTTTGTTTTCACTAAATTAGAAAATCCCTTAATAATCAAGTTCTTTAAAGATCAGCATTTTTTAAACTGTTCCAAATCCTGGTAGGGCCTTCACATGCATTTAGTACTTTTTCATGTATTTCATGCTTTTAGTGCGCGGTTAGGGATATGGTGTATTCCGAACGGTGTTTTGTTTTTTACTGTGTAATTATGTAACTACTGTCTCATATGGAATAAATTTCATTTTGTCTGGAACTGTGTTAAGAGCTGGACAAATCTCTGATAATTTTATTTTATTTATTTTGTCAACGAACTGTAAAAATTCATGTCATTATACTGTCATTATTATACTGTCACTGTGATTATATTGTCACTGTCATTATATGAAGTGAAATATTTGCTGTCGTCAACAAAGAACGTTGAAATTGAAATTGAGGAAAGAACGAAGGGGTTGTTTGAGACCAATTATTTTCTCATGGCGCGTCAATTGAGGCGCTCAGAATAATAACGGGATATCTCAACCAAAGTTCGTTTTGAGAAAAAAACTACTTTTTCTTTTTTCGTGCACATTCACTTTTACTGCAGTCGAATGTTTGAAGGTGGAATTTGAGAGTTTTTTCATATCCCATTTCATGTGGTATTTCAGCATATGATAAGGCATATGGCAAAAATGTACCGCCATACTTTAACTTAAAATGAGATAGTATAGAGTCTTTGGAACTTGGATTTGCTGAGTACTACAGTACGTACTCACTTTTACTTTTAAGAAGCAATCTTTCGGGACGTTTGATATTTTGTAACTAGTAGCGCAATCGGATCAGAAGACGAAAGGTTTGTACAATTGTTTATTTCGCCATCGTCACCTTCTGTATTCTCGGCTTGCACGAGAAGTCGCGTAATCCTCGTTCGCATCCGCAGACGCCGCGGAACCGTAATTCTCGAAATTGTGGACACTGCGATTCTTCGGATATTAATGCATCATACCTGGTGTTACTGTATTGTAAGTAAGGGTTTGGGTACAGATAAATCTTGCTGTAAGGTATCGATCGCAAAATTGCTGTATCGATATCGGAAATGTAGAGTATTTTATATATTTTTTATTGACCGTCAAAAAGAGTAAAAATTACGCTACGTACGAGGTGGAAGAAAAATAAATCAATAATTAAAAATGTGTTGAAAAATCGATTGCAATCTTCCCTTAGTCAATTCAGATCCATAGTTTGAGGGTAAAGGGGTGAAAAACGCTCCCCAAAAAAATATCTTCCTTAACTGTGTCATTGCGGAGATTCGCAGTTCTAAGTCGGTGCACTACATCGCACGAGATCTCATAACATTACTCTATATTTTATCCTCAACTACGTTGTCGTTATCAATATAAATCTTTATTGCCCTATCAATATAAATCTTTATTGTATGTACCAATACTTGAGGGCCCATAATACTGACTTTTTTATACGTTGTTCTGGTGTTAGATTTCTTTATTCGTAGCGTCCTTTGCACCAAGTAGTTGCCTGCAGCAACGAAAATTTCGCTAAACGAAGCCATTAAAGGTGTTTTTTCCAAAAATTAGCATGCACAGTTTTCCAAAACAACGAATAAAATACTCCCGTGCAACACTTTAATCAATTAAATTTTTTAACAAAAACAGTCCTATTGAATACTACAATCTCAAAATATACAGTACACAAGTTCTTTACATAAGAATATAAAAAAGTGCTGTTCCATAATGCGAAACGTAAATCAACGTTGGAACCTTGCTGTCGCATGAACGTTAGCTGTGTCGTATTCACTGACGTTCTGAGTATGTCAATACTGTCGTTATGCACAGTATGAGAAACGGTGTAGTAGCAAAATTAAATATTTGCATTTATTCAGTCAAAATCGAAATAGTTTAAATATTTTTGGATTTTTCTGGGGTTCCTGGGTATACAACCAAATCATAGACGCCTCTCACATGGCTAGAGACAGCATAGTTTTTGTTGTTTGTTTTTTTCAATTTCTCCCCGGTTGGAATATTAGTTCTACACACATCAACATTCCGTAGTTTTCGACAATGCTACCGCCACCGCAGTCATAGCCGTCACCCCGCTCGGCAATACCCACCTGCTCCAGCCTTGCCGCTCCACAGCATTCCTTCATTTCTGTGCCCAATCTCGGACCGCTAGGAATGCCAGCACTTATGTCAGAGTCGATGCTTCTGACGCACTGGTTTCTACGCAAGCCATGCTGACAGGGTGCCAACGAGAATTTTCGTTTGACTGAGGAGTGCACTTATGTGTACCTCCACTATACGAGGAGGTCTAGGATGCTTAGAAAACCTTTGTTCAGAAGAAGAGATAAGGTAGGTCTGCGCACACTTGTTTTTAAAACAATGAGCGTTAATGGATGTAGTTTCCAAGGGGGAAACGCTTTCTATTCCAGTATTTCGATGTAAAAGAAAGTTTAGGACAATCACTTTTTATGGAGTACTAATTCTAAAAGTAATTTTCTGTTTCGAAAGTGAGCGTGAATCCTAACTCAAAGTTCCACGGAGAAATTAAGTTTACTTTCCGAAATTTGCTGGCTAAACTCATGACCTCATCGAAATAAATTCACTATTAAAAACACGATCTTCTTTACACATATAATATATTTTTTTAATTCAGACAATAAGTCTTACTTTCCATTGCGGATTGTGTTTGTTTTCCTTGTAGAATGGGCAGTCGTCAATATATACGTACTCCTTGTTAAACTGCCATGTATAGCCGGAAGTATTTAATATGGAGACTTTTCAAATTCAAAATCATTTAATTATTTATAAAAATGAGTTTACATGATTCCTTTTAATTTTAGATTTTTAATATATAGTCTTTCTGACTATATTACCTCTTCAATTGAACAAAATTCCTACAAATTAAAATTGATGAATGGTGATTCCAATCGATGAAACGTGAAATAAAATTCGGAAGTTTGGCTATACGAAATGTACTAATTTTCTGTCTGCGTGATTATAAGGTAAATAAGGTGATTATAAGGATTTAAGGTGATTAATAAGGTGATTATAAGGAAAATAACATTTGAATCCTCAAATCCTGAAGAATAGTAAATATTGAAGATTTACTATTCGAATCTCGGCTGTTTCGTAGTTCTAATGGTTCAAATCGTGCTATCAAATTACATATTTCTTCTGCCAACATCTTTAGGTTTCGAGCGGTTGAATTTCTATTACTGTAGTACACATTGTGAGTAATGAACGTGTTAAACTTATCGTTGCATGTAATAAAAACACTTCACGATCACAAATGCGCGCGCGCACACACACACAGGCATGCATACGTGCGCAGACATAGGTATAGTGCGCATGCACATAGACACAGGCAAGAACATACGTTATGCCCGGGGTGGGGCATTCGTATCTGCGACTTATCGAATCATGACACAGAGACTGTACACACTCCAGCCAACATGGTCATTCGGATCAGCTACTTAATATAGTAAAAGAGTAATATGAAAGGATGAGGTGATGTAATAATGGCTATGATAAACGATTATGAAGTATATTACGACACAACCGAGGAAGGAGCGAGTGTACAATTCACGTGGAGTTTCATATAGTTTTTCTACTACTAATAACTTTTACATTGAATCTGTACGTGACAACTGCTAGCTGGAATCAACCAACACTTCCAAATGGAGAGCCACCAATGTGTTTCAAGAAGTATAATAGTTTTACTGCAAAGAGTAGTACAAGGATGCAATATATTAATTAAATGTCCTCGATATTCAGAATCTGTTCGTATTTCTGTTAGCTTAAAATATGACACAATCCCTAACGGAGGTTCAGTATTCTGATTTTTTGAAACATCGCAGGGTATGTGCGATTTACCGTAATCTACCCGCAAGTCATCTCGACACTGACGACACAGTAACAGACAAAACAGACACAGACAAAACTTTCGATAAAACGATTGCCAATGATTAATTACAACTTGGTTTGTAAACTTCTGTGATTCGTCAAATACCTGTAATACAATGAACTTGCATCATAATGATTATTATTACGCAACAAGTTGCAGACATCTAATAAGACTTGCACAATGAGAGTAAAAAAGTGATATATACAAGACACAATTAGTTGCTAAGAAAACATATCCCACAATGTTTCCTCCCAATTCAGTACTGGCTAAACGTAGTTGTCTTGGGAAAATTAAAAATATTCCAGATAATACATTTCACAATTAAGACTTTAGAAGGTACAATTAAGAATTTGTTCATTTTTACAACTAATTTCAAGATACTTAATTTATACCGGTTCCAGTTTGCCATCATTTCGAAAATTTTACACTTTTCTGCAATAGACCGAAAAGCTTTCATTCTTGCATTACATGACTATAGACGCCGATCATGCCTCGATTTTTCTCGCCTAAGGCATTCAAATAAGCTCGTTGTTCTTCCTCTAGCCTAACAGAATTGTAAATGCTCCGGTGGTTGAATGTATCAGATGAGAAAGGGAAATGAGAATTACGTATGCAGAATTCAAAGGGACTGTTGAAGCGCGACAAAACTCAAGGAGGCAGCGAGAGCCACTGACCTCAAATAAAGCTGTGAAAAATCGTCAATATCAAAGAGAAGAATTCGTACATCGTATGCACAATCCGAAGAGAGTACAAGTGTGTAGCTTTAGTATAGATCTTTTACTTTCACGTTATAGTCTGCCTAGATTTTTTATATTACTCTTGAAAATGGAAACACTAATTGAAAAGAACAAAGATAAATGAGCGCTCACGGTATGGGACAATGTAAATCAAAGCTGTTCATTTATGTGTACAATATATTTCTTCGTGACTTTTTATAACAAAAACAGACAATCCTTCGCGGCTCTTTCAACATAATATATCTAAGATAAAATGAAGGCAGGTTTCCCTTCTTCTGTGTTTTGTATATTTAACGACGCGTGGGTCATGAAAGTTCACCATAATAACTGCAACGTGCCGCATAATCACACGGGTAACCTGTATCAGAGAAATGATTCTTCTCCCCCCCCCCCAACAAGTCTCACAATACACACATGGTTGCGAAATTTAGTGTGGCACTGCAAAAGTGTCTTCGCACACAGCGAATGTGCGAGATTGTAACGTTACATTCCAGACGTTGCGACTTGTCCCCGGGGCGGTAGGGAACACTGTATGCTGACCTCCTCCTCCTCCCCCTCCCCCAACTCCCTTCACCACGGGAAAATATATTTGCACTAACGGAACGGTTTAGTACGATGGCTTCAAGTCTTTTTCCTTCGCGGCACCGCGAAGAGGATACGAGAGACGAGGCGGAGTCAGGAGAGGAGAGGACAAGCTTTATTGTTTGTTCAGGGACCACGGACGTGTGTGGAGAGAGAGGCTCGGAGAAGGGACGCGAGCTTCCCAGCCGTGAAAGCGCCGGGTCCAGCTCTGGGGGCTGGGGAACACAGCTCCGCGCAGCAGGCACTCCAGGCGGCAAATGCAGCGGCCGTGAGCGCTCGACGAAGGCCGCGTGGCCGAGTGGGAAGGGGGAAGGGGGAGGGGAAGCACGCACGCGCCCGAACAGTCCTGAATGCCCGACGCGAGGAGGACGAGGAAACGAGGGAGGAGGACCTGGGGATTGAACGGAATACTTTGGGAGAACAAGGACTCTTCGGCAACATGATTGGAGTATTAGTCCCGATTTAAACACGCCTTTACAATTACATTAACTTCACCTTCCCGATATACCCAAACGATTGGAAAATACGGAAAATTACGCAAGGAAAATTTTTAATTTTTCTTCTGCAGCATTATCCTTTTGGCAAAAACATTAATTTTAAAAAATCTGAGAGATTCGGTGAATGGTGAGTGGGATATGTTATGTATGGTCCCTTGTTGCTTTAGCCTTTTTGAAGGACTGTACGTCTCTTCGGTGCCCTAGATGTATATAGATACAAAGAAAGGTTAAAAAAATCACAAAAATATTAACAAATGCAACTAAACCTCATTTTATAAATACAATTCCAAAATTGTCTATTATTAATATCTTTTTATGCGTAATTTTGATTAAAAACTCATTGAGAAAAACTACATATAATGACAATTTTTGGAAAGAGAGTTGGTGACAATTATTTAACATAGAAAGAGTATATTCTCATAAACTACCAAAAACTATCACCTTTCCTTAGTGCACGATATACTTCACTCAAATAAATAGACAGAACTGTTGCAATATTTTCGAAGTATATTTTAATTCAAGGTGATTTAATGGCGGGAAAAGGGTTTTTATTTTTTTAACTGCAGCTCAGATGTTGAAAAAATCTGAAAAAATTCACAACAATTTGTGTTTTATGAGGAACGTATTAGATTTTCTTCGGGCCTATTCCATGTTTCTAAGATACAATAAACATTATTTTTGTTATTTTTTGTGTTTGAATTTGGGTCTGAGAAAATAGCCAAAAGTATTTTTCTGATAGTATAAATTGTCATCTTATTTATCATACTTTTTCAGTAAGATAAAACTGTGTTAAGTTTCCGAAAAAAATTAAAATTGAAAAAAAAAGGTTTTGGCTGTAGAGGGGTGTGGGTGGTGGGACGGGGACTAAGAATCTTTTCAAAAATATTAGTTTTATGTTAGAATTATAATGTAATCACTTATGTCATTTGTTTGAGGGGAACTTTTTACCACCCTATCCGGGGATACCCTTTAAAATATCGAGTTACATACAGTTAAATTACTCGACCTCGCAGGACATAAAAGCTTAGATGATTGTGGAATTCAACTAATATAATTATTACAGTTTACAGAAATGGTGATATGAATCTAACAGCAATGCACAGCAAGCTGAACAAACAAGGGGAAAATCTATGCCAAAAACTAGAATCAAGTTTATCCAGCTAATGCGGTACGTTGAAAACACTTCTACTTTTTTAGGCAAACTATAATACAGATTCTAATCAATTTTCTAAATTTTGTCGAGATACCCGCTCGTCAAAATTTACACTTTTTCAGTCCAGTAGTCCCGAAGCTAAATTATGCAGAGATACAATCATTCAATGGTCTGAATATACGTTAAAATTGATAAATATCGCTACTTTCAGATGCTAATTGACTTTCTGAAAGTTTACATGTAAAAGTATAAATCTATTTTTTTATCAAGTTCGAGACCCAGCTGCTTTGTTTGTGAATTGTGGTTATAAATGAAAGGAATACGAGAAGGAAATCGGACAAACTCACGAATGGATTAGTTTGAATTAGTCGTCTTCATACATTACTTGATTGCCATTTAATTACTAACCCAACTTCTAATACTTTGATATTATATTCAGCTTCAGATTTTCTATTTCAGTATTTCGACGCATACTGTTTTTTCACGTCCGTCGTTTCGTCATTGCTCGCGTCTGTTTGAAACCGCATGCTTCCTTCAGTTCAAATACGCGTACGCGCTAGGGAGAGCGCGAAGTATTCCGAAGGACTCTTAACAAACCCACGGTAGCGCGTGTAACGCAGTAAAACGGGAATCTTAACTCGACAGCCTTAATTCTCCTGTCACTCACTCCTGCAGGATAGCGCAGCGGGCCGCGTGCTGTCGTCGCCTTCACACATGCGACGCTGGTTACTGGGCTTCATCGCGCGGCATTTTCTTTTATTTATTTTTTTCTTTCTTCGAAACGGACACCTGCCGCTTATTTCACCCTTTATTTTTACTTTCATCGCGTACAAGTATAATGACGCGGCAGAAAGAAAACGCGTATTCATACATCGTTTAGTATGAACTCATAGGATAAAGTTAGGATCTAACGAAAGTAACCGGTTCTCAGTTCATTTTGGAGGTCCATCTTACTCTGGAGAAATTCTCTTATTGGCTTGTTTAACCTCTTCTTGCTCTTAGTCGTAAAATTGAGGTTTAATGCTTTTTATAATGAGCAACTGAACATTGTTTAACTCATAAATAATTACAATGTACAAATAATACAAATTCAGATAAGGGCCCAATAAATTTGTGAGGACACACACATTTGCCAGTATGTTCATCACATTAAAGATTTCTTTACATAATATAATAACTTAATATGTTTCATTGAATTAAAAAAAAATTCAATATAAAACGCTTCATAGCAAACATAGAAATAAGAAAATACACCATTATTTACTCTATAAAACGTATTTTTTAACTTAATTCAACGGTGTAGGTCTTAATGTTTTCTCATATGTTTTATCACATCAATGGACCATTTCATTAAAACATTAATGAGAATTTACGAACGATAATAAAACCAAAGAGAAAATTGAATCCGAAATATCGAATTTAAACTAAAAATGTATCAATCATGTTACAAAAGTATGATAAATCCAAAATTCAATTCGCGCATTTTTATTTCAATATATTTCTAAACAGTGAAATGGGTAGGAATTGATAGGAATTTACCATGTACATTTTATATTATATACTACTGAACAAATCAGGTTAAAATTTGTTAGTAGTTCACGCTACAAGTAAGACTTTCTAAAACAATTTAATGATAAATCCAGAAATGAGGAAAATAATTCTTAATAAGCCCATATTGAATAAATGACTACAACGAAAACATTTTTAAAGGAAAAAAATTGGGAAAATGAACAGAGGTCACCCTCCCCCCAGCTAGTTGTTTCGTTGCCTCAGTTTTCCCCACCCTCTAGTGAACAGCTGTGGAGCTTCCTCGAAACGATAAGGGAGATGGTAAGTGTCAATCGACCAAGATCAAGGAGGGGGAATTAAACATCGATTTGTAAGAAAAGAAAACGGGGGGGAGGCGGAAAGAGGGGATATTCTTTCCCCACTGCTTCTTCTGTCTTATTTATATCTGTCACTGAATGAGTCGTGTGCATATTTTTACTGTTAGCTTTTGGGGAAACTATCGAAGAAACATTCAATCAACTTTCATCAAGCTTTCAATCAACCCATCCAAGGAGTCACTTTAAAAGTTAGTAAGCGACATTAATCACTATTGCCAAAAGTAAGTAGTGCTAAGTTTTGCAGAAGTAATATTTTTTAAGCGGGTACTATTTATTAAATGATTTGCTTCTTGGAAGAGTTTGTGTGTGATACTTGAGTGTATAGTAAAATATAAAGTTAAATATCATACAATAACTTGTAGTTTGTTGTGATCGTCTGGACGATCGCATTATGATGTTTTAAATAAGTTTATAATGTAGCGCATATTCTAACAAATCGCGAGTGTTGTTTGGTGTAGGTCAAGTCCCGATTACAGATGTCCTATTGTATCATAAAAGTTAATATTTAATTTGCCTTTACATATTTTGAGGATTAACATAAATTAGGTTACATTCTTCAGAAAGATTTTTAGAAAAAAATTGTAAATAATATACTCGATGGCGTAGAAAGTTGTCTTTTAAGACCCCCGAGAAATTTAAATATCTCTGTAGAATCAGAGAATTGCACCTCAGTGTATAAAATTAATATCGACTCCAGATATATGAATTATATAACAATACATCTTACACAAGAAGCTATGAAACATTCCTCTTAATGCGATTTTTTTCTCAAAGTATGAAATGTTTTTGAAACCCTAATTTTATTACCGTTTCTTAGCAACAATTGACATTTATTTTGTACCTCTTTAACGTTTCACTGTCACAGAGAAATCTGCTATTACTCCGAGGAAGGCCAAACAGCTTCTTTAGTTCCTCGAGTAGTTTTGTGAACGGTATCGATATTTGCGGCAAGTCAATGAACCTCAAGCAAAATTTGATTACACCTTTCCTGTTTAAAACTAAAGGTAACCTAGTAACGGGCACAATCCTGTCCCCGTTACAGTTTTTGGACATAAGAAACAAAGTGTAAAGACATTAATCAAATGTTAAGAAAGTTCTCCAGAAGAGCCTTGCAAACAAATCCATGATATTAATGATGATAACTTTGTTTTCAGTATTTACAATAGCCTTTCGGAAGAGTATATTCCGGTGGTAAGTGTACACACCATCTTACCAGTGTACACGTCGCCGACATTCTTTGCGTAGACTTTTTTTGAAGTTATGCTTTAGTTACCCAAAGTAGTAGCTCTGACATATTGTAAAGGCAATGTAATAAAACATTGATTTTAATTTCTCTACGTATTTCTTGTCTTGTCACAAAACGTCGCCGATTTAAAATGCTATATCTGAGTAGAACGTACTTTTTACTTTCTCGCTACGGAATACAGAGAAAGTCATGTAATACTGCGCGAAAAAACGCCGAATTTTCGAGAGAAACACTCTTGTTAGGAACACTCTTACCAGGTGCTGCATTTTAAAAAATCCTCTAACACGTAGTGTAGCCAGAATCCATGTTTTGTGGGCCCTTGGTACAGAAAAATCGAATAACGGCAAAACGTCTCTCTGTCTGTCTATGAACACTAGCGGTAAACCGTTGAACCGATTTTCCCCAATCGATAACTGATGTCGTGGCCCCTTGAATACCAATACACATTTCTCGATATCGGTCATCATTTTTCAAAACTTTCTTTGAAAATATTCAAATTCACCACTTACACTGATAAATTGGTACTTCTGAACGTTAGCATTTTTCAGATGCTTCCATGTTATTTCTAGAGTATTCTTTCTTCCTTTCCCAATTAGCACTTGCTCTTTCTGCGGTCGTAGAGGCATGCAGCAGTCGTGCTCGATCGCACGTGTCCGCATACAGGATTCTCCGACGCAGGCAGCACAAATATTTGGAAGACATTCGGAATATATGGTGCTCTCGACTATTATGAGGCTAAAAACGGTCGTAAATGCAGCTCCGTTGATTCGACGAGTAAATCACGCCAAAGTTTGTACCATTATTTGACCAGGTGAAGTAAATTGCGAAGTTCTTCTACCAATACGTTTCTTGTCACTTTCCAACGTTTATTTTTTCGCAAGCACACACACACATTCGCGGCAATGTTCAACTTTGTAGTAGAGGGTATGTGAACGTTTGATTTCGGAAGTCGCGAGATCACGCGAGAAAGTAAAATGAACGTGTTCTTTTCCCCGTGTCAATACTTCATAGCAACTGGAAATATTATTGTAGGAACATATCATTCCCTTCGATGCTACCTTGTGAATATTTTCGTATTGTGAATATGTGAGGTTCTTTTTGTGTAAGTTTATTTTTGATCGCATCAACTGCAAGGTCATTAGCGACCGCACCAATTACAATATCGAAAACACAGTTCCCATTTAGACCTCTAATGCATCATTACATTCTTTTAATACCATAATTCTACATTGGTTCAATACAACACTGTTCACAATAATTAGCATGTTGTTTCGTTCTCAAATTTCCGACATAAACTTCACAAAATTTAACAACTTGATTTTGATAGCCAGGGGAATATAATAGTGCACCAACGACCAGTCCCCGCAAGAGGTTTTTCCGCTGTAAGGAGAACTTTGGACATGACTCCGTGATGTGGTCCAAAGTTAGATTACAGCTACCTTCTTCATAAGTTCGAAGGGGGGGGGGAGGAAATTTTTGTTTCCATAAAACGTATATATTTAGTTTTCTCTAACTTCTAAATAAAATATGTCATTTTCAGTAGTTGTATTTATTATGTGAGCCACTTTCGATGGGTTAGCCATCATTATCAGATCTGTAGTCGGGAAGCCTGAAATTTGACTAATAAATGATGAAAAATGATATTCTACGCCATCGAAAACTGCTCGAATATAACAAATAAAATTGGTGGTAATAACACCTTTGATTCCAATATGTGGAATGCCATACATTATATATATATATATATATATATATTATATATATATATATATATATATATATATATATATATTTTCTAATAGTTGAAACACATCATGCCATATATATCCTACTAGTTGAAATACAATAAACTAATGTTCTGTATAATAATTCGCATTTACCTGCAATTTTGCCCAAGCCTTAAACAAAAAAATGAAAATCGTATGTTTCTCGATTAATTTTTTTGAATTATTTCATTCGATATGCAGTGTCTATTTTAATTGTATGCCTTTAATGTTTGAAGGCTTAAAATAACATGTAAATTTTGCATTATTACTTCTTGTTCGTGGCAGTGAAGTGTAAAGAATCGGTAAATATTACTTCTCAATTTCACGGCCAATTAAAGTAAACTTTGTAATCATTGACCCCGTAATGAAATCCACAAACTGTGGTTTATTAATATATTTTTCGTTCAGGTATCTCATTCGTTAGGCTTTGTTAGTTTGTCATATCCATCTTCTCAACCTTCAATAATTGTTGAATTTCTTTAATAATCTTCTGTTAATATTTACTTTCAATGACTTCGTTTTCTTCACATCTATATATTAACTCCCTTTTATCCTTCAACCGTTCAATCCTTTAATATCTTTTCATCGTTCATCCAGTATTCTTTTCGGTATAAATTCAAAAATGTGTCGTCTCAGATTCCTAGTAAATTTTTCCTAGTGACGTTTTTAGATTTTTTATTTTGTGTGTATCAACAGCATTCTCCCCTGGCATTTAAGTCACTTATACTTTCATGTTTCATTAGTGAATAAATTTACGAGTTCATTTTTCTCACTCACAAAAGGTTTCAAAGTTGATTGGTGCCAAATATTTTAGCATATTTTCCAAGTTTTATAATGGTCAAAACGTAAACTTTATTATTGCTTTTTCTTATTTTAACTTCGTGTTTTAAAATATTAAATTACGAAAATGTATTTATGACTTCATTCCCAATAAGTTAAAAAACGAATATACTAATACCTGCTGCTTTCCGGGGAGTAACAGGATATCGTCGAGAAAATATTACATGTTTTAAAATCATAAAAAGATTTTGTTTCTTAATGCATTCTTTTTGAATTATCATATCAAATACTAAAGCCAAAATAGATCAAACAGTCACGTTTACTTGTAGAGCTCATTATTAAATTTAAAATAAGCCGTTAAATTCATTGTTTATGCAAACCTGGGCTGAGTCATTTTGTATGTCATTTTCATTAACCTAATGGAGTGTGTCATCATACAATAGCAATTTAAAACAAACCACAATTTAAAACACTGTATCTATGAAAACAACAGAATATTTTAGAGTTAATATATTGGACTTTTCAGAAAGGCCTGCCTTCATGTCTGTCTAGAAATCTACTCTTCCTTATTGTTCCATCCTCTCACAAATCTACACTTCCTATGAACCTGCCCGGCGATGGCGGCGCCACCGGGCAAGCATGGCACATCGGGTTCTCGGGGGCCCACAAACAGGATGACATAAAACCGAAAAGGATCCACAGAGCTGACGGTAGAGGAAGCTTCGTTAACGAAGCGTTAATGGTGCCGCCTAGCCTGTCTGCCTACGCGTGCTGAGGCTGGGGCTTCGGTGGCGGTGGCAGCGTAGCAGCAGGAGGAGG
This sequence comes from Teleogryllus oceanicus, assembly GCA_964035755.1. Classification (NCBI taxonomy): domain Eukaryota; kingdom Metazoa; phylum Arthropoda; class Insecta; order Orthoptera; family Gryllidae; genus Teleogryllus; species Teleogryllus oceanicus. The sequence continues at coordinate 53,711,155 of CAXIVR010000001.1, read as the reverse complement.
ACGACGGCGAGGGGCGAGGGGGGGGGGGGCCGGCCCGGGGGAGGCCAGACGCGGGGAGGCGCGTGGCGGGGCAGCGCGGCCGGACGGGCGGCGGCAGTGACCGATCCCCGCCGGCCCCCCGCCGGGCCCCCGCGGGCCCCGCCGCCCCCTTGGTCGCCGCCGCCCCCACTGCGACCGCAGGCCGCGCGCCAGCGACGGCACCGCGCAGTCTGCCGCGGCCGCTGCCTCCATCACCGCCGGCCCCGCGCGCGCCGCCCCCGCTCCCGCCACACCATCGGGCCCTGTGCACCCGGCCCCGCGCCTGCGCAGCCACCGCCGCCATCGCCACCTCCTTTCGCGAACGTGTACGACGCTCGATAGGTAGCCTTCGGTGCATCGCCGAAGTGCGTGTCGTACTTTACACACACTACACGCACCGTTATCTCTGGGAGGAGGATGCTGAGCCGTCCAGTAATCCTTGTGGCTTACGAGCCATACACTATACCATACACTAGCTTCCGCGAGAAAGCAGGCAGCCACGCACTTTTTACAGTCTGTCGTTTGGGCACTACTGACGTTTGCCCGTTTTACTATACGCACCGTTATCTCGGAGCCCTCAATTCCCAACAGCTGATCGACGAATGCCCCTTCCAAGCTGTAGCGATCGTCTGAGTCGACTTTTAAAACTTTCGGTCGTGTACGTTGTATCAAGTGTCTTCCGAAGTGGTCAAAGTGGTTTGTGCGCACTCGCCTCCACGCACCGTTACCTCCGCGTCCTCGTCCAGGCTGCTATGCGGTCCACGACCTTCTTCCTATCGGCAAAGAAGCGGCGGCGATCGTGTACGTCATCTTTCACGGGACGCCAGCCGCAACGTACGTTCTGCTACCAGTCTTCTGAGTATTGGCGCACCGTTACCTCCGCGCCGCGGACACGATAGCGACCAGTCTTCCTGTCAGCTCGACCAGAGGTGACCATGAATTTGCCTTCTACGCTCAGGACATTCGATGAGTGGGTCCCAGAGCACAGTGAGGGATCCAAGGGGGGGGAGTTCCCTCACCCGCAAGGCCGTTTTTTTATTTTACACAACTTATTATACTTTGATCGCACCGTAACCAAAGAGGTATTTTCTCTATTAATAAATACATTTTATTACCAATTAGCAATAAAAAACAAAAATTTCAAACATATTAACCTAAATATTGGTGAATTTTCGTGTAAAATTTTACCTTTTACTTAACTATGTGATCTCCCTGTTATGTTAAATTTCCACATAATGTATAATGGAAATGTCTGTAAATGTTAATAAACAAATATTTAGTGTTGCATATTTTTATCATTATATATTGAATATTGTTTCATTGTCCTTCAGATAATTACTAATTATAAACATTTCCATTACCCTCTTTAAATACTCGTAAAACATTTTTCTAATATGTTTTATATGTATGTAATGTACATTCAACAAATTTGAAGACTATTCACTTCCACTCAATACTTCCAATAAGTACCTGGAAATAATGACTAGGAACCACTGTCTTACGAGTTTTCAAATGACTTATGTTTTTCCTCCTTTACAAAATGGACGATGGTCATTTTATGTCCTGTCTGATATTGACCACGCTATTTTTTTACTCGTAATGCAGCTATTTCACGGCGTAATTTCACGACAACATAATTCGTCAACGATAACGTCGAATAAAAGAAACTGAACTGCTTACAACATTCCTTGCAATCTGGGCTGTAGCTCCGTCACCTAGAGCACGTTTCGTGGCACCATGAGTCAACACATTCCGTGGCCCATCAGACTATCGAATACGGTGGGTAGCCCGTCCATGCGATGTTTTGCACCACGTGTCACAACGTGCTCAAGCATGTATATTTTCGCACATATGTGAGCAATCAAAGTGAGAGCTTCAGTGCATGGTAGCCGGTTGGACAGTTAACACGTACGGATACCTCAGTGCAGTGTTGTCAGGTTAACCCGAAACAATTTTTGTTGTTGTTGTTATTATTATTATTATTATTATTTATTATTATTATTATTTATTATTATTTATTTTTATTATTATTGTTATTATCATCATTATTGTTATTGTTATTATTATTAGTTTTTGTTGTGCATTGAACAATATAATTTTTAACCTGCATAATATCAAGGCAATTAATTTTTAAAAACCGTGTATTTCACTCGTGCTAAAACTTTGATCTACGTGACTAATCTGGTAACGCCTGAAACCAAAATTTAGAGTTGAGCTATGAATTTTGATACACCAATTATTCAGGAAACGGAAGGAATTTAACTGTAGTGATTGAATACAAATTTATTGAATGAGGAGAATTCATTGGTATATTTTTCCATTTAAAAACGTTTATTTGTCAGTTTTTATATATAGGGTATATTAATAACCTCGACTGTGATTGTCATTCAAATATCAAAATGTGAAGTTCTCTAGAAATAGGCTTTAAACGCAGACGTCATGTCCTGATAACAACTTCGTCAGGATAAATATTATATTATAGTTTAAATATAAATAATTAACTAGATTTCAAGAAACTCCATTAAAATGCTGTTAATGAAGGTGATGTAATGTAAACATTTTCCGGGGTCTCTAAGAATTTCGGAAACATGTCAGGAAAGTGAAGCTGGAATTATTATTGGGAATCGGGAAAAGGTGATCCTTGTGTTGGACTCTACACAAGATTAATCGATTTTGCTTTGGTTATTTGCTTCCATACGGATTGCAAGGAATTGATTCACGTACTTGGGTTTAATTTTTCATAAAAAATCAATTTATTTCCTTGCTTCGGCAAGTAACCTTCTTGGAGTTCACTTATTTGGGTGTAATGTTATTGTAAGAAAATATGCAACATTATAACTATGTAAAAACAGAAATATAAAAGTGTATATAGGAAGCATAATTGAAACGGAAATAAAGTGATATCGAGGACGTAAAAAGTATTTAGTGATGAATGTCTAAACATTAAGAAATGCCTTGGAGGCAACCTTGACGTTTTTGTTTGCCCCCGGCAGGAGTGTGAGCGACCATGCTTGGGCTGCCGGCTCTGCTCAGCGTGTTGGCGACGCTTGTTCTCGTGCTCTCGACTTCCTGCGCCGCCGCCCGCGACCCGCTGCAAGAGCTCGGGGCCGCGTACGGACCTGCCCGTGCCTCCGCCTCTGCTAACGCCGACGTCAACGCCCATTCCGACGCCGTCGCCCACACTGCCTCCGCCTCCGCCTCCGCCACCTCGTCCACCACTGCTGCCGCCGCGGAGATCAAGGAAGTGGAGGCTAACCTGCTGGCGCTGTTCGGGCTGAAGAGGAGGCCGCGTCCCAACCGCAACAAAGTGGTGGTGCCCGAAGCGATGATGGAACTTTACCGACGCCAGGCGGGACACCCCGACGCACCGGCCCTTTCCCTGCCCGGCAAGCTCACGCGCTCCGCCAACACGGTGCGCAGCTTCACACATGTCGGTGAGTGACGCAAGCACGCTGCGCGAGCTCGGGGGAGAGGAAGTAGAGGTCACGCGAGAGGGTCACGCCGGCCACGGGCCAGCAAAGTCATCAGATTTCAGTACCAACCACCAATAAAGTGATTGAAAGAATATATTTCTATTTTTGTTTTTATATGAATTAAACTCAGTATTTTGGTCGCATTTCTCGCCAAAAGATCCATTTAGCAAATTAAATAACTCCCCAAGAAATATGTTTTGTTAAGAAAAATTGCGTAGAATGATATAATACTTTCCCTTCTTTCCTGATAATACCCCCTCCTCTTTTAGATGATGGTTACAGCATACTACGTGTCATGTCAGCGTATACATTTTCTTCACAATTTAGAACGCTACGGGAGCTTTTGTTTACGCAAGTAACCTGTACCCGGACACACACTTTGACTTCTACGAACTCCGTACTCCCCGTCCCCATCATCGTGGGGATTCAAACAAACTGAAATAACCTTCAAGTAACAAAACACCACATTCAGTTTTAAGTGTCTAATACACTGAAATTCAAGGTGTTTAATATTGTTTTTAAATTTTGGTAAAATGAACATGCTATTCTACCTATCAACATAGTCTGTATGAACATTCTACTTGACATCTACGTACTTGACACCCAAAGCTTCAACGCCTTTGTACTTGCCGGCATGTGTAGAGAGGCCGTGTAGAGAGCGGGAAAGAGTGGAGGCGCAAGCGAGCGGCGCGGAAGCCGCGGCGGGCAGTAAGACTCGCTTGGCACTGCCCGGGGCGGGCGGTTGCGCGGCGGGGTCGGAGAGAACTCCCGATGGGCCGGCCCCGCTACGACGCACCCACGCCTGCCCTTGCCGCTCTCGCTTGCTTGCTTGCTTCTCCACTCACCACAATAAACACACTGGAGGCTGAATAAAAAAAAGCTCCCGTAGCGTCCGTAAATCGTGAAGAATATGTCGTATACACCGACAAGGCTCGTACGCGATGGCAAGCGCCCAGAAACTACCCCGACCCCTCTCGTTGCCCGTGTTCGCGCGGCCCAATTTTGGACCGTCGAGATGCTTCAAAGAATGTGTCGTCCTAGAATATTTCGTCGTTTCTAATGACAAAACATTTGAATTTGGGGTTTGTAATTTAACTTTGCTTTACGTCTCTTGCATTAAGAGCTCAAATGTTTAGATACTATTATCCCAATGTCCAAACACATACGGGAAAGCTCATATGTCTTCGACCAGCGAAACTGCGTGACGTTAAAGTCGAAGTAAATATAAAAGATATTTAACAGTACACTTTATGTACTGTTGATGCACAAGAAATGTGACACATGTCCAGCATCCACTTTTTTCTTGTACATTTTGTTATGTGAAGAAATAGGTTATGAAAATAGTCTACTTTACCAGTAAAGTAAATTGTACGAAAAGTAGATCTCAAGACAATCAATACAGAAAAGAATAAACAGTCTTTGGTCGCGCAATGATTGGCTTCGCTCAGATTATAACTCTTCTCCTACAAACAAATTGAGATGCTTAATTTCGTGTGGCTTAGTGATGAAACGTAAAAAATGCATTTAATTTGACTGTAACGCGTAATTACATTCTAGAAATGTGAAGTTCTCACCAAAGGGGATCACATGAGAATGAGAAATACATAATCTTAAAAGACTGAACAGTACATTGTAGTAGATTGAACTTCCTCCATACCACACACGTTTTTAACTGCTTTTCGCGTTAAATAAATAAATAAATATATGAATAAAAAGTTGCAAGAAGACATGGTCTAAAATTTGTCTAAAACAGTTGCTACTGATCACAGTGTGTATTGTTCAATGGAGTAAGTTAGCATTGAAGTGATTTCCCCCTTTTAAAATATCATTAGTCAAAAAATTCTATTATTCCTTCAATCACATGCTTATGAAAAAGGTCCCGAGTAATAATAAAGCAGTAGAAATAACAAGGCTATTAGAATGAGATATTCAAAATTGTATGTTTTTTTCAATATACACGTGATTAATGTTGAAGCTTTTAACAAGTGTCTCGTAATAAATATACTAATAAATGTTACATTGTATACAGCGCTTTAATTTTTTTTAACAGCTATATTTTATAACACTTTTGTTCACTGCCAAATAGTGCCAAAGAAGTATCGTAAGAACACAATCCATATTTCACTTCAAATATTTCCGATGCATGAGAATACTTACAACGTGTTCCCAACCATAAAACGAGAATCCAGCTACGAAAATACTAGAAAGAAAAGACGAGAAAAGAGAGTTGGTAAAAGGTTCATTAATGTTGGGCCCAAAGTCCTAAGAGATAAACACGTGACACGCGTTCAAGGACACAGTAATTACTTACGCACAAGGCGCCGATTCCAATATCCTTGAGCTGTCTTATATTATGTTTCAGAAAAAAAATAACGAAAACATTTTGATTGTAACGTAAATATCGCTCAAATTCAAAAGAATATACGGGATAAAATGCGGAAATATTACTAAGGGAAGTAGATGCAAAATTATTGGCAATCAAAGATTTCAAAATAATAATTACGTGAACTAAAATGCAGACAAACTTAGTATTATTTTTCTTTCGTGTTTCATGGTACAGAATCAATCCGCAGGAATTCATCAAACAAAAAAACAAGCAGCACATTTGTAAAGTATGTCGAATTCAATCATTAATTTAAATGTAAGTCTCAGTATATTGACGGGAAAACGCAAAAATTTGAATATTTATGAGAATAAGGTATCGTTGCTTCCATTTATAAAAATACGATATTTCAGAAACATGCACTGATCTTCTCTATTAAACTTTCTTTTTTTTTTTTTTTTGTATTTATTGTCAGCTGTTTTGGCCGATCAAAGTATTTTCGGTGAACCCAATCATTCTCCCTTCCCATGGATTCATGAGGCCTACCGTCCCGTCGCGCTTCCACTTGTACTCGTACACTGTTTTCAAGACCGGCCCGCCCTGTGTAGCCGAGATTGTTAAGGTGGTAGCGACGGCACAATCTCGACAGTAAGGGTCGCGGATTCGAATTCCACTTCGGATATGGATGTTTGCTTGAGTGTTGTGTTATGGTTGGGCTCTCTCAACCACTACACACCATCTTTCAACCATGTTCCCTCTATTACTATACTATTTTCCATTTCCCCATAACAGGCTATTTGAGCCAAGATACTCCTGCGGGGCATCTCAGAACCTACACACATGTAATAACAAAAAATGTACCAGTGAAAGAGCGACAGGCCGATAAGTCGTGGGAACTCGCGGTAAATGAGAAAGCCGTTATTGGGAGGGGGGGCACTGAAAGGGCCGTAATGTACGGACAAGTTAATAAATAAGTACTAACAATATTAATGATGATGGCCGGCGTAGATAGCCGAGGTCGTTAAGGCTGAAGGGCCGTAGAAGCCTCGGTTTGATGTGTTCCGGGTTCGAATCACGCCGGATCACATCAAATGGATGTTTGTGTTGCCCTTACGTGTTCTCCCTACAGCTCCCCCATCAGTTTAAAACTCACAGTGGTTGCTATATGACCAAAGATGTTGACAAGCAAGCTTACAAAATGTTGATAATATTAACAAACAATAAAAATGTAATTAATAATAATGCCATTACATAATTATAATATAACAATGCATTTTCAATCAAAATGTCTACATATATTTTAAGTTTTGAAGAATTCGATGCTCTACAAATAGTGGACATAAGAAAAAGAAGAAAAATGGTATCGGACACCACATTACAATCTGTTAATACGTTTCGTGGTGTCTATTACATGTTGGAATACAATTCAACTTAGCCAGAACCGTATTAGTTTCCTATATTGTGCATGATCATGACAAATCGATTTCCATGACCAAAAGAATAAGTTAGCGTGTGCTTACACATATAATCCTGCACAAGACCGCAAAATCTAAACGATGGAAATCTAGAACTTGGTATCTAGCCTCGCAAAAAAGTAAAATTAAACAGTAAATAAATTAAACTTCGTACCGAATGTAAAGATGTATGAGATCTACACATAACGTAGTAGTGAATAGGTAAATCTTTGCTGGCAATATTTTAATATAAATCAATTGGACGTGTGAAGGACTGTTTACTTTCAGTAAAATTAACGTGAGAATACAAGGAATGGTGCGAACAGTAACAAGAATGAGGTGCTGACCTTTTTCTTCTTTTTGGTCGTTTATTCTTATCTGCTAGGCTGGAACAGTTTTGGGGTGAAAGCTCTTTCTTTTATTAACAGTGTATCACGAAGATACATTGGTTCCAGTCCCAATTCAGCTTCTGATGTTACAGAAATCTATGACTTTTTCTTCACCACCGACGAAACCTGAGACATACTTCAAGACAATAGATTTTTCTTAGTTTGTATTTTTTTCGGTTTGAGATAACTAGCAAATCCAGAGTTTCAATAATTTAATTTGAGAGCTTTATTTTTTCTATTTCAAGTTCCATTTTCAGATGAGCTTAATTAAGGAAAGTAATTCGTAAAGTATTAAGGCATGTTAACTTAATACCTTTAATCGTGCAATAAAACAGTTATCTGAAAATTGTTTCTCCTCTGCCTGGTGCGTGTGCGAATGCGAATGGGAGTAATGCATTCATGTTCTGACAGAATTCACGTGGCTATTTGAAAGAGTTCACTACACTAGAGACCTTGCTATCTCATTGTGGGTCACATTTCCTTTCTTCCTTTTATAAACATTTAACGCTGGTTATCTTTCACTATGTGAGCCTTTCGTTTGTGTACTCCTCACGCAATCAATGATCGTAATGATGTTTTGTATCTTCGGGGAAACAAAAGATACGTCTTTCACTGTCCAAGGGCAAAGACACACGAAGACGAAGTTACTGAATGAGCGTGGGATTCTTTTCTTTTCATTCATCCACTGTCGTAAATTATCCGTAGCGCATACTTCAAACTGGTTAATGAGCGTAGGAAACTTCCATTTCTCGTGACTATTCTATAATATGTGGCTGATACTCTCCAGAGCAATAAGAAAACCGGTACTGTGAGAAATTAGAACAATAAACGAAAGGAATTTTCAATAAGAAAGTTATCCATTATCAAAAGCGTTGATTGAATTTTACAGGAATTTCAAATACATCACAATAGTTGCCATCTTGGATATTAATTTTGAACTTGTCACTTTTCCGTTCAGAGCAGCTTTAGTCCCTTCCAGAGAAAAGTACAGCGCAATATACTACACAGACCTACATACAAGGCACTCTCTATTTTCGGATCAACACAACGAAGGACACAAAACACGTAGTACATAGCAAACATTTGTGCAAATCAGTTAAAATCTGTTCGAAGTATGTAAAAAGAAGTGCATGTTAATAAAAATATTGAATATTTCACTAACAATTGAGTATAATTCTGGAATAATAGATTGTGTAACAAGGGCGCGGAACAGGTGATTCACGCACGAGACGAGTTTGTCGATCGAGCGTAGCGAGAACTACTTTACTTGTACAAAAGTAAATAGATTCCAATGAGAGTCGTAACACTATTGTTTGTAAATAATAAACAAAGACGTCGTCAAGATGAAAGACAATTTCGAATCGTTACAGATATTTCGCACACACTTCGCGATGTTTCACACACTATGAAAAAATTAGCTGTTTCGCACATGAAAAACTAGCACGCGAAACCGAATTTCGCGCTCGGCGTGTTAAACAAGGGATTTTTCAATTTTTAAGTTGGGGTTTAATGGAGTGTAAGATACGCATACACATAGTCGTATTATTTCTGAAAACTAGCATCAATACAAATTTCCTTCAGAAAATAGTTTTGCAGATTGAACTGCAAAGTTCCAAGATATTTCGATGTTTGTATTCTTTAACATTGCAGCAAAATCAAAGACACACACACACACCATTTAAAATATTTTTTTAATTCCTGATTGCATTATGTAGAAAGAAGTAAACATTTGTTACAAGCAGATTGCATTCAAACCAAAACTACTTCTAGTAATCAAATCTTATTTTGATTCAATAAAGAGAGACTACAGAAACACAATTCAGTGCCCTAACGTTCACCGAAGGAAACATCTGATGATGAAATGGTATAAAGTCGCTTCTCTTCCTAACTAAATAGTGGTAGCAAATAATATTTGTTATTACGTTTTAAAAACTTCGATTTTGATTTATGCCCTCTAAAAAATGAATTAAAAGAACGAAGGAGATCATTTTGAGAATAGGTATACATTTCAGAAACGAAAGCATAACATCGGACAACAGTTATAATTCAGGGCTAATCATACATTAGAATCTTAAAAAACAACACACATTTACACATGATATGGTCGCTTCTGATATACAATTGCTTTTTGCATTGGCAGGGACTATGTTGTACAAACTACATACTAGCACATTCATTTCTAAAATATACAACAATAAAATGTAAAATTTTCAATTTAATTGAATCGTGATTCTATTGTTTTAAAATTCCTGCACAAATATTCTTATTTATAATTTTTTATCACATATTTGGTTATGTTTGCATTATGGGTGCAGATATTTGTAAATATTTAGACTTAATATGGATATGTACCTCCACTGAAAATGTGTAGGAAACCTGTCTTTTGTTATGGCGAAATCAGCCGAACCAACAATGGCGCTGATAGACGTCACAGGAACCTTAGATTACGTAGTACTCACAACGGCTGACATTACAATATTTCAGCAAAACATCGAATAGCCTATTCAGGAATTCTCTGGTGATAATTTGTTGCGTTCGTAAATATTATTTGAAGAATGTATCATTAAAATTATATGAAAATCAACGAAATCAGTGAAAATGCATTAAAATGGCGGGAAAAGATAAATAATGTCTTATTAGTGGAAATCGACGGCAAATGCAGAAAAGTGACATATAAAACTGGGTCATTTCCTTTTGTCATAACATAAAATTAATATCCATATTAAACGGCATTGTTCTCAGATGAAAATAAAAAAAATACATTTTTTAATTTTGAAAATCCGCCTCCTAGAAATTTACCTACAGTTTGACAGAAATTTGTAATGTCAATGCAGTTGGTATGCTTTGAATTAAATATTATAGTTTTAATTCAATTCAGTGGTGCCTTATTTGAATTTTTTGGGGCCAGAACACAGGTCATTTTAGGATCACGCGAACGTGCAATGACCGAGACCCAGTCATATTTTCCCGGGAGTAAGTGGATTGTAAGTGTAAGTGAGGGAGTGATTTTTTGGGGGGAGGGGGATTAGCATTTCTATGCTGAATACATTTGTACCCCTGAGGTTGTTAGCTTTTGGGGATGAGGTATGAAATGATGATCATGAAGAATGAATGGACAATTACAAACATACAGATGCACACAAACATCCATGCCCTGGGCGGGATTCGAAAATGCGACCCTTCAGGCTACGGGTTTTCAGCCTTAACGATCTCGACAATCTAGGCCGGTTATTTTATTATTATTATTATTATTATTATTATTATTATTATTATTATTATTATTATTATTATTATTATTACACAAAATATCTTTCAGTTCTATGCTGTATTCGCTTGAATGTTACGTACGCGCTGTATGTTACTCTCATTGGAATCTCACAAGCAACTATTTTTAGGGGATTAAAGCAGACAGCTATATTTAGGGTTGTAATCGCTTTATATTGCTTATGCTTGCTTATGAGATGTAGCTATAAAATAGGCCTTAGCGATGCTCGGCGGAGTTTAAAAAGTGATGGCTTCACACTTACTATCACTCAGAACTTACTATCTCTCCACACTTACGCTGATTACTGCAATGTGTTGATATGTATTTATATCTTCTCTTTTTAAATTTTCTGCTTCGTCTTGCACTGTTTTGCTTGATTTTTGCCTTTCACGCGAACTTATAGCTATTTTATGACGTTCATTCTACGTATCCTATTTTCTAATCTCTGTTCTAAAGAGCGATGAATAACACGATGTGATATTGAATCTATCAAGAAGATTCTAATTGAACTTGTGTTAGAATAAAATTGACAATCAGATACTTTTAGATACGTTTAGTGTGGAAAAATGCCGAAATATTCTACCTTATCACTTCTGTATCAATTTACTTTCCATTCTTCGTTCTTTAAGTGTGAGTTGACTGCATGTGTGAATTTTCTTCCTATCTTTTAGTTTTATCCATGCCTTAAAACGTCCCTCATACTACATAATTGTGCATCATAGATAAAACCTTAGATGTCTTGCCAAAACATCATGGTGAAAATGAAATGCTAAATTGACCTCGCATAATAAATCATAAGATCGGAATATTCAGTAAAAGCACTTCTCCCCGTAGCACGTCACATAGCTTTTAACTGTTTTCTACTGTTTTGACGTAAAATAAAGCTCTTTACTCTTTACGATATAAATTATTACCCTCTATCTTCTAAACAGGTTAAATGGAATCTGTAATTGGGCAAGTTAACATTCCCCTGGTCACCCTGTAAATGTATATATTACACCCTGTATGTATATATTACACGCAAACAGCGAATTTGGTCAATGTGAAATTTTTACTCCCGACGCTATAAGTTAAAAAAAAAGGACGAAGAAACAAAGAAAGATAAATACTATTTAAAAAATAAGAAAAGAAAGATAAGAAATAAAATAACTACGATACTTTATGCAAATTTCTTTTCGGTCGTTATCCGAAATAAATTACCCTACAAGAATTGTGGGTTAAAAAAACTTTAATCGAATACCGATGAGATAATTTATTTCGGTCTTGGAAAAATTTCCGTAATATTAAAAAATCATTGTGGATACCACGCACTCAGAAGATGTGGGCACCACGCATCATCCGTTGATGTTCATATATTGATTATTTATGAACGGCGCATTTCTGTGTTCTTCAGAAGTTGTGGTGCTATAACAACACATACTTTCTTGCATTGTTTGAATTGGATGTCCCATATTAAAATATAAAATTGAGATAACAAAAGTGCTTCTAATCAGCAAAATTTTTACCACTCTGTTATTCGAACTCAGGATCTTCGTTTATCATAACGCGCACGATACCACAACATTAACACAATTAACAACATTAACAACCGATACCTCAATAAAGAACACAACTTCCACGACGCGTCGTGGATAAAAAATTCCGCCATTAACCAAATCGTTGTTCGAAACTAACATAGATACAAATGGACATAAAATTCAGAATTATAAACATGAAGGCATCGGACATTTTGTGCTAGTGTTGCGGTGCTGGTGTTACAAATGACGTTGTACTACATTCATGCTTTATTTCGTGGCATGGAATGGCGAATTGAAACCTTTATTTTCCTATATTTGGGAATGAATTAGATGTGGCGTAGAGCTATTTAGAGCCAAGCGTTACATATTTTTTATTACACAAATATTATTGAACATGCGCAATACTAGTGAAGCGCGTGATATGACTAGATTGATAAAGAACTTGGTTGAAGATTAGAATTTCAGATACTTCTCTTCTAAATGTCTAAAAATGTGACCGTTTTGATATTATCCAGACGTATCAAAACTTGAATTTATTATAGTTTTCTTTAAATTCAAATGTTTATAGTCAAAAACAGTACAAACTGTGTATGTCTTCCGTTACATCGAACAGGACAATCGACGAATCTTTAGAAGGATAAGTATACCCTGTTGCAGGTATCATTGAGCTCCATTCTTAACCCAATGTTTTTACTGTGCATACTTTAATGAATGAAAGTGCCCGAGTAGTGTGTAGTAGAAGTTCTAATACTGCCAACATTCCAGTAATAGAAATGTTCGCTCTCAACGAACATAAAACGTATTTCAATTAGCAACCGAACTAAAGGATATGTTGTCCCAAACAAAGTACATTCTCACCTGGAATGAGTTTTTAACATTTGAAATGTAGAGAGCGTGGAAATGCATCTCCCACCCCAAAGCAGTCTTCAGCTTTAATAAAAGGGCACTGAGATTTTGGGAGCAGTTACAGTGCTTCCAGTAGAACAGAACAAAATTACTTGGAAATGCAGTTATCATAAAACGCAACGTTCACTGAAACTTCATTCTAATTATATCTGAATATCGGCGACTATATCATCAACAATACATATACTACGCAGAGAGACAGAAAAAATCGAATTTCTACAACAAACAATTCAAACATTCAAAATGCAAATTGAATTCTACATGCAAATATTCTTGGAATTTCGAAACGTTTTATGCAAACTGGTTCAAAAACACGTGATAAATTATGTACCATATAGGGTGGATGTTGAAAATGGCTAACAACAAATCTTCAAAATTAAATTGCATTAGAATGTGCGATTCTGGGACATGTCGATGAACGTTGGAGAAACAAATGAAATTATTTTCTTTGTGGTTGATTCCTTGTGAACCACATGCAGAAAATAAAGACATCGGATGGTGTGCATGTCCTTTCATGAAACGAGAATGTTTGGACTCTATTAAGAATTGACTCAAGTATCACTCAATAGAAGACGAAGAGTGCCGTTCGTACAAATAGGATTGTTTCTGAGAATTCTTACTTACGAACAGATTCTTACGTAGAAAACACTTACACGTACTTACAGAACGATTCTTATTTACAAAACAATCACCAAATCGTCGTTGATTTATGTTCAATAAAGATCACTGTCATAACAATTTTATTGGATCATAGATTCATAACATGTCTCCATGCATCTCTTTGTAATAAATACACTCTAGAAAAGCAGTGTATGTGGATTTTCTCCATTTTATTAAAAGACAATGCAGTGCTGAAAAGTGATAATCATTTCCATCCAAGTATTAAATTCCTCCAGGATTAAATAATGGTGCCATCCCGAAGACCATATTAACATCGATCTGTTAAATCTTCTTACAATATACAACACAACACCTCAATAAGACAAGTAATCGAGGATACATGATTCAATTGCTGATTCTACATGGCCAGATCCGTGAGGAAATCTTGAGATTACCAGATTTTCAATCTTCAACTTTGACTTCCGCAATGTTATGTAATAATTGGTCATATTATTTAAAAGTAAAACACATACTTGTCAGCAAAAAAACGCTGGTAATCTGCGAAATTGTATGTCAAGCAAAAATATTCCGGTATCTGGAGACACTGGAAGGATGGTTTCTATCGTTGGCTGTGCTGCGCCCTCTCTGAGCGAACAGCAAGACTTGGAAGTCCAGACGCTCCCTGCCGGTGTTGGCGTAAACTATAACAAAATCTTCCGCTAATGATTCTACTTCTCTGTGGAATACATCTCCTTTAATAAAACGTGTAAGGAATTCCCATAAATTCTGACTGCGGAACATACTATGGCGAGATCAATTTCACAGTGCCACCATGGGTTCCGGCCTTACTGAAATCTGACTTCTAACAAATCTTAAGCGTAATTGTAATTCAGTAAGGAATTTCAGCAAATAAGATAGATTAATTATTTCCATCCAATTAACTAACGAAATGAGAAATATGATTCCATGCCTTGAAATATCGTTATTAAAATTTGTAATAAAGTATTCACCACCATCACCTGTTCTATATATCTAGTCATTCCAGAGACATTCCGTAAGTTAGTTCTTATTAATTTATGATAAACTAGCTGAGTTACACTCAGCGCTACAAGTGTATTCATTTATCATAATGGTCTATCAGACAAGAAATTGGAATTAATAATTGCCTTCCTATATATTTAGTTCATTCTAATGTGAAATAAAAGTAATTTTACTTGCACCCAGTTCAATTATATTTGCACACCGCCCTATTATGCACCTGAAGTGGTCGTTTGGAACGGTCTTTGTTATCATAGAAGTGAAGTGAATTTGAATCCATAAATTATGTATTTTACTCACTTGTAACCGGCCACTATCACTCATCAGGTGAAAGTTTTCTTTGGCATACTAATGTAAGTAAATAGTAACTAAACTGAACATAGAAGTTCGGGATTATGTAAATTATAATTCAAAGATGTACTGACGTAACTGAAGCTGCAGACGTATTTATTAAATGATAATAAATGCGTAGAAAACAATGTTATAAACAAGTGCCATCGTATTAAGGTTCCTTATTGGGAAAGAAATCTGATTTGGATGTTTGATGTTCTTGGCAAGTTTACAAACAATGATATTTTCATATTCTAATTCCACTTCAATAAGTCCGTTTATGATCTCTGCCAACACATGATTTACAATTACGCAAAGGGCGTCAGTTAATGGGCCTAACATTCACAGGTTTTAAATAAATGAATTATGAAGTCTACAGCACAGACAAACATTTGATTTCAGTATACCGCTTACGGGAAACAGCGTTTCCATTTTCCACACAGTGATAACACTCACATAAATAATCTAAGGAATTACATTGTCTAATCATTCATAGTATAAATTCTGAAGTTAGTGATAATGGATTGGAATAGTCACGAAAGTGTAACAGTATAAGCACTTACAAATAAGTTAAGAATTGATACATTTCATAGGCGATGGCTACTATAACCGGAAATTTAAAATCATGATAAAGAAATAATGAAATAGGAAGAATCATGGTAACAAAAGTCTTAAATATAACAAAAATTGAATGTAAAACTAACATTGGTTCTCATTTTCCTTGGCGCACTTACACACTGCAATGTTGAGTTTTATTTATGTGGATTTGTTAGGACAAACGGCTTGAAGCATTATCGACACTGTTATTATTTGATGTTGACAAGCTGAAAACCATATAGATTGCAATTATTTATAATTTAATCTTTATTTGTATATATTATACTGCCCTTTTAAATGAAATTTAAATAATTGTTCCATTTTGTAAAGACCAGAAACACTCGAATCTTTCCAACATTTCACTTCTCAAAAATTTGTTTTCCGCAACTAATGTTATCTCCTTTTTTAGGATGGCCACAATTCATCGTTTTTCATTCACAAAGCCCATGTCTCTCAAGATATCGTGCGCAGTGGATATTGATAAATTTCGCAAATTTTCATCAGCAGAGATAATATTCAATTTTACAGAGGGGAATATTTGTAAAAAGTAAAAGAGTATTCGCCGAATTGCGGGTAAATTTTCTTCTTGCCAAGCGTCAACAAAAAGCCTTGTGTAACTCCTTCAGAAGTTTCAACATTTTTGCAAAAATATTCAAAACTATTGGAAATAATTCTCTTTTCCATCCTTTCGAAAGTTTCTCCAACATGCCTCTTCTTACAGGAAACTCTGGACACTTGCAAGTACAACATGCATGACAAATAAGTAAACTAGTGGTTATAGGTCACATTTTCTCACATTATTAGTAATATTTTTAATTTTCAAAAATACAGAATCCAGCAAAAATGTGCCATTTCCCTTTGCTTATCGGAAGAAATAATTAAAAGAAAAAAATTGGAGCTAATGTTTAGAAAAAATATTTTTTTATAAATATTAATTTTCTTTCGTGCAACAATGAGGCGAAAACGACTAATATTTCCAAAAAATGTATATGACCTTATCTATTCTTCAACATTTTCATTAAGGAAAACAATATTTTCGGTATTGTAAAAAGACGCCGAAAAAACTGAACTTTTTCAATTTTCGAAAATTCAGTTTCACGAAAATGACACTTGCGATTTTTTGTACTATCCGAGGAAAAGGTTAAATTAAAGGAATATTCATTTTTGAGCAAATATTGGAAATAAATTTGAGACTTCATATAAAGTACCCCCAAAATCAAAATATCCGTTTGAAACTCGCAGGGACTTGAGTTCAGCCAGACCGATCAAGCAATATCAGTTTTGGAGGAGATCGACAGAACGGTTTGTGCCACCGTTGATCACAGATGGAGACACGGACCGACAGACATTTTGTCGTCAACCAATTTTCCAGTATTGAGGGCCCACAAAACGTGGGTCAATAGAGTCAGTCAATAGACTGCACAACTGTATGTTGACTACACAACGTGTTAGAAGAAGTAATTTACGACAGAGGGGAATAGGATTTAGCCACTTTTTCGATATCAGGACCCAAGAAACAAGTTTTTCGGACGAAAAATCGTTATTTTCCATTGCAGTACTATAAAACTTTCTTTGCTGCGTACTATTAAGTACGTTGCATGGCAAGAAAATAAAAACTGAGAATGATTGACTGATTAGTGATTCCGGACGCGTCTCTGGTAACGTCATTAATCTCGTAAGTCATGCATGTTTTTATCGCGGGAGGTGGCGGTGATCTTCCATCGCTTGATTGCGAGATCCAGCGCCAACCTACCCGTCGTCTGGTTCGGTCGGCATTTGCGGAGTTTTTCCCAACCAAATATTTCTCACCAGCGAGGCACCGCCCCAGCCGGGATAATCCCTCAGCTCCCGACTGGTCTTCCGGCATGTGTGGTAGTGTAAGTAAAGTGTGAATGTGTGTAAGCAAGAGATGAGCATAGTACAAAGAAGAGGAAGGAAAGATTGCACGCA
This sequence comes from Teleogryllus oceanicus, assembly GCA_964035755.1. Taxonomy (NCBI): domain Eukaryota; kingdom Metazoa; phylum Arthropoda; class Insecta; order Orthoptera; family Gryllidae; genus Teleogryllus; species Teleogryllus oceanicus. The sequence continues at coordinate 53,693,295 of CAXIVR010000001.1, read as the reverse complement.
GTCCGTGGCACGTTTGTTAGGGAACTGCTCCAGCATTCACCGAGTGTTGATGGAAGAAACCACGAAAAACTACCGTTCAGAGCAACCGGCCACCAAACAGTAGCTGGATTCAATACAGCCATGTAGCTAGTGTCCAAATTCCCGTCACCGACCCGACTCGAACTCTAGGGCTTCCCGGTCAGAGGCACTCAATTGATGCCCTAAGCCACCTAAGCTGGGGGTAAATTTGGGAATTAAACACGAAAAGTTGGCGAAACTGAAAGCTATTAACCCAAAGAAATGTAGTCAGATTGGACCTCTTGTACATGCTGATAAGCAATGAGACTGTTTTGTGGGCTCGTTTTCAACACTGGGCGTTGTTCGAAAGATGGGCGTCATCCCACAAACGATATCGGACTCAACACAGCACTATTTTCAGGGCACTATTTCTCTGAGTTCAAAATTCAGAGTGGGAATTGTTTTCCGACTTTTGTATTAATCTTGAAAACACGATTAATATACGAAGCATTTATAATCGCTGAACGGATTCAGAAAAGTGCCAAGGCACAAAATAATTTGTATTTGTCATCGTCTACCTCAAGAAACCATCAGAATTCATAAGAATTGTGGCAGATCTTTTGTCGAATTTTCGACAGCCTTTATCATTTCGCCTGTTCAATTTTGTGTTGTTTATTACTCGTATCGACAGATCTGGCTATTAGCGACTACGTAAGTTTACAATTGTCAATTATTACATTTAAACTATGTGCGGGGGCTTACAATACATTATATTGCAATATCTACATTGCAGATTAATAGATTAAACGAATATATTATATTAAATTGCTTACAATACAGTACAATGCATTATATTACTGTACATACTATTATCATCAATTAAAATAGCACTGTTGACGAGTACATATTTTCAACAATAATTGTTTCTGGCATGATGAAAATTTCGTCAAAATGTTGAAGAAAAATGTATCTATCATTTTTAATAATTTTCTTCGTATTTATATCGTCAGACTCGATTAAAAAGCAATCCTAATATCGATAAATATTCCGGGGATAACTGGTTAAAAATCTCAGTTGTTTATTCAAACCAGTGGAGGATTCTCGTTGAGTAAACATGTGAAACGTTTTGGTTTGAAACATGATCGACGTGTTGAATTAGCCTGAACTTCTTCTTGAATATGCAACATAGTTCGCGGAAGAGACAGATGGTAATATGTAAAGTAGTATTTGATTTGATTTATGTTTTACTTTTTGTCGTCAAAACGGAAAACATGGGGGAGAAATCTAATCTGTACACGTTTTCTTAAGTCATTTTCAGAATCCCTATCCCTTCCTTTTACAATGCGCAATTGAATGATGAATAAAAGTACCAACGAAGCGTGATCAGCAACATTTCAAAACTAGAACTTTTCGATCTCGAGTAATAGAAATTAGATTTACTAATTGTCGGTAAACGAACGACAGATTTGATTTCTTAATATTTCTACCAAAATAGCATCCTGCATTCTCTGTTCCTCGCCTACCATAGCAAGCAAAAGGAGAACTCAACAAATCAAAAAGAGGACAATACTGGACATGGTATGTAAAAAAGAGACAATAAAGGCAAGACTACATAAGGTTCAGAACTGAAAACAAATGCTTTGTCGCACTTAGCTGAAGTAACTCGGGGTTGGCCGTATATGTTATACAATCGCCCTTTAGACAAGGAAATAGATTAATTCTACCTATCGATGTAAAATGGAAGTAATTTTATTCCCATACCTTCCGTTCCCCCTCAATTCTACCCCGCCCAGCTCAGTCTTGCCTCGATCATGCTCTTGCTCGGGCTGTTGCTCCACAATCCCTAAATAGCTCAATGGTTTGCGGGTTACATTAAATTAAATTAAATTAAATTTTGTAAAAGAAGAGTTTAGGGTAACATTTTAAAACGCCTCCTTTTTTTAAGGAGCTCAAAAGTATTTCCGCAAAATTGCAATTGTTCCACGCATTCCAGAATTATATTAGAACGAACTCATTGTCAATAATAGTATTTATTTCACAAATAGCAGCTTTCGATGGCTTAGCCATCATCATCAGTTTTCTGCTGTCTGGGAGCCACAAAAACGACTGCAGTAGCATCGAAAGCTGCTATTTGTGAAATAAATACTATTGTTGACAATGAAAACGCCTTCAATCATTTCAATTATGTAAATGTCAACTACACCTCACCACTGAATCAATTAGAATGAACTCGCTCATCCATTCATCCAGTTTTATATCTTAAGATTAAAGATGATTTCTCGAAAAACTATCCAAATAAAATATAAAGTAGTGATTACGTTTGTTGTATCATGGTGGACCCAATATAGCAACTTATGAATATCTTCGTATCGTCCCTCAAAACCGGCTAGTTAGTGTCTACGGGTTACTTCGGTACTGGCTGTGTCCAAAGCAAACGGGCTTAGGGAATATGTCCGAGAGTCGGAGATGAGAGCCTCGTCCCGACAATAGGAAATACGCATCGGAACTGTCTATCAGAGGATATGCGGGAAATCAGAGATTTATCGGATTGGTTGGTTGTTTAGTAATTCCGGGCGCGTCAACAGCTGATTTGTCGGAACAAGCCGTGTAATGTAGAAGACGGTAAAAGATGGAAGAGGCAAAGAGGCACAAGACAAATCCAGTTCTTTCGGTTTAATACATGTTAAGTTATTGGCATTTTATTTAAAAATCTCATTTTAGTGAACTAATGTCGTTTTGTTGTTTTCTAGAGATTCTAGTCTATGATTGATTCTTAGTGATTTCGGGCGCGTCAACGGCTTAGGTCATTACTCCCGTAAGTGTAGTGCATAATTCCCCTCGGGGGGTGACTGTGATCTTCCCTCGCTGATAGCGAGATCCGGCGCCGACCTACCGCCGTCTAGCGGGGATTTTCCATAACAGGTATCTCCCACCAGCAAGGCACCGCCCCAGCCGGGACAAACTAAGCTCCTGACCGGTCTCTCGGCATGTGTGGTAGTGTAGTGCATGTTGGTATAAGTGAGTGTAAGAGAGAGGATATGACAAGAAAGATAGAGGAAAGATTGCGCGCGGTCCGTGGCCCGTTTGTTAAGGTACTCCTCCAGCATTGATCGGCTCCTGGTGTTGACCGGAGAAACCATGGAAAACTACCGATCAGAGCAGCCGGTCATTAGAATTTTCCTTACGATAGCAACTGAATTTGACCTAGCTGTCAAGCTAGTGTCGAAAATACTGCAACAGTCGGTACTCGAACTTAGGACACCCCGATCAGAGACACTGCAGTGATATCAGTTGATGCCCTTAGCTACCTCTACCGGTTTTTTCGTCTGTATAGTATTGGATGTGTATACCTAGGCAATATCCCGCATGCCAGTCACCTTTTAGAGGCTAGAGCCGATCGCGCCCGAGCACCTCCGTTCCCTCCCATCTTCCGTCGGGCTACCTTAACAAAGAGCGGGCCTCACCGGCCCGCTTGAAGTTAAACGCTGAACCAGGGCATGCCAGATGGTCTGTCCACTTGAGCAGCCCTGCTATAGACGACCATGATGGGATCAGTTAGTTGAAATTATATTCTATTTGCGACTATTGTCAACCGTTGTCACGTACCATGAAGGAATCATATGTACTTTCTCCAAAACTTTTAACTGGTTTAGCCACTCTGATTTCTATGCAGGCATTACCTGTTGCTGGAAATGTTTCGAATATTGTGAAGCGTCAGTAGTGAAAAGATGCTTCCTCACGGTACCCATTCATCTATGACATCTTCAAAAAATGCCGGGTCAATTCTTTGAGATTTGCAGAATATCCGTGGAAACTTTTTAATCCCATAGTAAACTAGTGGTGCTAAAACAACACGTACTTTCTTGCCCTATTTCACGCATAATTACACGAAAAGTACTCAAACTTTCGAAAAATTGTACGTGACCTTATTTCGAAATCTATCTTTAACGAACAGATTTCATTAAGGGAAAAAATCGTTATGGTTAATATTTTAGTGGCAAGAAGACTCCGAAAAAATTGTGAACTTTTGCAATTTTGGAAAAATCAGGGTATTCAACGAACATGAGACCTGTACCATTCATTCTCTTAAACGTCCTTCACACTATCCAACAAAAAAATTAATACAAAACAATGAAGCTATTTTTTGAAAAGTTTGGACATGTCCCAGGGTCTTCATGTTAGGTACCCCAAAATTAAAATATCGGTTTCAAATGCAATGGACAGCGATGGTTTAGCCGATAACGTTGTTCAGAGACAGACAGACAGACCGATTTGCCGTCAACCGATTTTTCGGTATCCAGGAGCCACAAAACAAATACTGGCTACACCACTTGTTAAAGGATTTTGTTTCTAAATTTAGCAACGGGATTTATCCACTTTTTCGTTACCAGGCCCCTGTAATAAGGGTTTTTCGCAGCATTATAGAACTTTCTCTCTACTTCACAGCGGAAAAGTAAAAAGTTAAACTATCACAAGGAAATTTTAATACTACAAGGATCTTCAACCACACAGCTGAATATGAGTGCGCAGCCTCATACAGGTGGCGAGTCCACTACGTTGCTGGGTTTCTAGGAACCCCCTTTTAATTAAACTTTATTATTTACATATGAAATATGTTATTAGAAAATAAGTAAAACATACAAGGAGAATTAAATAGAAACTATAAGGAAACAATTAATATATACAAATGATTTTATGTTAAAGCATTCACAGGGTAGCCAGATGGCTTGCACAGCCACAGTTTCAACTGTCAATATAAGAATTTCCAAGTTGTCAGTGTAAAAGAAGAGGAAAATCAGGGGATGGACTATTTACAAATTACACAAATATTACGCAAATTATACAAAAATTAAATTTTGTATTTTGAAAAGCTACGACGCACCTTTCAAACCTTATGAGAGGTGCCACGGTTCCTCTGGGCCCCCAAGTGCACATGCTGTAGGTTCCACATTCGAAAACACATAGTTTCTTGTAAACAAAATATTGTACCAAAACGTTTGTTTTTGATGTCTTTATTTATTAGGGAATCGTTCATGTTAAAATATGTTATAAAATGAGTTTGTATATTTAGAAAATGATGTTCTCCACTAATCAAGTGAAACGCACGTTCTTGATACGCCTTCAAGTGCCGATTCCTTTTCCTTAGAATTTTTCCGATTCCTTAGACTGGGGACAGGCTAAGACCGCGTGCTGAAAACAAAAATGCCGCTGTTTTGTGGGCGGCAACATGGAAAACTGAAATAAAACTTTCTCTAAAATGTACTAGATTGTCTATTTACATGTCCGTTTTTGTTACATATGCAATTTATTAAATATTTTAAATGCAACTACGACCTTCTCCTGAACATAAAATTGAAAAAAATGGTACCTGTATATCTCAAACTATGGAATTCTAGAGCGTTCATTCATTTTGGGAAACATAGTTTTATACACCTGTTACTTTTATGGTGAGAATTAACAATAATAGGTTAATCGTACTGACGGACATATTCTATTATGGTTGTTGTCTTCCAGATGTTTTAAGGTCAATGCACATGGGCCCATGAAATTTATTGTAGTATAGAAATAAATCGTAGTTCTGATTATACTTCACAATATGGAGAATACTCGATCATTATGTTAAAATTATGGAAGACAAATCAAACTGTTTGTCTGAATGTTACATTGATGATAATGTGATTGATTAAACACCTCCGCTGAAAGTTGCATTTAGACTTTTGCGAAACAAAAATTTGCTTCGGACGACAGAGATCATAATGATAATCATAATGATAATAATGCATCATTATAAAATTCGAATAATGATCTAAAATAAATACTAAATTTAATTCTCTTATTTATTCAACGCTTTTGTTCAATATTCTTGCACGCCTTCTTCAAGAATATTATGCCATAAAGACTAAGTTACGAATACATAACTATTAAAAAGATAATGTACAGACTAAATACATAATGTACTATCTCGTCAAGTCTCGTCACGTCGCAGTCAGTCAATGCCTTTTATCTCTTCGGCTAGGTGTTGGACGCCGTTAGATACCGGGGTTCCTGGTCGGTTACGCAACCAGGAAACCGCGAGTCTCCTATTCGCTTTACCTCCGTGACTTCATGGAGCGTAGTAAATGAAATTCGGCTAGCGACGCAGGCTAAATTTATGTAAAAATTAGAGATTGTCATATACTCCAGCTTTCTTAGTTTCACTCTCACGTAAAAGATTCCGTTTGACCTGATATTTTTTTGCTCAGTGGTAGGTCGACAAAGAACAAAAATTCTTATTGCACCATATTGCTAATAGATGATTCAATAATCTGAAACAACAACTAAGACTTAAAAGTTGTGCTGCATAATTATTAAATGAATCCTAAAGATGGAACCTAAAATGTAATTATTCTCTACAATACTATCTACAACTTGTCGTGATCAACGTGTACGCTTTTCCCAGGGTCTCCGTTTTGGCAGTTATTGTTCAAAGCAAGAAAAAATAGAAAAATATTTAAGCAGTAAATAATACAAATATACTGCTTTCTATATGACGAATTTTGTATAAAATATATAATATTATATCGTAACAAGTTATTATATGTCGTTTATATTCATAGTTTTTATTTCGATACATTTTTATTGTGTTGTTGATTTCTATGAGAGAATATCAAATTTCGAGAAAACTGTTTGAAAAGTTCAGGTGTTAGCCTTGACGGCGAACAGACGGACGAAAGAACAGACAGACGGACAGACGAACGAACGGAAGATCGGACAGGCGAACGAAAGAAAGGACGGACGGACGGGCAAACAAACGAACGAACGAACGAACGAACGTTTTGCCGTAAACCAGTTTTTCCGTCTAATTTGGTGGCTAAAACATTCATATGTATGTATTAATAATAAACAGATATTCATAATTGCTTTTTGCCGCTGTTCACTCCTAAATTTGCACATCCATTCCTTGATGTATCTCATTTGTGCTGCATTCATATGAATGTTTTAGCCACCAAATTAGACGCCAACTTTGGCATATTATAGAAATACTTTACATGAAAATGTTGTTAAATGTTAATATATCTCCAATATGTATGTTTAATTTATTCCTTTGTTTTTTATACTACTCAAAAATGTTACGTTTATTGCCAACCGATTGTCAAATGTTTTACTTATCAAATGCACTTGAAAAGGCACATGCTAAATGTGCGAAACGTTAAGCAATAAATAAATGTATATGTCTTATACGAATTATACGTCTTAATTCCTGATATCTTCATTGATTGATCCTATTTGGTCCAATCAGTTTAAAAAGATCCATCTTTCTACTAAATAATAATAATAATAATAATTATTATTATTATTATTACTATTATTACTATTATTATTATTACTATTATTATTATTATTATTATTATTATTAGGAAATAAATCACTGGCTGCTCAACTGTTGGAGTATCGGAATAATTTTAAGCAGTTTTCAAAATTCCTGAGGTTTTAATTAAAGTCCGGTATATGCCATTTTTTAGGGAAAAGTTGCTCTATTCGAGCGCAAAATATAAAGAAAAACGCGGAGGGCTTTTCGAGAAAATTTTATTTACATTTTTTAATTGTTTCACAGAACGTCACAGAAAATTATATCAAAAATATTCACATATTCAAAATATTGTACACAATATTAAATAAAGATCTACCGGAAGATGGTTCACAGGAGAAACTGATGTCACTGCAGTGCTTATGATTGGGACGTCCTAGGGTTCGGGTCCCGGCACCGGCAAGATTTTCAACACTACCTAGATAGCAAGGTCGAGTTGGCTGGAGAAGAATCCTTGCGGTCTATTGATCTGATCGTTAGTTTTCCGTGGTTCCTCAAATTAGCACCAGGTAAATGACGGAGCAGTACCCTAACAAACGGGCCACGAACCGCGCGCAATCTTTCCTTCCTCTTCCTCTTCCTTGTCCTATCCCCATAAGTACACCTATCCCCATATCCCCTAAAGTAAGGGTACTTACACACATGCAGTAAACTAACACATATGCCGGAAGACCACTCGGGAGCTATGTGCTTGTCCCGGCTGAGGCGGTGCCCCGCTGGTGGGAGATGCCTGGTTCGGGAAAATCCCGCTAGGCGACGTGTAAGTTGGCGCCGGATATCACCATCCAATGGAGGAAGAAGACCGCTACCTCCCTATACCTTGCACTTAACTTGCGGGACTAGTGTTCATGTCAGATGACGTAGTCGGAATCATAATCAATCAAAATAATTAATTCAATAAAGGTTTGATTTTCAAGAACAGATTTCACTAAAGAAAATCTCTTTCAATAGTGTAATCGTAGACATGATAAAAACGTTCACATTTTGCAATGCTTGAAATTTCAGAGGCCATTTTTATAAGTGTTGAATTTGGTTCAATTTGTTTTAGCATCTGCAACCGTGTTTGGAAAACATGGAAACTGGTATTAAGTTTATGTAAATAACCTATGAAAGTAAATGATCGATTTCAAGTTCGAGCGACCTCGACATCAGCGACATTGAGCAAGGAAGTTCTATATTCGTGAAAATCCATATGCCACGTAGACTGGAAAGTTAAACTGACTGACTGAGACTCATGGAGTTTAAAAAAATGACTTTCGGTTACAATGACCACCAAAACGTATTTTTGTCCAAATCTCGACATCGTTGTTGTTGTAGTAGTTTGGATCAAGAAACTTTCTGAATACGAAAAACGCTACATACGAAAATGTATACATCATTGATCATACTTGTTCAACGATTTATATTGAATATAAATGTAAAACTTCCGAGTCGGAAATCAGCATTAACAAAAACAACTAAATAAATTTATGACGTGAAATTTAAATAATTTTAATACTTCTAGACTAAAATTATATGAATGAAAAATAAACAACAAGAAAAATGAGAGCTTCACTTTAAACAGTACACACAGTTATGGTTTGTCGTATATACGTCTTTTGTAAGCCTTGAAATTGAATTCTCCCCCTCTTACCGGTAGGGTAAGAAAACAAGAGGCGTTCTCTGGAAACATACATTGCATTACATTATAGTACATTACAAAACGTTATAGAACACGGTATTTGAGAAAAGTATTCTATGTTGTGAAAATGCTGAAAATTCTGATCACTAGTCTTTCGATTTTTAGCCACATACGTAGTCACTCCAAATTAATACCTAAATTATATTTAAATTTTCAGGTTTTCAAACCATATTTCAGGAACAACATTTAGAGTTCCTAAATGCATTTTTAGAGCTTACAAAATTCCATTAGTCAGTTAATAATAAACTATTTAATTGTTACATTGTCGCCTTATTTAGTAAGAGGAAAAAATATAGAAATCGTGCGCCGCAAATTCGAAGGTGCATCGCACAGTAGACAGACGTGCATCGCACAGTAGTAACCGCACAATAGTTTTCCCATAATTTTGCGTGAAGCGTAGACAATATTAAACAACTAATTTCTTAAAAAAGCTTAAAACAGTTTCATTTTTTTCTCCTCCTACGTATCAAAGGACGGTAATAAACTGATTCGAAACAAAAATTCCAATAATATAATTTTGAAGAAAGATTCTTATCTTTAAAAAATCTCTCCTAAAATATAGATGATTAAAAAAACTTTATATACAGTTTTTGAGAAAACGAGTAGCTTTCTTGTAAATTATTAAAAATATTTTCCCAAACGTGTCTCAAATTTTGTTTTAAATTTTCTTCTCAGGAATACAGCAAGCCGATACCGATACAGCAAAAGGCGCAAATCTCTCTTTCGTTGAACTCTCTGAAGTTGTATCACTACTAGTATAACTATCTTTAGGGTTACAATCTTCTTTCGTCGTCGAATCATATCGAAGAAAGACATTTCTGTTTTATACGGGCTCGGAACCTAATTCAACAAGTTTATTTTTATTTTTTACGTCAAAAACAATTAAAAACTGTGTCGACGTACTACGGGGAGAAGTGCAAACGGTGCAGTTTCTTGAGCTACAGAGAAAGTGAATTTACACTTATGTTCAGAAGCAAAACAAGATATCTCAGCAATTTTTCAGAGCCTTAGGGAAACTGGACGAAAAATCTGAACAAGGTGGAAGTCATTAACCCACTAGCTGAGGTACAATATTGTTTCAGATACATAAAGCCTTTTAGAATTATACAGTCCAAATTGTAAAGAATACATTAAATATCATTGTTAATATCAATGTCATTTTCCTTGTTGATGCTCAGTATAGACTAGTATAGTTATTTACCAAAAGAGATTTATTTGGTACCTAAACTTGTGTATCGATTTTAATCGTTTAATTGGTTATATATTTAATGGCATCTGGCAATGTCCTTATCTATTTTTTTGTTAATTTGTTGTAGTCCGCTGTAGATACTAACATCTGACGAATATGATTGTTACGTAGATGGTTATAGTTCTAGATATCTGTATCGGCTAAGAAATTCCCACCCTTGAGTACCTAATTTTTGACACAAAACTACTGATTCGCAAATCACGAGGGAAGCCAGTGGCAGAATTTCTTGCTTAATAATCGGAGGCTTATCTCTGAGGAATAATCTGGGTGAGATTTGTTTATAACCAGTACAATTCTTATTCAACGTGAACGACTGGGAGCTGCATCAGACATCCCCAGAATATAATTCTTTATTCCAGGCAGGAATGACCTATCGCAATAGTTTACACGAAGTTCAGTAGGAAGGTTGACTTAAATTGAAACAATTCTGATCACTTCGGATAATGAACTTAATTTTGCGTTCAAGTCCAATGGATATCCCGTTGGAAGTTTAACTGAATTCAGACCCCCAAACATTTTGTTGCCTTTAACATCAGGCAATGGCAATTCGTTCATTTTCAACGAAGTATACAATTGTTTGAAATGGAAAACTGCTTTGAAGCCATTTTCCCTTCGTTTGTTACTATAAATTGACTCATTTGTTACTATAAAATCTATTTGAAACATCTGATATTGTAGTAGTTACTGTTTCTTTATTACAAAAAAATACTCGTATCATCAGCAAGAGAACTGTTCTGCCTCGAATCGCTGAGGGCAGATCGTCTACGTATAGTAGGAAGAGAATATGACCTAAAATCCAAACCTAGGGACTCCTTGTGCAATTGAGAATGCATCGGAAATGTTTAAGATATTATAAATAGTGTTTGTTCTAAATTACATTCTGAATTACTTGGTTGGGTTCTCTTTACAGGCATTGTCTCCACTTGGATGTTTATGCGGACTTTTATCTGATGTGTCACCAAATTCGATCAAACGTTCTACCAAATCTTGTCCTCTCATAAGCGAGTTTTATTGTTAGTGGTCGTTCAAGTTCTAGTATGCCAAAAATTAAAAGTAATAAAAGCTGTCTCATCCGGCCGACATGAGATAAAAGAATTCCTTTCTTTTTTCAACTCAAGACTCATTTTTGCCAACCATATTGCAAACAGAGAAGTATGAATGTTTTCTTTTAAACTTTGGCAATAAGTAGTTATTGTCAAAATACTATAAATTTCATTTCTGATAGGAATGACAGTACATTGTTTCTTACTGCATCCAGATTTCGTGTGTCATAATTTAAATAATAGTGCCAATAAAACAAAATAAGTGACGTAACTGACCAATAAACAACTAGACGTAAAAGAAATTTATTCCCAATTTTATCCCAATACATGCTTTTAACATGAGAGGATCTGAAACCTAAAAAATGTGAAGTCTACTTATTACAAACCAGAAATGTATGATCCATAGAGTAAACTGACGACTAGTTTGCTTATTTACAGAAAATGATCTTCCCTCCCATCCCAGCGGATCAGCCAAGTTAGAACAATTTATTTTTACGTATTTGTAAATTACACATACTGCTTACTATAAATAATAATAATTCATTAACAGTAGTCTTCCCAAATGATAAGTATGTCGGCAGATAATAAAAAATTTGCTTATCAGCAAGAACATTACTGCACTAGAAAAAAACACTACTTGGATAAATAGTGACTTATATTGAAACAGACTGGAACTATAGAATACAAATCAAGTACGTTAATCTTTATACGAAGTACTAGAACAATATGAATATTTTCTTCAAATTTTTGGAATTTAGTTATATATTTATATTAATAGTACCGGTTTTCTAACAATTTATTCTCGCAAACAAATCAGTCCCAGATCGTTCCCTACGCCAAAGTAATGTATATTAACTCTATTGTCATTTAGATGCCAAACTTTTTTATAAACTAATTCATCTAAAACTAGTCTCCTCATCAAAGGTTAATTTTTAACGGACCTATATCGTTGCTTCTTTTGCTATCTGCCTTCCTACATCTCCCTTTCCACTGGTCTATATTCCATTACGAATACTGATAGCATCGTGTTCGGTGGTCTTGTAAGATGTTCGTACCGTCTTCGTTTATTTCATTTTCTTTTAAAATGCTTCAACCTGAAGCGCTTTTCTACACTTTTGTCTTAGCCTTGTCTTAGATAGAACTTCGAAGTTTTAAAATTTTTCACTTTAGCTGTCTGGAACTAGAATTTGTCTCTTCTGGTTAAAAAGGCTTCATTTACGTACTTTTAAGATTCTGTACGAAAAGCACGCACGTCAATTACGTACAGATTATATAATTGGTTAAAAGTTTGTACACGTCAATAAAATCTATAGGAACCGGAAAACATTATTCTAAAACAATTACGTATTAGAATCTAAAAAATATTGCACATACGATCTTCTCCTTTACCAAACCATCTTCTCCAAATTATATTATTTTTCTTAACCTAGGTGATCAATTCCGTTACTGACTGGCAATAGTTCTCGATTCCGTAGGTTTTCATCTTCATTTCCTCATTGCTGTAGGGTCCCACATCTCTCACAATGTGGCCTGTATATTGCACTAGCGTTCGTCCCCTGTTCGAGGTTCTTTCAATGTTCAACTTTCCATTTATAGTTTTTAAGTCTACCTTTTGTAAGTGTCTCGTAAGCGCTACAGTTCGTTCTAGTATGAGTTTTGCTGATTTCACATTTCGTTTGTCCTGCTTACAACCTTGCCCCAGTTAAATCGGTCACAATACGTATAATTAAAATTAATTACATGATCTCAGACATTTAGAGGGTGTTATACAGGTCATTTCACTACTGTTGGATATATGGTCCTTACCGTACGCTTTAGGCTGTAAATTTCGTAGTTAAAAAATAATAATAGCAACACGATTGTGAATATACAATATAACTAAGAAGAGTTGGGTCATGTATTCTTTTGTGAGACGAATATTTTTCAACTGTCTTGAAGATACTTTGGAAGGCCCTTTGTATTGGAAGAGATCAATAAGAGAGAGAGGTTTTAAGCCACAATTCTGTATTACTCGAATTTACCATTCCATTTCCCATTCATTTCTCTCTCAGTCCTTATTTTTCTCTCTTCATATGGTAGGATAACACCTCACTTATTTTTTCTTGATCCTCCATTGATAGAATTGTCAGTCGATGGGTTACGTTTCAAAATAATATTAGAGTGGATTGTGACTGTCTCTCACTGATGCTTTCAGGTTTCTTACTTGCACATGTTAAATTGGTTGTATTAAATAAAATCAACACTTTTAACATTCACTTCGAGCAATAATGAACTTGTAAATAAGAAGTTCGTGAACTTTAAAGCACCATAAATAAAATAGGAGTACAAATAGAAAATATCTGATATGTTCTCTGAAATCTGTGGATAGGCAGCTTGATATAGGAGATTCCAGATTTTACATTTTAGTATTGGGTCCATTAATTAATAAATTAGCTAATTAATTTGGTAAGTGTAATTTAAGAATTATATTTTCGCAGAGAAATATCAATAAATTGGAAAATATAGGTCAATGAAAAATAAATTCCTTTGTAATCAGTGGATATTTGTTTTCACGTGCAATTTACAAGTAGAAATAAGTTTTCAAGACAATATGCTGCACTAGTTAAATTAAGACATTTGAACTCACATCTAACTCCGATAAATTGCAAATGTGTAAGAATTCTAAGAAGCGCTTCGTCTTTAAACACAATCTCAGAAAGTTTCATTTTTTTCATTTAACTCTTAATACTTTTCGTTCTCGTTACCAACTTTTCTATTTCAACGTGAATAACAATGAAATATCTGTAGTAAAAATACCTTCAGTTAACGCCGGCTATATGTAAATACTGTTTTATTATGTGACCTGTTGTCGAATAGCATATTCTGAACACGAATTGCACTGCGAAAACTTGAAGGATCCCAAAATAGATATTTATGACGACACTATCACAGATGCGGTCCCGAATGTTGAATATGCATTGAAAATATTTTTTGGACCTCTCTGTGCCTATTAGCAAGTTTCAAATCTAAATGGCCACTTTTAAAACATTTCCACGGCAAAGGTCGGTTGGTGGATTTTGCAGATTACGTCTAAGAAAATTTTAATGAATTACGTATCACACCAGCACATTTCGTCAAAGTGGACGCAGTCGAAGAGCATGGGTCGTCTCAATAGCTTGCAAAAGCTATTCGGCAAAGAGATCTAGGCTCAATCTGAATTGTCCACAGTTAGTCCTCGCCACTTATTAATTAATTTGTTTAACCCCTGCTGAGAAACAATGATAATTAGCAATTCATTACGACTGATTAACATTTTCAGTGCATTGCCAGATAAACGTGCGTTGCCTTTAATAGGTACTACTATTTAAAAATGCATATGAAATGGTCGTACTAATGAAAGGATTGTGTGTTTCAGAGAGCAACGTGGACGCCACATTCAGCGGCCACCACCGCTTCCGGCTGGCGTTCGACATCGGTAGCATTCCGGAGTCGGAGAAGCTGGAAGCGGCGGAGCTGCAGCTGAGCCGGCGCAGCGCGGGCGTGGGCCCCGGCCAGCGCGTGCTGGTGCACGACGTGGTGCGACCGGGCTCGCGCAAGCACGGCACCGAGCCCATCCTGCGGCTGCTGGACTCGCGGCTGGTGCCGGCGGCCGGCAACGACTCCGTGGCGCTGGACGTGCTGCCGGCGGTGACCGCCCGCAACCACGGCCTGCTGGTGGAAGTGGCCCCGAGGGGGCGAAAGCGGGCGGCGCGGCGGGAGCGCAAGCGCAAGCGCGGGCGCCCGACGTCGTCAAGGAAGACGCGGCGCCCCGCCCGGCCCCCCACGTGCGCCTACGTCGCGAGGTCGACGAACACGACGACGCGTGGTTGCCCAAGCAGCCCGTGCTCATCGCGTACACGGACGACGGCAAGGCGCCGTCGCGCGCGGGGGCCGGCCGCACGCGCCGCGCCGCCCCAGGCAAGAAGCACCACAAGCCCGGCAAGCGCGAGAATTGCCGCCGCTACCCGCTCTACGTGGACTTCGCCGACGTCGGTTGGAACGACTGGATTGTGGCGCCGCCCGGCTACGACGCCTTCTACTGCCACGGCGAGTGCCCGTTCCCACTGTCTGACCACCTCAACTCCACCAACCACGCCATCGTGCAGACGCTGATGCACTCGGTGAAGCCTTCCGTGCCGCAGGCGTGCTGCGTGCCCACGCACCTCACTTCCATCTCCATGCTGTACCTCGACGAGACGGACAAGGTTGTCCTGAAGAACTACCAGGAGATGGCGGTGCTGGGGTGTGGCTGCCGCTAGCGGCGGGAAGAGAGACCGGCGGCCAGAGAGACGGAGCTGGGGAGCGGGCGGCACGGGGGCGTTGTCGCACGCAGGACGTCTGCGGCCGCTCGGTGCGCCCGCGCCCACACCAAAGCCCGTGCATGCGGCCACGCCCCCTCCCCCCCCCCGCCACACCCCGCCGCCCACGCCGCCCCGGCCGCCGCCGCCGTTGTCGCCACCGTTGACGCTGCTGCTCAGTGTAGCTCTGTTTTTGTAGCAATGTATTTTATTCTATGTCAAACTATGTGATAAATATTTTATATGTCTTAGATAGGATTTTTTTATGGACGCAAAATCGCTGCTAAACTGATGCTTGTCCGTGGTTTCGTTCACTCACGGTCGTGTGAGAAGTGTCTGGAGAGACTGACGAACTGTGGGACGAACCTCCAGCCGCAACGGACCCATCGCACGATGTGTTCTGTTTTCAGTTTGTGATCAAAATCAAGAAAAAAATATATACACACAGTAGTTCCACATTTGTAAAAACATCTGTACCTGCTGGAAATGGAATAATTAAATATTTATTTTTCAATCGTGTGCATATTGTAAAATAAGAACTTTTTAAGAAAAATGCAAAAATTGCGACCAAAAACAAATATCCAAGAGGAGTGCTGTGGGTTCTCCTGTCGCATGTGATTTCAGCTGCCTTTGTACAGAGTTGTATATACCGAACACAGACAGTTGCGTGGAATTATGCTAATAAAACCATTTTATCACATTTGTGTTCATAACTAAAACGATTCCTAGGTCATCACGGCTATCCTGACAGACAGCCTATCCTCTTCCTTATTCAATTGCAACTTTTAATAGGTCAACTTGTATGTGCTGATGTACACGAGTGAACCTGCCAGACGCTGCCAAACCTTCAGGTATGTATCGATTTACAAAGGGGAATTTCTCAGGACATAAAATAAATAAAATAAGAGATTTTTTTAAGAGTGAAACAATGAGGGCCGCCTGTAGAGAGAGGATCGTCTTTGACGATATCCTTTGGTCCAAATATCTCATATATTTCAGTTAATTTGGTTTACCAGCGGTGCACGTACTGTAGTGGCAATGTAATAAGAAAACATCAAAAGAAACATAATTTCAACATTGTATTTGGAAAAATTGAAGGGATAATAATGTTGTGACTAAACAAATTTAAATTCTAAATGTATTATGTACAATTTCAGCAATTACTGATGCGGAACTTATTTTGTAGTTTTCAATACGCAATAGAGAACTTAAGTTTATGAAATTCATTACACTGTAATGTTTGCCAACAGCAACTTAACATTACCAAATATTCTCTTGAATATCACTAGTACATAGAATAAAAAGAGTAGCTTTTTTGCGTTGTGTTCTCACACTTAAAAGCGAAGTGCAGGGGTGCCATTATTCCTTTTTAATATCAAAACAAAAGAACAATACTGATGTGATCTCAATGAGAGAGAAGTTGACATTCTGTTAGGGTGTCCTTCCGGGATGAACATCCTGTCAGGGGTTGTCCTTCAGGGATCTATGCTAGGGTCTCCTTTTTTTCGTGAATGATTTTTCTTACGCACTTAAAAAATGGTGTCATTATGAAGAGTAGAAATTTACGCGGATGATCCGCAAATTTCAATGAGGGCTTCAACAATTACAACTATCACCGTTTATTTATTCTTGATACGCTTCTCAACAATCTTCCGCTCCGTCATTCTCAGGCGGGAATATCGTCCTGGTGATTGAGGATATTAGCTAGGAACTTCAGATTCGTAAAGAAGGTTAAAAAGTGTATGCATCATTGAATTCTCTTAGATGTATTGATACTTGCCTTCTACAAATACAAAACAAATGTTAGTAAAAGCTCTTACTTTTTCCTCATTTCTAAATCGGAAATATCTAACTTTATAAAAGACACGCGCGAAACTTTAAAGGACGATTTACTTGCTTCATTTAAAACATACATAAAATCAAATTTCGAAATCTTACAAAACTACAATACATTAAATATAAATAATATGGTTTGCTTCGGAATCATTGTTCTTTACTTAATTTTAAAACGAGTTCGCTGACACATTAAAATATTATTTCTGATATCTTATGTCGACTACGTTTTAACACGCTTGATTTCTAGTATTCTAAAAACCAACATCCAACTAATAAAATGAATCGTTTGGGAAAACTGGGGCCCGTGAGTGGAATAAGGTGCCTTCCGACATTAATAACCCCATCATATCAGTTAATAATGTTTTCATTATTAACTGTGTCATGGTCCTATTATTTTCTTCTCCAAAACACCAAAACAATATATACATCCATTAACTTTGTCCTAAACATTGGACGCCATTACCCTGCTCTTTACTAGCTCGTCTTAATAAATAATAGGTGATCACATCAACAAATTTCTTATCCGTGGGTGCACAGAATCGGCTTGTACAGGAACTGTAAATAATACTATTATTGTTGTAGGAAAACTAATTCTCATAATTTGTTGGGAACCTGTTATCATTAATTACACAAAATTTAACAACTGAATTTATTTCTTCGTCATTGAAATTTTCAAATAGCTACCTTAGCCAGAGAATAACACAAATAAAATATAATACTCCTGAAAATTAAACAACACTGTTAAAACATACTAATTATATCTTCAAGTTATTTTTCTATAATGATTACTCAGTGCACTTTCCAAAATTTACTGCAATTAATTACTCATTGGTTTGATCCTTCCAAATAACTATTAATTGTTGCAAACTGATAATAGTCAATTCATTAAAGTTATTTGGAATATTACTTAAAAAAAAGCAAATCTTATAATTTTGTCTTAAAAATGTAGTACTCTTGACATTAAGAATGTCAAAAGTTTTTTGTTACTTTCCTTTCGGCGTCAGTTGCTGCTATCCAGTTGCTGCTATCCGGTTGCTGCGCACGGCACCATCAGCTTGCACTAATTTTTCTTCGTGACGACATGTCCAATTCCATGCGTTGCACTTTTACAATTAGCTTGGCACTATTGTCCTCCGACACAATTGTACAATTAAAAATTGTTACGCCTACTACGCGTCTCCATTTGTCTAAAAGAAAATTCTACCATGCTTACATCGGTCTCCATCCGAACCTCGAGACGTCTAATCATCGTCTGTCTGCTTCATTAACTTTTCAAAGCGCCTGTTTCAAAATAGTCGAGTTGCACTGTTATTTTTTTTAAGTTCTATTTCCTTTCTATTGTTAATTCCAATGTTTTCATAAATTTGCACTATTTCCGAAATTTCATGTGACGGCGTTCTCCTCCGACACACCATTCCTAATTTGGAATTTTGCTAAAATATAATTATATCCTGCAATTTTTTGCACTCCAACACTGTCCAACATTGTTTATTAAATTTTGTTCAAAATGTTCCACACTTTCGTTCCTGCATCTTCACCAAAATACAAATAATATTTCCAAATTTCCGTCTTACCCCTTCCACCTTCACTTGTTTGCTAGTTTTAATTACTTCTTAAAATGTTTGTTTCTTTTTCCGGCGCATAGCAGGATCATTACAACTGATATGGTAAAAAGTTGCCATCGCCACTACCAATTGACAAACCTGAATTGTATTTACTGTCCTATCCTTTCAAAAAAAATTTCGGGGACTCTAAGTAGCTTTTTAAAAAGACGATTAAGGCACTTTTGTTTATATTTGCACGTTTTATACTGCTGTGGTTGTAAGCATTGTTGTTTGATACTGTTGGAGATGTACGCATGATGAGGTAGAGACAGTAATTTGAATAAGCAGACAGGACAGCGTGCAGAAGTGATAAAATCCAACGAGTGGGCTCACAAGACTAAATCATTTTACGTTCATTTTCTTTTCTATTGTAATTGGAGGATAGGACGTAGTTGAGTTTCCTCGACTTCGGGGTTTTTCTCCAAAGTCAACCGGTTAGTGAGATGCTGAAGATTGTAGTCCCGTACCTGCCATATTAGTTACTTGAAGTGATATGGTTATTCGTGAAAAGGAACTCCCGATGGTAAAATAGCACGTACTTTCTCTCATTTCTAAATGTTGACGTTTTCGAAAATTAATAGAGTTCAACGAAAATGAGATCTGCGCCATTCTTTTAAGCGTCCCTTATTCTATCCGTGGAAAAATATTGAAAAAAAATTGGAGCGGTTTTTGAGAAAATATTTTTATATAAATTGCAGTAATATTAGAGAGAAATTACGAAAAACTACTCGCAATTCAAAAAAATCTACATGACCTTTTTAAAGATCTGATGTTTTAGAACAAAAAGCTGTTTGTCCGCTCTATTGTCGTATTGCGATGTAAAAAGTTTGCAATGTTGGAAATTATTCAGAGTTCGCCGGAAATGGAACCGGCGCTAATTTTTTACCGTACTTTGATACATACAAGGAGAAAATAAAAAAATAGTGGTGCTGACAAAGCACCTATTTTCTCGCATTGGTTCTAAATGCTCCGCAATATTACACTATTACAGCAAACGTGCCTTTAACCAGCAAAACATTTTTTCGCGCCAAGACTCGATCTCAGTTCCTTGCGGGCACTCATACCACTAATTAACTTGCGGCACTCATACCACTTCCCAACACAAAAGTCGTATGGAGCGGACTCGAACAGAGGCATAAAAAGGTAAATGTATGATTCATATAAAAAATCAACAATTAAAATATCTGTTACAAAGTTGCAAAGCCGCCAGTCCGTATAGCTCGATCAATTTTAGAGAAAATCGACTGAACGGGTTAGAAGCTACAGTTGTTCCCAGACGGACTGACAGCTATTTGGTTGATAGGTAATAAAAGTATAATTTCGGAACCATTAGGAACATCTATGTTATTCCCAAGAGCACTGGTTATTTTGTATTTAAATTTCATGTTGGTACATTGATTATTTACTTAATTAAGTTCATACACACACAGAAAAGCAACAATTGATTTGATGGTACATACGTTTTACAAATCCAATTAGAGATGTGAAAAATTGTTAAAAAGTTGAAAATTCGCAAATCACAGATAATACACTTCCAGTTCAATTATCTTAATTAATGGTATTTGTGATTAGAATTGCTTCAAATGGTTTTCAATAAAGTTTCTGAAATTCTCAAGTATTTTCAGCGGCAACAGAGAATTATTACAATTACTAATCCTCGACCAAGGCTCGAACCAGCGAACCTTCCCTCCGAAGAGCTGAGACCGTACATGCCAATTAATCACTTCGCCCTTCTCGGTGGGACATGGGATTTTCACGTCTATAATAGTAATAAGTGTATGGGTGGTTTAATTTATAGCATTTGACAGTTGAGAAAATGTTAAAAAATGTCTTTCGGGTAGCAAAAAATGGCAACTGCGAAAGGGACATGCAAAAATCTGAAAAGGAGGGTGGAAAGCAGAATTCAGGAGAAAACTGCCTCAGTTTTGTGAATATTTGGAATATGTTTCGTATCATCAAATACTAAAATCAGCTTTCCTTCCACGAGTGCGCATTTGCTGGTGGAGTGCTGGGTGACCTTGTGTGGGGAACTGTTACATTCAAAATATCCGTTAAACTCGAATTGCAAACAAACCAAAATTACTTACAAAAATGCTTATCGAATATATGACAATATATATATATATATAATATATATATATATATATATATATCATTGAATTCGTCTTTTTACAATCGTCATGATAGACTGATTATATATATTGAAACGCACCGCGTTTCTGCCTAAAGAAACAGCGATACAACAAGTAAGCACGCGGCAGAACGGTTGCCAGAGGGCGCTCGCTAGCCACAAGAAACGGTTACGGGTGGCGAAGTGTTGTCGGTTGGCCGAAGGCGTGGGAAACGACGCCGCGAGGCTTCAGTGTCCGGCCGGTCGCCGGTAAGGAAGGAAGTACCTGGGGCTGCTCCGCGTTCGAACAAAGTAGAATAGTGTCGCGAACGAATGAGTGCTGGGAAAAAGTTATTGACGGACGATTTGTGCTAGATATAACCATCATTAGTAGCTCGGACGTAGTGCCAGAGTGACAGCTATTATCCGGGGTAGTACTGATCGAGAGAACTTGTGTGCAGAGGAGTACACCACGAGTCTAGTAGCCTGGTGAGATGGTGAGACACGTACTAGCAACTGTACCTTGAATAATTAGTGGCGTTTATCAGCTCGCGGAAGGTGACATCGAGTAGATCTGGGTGAACTGAAAAGGAGTTCAGGGGGGAGGCGCAGAGGCACCGTGGGAAGATTACGCTGGAGAAAGTACTTCGGGAACGCAACGCATCGCATCGGCTGGCCCCCAGTGGGGCGGGCACAGGCAGACAGCGAAGGAGTACGAGGCAACCCCTGAGTCCCCGAAGCCGCCGACGCTCGAGGGGAGAGTATTAAACGGTAAATATTTCCTCGATCGATGTAAGATCGAAAGAACTAACAGTGATTCTGGGTGAGGTAAAGAAAAGGATAAAGACCACCACCGATATTTGTAATCAATAGTGATTTGTGTAGAATAATAAATAATTCATGTTTATTTTATTCACGGAACAGTGGTGTCTGATTAATAACCCCGAGTCCATTCACGAAAAAGAACACCTGTCCCTTGCAAATAAATTTACTGCGAACAAGCCGGGCTAACCGGTACGTCACAATATATTGCGACGGGTCTGGCGACAACTGCAAGACATGACATTTTGTAAAGACGTACTAGTACAACGCCGGACCGCTGTGGAGCGCCCGGGCGATGGAACACTTGCTTGCTACACCAACTTGCGCGTGAATGGTTATCGTGCAATTTTTCAATTGAACATTATTTCACTGGTTTTATGGACTACAATGCCGCACGTTGAGCTCGACAGCTAGGCAGCTTTATGTTGGCGTGAGTTAATTGTATGAAATTCAATGTTTGAGGATTAGCAAAATTTCTGTTACGTTGTTTAAAGTTCTGATTCTTCCGAGAACTCTCATAACTTGCGACTCTCATAAAAGATTGGCTCGTGACGAGTGCATAATTTGGCGAAAGAAGTGTAGCGAGTTGCACTATCTGCTGTCGATGACCTCTGAAGTCTGTTTTGGCAGGAAACTCGACGCGCCGGTCATCCACATAGGCGCCGACAACCGTCTGCTCCTTGTCTAGGGTGCCACCTCTCTCCAATCCGACGCCGCAAATTGACCTGCGAAGGACGTCGCTTCCGAAACAGCTGGGTGACGTTGTCTTTTTTTAACCACCCAATGGTTATTTTGTTTTGGGCAGTTCAAAGACAATCAAAGAATGACTTTTGATTATTTATTCAAATATGATTCTATGATTGCCAATTGCATCATTTGCGTGGCCACGCTTGTACAATTTTGTACTTGCGTGGCCAATTTTGTAATTTATTTTAAGAAAATTGTCAATTATGATTCTGGTAAAAGAAAATTTCTCAATAAATAATCCTTCTAAATTCTCACGATTTTAGTTTTCAGTTTTCATTAAGTGAGAGTATATTTCTAAGGAATTCTAATGTTTTTCTTTCGGTCTTCAACCTACACTTCATACCATCAATGGGAGCTTCCTTTTGATTTCTTGAACCATAATCTACCTCATAAATGCAATACTCGCTCGTTGTGCTTACAAAAGAATCCGTATCCTTCCAAAATACCCTTCCTGTCCTCCATATTGACATCTATTGTTAGAGGAAACACAACATTATAAGCTTCTCACGTTCGTATACTCCCTCCTCACGCTCACTTGCTTCTATTATAACGTAATAATACATCCCGTCTGGGAAGTGTCTTACTATTTTGTTGCGAATCAGATTACGCCAAGCTCACCGGCTCCGGAGAGGCCCCCGTGACATGACGCGTCGGCGCCGCCTTACCCCCCTCGCGGCCTCGGCTCCGGCTCCCTCTCCGGCCGCCTGTCCAATTCCCACCCTAGTGCCGTGCTTCGTAGGGCAAGGCGATGCCTCTCGCCGCCAATTTCAGCAGCAGGTATCCCACATGTATCGCCTCCTGTGCATTTTACGATGGATATACTCCTGCACCACGTTGCCTTGCACAAAATGTTCCTTTTTAGACTACTGTGTCTCACTCTATTGTTGGACTACGCACGTGTTCTGTGTTCAGTTATTACAGAAAGCATATTTCACACGCCACTAATGCTGATTGTGATGGTACTGCGCACTTTGTCCCTTTGCATAATTTTCATTACCTCCAAGTCCATTTGTTAGAAGCACCGATGTTGTATCGCTATGTCCAGCTAACTCGTGCTGTCGTTACACTGCCGCACACGTGTCCACATGTTCGCGCTTTATCGCGTCTCACATCGCTACTGTATGTTCAATCTGTTGTTCTTCACTTCACTTAATATCAATCAAGAGTTTTAACTGTTTTTTTGAGTTAGCACTGCTTTTCACTCTCTTTCGACTCTCTTTAAACTCGCTGTTCGGTTTCTTTTTTGTTTCAGTCATTCACCACCATTTTCATGCTTGCGCTCGGCCGTCATTCCCTCTCTGGCACATCCTGCCTTTTGCCTGCCCGCGATCTCGCACAATCTCGTTCGCCCGTCCGTGAATCTTTCCTGTCTGATTTTCCCCAAAGAAATCTTATTCCTAGCGTAATTCAAACGCGGGGAACAGAAACGCCCTGCGTTTCAATTTATATGCACAATTTTTTAGATTGAAAATCATTGTATTGTCTCGCTCAAAAATCTATAACTCATACACTGGAACTTTGTTCTTTTGACGGCCCAACTTGAGCTTAACCCAATATACACCTCCACGTAAATGTATTGGAGTTGTAATATTCTTTTAAATCTATTCTCTTGTTGTTAGTTCGTAGTGGCGGGTATGAAAAGTGTTACCTCACATGGCTCATTTCCATAAAAATGGATTTAAAAATGTAAGATTAAACCTAATATCCCTTCACCAGAAATCTGTAACAACGCTCTTATTCGAAGAGAAGAAACTGACTTAGCGCTGTTTACCCTCGTGTACTTCTTGAATTTGTGCTTGGGTGTTAAGTATTTTTTTGTGATTTAGGGACATTACACATTTTTCCTACCTTTACATGAATAGTCTTTTTGCTTAAGACAAAAATTGTTCTCTCTCTTACTGAAATACAATTTAATCCCGATTAAGATCACGCTGAAATTAGGTGAATCACCTGCTTAACACCGACTGTCCAATATAATCTCAATGCTCAAACATAATGCTCAATCTCATAATCTCCACTAACCATGCACGCCTCTACTTCGAGTGGGGCTCTCTGCAGCTAGACGCTGTTGAACGTTAGGCGCGTGGATCCATGTTCTATCGGGAGCGCCAGTGTTTCAGAGTTTTGAATTTCCAATGACTTCTGTCATTCCTCTACCAGTAATGCATGGAGTCGAGGTGAATCTGTTTTGCGAGGGTAACAACCTCAGATGGACCGGCCTCGATTGGCGATGAAGATGCGTGTACAGCTCAGTCCACGCCGATTTGGCGACACGTGTGGAAACTGGGGCGGCTGAAGGTCAATGCTCTCAGCCTAGGTCTAGGTAATTCGGACGAGGAGCTATTTTTAAGCCACAACAGTCCAGAGAAACGATACATGTATTGAATTTGATAAAATAGAATAAACTTTATAGATTGAGTTTGTAAATAACTCTAAATAACATATAAACTGTAATATGGGCTATAATAGCGGGTATCAATATCACCTTTATAAAATACCATAATTCAGGTGGCCTTCTTAAATTGTGACGTCGCACAGACTAGGTTTAGCTTATTTAATGACTTAGATTTAAACTTTCTGCTTTCCGCCAACTGAGGAGGTTCATTTGAATAATTATTAGATCCAAATTCGTTCTCGCACCAATAACTAGAAGTGTTTGTTGTATCATACCGAGGAAGATTCTCAGTTTTTATCCATGCAGAGCAACAGAACATTTCAACAATTTGATTTATTTGGTCGAAAAAAAGAGTAAAAAACGATGTATAACGTATGGCGGAGAAAATTATCTGCACACATTTTCTTCAGTACCAGAATTCCATCCCAACATTTTAACTATAAATATTTGAAGGATGATTGAAAGTTAAAATAATAACAAACAACAACAACAACAACAACAACAACAACAGACAGACAGACAGACAGTGGGACGAAGAAATATGCGAAAAGAAAATGAACTTCTTCCATTTTGCTTACAACGTTCGTAAGAAGATGTCTGAATACGTGCTGGGCAGAGAGAATATTTAACGGAAACGCCATCATTATAGCTTACAGAAAGATAATGAGCTTGAACATATTAAATCACATTCTGTTAAACTAAATTATAAACCTTTTGGATTAGTGTAACTATGGAGAATAAAATATGTAATGTGAATAAGAGCCACGAAATGCATTGGAAAAAAAAATCATACGATTTCCAAAAGAGAAGTTTAGTATATTTCTTGTTTACGCTTTGAACATTTTGCAATCCACATACTAATAGGGAATGTTTTTCCTACATCTTTTATTTTTACTTTTGGTTTTGATTTACAAATTCTACTTAACTGGAATTCGAATTCGGAGCTCATACCAATCGGTAAACTAATCTCGATGTGGAACGAGAACCTACAACTTTGGTATTGAAATACGAAATATATATATTGGATCCGAATTCCGAGCGAGGTTTCGGAAGCAGTTCATCCGAGCCTTCCCCACGTGCTGAACGGCATACATCTCCAGGAACGCTGCGCCATAACCTTGACGTGACAACTAGCGACTCCGAGACCGACGTGCAGATTCAGCGCAACAGGGTGTTGTGAGTTAAACGTTCACAAATTAAGTTTTTGGTATTAGACAGGAAATTTGAATACCAGGAATTTTTTTCCGAAAGGGGACATGAACTATTTCGAAAGGCCGTTAGATGATGTATTTTCAAGTCACTATTTGTAGTATACATTTCATACCCAAATAGAGTGTCGTAACGTGAAAACAGAATCTAGAATACAGCAAATAACTGTGAAATCTATTCTTTGAGTTACGTAAATTTAATTAAACTGACAGTGGATTGATCAGAGAGTGAATAAGGTGTGTAATATTCGAATACTCAGATTCTTGAAGTCATTAACTTTTAATTACGAAATTCATCAAACTGAATCATTTCGTAATTAGCTTGGTGTTGATAAGACGCTAGGAACAAACCGTTAAAAGGTATTAGTTTTGTTTATTGAACAAAGTATTGGGTTCATATGATTTTTAAACGCTTTAACAGGATTCTAGCTCTTTTGGTAAACGTAATGATGTATTTGTGGGTGTAAAGGGTATATGCTTGTGTGTACATTTTGTTGCAGCTCATATTTTCTGTGTATTTATTGTGAATTTTATAAGTATCATTCACGAGGAATCATTTTCAACGTTTTTGATGTTTTTGAGATTCAACCAAAGCGTAGCGTATTTGCACGAAAACAGTGTAAATTTAAATGAGAATAAAAGCTCTTTGTTATTATTTACCAAGTACTCGACTTTTCCCTGTATCCATCTCAAAAAACGTGCCCACAACCTTCTATTGCATTGTAAACATATTTACGACAGCAATCTTCCTCGTGACATTTATCAGATATGTTACGTGTCGAGTAAAAACTACTGTTTACTCGCGTCATCCATCTCGTACCTCCTAATAAGTCAGGTAGATTGGTGAAAGCAGATGCAAAGTAAGACTGCAAAATTTTGCCATGGTTTACAAGTGCTGTATCGTGTACCAAATATTGTGCGATTTAAAATGACCAAATGTGCTTTTTTCATTTTCTGGGAGAATAAACTTAGATCAAAGTGGAAATCCACTATTCAATAGAAGAATTTCGATCCCACGCAACCCACGAAACTAAGTATTAACATTGTTGTTTTTGTGAAGTATATGTATTAACATAATTACGCAAGTACTTGGCATGATACCACACACGTATTTCTATTATCACTAAAATTTAATTTATTCTTATACAAATTCATTTATTCTTATTCCAAATCTACTTATAACTGTTTTATTACTCACCTCTCAAGTTTCAAACTGTTATTTAAAGTGAATATACATTCATGGACATTACAGTTCATGCAGTGCATATTTTTAACATAGGAATGAAATGATGGAAAATTAGTTCTAAATTTATTTTACAATATAGTTTATTTGTTCAGGTGTGGTTGATTTTATAGGTTTAACATACGGAAACATAGTTTCAAGTTGTACTAATAAGGAATACTCTACACAATGTAAGTCCAAATAATTTTTGTTAACTAGTACAAAAATATTAATGACACCTATATTGCGATGCCAAATACTCGCTCAAAATCGTAACATCATCTTCCTAAACTTTATGATAGAAAAAAAACAGTACAGAAAATGGTAAAATGCTATCCTACATATTTAACTGTGTAGTACAAACTTAGTATTGATAGATTAAATTAATCTCTTGCACTTTGAAGTACTTCTCTAAATTTGGAGTTCCAAAGTTTTTAGTTCAAATTTTTGTTACGTGGGGTTCATTGCCTAGTGACATAATTTAATGCTCGTAGGGTAGTATAAAGTGAAACATAATGAACAAGAACTGTGGGCCAGTCTCATTTCACATATTAGAAGCTCAGCGATAAGCGCAGATTCGAGTGGCGGATGGCCGACTACCGGGTTGTTCGGTTGCTAAATGTGATGCCAGGCGATAGCGCCAACGCATGAAATGCAGGTGGCATTGGAAGTGCGAATTCGCAATGTCGTACCCGTCATTGCCTTTCCGTCTGTTGTTAGTGCCAGTCTTTGATGAAGTTGTGCTGGCAAAAACAACGGGACCAAACCCCAAAAGGATATTCACCATGGAACTCACACGGCACACACTTTGAGGTACCTTCTCGCAATGTATTATGCAATCAATACGTTTATATGTAGAGATGCACGTGGACAAAACCAAATACTATGATAATTTCAGAAGCGAAAACGTGTGAAATGACATTTAAAATCGCGTTCAATACAAAATTCCTACATTGTTAAGAAGAAGAGAAACGACAAGAAATTTTAAAAAGATTTTCACGAATTTCAATCGTTATAACACTTTATGACTGTGTTCTCTTTGAATATCAAGTTTTGAATACACATATATTTTTAACTTCATTGTCGTAATATTCCTGGAATCCTGGCCCATGATAGCCTTTTCAAGAAGTCAGTTGACTAAAATTTGACGACATTCTCATTTCCTTTACTAAAGCAAATACATTATCCTTATAAATGAAATACATCAGTAATACTTGAACTTTAATCAAACTGCCAGTAAAATTAAAGATTTTCAATGAAAAGAATCATTTAGAAATTGTACACTTAAAAGTGCGAATGCATTTCCTACGTTCGGTTTAAAAAATATTATTTTCAATTAAAAGAGCTGTCCGCCCAAGAGAGTGATATAATAAATATAAGAGAAGGTTTTACGGCGGAGATAGACTACATAGTTCATCCACACAATAAAGAATATTTTTAAATGACAGAATCATTTTAAAAGGGATAACACAAAACGAAAAAAAATAAACATATTTCTGCCCTTTTCAAAATTTTGCAGAAATTGAAATAAAAATAAACATGAAATAAAGAAGATAGTTCAAATGTCGATTGTTTTATTGAAAATATTTAGGTAATATACTTTCATTTGAAGCAACGTGATATTTCGAGTACGCTCTGCGCTTAGATCCCCCGCTTCTGCATGTTAACCCATTTCTGGATTTGAAGGTAAAATGAGAGCGGACGAAGGGGAAATTACCCGTGCTCGCAGGAGCGCCGCAACTCCCAGGCAGCCAAGTAGCTCGCGAGGGTGCAGTTTGACACGCCTGCTTTACACCAATTGCTTGCATAAAATGTGCAGTAAAATATGCTTTTAATAATTGAAATTCACAGCAAAATTATGTGCGCGCTTAAAGGTCAATTTCAAGCACGTTTGTCTTGATGTCCTTTCTATCGTCATATCACCAATTCGTCAAACTGAAATCAGTGGCAGCTCGTGAACAAATGTCCAGGGTAGGCAAAATAGATTATTAAACAGCGGCGGATCCGGATAAGGGCCCAACCCAAGTCCATTTTTTGTCATTTTATTAATTTTTTCAAAACAAATTTCTCACTGATTTCATTACATTCCAAAGCATTATTTCCACGAAGCACGTGTAGTTGTGGATTAAGATATTCAGTTTCTAAAAAAGTGTTGTGAGTTTGTGTTCTCTCACAATAATTCAGAAATTGAATTCGATTATTTTTCAGGTTTTTAAGGACCATTAAATCTCATATGTGATATTTTGACATTTCATGATTTTGTATAGCATTTGATAAATTGTTCATGTCAAAGTATCCATCTCTATTCTAAGTACTCTCCTTAATTGACAATGAAAGACATGGCCAACATTAAAGCTTAGCTCTTGCTTCACTACCTGTTTGTCTGAATCATGCCATGAAGGATTGAATTTTCTTGAATCTTTCTCGTCAGCACGATGTAAGTAGGGGTAGGAGTAAGTCTACCATTGTCCAAAATTTGTCTCTTTCCTTTATTGTTAAGACGAAAACGGTGTCTGTAGTAGTTCATTAAATATCGGTCATAAAATCAGATGTATGTATGTTTATATGTATAAATATTTTATACATACAAGTAATAATAGTTTATGTCTGTATAAACCTGTGTGTTTACACATAGGTTCCCAATATAATTCAAATCTGGCGTCTAATCTCGAATGTAAACAATTATAACCTTTCTTTGGAATGAATTAACAGCAAACGGCGTACAATTCAAACGCCCAGCGCTTGAGATACTTATTCTTTCCTCAAAACCGCCTACTGCACTGCAGAGAGAAAGAAGCAATTTCCCTGAGAATACACACTAACTACTTCAAAGATGGTCATGAGAGCGCAACACCTTCACGGACCTCTCGAGACGCCTGAAATGGACGTTCCTATGAAACTGCTCAATTGTCGTTATTCCAAGAACCTGTTTCCTTTCCACTAGGACGCTACAGGCACTCACTGTTTTGAAAACCAGCAGCCGAGGCATCAGGGTAGCGGATCGCCTTGCTCGTGAAAACCGAGCAAATACTCGACTATAGACTGCACTGAAACGGTGGATTATTTATATAAGGACGGTGTCTGCTTTTCAAAACTCCATGGCACTCTATTTTTCATGATCCCGCTGTTTTGGCACGACAGAACAGAGCAAAATCTGCATGCTACATATTCGATTCCTTTCTCTCAGGACACAGGTAACACGGATATTTTCTTCAAATACTTAATGTTTAATGCAGATTCTAGCGACAATGCGTGCTGACAGTGTTCATATTTGTCTTTTCAGTATTCTCTCTTTGACAAAAACTCAAGAAGACGTTTTTGAGGGTATTCTGTCCAACTTTGCAGCTCTCTCACAACTAGCCATTTCGATGCCTTAACAATATAAAACATCAAGAAACATTAATAATTCATAGTATACAAATTTAAAACGAAAAAGCAAATATTTTCCCAATAATAATCACTTTCTCAGCTTCTTGACACGTCTCGCGCTACGGGGCTTGCTTGTGAGTGGAAATCAGTGTTCCGTGTTGGCAGGCAGCAAGCGAAGTCGCTGCCTACACATATCGCGTATGCGTCAAGTAATGGACACAGCATGCTTCTACGCTTACTATAGGGCCTTTTCTCAAAATAAGTTGCGAAGCGAGGCAGCGCCTACCTATTCTGAGAGGTGCAAGTGGGCCCACGTCTTCAAGGGAAGAGACGAGCCAGATCGCATGACACAAGGGCTGTTAGAAAATACTTGAAATTGAAATATGGATCGTGCCATGATAATGTAATATTCATTATACATTTTCAAGTGAATAATACGTATCGTAAGATACCCAAGTGTTGGAAGACAAGCATCTTCATACCGTTCTTCCAGAAGGGAGTCCAACTTAACACCAATGCCTACAGATGAATAAAATTATTAATTTCCACACTCAGATTAGTGACGAGACATTTAGCGAATGACCTGTACAGCATGATAAAAGTGGAAACATCATCAACAGGGATTCAGGAAAGGAAGATTCTGTACCTATGCAATATACGTAGTTAGACAGCTGATAGAAAAGTCACTAGAATTCTCCTTAACCCGGTATTCTTATGATTTTTTAGATCTAAGTAATACATTTGATACGTCTAATAGATGTCATCAGACTATAGCGGGAAGGAAATGTACCGTACAACCTCACTGCTTTAATATACGTATTAATATATTCGTATTATATGTAATATAATACGAATAATATTAAGTTCGAGGATAATGGAATATTATCCTCTTCCATCATCATATCGAATATTACATATCGATCATCATATCTAGTAACGAATAAGATAATCAATCATCTTAAAACAAAAAAGGATACAAAAGGGGAAACATAACATCAACATAATCTGTTATGTGGTGCGGACGATGCAGTATTGGTAGCCGAAAATGAAGATGACCTACAACGGCTTCTCCATAAATTTAATAAAATCTGCAGAAACTTTAATTTGGCGATTTTCATCCAATAAACTAAAAGTATGACAATAGCGAAATATCCTATTCCATGTAAGCTCGTGATAAATGAACAACCAATAGAGCAAGTGTTAGAAACATAATACTAGGGGATAGTGATGAACAAGCTCAGGACAGATAAATAAGGAGGTACAAGAACAAGTCAGTAAAGGAAATAGAATTTCCGGCTAGTTAAATTACTTAGTGGTACAACAAATATTTGAGGCAATACTCAAAAATAAGAATATATAAATCAGTAGTTAGACCTATTTTAACATTTGCAGCACGAGATGAAACAAAAAATATCAGCTAGAAGTGGCGGAAATGCAGGTGTTGAGGGAAATTTAAAAAAAACGTACTTGGATAGAGAAAAAACGATAACATTAGAACCACATTTGAAATTATTCCTTTTCCGAATGGATAATATCACGTAGGAGAGAATGGAATCCACACGTTGATAGAATGAATGAAGATAGAATTGTAGGAGTCACGAGAGACACGCTTGTAGTAAGAAGGTATCCTGGAAACCGAGGCAACGATGGCACAAAAGTTTTTAAATCCAAGGAATGAAACAGGTCTATGGTCTACGACGAAGAAGAATACTTCCATCATATTAAAATTCTAAGAGTAATTTATTTTTTTTCTTATTAGGAAATGAATTAAACTAGTTCATACTCATCTGTGCCTACCTGCCCTACCACAAGGACCCGCCACTCCTTGAAATATAATTGAGATTGGGAGAAAAGCATTGCATTACTCTTACTCTTGCGCCACTTTGCAGTAGGACATTGTGATTGTGCAAGAATCAAATCATCAGTAAGACATTTTCTACCAATTAAATATTTCAGAACAATACCATGACTCTGAAAATAAGATTGAATAAAGGTTATATGTTTTATTAATTTAAAACAAAAACATCCAGCAGAAATGGAAAATATTACAAAAAGAGTACGCAAGAGGGAACGGTTCACGGATTTCTGAAAGCTTTATAGTGATCTCTGACATCTAGTAACTTCCGAACCCGCTTTATATTGCCACAAACATGTTCACTGCAGCCTAACAGTGGATAAAGAAATCAGATACTGTAACCTGGCTCCAACGTGAGTCGCTAACAGTACCGACACCGCCTGCGCGCGGATCAAAGATTGAAAAGCCGATTGCAATGAAGTTGTTTGAAGCACGATTACACAGGTATACAAAATGAAACTTTATGTAATCATTAGAAATATAAGCATATTTTTTTAAACCAGTTTTATGCACATTACGGTTTTGCATTCAGATTTGCGCCATCATCCATTATTTTTAATTTCTCGCTACCGCTTGGTAACGAAATTTCTCTGGTAACGTAAAATGTGGATAAATCCAATTGCTAAATTAAAAAAAAAATATTTTAACACATAATGTAGCTGGAATCCATGTTTTGTGGATCCTTGATACCGAAAAATAGAATGACGGCAATACGTCTGTCTGTCCGTCTGTGAACAACGCTAGTGGCTAAACCGTTCAGCCGATATTCTCCAAAATTGATATTACCCACCACCATGGAGTGCGTAATCCTTTATCCTATCAAAATGGCCAAGTATTTTGAGCGCTAGGTGAGAACGAACATACAAGGTACACAGTCACCCACATTACCGTTCTTAGCGTTAGTGGAGTCGGGTAAAAAACAAAAACTATCAATAACACAGGCCAACGACCAAAAAACCTTTTGTGGGCGTACATCTAATTCTTACCATTTTAATTGTGCTAATTTAAAAAATAACATTAAAAAATCTGTATCACCCACCTTTGTTCACATTTTAACATTTTCTTTTTATAGCTAGACAAATGCAGTTCTGAGTATCTAGAAATGTATGAGATGCAGGAAGTTAGAATGAGAAAGTATTAAGACGACAAGGATGGTAATATACTCGTTGGTAAAATATTGTATAAGCAGAATCGTGTTTGTTTTATTGGAGGCGAACGTGTTTGCATTGTTACTATCAATATAAGATACTAGCAATTTGTGTTCAGTCATGGTTGTGAGAACAGTCCTGACAGTTTTTTATATTTATGGCGAATTTGTGATTAAAAAACTGCAACGGAACGTTACAGACTTTTTAAAAATATTTATTTTTCATATTTTGAAAGTATACTTGGGCACCACATAAAGTATGTTATATCTGTGTAAAAGATTTTAGACTATGATCAAAAAAGGAGAAAGCAGAAAGATTTAGCATTTAGATTTTTCATTCCAATGGTATTGAGAGAGACAAAGAATCATTCAGATGATTATCTCTTTTTTCTTTTTAATTTGTTGCGTCTACATATTGACGCAACGCGTCTCCAACCAGGTAGCATCTCCACGGACGCGCCTCCTGCGTCACTACCCAGCGGCCAGAATTGGGAAGGAATAAGGATAAGAGATAGGGTTTAGGACACTTCACCGGGGTTGGACTAGCCCTTGTGAAGCATCCAAACTCGTTTTGTTGGAACAAATTTCACATGAGATTCGACGGGAATCGAACCCTGACCTCAGTGGTGAAAGGCTAGCGACTTCGCTATGACCGCTACCTGGCAGACCTCTTGACAACTGACTGCGACGTGACGTGACATTACTTAAACATAATGGAGGATTACTCTCGCGCATGTTAATGGAGGATTACTCCCCAGTGCAAAAGCGCTCAACGCCCCTTAAGGGGTTTGGAGACGCCTTCCGTCAATATGTAGACGCAACAAATTAAAAAAACAACACTTTTGTTGCATTGATGTTCAACTAAAAAAAAGTAATTTAGTACCATATCCTACCATCTGCAATTCGGTCAATAGACCATAGTCCGGATCTGCCTCTATCTGACTAAACCACCAGTGGCTATTGCAACTCTTAATCTGGATATGTGAAGTACTGAAAATCCCTGTGATAAAGATGAACTAGCTGACAATGAGTTTGAGTTTCTCGTAAAAAGTGTGAAACCACAGTTGTTTACTCGAACTGAGGTAAACGATTTGATCAGAAATTTGGACTAAACAAAGAGGAAAGATGAACTGCTTGTTCCCAGACTCAAGGAAAAGAACCAGTTAGCAGCTGAAACTTCAATACATGGGTACAGGAGAAGAGATCAGCAATTTGCTCATTTTTTTTTCAAACAAGAGCAGAATTTACTATATTGCTCGAATACTGCCGGTCTGGTGACTGAGTTCGAAATTGGATACAAAGAAGAAGAATGGAGACTATTTATCGATTCTTCAAAAACTAGTTTAAAAGTAGTTCTATTAAACAATGGTAACACCCACGCATCATTACCTGTTGCTCATTCTGTACACATGAAGGAAACTTTCGAAGATATCAATGAAGTTGTAGAGAAAATAAACTACTCCACTCATGGATGGATGATATGTGATAACTGAAAAATGACATGCATGCGTCTGGGCCAGCAAAGTGGTTTTACTTAATTCCCATGTTTTCTATGTGAATAGGACAGTAGAACACTAAATCAGCATTGGTTTAGAAGGAATGGGGCTGTAAGAAAATCTTTGAAGCCAGGGGAAAGAACATTCTTCGAGAACCTCTGGAAGATCAACATGATTCTGTTGCTTCCATTGCACGTAAAATTAGGCCTCATGAAACAATTTGTAAAGGCCTTAGATGTAAAGATGGGCAGTGTTTCAAATACCTTTGTGAAACGTTTCCGCAATTTTCTGAAGCAAAATTAAAGAAGGGTATCTTTGTTGGGCCTGATATTAGAAAAATGATGTCTGATTCCCAATTTGAACTACAGATGACAGAGCGGAGTGCGTTTGGACTGCATGCGGACTGGAAAAAGAAGTGCGGACTCCGTTTAAACACGTCAATAAGTTCCTTGACAACAAAAATGACCCAGATTTTCAAGCAATTGTTGCCAATATGCTGGTTGCTTTCAAGAAATTGGGATATTTAATGGGCCTCAAGGTTTCTTTTTTAAAGTCATTTACATTTCTTTCCGCATAATTCAGGTGCTATAAGTGAAGAAGAATGTGAGCGTTTTCATCAAGATTTAAAATTGACAAAAAACGTTATCGGGGACGCTGGAACAACAACATGATGGGAGATTACTGTTGGTCGCTTCACCGGGAGAGTCAGCAAACGGTGTATATGAGAAAAAGCTACATCGGGGGCAAGGGCACAAGGACGTGACAAAGAAAATGTACATCAATGGATACGTAAAACCTTTGTAGAATGTAATGGTAAGAATAAAAAGCCATATTCTATGCTAAAATGAAGTTCTGTTCGTATTTTAAAAGTAGTTTACTTTTTATTTTTATAGCATATCTAGGATGATTTCCCATTTCGTAATAGATCAAATTGTGACTAAACTGTGGGTGATGGAAACAAATGGAGTTCAGATGCGGATTCAGCATCCAAAAACTTGAAAAAATATACTATTAAGATTTAAAAAGTTTTTTGAAGCCTTTTTTTGTTGGTTTGTGCACTTAATGATTATAATATTTTCTTAACAACAGCTTCACCACATTAATATTACATTCGTACCTTGACCTATAATAAAAAACGTATTATCAAGTAATATCGTTTTGACAAGACTGAGTTTCTGACTGAGTATATGACTGAGTTTCTAAACACGCCAGTAGTATTTCACATCGTGATCAGTGGTTTTAATTCATATATTAATACATGAAGAGAAAAATGTGTACCCTTTTTTAAAGACATGCGCTCACGGAGGAGTTTGAGATTTGGAATAATTAAAAGTTTATATGGAAAAGGAGTGCACAAAGTTAAAATATATGTACAATATGTGTTACAAATGTATTAAATTAATTTTTAAAATAGCATGCAGATGCAACCCGCAATACGCTTCAAACTACTAATCGTAAATCATAACTGAGAAACGATGCGTTTTAGAGCCTTAAAACCTAATTTTCGTTTTCTCTTAAGGAAATGCATTTTGTTTTCTATGCTCTAATTCACAAAACGAAACTTTTAAACGATTTATTTCATATTTAGTATTTAAAAGAAAAAATACTTCACTCCGTATTTGGATTGTAAACATGAAAAACGTATTATTAATAACAGTACGAATAATTGTAATAATATTTGTCGCATGTGAACAATATTAGTGTATACAAAAGTTCGTAGTTAGATTATTTTTCTCTCAAGTTAACATTACGTATAAACAATTTGTACTGGATATAGTGTATTTTACTTCCGAAGGACTTCGCTCTGCTGGCGGTTGAGGTCATAAAACCAGTTTACGTTGCATTTGTCAGCCATGCGAGAGGTCCGAGAGATCCCGAGAAACTTAGTGAACGTCTTTTCTTAGCTTTTCAAATTTCATATGTATTATTACGTCATCTCGTCTTGAATTGTTCTATTGAAAAAAAGTAAAAAGTTATACGCAGTAACTATATGGATGTACTCTGACAAAAGAACGTCAAAACCCAGTAAAATTTAAAAATTTAATGAATTACGGCAGAATTTCTACCACTACCAAGTCCTAATAATTCACTAAGTTTTATAATAGCAAACATATTTACGAAATATTTGGAATTTTTCGATTTCATACCTCTCACTTGTTGAACGCTTCATCACTATTCCACATCATATTTTCATCATATCAAGGCTGTTCCAGGCCGGCCATCTTGCACCATAACCATCGTTCGGTCAAATGACTCCCTTCGCCTACACATGGCGACACCAATTACTGCGGATCCAGGTCAGAGTTCCGGAAAAAGTATGACATCTCCACAATCTTCTGAAAAAATGAAAGAATAACAGAAAAATGTGCGCTCACATCACAATGTATATTTGCAGTCGCAAATATCCTTGTTGTTGAGGCGACTTTAAATAAAATAAATTTTAAAAAATCACAACTAGATGTTCGCAACAAGGATAATTCTGATAAACATGTTAAAATTCTATATCTTGTCTGCTAACGTAGAAGTGTTTCGTTATATATACTGAATCATATCACATTATTACAGCGAATCTCCAGGAAACAGTGTTTCTCTCGTAAGTTGAATATCTAATCCATACCTGGTCCCACATATAACTCAGAAATACGTCATGAATTAGATTCGTTATAATTTATCAATTATCTAATGCTTAAACGCAACAGAAAACAAAACAATGGGGCCAACGAGAATACTACTAGATCCTGTTTCTCGCGGCTCTGCTCAAAGACACGTGCCTCCAAGACATCCGCTTCTTTGCGAACACGAAAACAAGCAGTCTTTTGAAGTCGCGCACATTTAAATTCACAAAACCCTGTTTATACGGCTCTGACCGCATGGAATCAACAAGAGCGCTCATTTTCCCATGTCTGCACTCTATCACCGTGCGTGCTGACTCATAAATTCGCAATAGTCATGAATTTTCAACTCCTCGGGGTGGATCAGGAGCGGAAGTCGAGTGATGGCGGCAGGTAAAAGCGGGTTCTGTTGCACGCGCGGTGGTTGTGGCGATAGCGGGAGCGTGCCAAACTAACAGCGGCTGAGATTAATTGTTAGTGATTCCGCGCGCGTCTACCGCTACGGTCATTAGTCCCGTCAGTGTAGTGCATGATTTTCCTCTCGAGGTGTCAATGGTCTTCTCGCCCTGGATGGCGAGATTCGGCGCCGACCTACCGTCGGCTAGCGGGTTTTTTCCCAACCAGGTTTCTCCCACCAGAGGGCACCTCCTCAGCCGGGACAAGCTCTAAGCTTCCGACTGGTCGTTCGGCTGTGCGGTAGTGTAATGCATGTTAGTGTAAGTGTGTGTACGTAAAAGGCGAGGATAGGACAAGGAAGAGGAAGAAAGGATCGCGCGCTGTCCGAGATCCGTTTGTTGGGATACTGCTCCGGCATTCATCTGGTAGTAATAGGAGAAACCACACAAAACTACCGATCAGACCAGCTGACCACTAGAATTCTCCTCGAGACAACGACTGAATTTGACCTAGCGGTGGTGGTGGCGGCGGCGGTGGTGGTAGCGGCGGGGGTGGTGGCGGCGGTGGGCAGTGGTGATATTGGTGTTGGTAGGGGTGGTGGGAATGGTGTTTGGGGTGGTGATATGGGAGATACTGATATTCATGGTGGTGGCGACGCCGGCGGTGGTGATGAGATAGAAGGTTAACTGAGACACCAGTGAATGGTGGCTTCCGGAGATATTACTTCGTATCACAGAGCGGTGGTGTCGGGAATAGTGACAGCGGCAGCAGTGAAACTGTTAGCTGCCTACTACGTTGTATAGTGGCGGTGCGCTTGTGACTTGAAAAGACAGCTAAAATTTGCGCTAGGGAAACGTAGGACGAAACGATAGCCTCTGAGAAGCAATGATAGGACATGAGTGTTTTACAATGATTCCGACGCTTTAATGGACATCGGTGATGGCTCAGGTGACGAAAACCATAGGAATACGGAGGGTAAAGTTGGTTAACGAAGACAACAAAAATTCACATTCTTGCAATAAATAGCTTTACGAAATTGGAGGACTAAAGAGCGGTTTTACAACAATACATTTGGTGTTTGTAATTTAAACAGGCGTACTTTTTTTGTACTACAATGATGAAATATACCTGCTTCATGTTTAATTTTGCATTGCTACATTCCTTCCAAAGATTGCATTCAGTCAGTAATGTAAATAAGAATATATTACCAAATAATAATGTGCCGCTGCACCTGCACATATATATATATATATATATATATATATATATATATATATATTGAAACGCACCGCGTTTCTGAACATAGGCGCGGGTGCCAGCATGGTTTGGGCAGCGCGGTGGAGACGGCCGTCCGGACGGACTCGGCCTAGCGGGAGAGTGTCCCGCGGTGGGCGAGACGAGGCGAGCGCGAAGTGACCGACGGAAAGTGTACCGCGGTGGGCGAGGGGAGGCAGCGGTCGGAAGGGAGAGTCGGTGCGGAAGAGGTAACGGACGGTAGTGCGGAAAAGCTAATGATGGCGGCGATGAAATATAGTTGAGAGGAATGCGATGACATCGAGCAGAAATCGAAACGTAGGACAATGAGAAACAGTGAGAACTATTAATTGATCTCGAGTTAAGTGATATACAGTAAAGATTAAACGGCGTGAGGCGAGGAAAGTGATGAGTGTATAGACACGTGTGCGACAAAGGCAGCGTGAGTGAAACGAACATAGCGATACAGCATCGGCGGGCTTAACAAACGAAGTTGGAAGAATTGGAAACGGGAACGGCTGCTGATCTGGCGGCGAGTGGACATCGCCGTGCCCGGCAAAGCACGACTGCGGCCTGGGATTTGCATCGGCGGCCGGGTAGAAGCGGCGGGGGCAAGCGCCGTGGCCACGTGGCGGGCGAGATGGCCCCGGCTCGACATCGCGCCGGCGCATCCGGAGTTGGTGAGCTCGAAGGAATTCCAGACGCAGCAAAACCAGTAAGACTGTTACTCGAAGGAACTCATTATTAGGCGGTAAAAGAATCCAGTGATTTGGAAAAGGGGGTAGACGATTGTGAGAGGGGGTATTAGCTGTAGGAATTTGCCATGTAATGATAAACAATCTAATTTGATGTGGAGAATAGAAAGGGCGTTTTGGAAGGGTACACATTGTCTGTAAATAGATTAAGTATTGAAATAACGGGGTGATTGTGAATAAGTGCATGCAAAGGGAGCTCCCAATTACAGTATGAAGTGTAAAGTTAAAGCAGAAAGAAAGTGTTCATTAGCAATATTCACGTAGTTAGTAAGAAAATTGTTCATGTTTATCAGTATCATGAGAAGGTTATCAATGCTAACCATTATTTTGTTTACCTTCTACACATCCAATGGAACGATGTTTTTGTAATATCTATTATCTTCCCTGGGAATAAATCATTCTGTGTTTTTTACATTAAAAGTAATTGTTTCATTGTTGGTGCATGCACTCAGAGCCCATTCGCAAGAAAGAATACCTGACCCCTTTTACAAATTTACTGTAGAACAGGATCGAATCGCCGGTCCGTCACTATATATATATATATATATATATATATATATATATATATATAATGACTGCCCTTTTAACAAACAAGGAAATAAGTTGGAAGAAAATCCTGGTAATGTATCTACTTATATTGATTTCCAAATACTAGGTACTAATTTATTGTGAAGTTTCCGACGCTTTAAACAACTTTAAAATGTTTATACCTATCAGTTTGAGTTCTTTAATTATATTATAAGGATTCCAAAAATGTCTATATCACCACCAGCAGACTGCACGATTAGAATGACACATCGCTTGCCACAAACAGTGGACTAAGAAAGGGAATATATAATAATTT
This sequence comes from Teleogryllus oceanicus, assembly GCA_964035755.1. Classification (NCBI taxonomy): domain Eukaryota; kingdom Metazoa; phylum Arthropoda; class Insecta; order Orthoptera; family Gryllidae; genus Teleogryllus; species Teleogryllus oceanicus. The sequence goes on along the minus strand of CAXIVR010000001.1, from coordinate 53,651,989 downwards.
CTGTCCATACCTTTACTTCCCCAGGATTCTATCAACCTCTAACCACTATCTACTTTTTTATCTAAAAATAATAATATTCTTGAAGGATACGAAGAAGGGTCGTTTCCTCATTAGGAGACCGAGCCTCGTCGAACGACAACGCTTACGCTGGACCACAAGTGGTCGCACTGTGTTATGAACAGGAGGACGGACACACGCAGGTTCCCCAATTACAATATCGAATATAACAGGTCAAAGCAGGACGACGAATGTCGCAGAGTTTTTCAGCTAAGTAAGAACGGAAGCAGTAAAAGTGATAGAACATATTTTAGGCAGCTATAAGAAAATATTTTTTATGTAGAACAAATCACCTGCATACTCAGTTGTTTTCTTTGCAAGTAAACAACATAGTTTATTTCTCAATCAACCTTCTAAACACATTGTGTGTCAGACATATTTGTCAGGAATAAATTATTTTAAAAAAGTGTAAAAGGAATATTCCAAATTGATACTCAAGGAAATTTTGTCTCGAATATGTAATTTTATGCAAAAGCATGGAGGCCCTACTCAAATTTTGGAACATTAAATTGAAGATTTGTTTTATTATAAATAAGAATATAAAACTTATATAAAGAAATAAAGATTATATTAAAGATCTTTCTTTTACAATTGAAACCGATTACATTTGAAACAGATATGTTATAGCCCACAACAGATTACAGTTCTGGATTCAGCATAAAAAGCGTTCTAGGTAACGTTCTCTGTATGTTGGAACCAAAAACCTTGTTGACCAGTGTTATCAGTGATGACAAGAAACGACAAATGCGACATCAAATCATCCAATATTATTCTCTTTTCGGATTATATCAATTATTTTTATTTACAAAACAAGGGATAGAAGGGAACTTTATTCAAGGGGAAGAAAGGTTTCCTAGCTCGAGACAATGACAGACGTAATTATCTCAAGAATAATGCGCTTTTCCAATGTTCTCCTCGGAGGAATACAAAACTCATGCAGAAGAGGGAAATTAACTAATCAAAAAATATAGGAGTAAAATGAAGATTTTCTCTTAACACAGTATAAATATATCCTAAGAATTAGCTAAGAATAGTATTTTTGTTCAATTTTCTTGATTTGAAACCTGTAAGCTTACAAAGCTTAAATGTGGCAACTTCCTGTGGATTACATTTCTCGTTGATTGGGAAAAATAATTATTTTCCATTAGGGGACATCAAACTCTCTAAGAGGACAGTGTCGGCCGTCCCCCATGAAAAAGTATCCTGCTCTTAAGTGAATAATTCCCTGTTAAATCTCGTCGTACACAAGATTTTATTTTTTAATGTTGCTTTTAAAAATGTATAATCCGATGAAGAAGGCTGGAAATAATGCACTAATACATGCTTCCCTTGTGCAGGTTCCATTCGCACCGACATCGAAGCCTCTTTGACCCGATCTTCGTATAGCGACGTCGAATTGAAACATTGTCTGAAGGAGAATTCTATTGACTGGCTGCTCTGATCGATAATTTCTCGTGGACTCTCCGAAGCTATAGTCTGGACAGTACCTTAACAAACGAGCCACGGACTGCGCACGATCATCCCTTCCTTATCGTTGTACCTTCCTATCCCTTACACACAACCACACACACACACACACACACACACACACGCGCGCGCGCGCACACACGCGCGCACACACGCGCACACACACGCGCACACACACGCGCACAACACACGCGCACACACGCGCGCGCACACGCGCACACACACCACACATACACTACCATCGAGAAGCCAGAATAAAGCTCAGAGTTTGTCTCGGACCTTTTGGGGCGGTGCGCAGTAGAGGGAGATACCTGCACGAAGAAACTTCGCAAGAAATGTAGACCAACTCCGAATCTCACATTCCAAAGGGGAGGAGCACCGTAACTTCCCAGGATATAACATGCAGTACATTTATGGAACTAATAGTTGTCACGTCCGGGAACACTAAATAACCAATCTGAGCGACGACCGCCCGCCGATGCTCTCCGCGTGACGTTCCGCGAGCCGGGCGGCGCGGCGCTTGCGAGCGCCTGGTTATATAAATGCCTTTCCACCTCGGCGGGAGACGCCCTTGTTTACCGAATGTGTGTCATGGGACGAGAGCACCTGAGACGCAGTCAGGCTCTCGTCTTCCCTGCGAAGTCTCCACACACGGACTGCCTTTTGACAAAAAATATAACAACGGCCCCATATAGTGTCATTGTTATTCAGTATTTTTAGGCACGACGTTATTATATTCTTGCTACTTGCAATACGGTTTTCTTTCATTTGGATATCAACAAAATGTAATTACTAACAGACTATTCTTAACAAATCGGCGATACACATTTCACCGACATGCGCGAGTTTTCTAAATGTTTAAATCGCTCTACCTCGAAACTTTGCATATGCAGTCACCGTGAGTATTTCCTGAAGTGTGAAAACTGTACTTTACACAATCACAGTTTTTAAGAGACTTATTACGTGGAAATGCGAAGTGTTATACCAGTTTACAATCAACCGGTTATTTTTTGAAACGACAGAAGTCATTCAAGATTGACATCGTCAGAAATTGAAGAGCTCGAATTGACTAAGAAATATGAAACGTGAATGAAACGAAGTGGCCTATATACTCAAGCAGAGATCGTAGTATTCTGCATGAATATTTATGAAAGAATAATCGGAACGATAAATTATAGAAACTTGATACTAAAGGAACATGTTAAAAATAAAACGTGCTTGAGATCAACTACGCTCAATTTTTAGTTCTGGGTATTTATACACCAAGCACGTAACATGAGGGGCAGCAAGGGAGGCAGCAACTCCACCCATCCCCCCCAGCATATTCAACTAGATTGAATTATTATATGCAACTTAAATCCATATTAATATAAAATGTTGGACGTTGTAATGCATTTGTATAACTATCAAATACGTAGAAATATATAAAAACACAATTATTTAAAAGTATTAATACGAAAGCGATTTCTTTTCTATTCTAAGAAATTCTCTTCTAGCTGCGTGCCAAGTCTGGCCGCGATATGGGAGTGAAAGGAAAGCAGCTAAGGGAATCGTCGTAGGGAATAAGGAACTTTTTTATTTATTTGTTTGTTTATTTATTTAAATTAAAAAACTTTAAAAACTGTGTGTGACGAGCTACGAGGAAAAGTTAATTTCGTGCACGTTTTCATAATTTTGTGATCCCCACTATAAGCCATATACTAGTTGAATTTGTAATAGAGAAGAAATGAATTTTTCTTTGCAAGGATTGTTTACAAAATATTCGTTCCGATGGAATAAAATCTATTTTCAAGGGAGAATCAGCTATAGATTACGTTCTTCGTGAAGGAATAATACTTCCCGTTGCGACATTAAGAATAATTATTTGAATAACTATATTTCCCACTGAACACTAGAAGACGTGTACAACGTGCACAAAACATGAAGTTACATTTATGTCCAGAAGAAAAACGAGAGACCATCTTTGCATTTGCACAAAGATCAGGGAAACGAGACGAAAACCTGATCAATATGGGGGACATTTACCCATAAGCTATAGTACAATACTTGTTATAGGTTATTTACAATTATAAAGTCCAAATGGTAAATAATACATCAAATATCTTTGTTTAAATGAATATTTCATTCCTTTTGTATGCTCGGTATAATCACTAATTGTATAGAAACAGTAATGCAGCAGAAACGATTTTTACTTGGGACATAAAGTTTGGGATCGAATTTAATCGTTTAATGTCATCTTGCAAAGTCATGTAAAATAATTTGCATGTATTGTATGTAAATTTTTGTAGTGAGTTGTAGATACTGTCACCTGATGAATATGATTACAACGTCGAGTGTTATAGTTATAGGCATCGGCGTTTGCTGAAAATATATTCTCGCCCTTAAGTAAGCCATTCTTTTTACAAAAACTACTGATTCGTAAATCAAGAGACAATGTAATGGTAAAAATATAGATTAATAAAGAGAGGGTTACAAGAATCACGTGAATGGGATTCGCTTATTATTCCAACAATTCTTTTTTGCTTTGTTGGAGTTTGATAGACACAATGATTTAAAAATGAGTAAATATTCATAAGCTTTTAAATAGAAATGGATAATATTTTGAGACATTTACATCCTTATTTGTATGAGAATTAGCACAGAACATTGCTGAAAGATACCTAAGTCACTCATAGTTTTTGTTTGCAAAGATGTCTTTGCTAGAGAAGCGCGCTCTAGTAGCTCTGTCTGGTCCTGCGAGTTTTTTGACGACAGTGAGGCTGAAGTGTTTTGGATGATGTTTCGCGCGGGCGATTCAGTGCTATCACGTCGATGGCGATAATCTGCTTTTTATGGAAAGTTCTGAAATGACTATTCGCCCTCTGCGATTTTCTGTTGGAAAGGGAGATAAATTATTTATCTTATTAGGCTACATCTACATAGAAACTAAGAAGAAAAGCTTCAGTTCATATTTGTAGAATTTAATGGATTTTGGCGTAGCCATCCCCTCCGATCTTAAGACTCCAACATGTATGTATTTATTTAGACTCCAATATGTATGTATTTAGGTACCTTAGAAAGGTGAACAATTCGACTCGTGTGCCATTGGCGGCAATGCTCATGAGTAGCGGGCGTTCATTGAAAGGAGTGTTATCGCATCTGTCCACCATCACAGCAAGGAATAATGATGATGGACAATCAGTGAAATGATGATGGCGGGGGTAGTAGTGTTGGAACTGATGATCGGAGAAGCATGGAGAACGTGACTACCCAGTAAACACCAACAACGAATCGATTTGTCCACAAAAAATTCCACAGGCTGTGACCGGGAATCAATCCTTGGACGCAAGGGCTTCGATTTCTCACGTCTCGTGAATGCTTTTCGTAAAACGTTTCTACATTTCTTGAAAGATTCAGAGCCTTCTGAGAGGAAGTGAACACACTTCTCTTTCCAGGCGGCCGCGCGAATTACTCCCAGGGGCTTCGACACCCGTCCCCGCAGCCGCAGATCCATCCTCCTTTCCCGCCCCGCCGCCGCACCCGCCACAGACACCAGACCAGGACGCTCGCCCTGAAGCCCCGACCCGCGCGGTCACACCACAGAAGAGACGCTTCCGGAGGGAAGGAGTGACTCATGATAAAATGAATCGAAGAAAGAAGAAAAAATGGAGAAGGAGGAAACAACAAATAAAATAAAATTAAACAGAAGAAAAATAATAATCTGTAAAGGAAAAGAAAAACGGAGAAATAAAAACCAAGAGAAAAAGAAAAATGCGCGATGGACGAAGAAAATTGCAGAAAACGTGTAAGGGGGTAGAGCCGAATAGGATGGTGTAAAGTGCTCCAAGCCAAATCGATAATCGCGATGCTCATATGAAAGAGAATAAAAATGACGTTAATTCACAAAAACGCAGCCTCCTAGAGCAATCTGTTCCAGAGATACGAGAAACGTTTTTTTATGTTTTATTTTTACTAAGCTTCTATTGCATGTATCAGGCAGAAAATATTGCATAGACGGGAAAGAATAGTTGAATTTGAAGGTATTTTATCAAGCATCTTTGACGCCAAATCCATATTAAAAAGTAATTTTTAATATTGATTTTCGACGTGATGACGTTGAAGTAGTCAGTTTCTTTTTCTAAAATATGACTTTTTTATATTATGACTTATAAAATAGAATAAATATGACTTATATTTATTCTATTTTATAAACTTTTTCAAATTTTTAAAGAATATGAACGACAGTGAAAAAAATTGAAACCAATTTGATCAGTTTAACAATTTGAAATTAAAATTAAAAATGTTATTATGATTTTTAAATTAAAAAATCAATGTAATCTGATAGTGTAGGATGAATGATACAAATGTGACCCAAAGAAATAAATGTAAGAGAATGGAAATTCATGCAGCTGAAGAAGTACAAAAGAATAACAATTTTATTTCTATATTTTTACTTTCTCGCCTTTATGAATGTACTTCGTAAGAACAAAAAGTTATGTAATCGAGAGCCTGAAAACGGCGACTTTCGCTAAAAAAAAAAAGCTCTCACTGCAGAGCCCTGGTAACAAAAAAAAATCCACTACACGTGGTGGACCCATAATCCATGTTTTGTGGTTCTTTGATACCGAAAAATCGATGGACGACAAAAGTCTTGTCTGTCTGTCTGTTGATATTTGAGGATACTTTACATGAAGTCTCAAAAAATTTCCAAAATTTTCTAAAAAATGACACGAACTTTTTAATTAAACTTTGTCCTCGGATAGCGTAACTAACACTAAAGAGAATTATGCAGGTATCATGTTCGTTGAAATCTCAGATTTTTTGAAAATGGCAAAAGTGACATTTTTTGGGCGTCTTCCTACGACTTATATATTAAAGATAGAGATTGTTTTCTTAATGAAATTGTTTCTTTCAGACGGATGTTTACATAGGATTACTTTCAATTTTTCGAAAATATGAATATTTTTCGTGTAATTTGGCGCGAAATATAGGCAACTTAAAATAAAATTAACAATTTTTCTCAAAAGCCGGACCAAATATTTTCCTTTTATTTATTTATTTATTTATTTATTTAGTCAAAAACTGTATGTGATGTATGAGGGAGAAAATCACTGCGCACGCTTTCTTAAGTTTCAGAATCCCTTCCCAACAATTTAACTATTAACAGTTGAAAGATGAAATAATAATAATAATAATAATAATAATAATAATAATAATAATAATAATAATAAATTAATTGATCCTTATTTTTTCACGAGCAGAAGAAGGGACGCGTAAAAGAATGGCGCGAATCTAATTTTCTCTGAAATTCCTAAATTCTCGAAAATTTCTAATTTTGAAATAATGCGAGAAAGTATGTACTGTTGTAGAGCAACTTGTTTCATAAATTTCAACAAAACAGTTCTTTCAATTTTCCAACAAAACTAAAGGTAATACATAACTAAAATGAATAGAGCAATATGGCGTTTATGTCATCGCATTTGGTACTACCCCTACCAAAAATGTACAGAAAAAATGTAACCGATTTTGAGAAAATCTTGTTTTATTAATTTTTTAAAATTGTAAATATTTCACGCTCTATTACACGAAAACTACTAAAATTTTCAAAAACGTCTACATGACCTGAATAAAGAACTATTTAGGGCAACAAATTTTATTTGAAGGAAAAATCTGTCTTCAGTTTTATGGTTCTAAGAAGACGCCGAAATAAATTTCATTTTCGAAAATTCACAGTTAACCGAGAAAATCGGACCTACGCCACTTTGTATATGTTACTTTACTCTTATAAAAAAATTTAAAGAAAAAATTTGGAGCAGTTTTTGAGAAAATTCTGTTGAAATCTGGAAATCGATTTTCCGCAGCATTTCATAACTTTCTCTATACTACGTATTTTACTCCCGTATAAGGTATGTATACGAGAAACTAAACAGCGACTCGCATATAATGTATGTAGCTGTCACCAGCAACCCAAGAGAAACAGGCTGAAAAACAAATTTTTCCAACCCGTCGCCATACAGTGAGGGCCGAGGAGGGGCAAGTGGGCAAAAATTCCAATATCAAAATATGCTTCAGAAGCTACATTTCACACGAAAGGGGAAGAAAAATGTCTCCTTCATCGTGCCCCGATCAGGATAGGTAGGGGGAATCACGCTATTCCTTGCAGTGCAAGTTTGATCCTGCACAAGTCATGCACGGCGCACTTATTCGTTCTCGCAGTAAGAAGAGAGGTGTGTTTTTCGATGCAAATATATTTGCGCTCTCGACTCGCAGAATCGTACGTACTAGGGACACGATACCTGGAGATATCGTATTACGTACTTTAACTCTGTATTTTAAAACAGATATGCCTTGAATAATATTTCAGTAATTCCACGTAGAAAGTTCACAGGTCACAACGGGATGCCATTTTTTAGTCCGATTTTTCATTGTCTTTTGGTTACCTTCCGGACATTTTCGGGATACGATATTAACTGAATATGATTTTGGAATTCACTTAGGATTCAAAACATTAAGTTTCCCCTCGTTTGTTCTATTTTGAGTTAAGGTACTTCGTTTATAATGATTCATACCTACTTTTGTTAGCCTTTCTACCTACAATATTCTTTTTTATTCTTCCTTCATGATCTGCTACAGAGAGCTTTTTATTAACAAGAAAGAATCTGTATGATGCTATTAACACACTGAAAAGAAAAAAAACGAAGAAAAAGTGCAACCACAAAGAAAAAATTGCAGCTACGTAAAAACATGTACAGACAAAGTTGAAGACGCAAATGGGAGTATTTATTGACAAACTTAAGCGAGGGTGCGGGAGAACTAATGATAGTAACACTGCCAGACTTTTTTTTTTCTTTTTGTTTTTTTTTAATATAAAAAATCAGCACAAATAACAGGAGTCCACAATGAAGTCATAAAAATATTTAAATTATATTACAAATCATACGGACAATTAAGTGAAAAAGAAGTCAGTAAAAAATGTTTTAAAAAAATATGGAGAAGGTTTCACCAGAAAACTATGCGGAGAGCAAACTATCAAATAACCAATAAAAGTGCTTTGCAGACTTAATTGCATTTGACGTACTGATTTAAGAAATGGAATAGAGAAAAATTATCGCAAAGGCATTTGACCAAGAAGTTACAGCAATGTTAATGCCTTCCAGTTCATATTTACTTCTTGGAGAAGAGTCACATGATGAAAGTTCTAATTCTGAGTGTATATAATTAAATATTTGCAGGTTAAACAACTAAATAACTCACTATAAAATGTGTTTCTTATTCCGAAAAATTGCGAAAACCCTTAAAAATACTTTTTGCCAACTTTTCCCCCATCTGGCCCCACTGTGTGCCAGTTTCATCCACAAATGATTTCATGAATTATCTCAAGGCTTCGGGAGAGTCGCATGCATTCACCTTGCCTATGGAACAGCAAAACAAAGGCCAGAATACACATTCGTCTGCGAGACTCTATGCGGGGTACTAAAGATCATTTTCGCAACGTCGATGATTCACAACGAAACGTGTAGCGTATTTTGAAAATAAATAGCCCTTATGAAAATACATTCCTAGCGGACGTAGAAAGTTCGTTACTAGGTTTGTTAGAAGGAATCTCATTAAATACCCACCGTTCTCCGAAATATTTTTAATTGATGTAACCTTCTTTGGGAGCAATTATATTTGAAGGAAAGAAAACAGACATGTTAATTCGTGTACAATCATTTATCGTGTTATCTAAGCGGGGTACTGAAAGCCAAAGCTACGTAAAATGAAAATCTCGGAAGAATCAGTTCAAACTGCAATAAACTCAATATTTCGTTGTTAGTTACAACACTGGCACAACTCCAACTAGAGGTGCTACAGAATGGCACAGACTTTCTCATAGATCTTTTTTTATCATTTCCTTGGTGTGGACTGTCTTTAAGGTCTAGTTACATTCTCTGGAGAGCTACCATCTATCGTCACCCGAAAACCTTTTTTTTTTTCCTCAACTTCACGGTTCCTTCATTGTAGTACCGAAATATTATCTCAATATACATTAAAGAAGAGTAAAACATCGTCCTAAATAGAAATTTTCATTTAAAAAATTTGAAGCGGTTTGTAAGAAAATGGCGATTAAGCATTACTGTAAATGCGAAATTTAAAACTCTTTCCCACAGGAATCTGCTGGGTTTTCGCAAAAGTTCATTTGGAATCATTTAAAGCACTTCTACTCACAATAGAAATAATGCATACAAATTGATGAAAATGTCCATATTAACGTAGTGAGAGTTATTACAGAAAAAATACATATGTGTAGTTTTTGAAAAAACAAATGAACACGCCAAAATTAACTTTACGTCATATTAAACTGCGCACATAGCACTATGTATTCGCAAAAATTGAAAAAAAATTGGAGCCATTTTCGAGAAAATGGCGTTTGAGCGTTTCAGAAAATGAGGAAATTATACAGACGGACTGACGGACATACGGACTGACGGACGGACGGACGGACGGACGGACGGACGGACGGACGGACGGACGGACGGACGGACGGAGGGACGGACGGACGGACGGACGGACGAACGAACGTTTTGAAAGGAACCACTTTTTCGGTATCAGGGAACCCCAAAACGTGTATTTCCGTTGAAATCTCGAAATCGATTTTCCGGAGCATTACCTTACTTTCTCTATACTATGTATATTACTCTCGTATATATGTATGTATGCGAGGAAGTAAAAACAATAAATAAGAATACGCTTCTCGACTAACTGCATATAAGCACATTTGAAAGCGCTTAGGAAGGGAATTTCTAAATGCATTACAATGAGGTGAAATAAGTATATTTTTCTTCAGCTCTAGTTAATAAACTACAGTAAACCATCGTTAGCACGAACCGGTTAACTCTAATTTCGCCCTAACACGAACAAAACATGGATCCCGGCAGGGGACTACAATAATACGGACTGATAATAATCTAATAACATGAATTTTTATAACACGAATTTTTATTATCTCGGTGCTTGGGAATTCACGTTAATGAGAGATTACTGTACAACCGATAATATATCCGATTACAACGTACCCAACAAAACTCTGAGAAAAAGCAACCCTGCCTTCGGAACATTTAGAATATTTATTATACAATGAAAAATTAAATATATTTTATACACTGAAACTCTTCAAGTGTCGTATAAAGAGCGTAATATTCCCTTAAACAATATCATTTATTTCAATGTAAACAAGAAACATTTCGCATAACTTAATTTGACACACATTCAGAGGATTGTGAGCGGACACCTGGAGTAACATCAACCAAACTGGATGCACATATTACACTGAAGAATAGAGGAAATAATAGTGTGTATTTATCACCCCTACCTCTCCTAAAAGTGGGGTGGATGGGAGGTAATAGCATTTACAAATACAGTGGTTACACGAAATACGCCATAAGAGGGCGGAACAAGAGCAGCAGGCAGAGCGGGATGATTGGGGACAAAAGGCTTGATCCAGGCGAGATGGCATCAAAATATGTGAGATAGTTCGGAATGGATGAGATGGCTCGGAGCGGACGAATTAGTTCGGATCGGGGGAGATACCACGGAGCAGGTGAGATGTCTCGGAACAGGCGAGATGGAACAAAGCGGGCGAGATGGAACAGAGCGGGCGAGATGGAACAGAGCGGGCGAGATGGAACAGAGCGGGCGAGATGGAATACAGCGGGCGGGATGGACCACGGAGCGGGCGAGATGGATCGGAGCGGGCGAGATGGATCGGAGTGGGCGAGATGGAACGGAGTGGGCGAGATGGATCGGAGTGGGCGAGATGGATCGGAGTGGGCGAGATGGATCGGGGCGGGCGAGATGGCTCCAATCGGCTGATTATGTTTCAGAGCGGTGGAAATGCCTTGGAGCGCGTGAGATGGCACGGAATTGGATAGATGGCACGGAATGAGAGAGATAGTTTGGGATTGACAAAATAAAACGGGCGCGAGGACACGGAACAGCCGAAATGTTTTGGAGCGAATGGAATGGGTGGAGCTGCCGAAATGCGTGGAGTGGGAACAGAGCGGTCGATAGGGACTGGGCATCAGGGCAGACTGGTCTGGCAGGATGAATAGGGTGGGAGGTGTGGGCGCAGTGATTAGGATAGGATGGGGAAAATGAGGGAGAAGTGCGGCGGGCTGTGAAGGTTGTGTGAGCATGGTAGAGAGAGTACGCTGCATAGGTCTGGGGAGATATGTTTTTACACAATACAATATTGAAGATAGGGATTTTTCTTCATGAAATACATTTTACAAAGTTGCATTTTTAAGGAAAAACCAAATAAAGTTAGGTACAGTTTTTCAAAACTCTGACTAGTTTTTACGTAATTTTGCACTGAATGTAGGCAATTTTAAAAGCAAGAAACAAGAAAAAGAAGACATAAAAACTCAAATTGCAAGGCACTGGTAACCAAAAAGTGAATAAATTGTGTTCCTTTATGTACTAATTTACTTCCTCTAATACATTACGAAGTCAGAACCCGCGATTCGTGCGTCCTTGATACTGAAAAATCGGTTGATGGCAAAATGACTCAAATTCACGGTAGATCTGATATCGCGGCCACTTGAAAGCAAAATGGATATTTTGAGTTTTATGGGTTCTTTATATGAAGCCTCAACAATTGCAATATTTTTCTCAAAATGACTCCAAATTTTAACGAAGCTTAAAGAAAAAGAAATAGTCGTTGCTCTCTCTGCATATTCTAAAATTGAAAACGTTGAAACATTTTTAGAGACTTCCTACAATTACAACAATGAAGATTGATTTTTTTCCTTAATGAAATCTAATCTTTAAAGAGAGATTTACAACATGCGAAATTTCAGTAGTTTTCGCGTAATATTTTGCAAGAAATAGGATTTTTCTTCTTAATTTGGCAACTGGATTTAATCCACGTTTTTTATAACAGGGCCCTGTAAAATAGTTTTCTGCGGAATATTAAACTTTTTCTCTACTGCGTAAGCTGTAGCGAGAAAGTAAAAATAGAGATGTACAGAGAGAAACAGTTAACATGCTTTCTTACGTACAAATACAGAGGAAAACCAAACAAACTCAAAAAATCCTACTCAGAATTTAAGGCTAATTTTAGTCTCTACGAAAAATGGATATTATTAAATAAGTTAATGTACAATTTTTTAAATATAATTAATTTTCACACAATTTTCAATTTAACGATGAACATTAATTTAATGATGAACATTCTACTACGCGATTCGCGGAAGAAATATGTTCAGTTAGTACTGGCAATTGTTCAACAGCTTTCTATCTACTACAGAGTAGGATAAAGTACTCTGAATCACCTCTCACGGACACTATAAAGAAGAAAAAATTAGTACAAAATGATACTAGAAACTGAGTGCAAGTAACTAGTTTAAACCTTAATGCAGTTGTTTCACCAGCACCTTTCTTTGCACATTCTTGCATGTATTTACAGAATTTTTTCGCCCCTTTTAGGACCATAATTTGCACCTCAGAATGATTTCCCTACTTATAACAATGATTAACTAAAATCTGAATTAGCACGTATAAGCAGAAAGATTTACTACACTACAAGAATTACGCACTTCAGTGTACATACACCTATATGCATTTATCACTAAAAGTCAAGATTTTCGTTTGCAATACTGCATTCATTCAAGCATGGTCCAGCAACTCAGCCGATAGCAGGCCCCCACGAAACGCACCGAGCATACACGATCGAACCCCAGCTTCGTCACGCCTCGCGCGCCTGGCACACACCGATGCTTCACAAACGCGGCCATTTCATCCGCTAGTTGAAAACGATACAACACATTAGAAAAATTAGAAGATTTATTTAAAAAAAGATTTATTTTCGGTTACAAATAAAGTAATTTTTTCAAATGACAAGATATGCAGTGCGTACCTAGCGTACATGAAGAACACGCCACTGGTTTTTGTCAAGTTTCCCTGATCCTTTAAGCAAATTCCAAGACGGCCGCTTGTTTTGCTTCTGGACATAAATGTAGTTTCCTTATATGCACTTCTTTATTATTTTTTGATCTTTATTTTTGCTAATTCTGGTAGACGTTCAGTCGGCGATATGGATTACTATTTTGTTAACAATACTAAAAGATTAAATAAGCTGTTCGTTTACCTAAGCTAAAAAGTTGTCTATAACTCGTGTCTAGTTTTCAGATGATCCTATCCACCCTTTGTTGGGACACTCATTCATCAATCAACTATTTTTATTTATTTATCTATTTACGTCAAAAACAGTTAAAAACTGTGTATGACGTGCTATGGGGAGATGTGAATACTGCGCACGTTTTCAAACTTCTGCGATCACTACACTAAGCCACTTGAATTTTGAATACACAAAAAAAAGCTCCGATGTAATAAAATCTATTTCCAAGGATAAATCGGCAATACATTTTGGGCTCTCATCCATAATGTCCTTCGACAAGGAATAATAATTCCTGTCGCAACAATATGGAAACGAAAATTTGAATAACTCTATTTACCACTCAATTCTAGAAGACGTGCACAGATAATGAATTTACATTTACCTCAAGAAGCAAAACAAGGGGCCATCTCAGCATTTGCTCAATGGATCAGGGAAACTGGACGAAAAACCTGATCAAAATGGGGGATCATTGACCCGGAGGCTGCAGTGCAATACTTGTTACAGGTTGTTTACATTAAACAGTCCAAATGGTAAATAATGCGCTAAATATCACTGTTATAATTAATGTTACTTTTCTTGTGATGCTCAGTATAGTCTATAGTTGTATAGAAACAGTTATGCAGCAGAAACTATTTAACTTGGGATTTAAAATTTTCTTTCGAATTTAATCGTTTAATGTCATCTGTCAAAGTGTAAAATAATGTATATGCATTGTATGTGAATTTTTTGTAATGAGGTGTTAATACTGTCACCTAATGAATATGCTTTCTACGTCGAATGTTATAGTAATAGACATCGGCGTTTTCTGAAAATATATTCCTGCTCTTAAGCAAATCATTTTTGACAGAAACCACAGATTCGTAAATCAACACATAGAGCAATTGTAAAATTCCTAGTTTAATAAAGAGAGGATTACAAGAATCACGTGGGTGGGATTTGGTTATTATTCGTACAATTCGTTTTTGTAATTTAAAAGTCTGGGAGCTATAAGATACATTTCCACAGAATATTATGCCATATCTCAGGCGGGAATGAACATTCGCAAAATACACAAAGCGAGTGGTAAGAAGGCTGACTGAATTTGAAAGAATTCTAATATCGTAGCATAATGAACTTAATTTTGTGTTCAATTCATTTAAATGGACGTTCCATTTAAGGTTTGACTGAATTGAAAGACTACAAATTTTGTTACCTTAACATCAGTCAATTCATTTTCATTGGAGAAGAGAATTGTTTATTTGAAATGGAAAATTGCATTAAAACCGTTTTCTTTTCGTTTACTATTAATTTGTTATTTCGGAACCCATTGAAACATCTGCTATTGTGCTATTTAAAGTTTACTGCAAAGAATGTTCATATCATCCGCAAAGAGAACTGTTTTGCGTTTCGAATCGTCGAGGGCATATGGTTTACGTATAGTAAGAAGAGAATAGAGCCTAAAATCGATTCTGGAGAAACTCCACGATGAATTGGCAAAGGGTCGGAAAGGTGTGTACATAATGTTCCGTCATTCCAGTAAGAAATTTCCACTCTCTGACATCGTTGTTTAAGGTACGAACATAACCAATCTAGGGCAATACCACGGGATTCGCTTAGAAGGTAATTTTGAAAGTAAAATGTCATGATCAATGACGTCAAAAGCTTTTGAAAGGTCTAAAAATAATCCAATAGGTGCCTCGTTTTGATCCAATGATGAGGCGACTTCTTTAAGAAAAGAAAATATAGCTGTTTCCGTTGATTTTCTAAATCCATGTTGGCAATCTGAAAGCGCGTCGTGTTTACTGAGAAAGGTTTTCATTCGTTCGTAAAAAAGTCTGTCTAATATTTTTGAAAAGACTGATAGAAGAGAAACGGGCCGATAATTTTGAATTTCATTTTTGTTGCCTTTTTTTAAGAGCGGCTAAATTTTATCTGTTTTGAAAATATCTGGAAACGTTCTAGTGCGTAAAGATCCATTAAATATGTCAGTTAACGGGTGTATAATGGCATACGCACAAGTCTGTAACAAAGAATCCAGGAATTCATCTAAACCGGACGAATATTCAGTTTTTAGTTTACAGATTATTTTGAAAATTTCATAGGAAGAAGTTTCGGAAACGAACATCGTGTCTAAAATTTTGGATGAACTGTCTGCTTTTGAATTTTGTGGCTGAAGACCCTTAGTGAGATCGGCAGCAATTCTCGAAAAATATTGGTTAAAGAGACTAGCCACTGTTGCCGGATCGTTCACATTTATATCGTTATATTTTAAAACAACATTCTCTATGGGTTTTCTAGTTGATTTGGTAGTATTTTTTGTTATATTCCACATTGCTTTTGTTTTAATATTTGAGTTCAAAATATCCTGATAATTTTTCATGATTTTAGCCTGCCTTATGACTTTTCTTAACAATGATTTGTATTGTTTTAAGAAGAGGAGGAATTCTTGAGATATGTATTTATTTTTATTTATTTATTTTACGTCAAAAAACAGTTAAAACTGCGTATGACGTGCTATGGGGAATAGTGAATTGTGAGCACATTTTCAAAATTCTGTGATCCCTACATTAAGTCATATACTACTTGAATTTTGAAAAAAAAATACGTTATGATACGAAATGACGTTTAGAAATGAAAGAAAGAATTCGCTTGTTTTTACATGATGTTTTAATCCCTTGTGTTATCCCTTGTGTTTAATCCCTTGTGTTATCTAAGAATTGCTTTTCCGTGAAATATTTAATTTTCTTTTTTGAAGAGGAAAGCAAGTGTTAAAATGAAGTGAAGGCGTTGAAAAGAAATAATTATATTTATCGTTTGTATCAACAGTATTATAGACCGCGTCCCATGACTCCTGCATCAAGTAATCTACGAATAATTTTATTTACTTTTAGTAAACAATCTAGTCATACATGTAATATGTATTGTGTCCGTGTTCGCATTTCTTATAATGGTAAGAATTTGTGCAACGTGGTCACTGTATCCTAAATATTTTGTTTCTACTTCATACCGAGTAGTAGTTTTGTTAATTATAATTTGATCGATTGCCTTCATCAAATTTAGTGTGATCCATGTAGGTACATTAATTGTAATATCTAAATTGAATTAATTAATTAAATCGAGAAAATGTTCTTTTTCGCAAGATTAGACCAGAAAATCAATGTTAAAATCTCGGCATACAACAATGGATTCAAAAAAACGATTGCTGACTTTGTTAAGTGTTATCTCCAGTTTTTCTAAGAACAAACTCTAATCTGCAGCTCTCTTTGTTGGAGGCCTGTAGATGCAAAGTAATATCACTTTTAGTGAAGTAAGAAGTTTCAACGGAATACACATTTAATTCCGTCAAGGAGATAAAATCAATGTTATTTCTAACGTAAATAGAAGAACCCCATATGTAGGATCTTTATGCGATTCTCTCTTTCTTTCTGCAATAAAAGCCTGCGAGGTAAAAGTTTGGAATTTGGAAAATGCTAAGTTCATTAGGAGATAACCAATGTAAAGCAAAGAACATCCATTTGATTTAAATCGTTCTGTAGTGTTGCCTCGATAAACATTATGGTGCAGTATGTTTATCTTTTGCAAGTACCTACACGAATGTTTTTCTGCTGTATCTGACTGTAGTTGCTATATATTTATTCCATTTTCACCTCGAGTGCGCGGTCGAAGGTTGTAATGTGTCCCGGCAGTGACAGGTTGTGAGGAAAATTGGGCGTCAGGTGTAGATGAATTGGTAGTGGGAATGGGAGAAACGGAAGTAGTTTCAGAGGAGTAGATAAGAGGGTTCGAAATAAGGGTGGGGGTTGAGAACGTAAGACAGGTCAAAGGAATGGATTTTTGGCAGAAGACTGCGTAGGACTGGAGTTGATTGTGTATTGTGCAAGCTTGTTACCGACTGCATGTTTTCCAGCATTGGAAGACCATTGTGGGAATTCTGATTGGATGTTGTTGACGTTCTTATAAGAAGAAATAAAAGAAATCATCTTCGTCAACATATCATATGTTGATTTTGATATGTTGACGAAGATGACTTCTTTTATTTCTTCTTCTTGGAAGACCATGCCGGGTGAAGTGTTTTGCTGAGAGGAAATTAATTTCAAAAAGTGTGACATTTGTTTCTCTCAGTTGCAGTTTTAATTGTTGGTTTGCGTACTTAATCTCCCTACATAGTGTTGGTCTGTTGTACCATAAGGGCAGAGTCGAGACTACAATGTTAGTGTTTTGGGCGGCACATTTTAATTTGTTTACATGTTGTTCAGGTGTGAAGTTACCGCCCAAGTTAATGTCATTCTGCCTGATTGGTCAGTGTTTTCGTGTGGGTGTCCAACTCTGCAGTCACATCTGCAAACCTCCCGTTAGGTTTAAAAATAGATGAGACTGAGAAATTGGAGGGTAACTTCCTACTGAGAATGGAGGACAGATGGCGGCCATGACTGTCAGCTAAAATAAGTACCTGTTTTTTAGGCTCAGTAGGAATGACTTTGTTTTCAAGTGAGCTAGTATGGGCAGCTTTACGTGTTTTGGTTTGACACGCTTCCTAGCCTGTTTGCGTTTGTTTGTGCATGAATTTGTCGATGGTAGAGAAGGGTGGTTAGGATCAGGAAGGCGAGGAATATCTGTTTCATAATCTAAAACTCTAAATTTGTTTTGAGTTGTGACTGGATGCGGTGCCTGTGTCTTTTGTACAGTCACGGGTGTACGGTTGGTATTATTCGCTGTGTTGCCGACTTGTACCCAACTGTCTGTGTGGAGAACGACCTCTTCCAACCTTCGGATATGTTGATCTAAATTATTGTTTACGTCTGTGAAGGCTTTCAGAAGGTCGGCTTTGAGAGTGTAAAGATTAAAAAGAGTAGATCGAGATGTATAACTCGCATACAAAGTCTTCTTTAGATGCTTTCGTACCCGGGTACTTAGGGAAATGACTCAATGCTTACCTTTGTAAATATTGCTAAATTTGGAGCATAAAAGGATTAGAGAGACATCACTATGGATAGTATCGTGATGGCGAACCATGTTATTCAAATCAGTAGCCATATAACCACCACTTTTTTTCTGGGCACAATATGCGCAGCGAATCGCCTCGAAGAGAATCTTAATAATGCACCTTTCCAAGTTAGGGTCGTCATACATGGTGGCCTGTTGTTTACGGGACGCACCATCATACGCTCCCGCGTCCGAGGCTTCGTTCATAGTGTCCGCAGCCTGTCGCTCCGAGAAGCACGACGGGGTCGTGAGCTTCAAACCCTCGACCCCCTTCCCCCGTGACGCGGGGTCTCCGTGATGCTTTTTCTGTCAGGTATTTCCTTTCCTTAGCTAGAGGTTCCCGTTTTAAGGTGCCGGAGACTCGCCTTTCGCTCATCCCTCCTGGCTGCACCTCAAGTTGCCCTGAGATGCATTACCGGGGACCATCGCGTGGAGGTGAGAGAATGGACTTTGTCGGTCACGCAACGGCGAACCCATAACAGGCGGCTATTACGGCCATACGATTGCGATCTTATTACAGGAGGGCATCTTCGTACTTACTGGTGTAGATTAACTAGCCTCGCCTACATCACCGAGTCTCTGAGCGACATCGGACCTCAGATGTTAGAGGAAGTAATTTACTACGTATAGGAAGAAGAGTCATCCACCTTTTTTATGAGAGCCTGCAATAATATTCCAATTATTATTGTCCAGCATATTTTACCACGATTCATTTGACAATCCAATTTCTTTGTATTTTCTATAAACGTTAAGTATGTTTCGCTTGAATTTACGAATGTATATGTTTCCTTTACTTTTCATCAAAACTTTCATAAATAATAAATTGTCATCTCGGATTATCTATAAGGATATTCAATTAAAGTGAATTAATTCAAGTAAATTGACTGTGCAAATTTATAAAACAGTTACAAAACTGGTAAATCATGAGTTGCGGTATATCACAACTCATCATAAAGTTTTGTAACTGTATTTCCACATTCAATTTACTTCCATGTTTGTTTCTGTTTGTCAGATAGTCATTTTATCTTCATTACTGAAGACATGGAAAGAATTGTAGTTGCTCTATTCTAAATTGTTCTTAAACGCCGCCAAGATGCGTGATCAATTAGTTGAGGCAAAGAAGGACAAAACACGCCGCTCTAGATGAGTTGAAGAAATGTGTGCCTCATGGGCATTAAGCTTTCGACAAGCCTTCCACCTGTGAAAACTTTCATAGAATATGTGAGGCAAACGTCCAGTGGTTCTCAGGTTTGCCCTGAAGCTTTTTATTTCCCTAGTATTTCAAACTTGTGTGATGTGACGATGAATATTTCGAAACAACGAAATGGCACCTTTCAGTTACAACGAAAAAGTTAGAACTGTTTTAGAAGTTACACTGTGTAAAAGAGACCTAAAGTACAATAAGTCAAGAAAGACTTTCCGCAACGTGTCAAGTCAAGGCCTCTTTTTAAAAATTGCATTTCTGCTGGTAGCAACCAGACCCACAAGGAAACAAATTAAGCGGCAACATTTCCAGCATCATTTATGATAGAGGAAGTATGCAATTTACGTTTTATTTTGATAGAAGCTGCAGCTCGTGCTAACATAATAACTTCTGTTGCTAGCACTTTCACCATCAACATGCCACTTTGGAGAGACTTTCCGGGCGCATAACAGGGTGTTGTCAGGACGTTGAGAGACCGTCATATCACAAACAAAATTTATAATTGAACCAATTTTTCTATAAGCAACTCCCACCAAATTAAGTAGTGAGATGGAATGTGGAATCTGGTGGCACAGACCTTAAAATGAAAACAGTTTCATTTCTTTTCTTTTCCTCTCCACTTTAAATTATTCTCCCAAATACATATTAATCGCTTGCTCTGATAGGAAATCTGAGTAAACTGCCAAGAAAAATGGCAGAACATGCCGATAAATACCCACTTCCAGCAAAGCAACTTAATGTTACAGTACTCATGCTGAAAACGAATACAGTAGCGTCTCATTCATCTTACTACATTCATCTTACTTATTCATCTAACTACATTATTACATCTTACGATATCATGATCTGCACTCGCAGCCTTTGAATTACCTGTTCATGTAATTAAATCACATATTTCTAATGCAGTAGCAATAATTAAGATTTTAATTTATCGTGTACGTAGTATTGAAAAACTTATTTTATGCTGCACAAAATCGATGTCGATATTTACTGAAAATAAACGTTTTGAGTGTCCCTAGTACCGCAAAATGCATTTTCTCCTGTCTGTTTATAAAACTGGCGACTAAACCAAAGAGAATTTTGACTCGAACGTTCGCCGCCAAAGAGACTAACTGTTGCCGCTTTAACTGTTTCAATAATATTTATCTACTACTCCAGCATTGCGGAGAAGAGAACATAAGACCTGATTAAGATGGAAATTCTCGGATGATTTAATTTTGCCGAGTATTTTAACCATGGTTCTTTTACATTGCGCATGTAAGTCATAACCACTGTGGATTTTCCTTCTTTCGAAAGTACACATACCCCAGTCGTGATAAAACCCGCGCTTTTGGATTCGAGAGGTCACTAAGCTAACTACTGAAGAGTGAGATATTATAATACTCGACACTTGAAATATCCATTATACTTCATCGCCTTACTTCGTAAGTACAGAAAGTATTTTAATCGTGTGCAGAAAAACAGCGAATATTCGACAGATAAACTCTTATTATAATGCCCCTGTAACGAAAAACTGGATTGATTGATTAATTGATTGAGTTTAAGGGCTCTTCAACGGCTAAGGTCATTTGCGCCCGTGTCAAATTCTTTTAAGACCAGTGCACAATATTGCAGTGCCAAGCTAACAAAGGACAATTAACATCTTTAAATAGAAAGCAAAAACACCTGAAAAGGAACGTATCCCAATAAAAGGGTTTGACAGAAAAATGCCAGATAGTTTTTGTTTAAAATCTCGGGCTAAAAGCCAATAATTGACATCATCTTCTCTCAGATAAGGCTGTACAAGCCAGTCTCTCGCAAAAAGCCAAAGAACTTGCAGAGAGAAGATTCGTCATTTCTAAGAATCTCCGCTAGGGAGCTAGCAAGGTCATGCCTTCGACGGCTCTCTCTTATCTTAACATAGTGTAAGAGAACATGCTCTGCGGTAAGATCTATTTTGCAGTAATAGCATATAGGGAGTGGGTCCCCGTGGAGGAGATAACCGTGGGAGAAATGGCCGGCCGACCGATCCGGAGGCGTGTTAAAATCCCTCTCGCCGAGCATCACTAGATGAGGAAGATCAAGGATTTATGGAATCCTTGATTCTCGTGAGCTTAAAATCTGAGTTATGCCACTCTGCCATTCACTGCGGTTAGAGCGTTTTATAAAGAGCTTAGTGTCTTCCGTGGGGACTGTAAAGATGTCTAATTCTCTTTTCTTCGAGGCAGACTTTGCCGCCTGGTCAGCTATTTCATTTCCTCTTATTCACACGTGTCCAGGGACCCAACAAAAGACTAAAATATATTGGCGGGACAATAGATAATGGATTTGGTATTGGATGGTCATTGTCAGTGTCACAAGACGAGAAGGAGGAGATTCAAGAGAGCTTTTGGAATCACTGCAGATCACTACTTTCTTTAATGACATCGATTCAGCTAATTTAAGTGCCTCCAAGAGCGCATACTTCTCTGCGGTATAGACGCTGCACGAAGAGTCTAATCGAAAACTTTGCGTGGCTCTACTGCAGTAGAAGGCACATCTGAAATTGCCGTTTTGAGAGCAGCCATCGGTGTAGATAAAGTAATGGCCAGGATACGTAGATTTTATCGCCTCAAATTCCGATAAGAATATACTGGAGGGAGTTAAGGATTTAGCAAGGTTAGACAGTTTAAGATCTATTATTGACCAGTGTAGTTTCCAAGGGGAAACAAGGTTTCGGTGGGGGGGGGTCACAGGGTTGGGTAGTTTTATATGTAGCTTCTGTAAGAGCATACGGAGACGGACTCCCAAGAGATGGGGTAACGATGGTCTAAGTGCATATGGAGTTAGGTGGGTTGGATGGAGGACCGCTTGGCGCTAGTATCAACAATGGATAATTTCGCGCCATAGGAGGCAATCAGAATATTCCACCTTCGGCCCAGAGATGGTCCTCCAGACTCGGCCAAGAGGCATTCGATACGACTCGTGCGGTAGGCGCCTGTACTAATCCTTATGCCGGCATTGTGTATGGTATTTAATGGCCGGAGGGTTGTTGGAGACGCTGACCCATACACTATGCATCAGTAATCCAAGATAGAGCGGATGAGAGTTCTATACAAACGCAGTAGACAAACACGGTCTGCGCCCCAAGAGCTACCAGTAGGAGTGCGAAAGAGATTCATAGGTGATACACATCGGCCCTGTAGTTTACGGATGTGTTTTCGCCAGGTTACGCTCTTGTCGTATGTGAGCCCAAGGAAGGTTGTGGATTCAACGAATGGAACCTGCTGCCCTCCAACAAAAGGTCGGGGCGATTATGGAGGTGATGGATTCTGCAAAAGTGCATGCAAGTGGTTTTTGGGGTAGAGAACTTGAATCCCGTTTTTTCGCTCCATTCGTGCAGTTTGTTGAGCACAAGTTGTATTTGCCTCTCAATAACTTGCACAGTCTTGGAGGAGCAAAAAATTGCAATGTCGTCAACGAACGGTGATGCCTTTACAGGCTCCCGGATAAATCATGCAATACTATTGATAGGCAATGGCAAACAGAGTGACACTCAAAATCGATCTCTGGGGAACACCGTTTTCTAACTGGTGACTAGAGGATAACACGTCGCCAAGGCGGACGCGGAAAGATCTTGATGAAAGAAAACCTGCTAGAAACAAAGGGAGCCGTCCCGTAAGGCCCCAAGTATGCAAGGTGCGAAGAATACCGTACCTCCAGGTGGTGTCACACATTTTCTCTAAATCGAAGAAAATTGCTACCAGGTGCTGACGTAGCACGACAGAAGTGGAAATCTGCGTAGCGAGGGTGACTAATTGGTCCATAGTTGACATGTGCTTCCTAAAGCCACATTGGAGAGGTGTAAATAGGCTCTTCGGTTCCAGGAGCCAGACCAGACGTGTCGCTCTAAAAGCTTCGCTCTAAAAGCTTGCACACAGCTTGTGAGCGAGATTGGGCGGTAACTTGAGGGGGTTGTTCTGTTCTTTCCTTCTTTAGGGAGTGGGAGAACAATGGCCTCACGCCAAATCCTTGGTACTGCATATTCAGCCCAAATCTTGTTGAAAATGCCGAGAAAGGAACTAGCTTTTTCAGGTAGGTGTTTCAACATTTGGTTATATATCTGGTCTGGTCCTGGAGCAGAATCTTTCGCAGAAGCGAGGGCACAGGAGAGTTCGTCCGTGCAGAAAAGGGCATTGTAATCTTCCTCCAAGCGACTCGAGAAGTCTAATTTACAGTTTTCCATTTTTCTTTTCGTTTTTTGAAAGCCAGAAGGATAGTGTACGGAGCTGGAGATGTGTTCGTAATGAGAGGCCATTTCTTCAGCAATTTCTTGTGGAGAGGTTAGGAGAGCCATTTACCATAAACCCTGAAATAGACGGCGAAGGGAGTTTTCCACCGATCTGTCGGACCTTTCTCCACACTAGTTTAGGGGATGAAGGGCAAGAGAGTGACGAGATGTAGGCTCTCCAGGACGCAGCCTTACTTTCCCGTATCGTTAATCCAGTTCTGGCTCGGGATCTCTTATTATTTATTAGGTTTTCCATGGTTGGGAACCTACTAAGTTTTGCCAATGCCCTCTTCCGATCACGGACCGCGGTGGCACAATCAGCGTTCCACCATGGCACAGGGGTATCGTGCATGGCCCGACGACTTCGGGATGGCAAATGAGGCCGCATGAAGGACGGCGTTATTAAAATGGGCAACCATAGCATCGATGTCGTTTGAGCAGTTTTCCGATATTCGTAATTCTTTCTTGAATGTTTCCCAATCAGCTCGGTGGATTAGCCAGCGAGGAGGGCGGGCAACGTTCAGATCGGGAATATCGAGGTTGACCCGAATGGGAAAATGGTCACTGCCATGCAGGTCACCAAGTACAATCCACTTGAAGATTGTAGAAACAGAGGGACTACAGAAAGCTAGGTCCACGGACGAGAAAGTGTTAGAAGCTACGGAAAAGTGTGTGCTTTCGCCAGAATTTAGGAGGATTAAGTTTTGGTTATCTATGATATTTTCAAGTAAACTGCCTCTCGTGCACGATTTTGTGCCACCCCAGGCAGGGTTGTGGGCGTTGAAGTCCCCCACAATAAGAAAATGTGCAGGCACCTGAGAGAACACATCCTCCCTTTCTTTCTTGACACGATTGGCCCAGGCGGGATATAAATGTTGCAAATGGTAACAGAAATAGTTCGGAAATTGACAAGAACGCAAGGTATCTGGAGAGTGGTTCGTATGTCTATTTCTTTAGATACCAGAAAGTCTGTGATAAAAGTGGCTATTCCGCCATGGGCGCGGAGGCCTTCGTCTGCGTCTTGCCTGTAGCAACAAAAGCCACATAGAGAGAGGGAGTGCTCAGAACGGAGATGTGTTTTCTGCAGGCAGATAACCACGGGTCTATGCATAGACATTATTAGCTTTAATTCGTCCAAACCGATACGAAAGGCATTTAAGTTCCATGAGAGGAGAGCCATAGTTACTAGTTCTTAGGTTTTCTGGTTCTAGGGTGGGTTATGTATCGGGTTTCTTTTTCTTCTTTTTCCTTCTCTGTTGGAGAGTAATGGGTTGGTTCAAGCGGAGTTCCTCATTCCCTGCAGTGTCATCTTGACTACTGCTAGAAAGGGTCGCATGTATTGGGACACCACGGTCCCTTGAGACAGGTGACCTAGATCTAGCAATAGGGCCTGTCGGCCTCGGCTTCTCTGGATGCGTTTCAGTGTTCGTTGAAATATTTATGCTTTTGGTTTCCGTTTTTGTTTCAAACTGGACAAGAGATTTGGGATAGGCATCTCCGCCGATGACATCAAAGGACACCTGGGAGGAAGCATCGCGCAAAGAGGAGGCTTTGGGCGTTTGTGTTTCACAATTTACTATCTTATATTGACCCACGGTGTCAGCGAAACTTCGGGCCATGTCCACGGGGTTTCGTGTCTGGTAACCGCGTCGTGCCTCCGGAAAGGAAACTTTCTCAGAGACCCTGATCTTCTGGATCTCTCTTTCTCTTAAGAAAATGGGGCACTGGTTAGAATTTGATGGGTGTTTTTCACAACAGTTCACGCACTTTGCCTCTGCGGAGCAGTTAGAGTCGTTACAAGCCTCTCTTCCACAGTGCACACAGACTGCGGCGCTCATGCAGCGAGGTTGCGTATGGCCAAACCTCTGGCATTTAAAACAGCGCAGAGGGTTTGGGACATACTGCCTGACGCGGAGATTATAAAAACTACAAGACTACTTACTTTTCTGGTAGAGTTGGACGGTCGAAGGTCAGTATCAGAGTTGAGGTGGGAGTGAGTACCCCATTTACTCTCCGTTGAATCCTACACACCATATGGTTGGAAGAAAGCTTTCAAATTTTCTTCCGATTCAGTTGAGAAGTCTTCGTAATTTACCACGCCCTTGCAAAGGTTTAAGGTCGGGTGGGCGGACACATGCACCTGGAGGCCGATTATTTCTTTTAGGCCAGTGATTTTGCTGATCTGTTCGTCAGAGCGACATTCAAAAAGGATTGTGCCGTTTTTTAACGAACCACCGACTGAAATTTGCCAAACTTTTCGATTTCCCTGGCAAGTTTAATTGGGCTGACCCTCTTCATAGTTTCATTATCTCTTTTACATGACATGACGAGAAAGCGGGGCTTAGTAGGTCTGTCAGATTCATTACAAAAAAAACTCTCAATATTTACTGTTTCACCAACAAATCTCCTTTCCTTATGGAAGAGGGCGAGGGGTAGGTTTTTTATCCATTAAGAGGATATCAGATTCATCCCTGTGGTCCCCACTCACCACGGAGTCCAACAAGGGGACACTCCATGGGGTATAGTGGGGGGTTACCACAGCGCTGCACCGCCGTGGATTTCCCCGCTCACCCTGGAGTTCTACAAGACCTAGTCCAAGCCGGTTGATCGGGAATGGGTTTGCTCCCGACCGCCCGTCTAGAAGAGTCCGTAGCCATAGCAAGTGTATTGAGACCTACAAGGAATGTTCCCCAAAATACATAAGAGCACGTATCCCTGGATGCCAAAAAAAGTAGCACGAGGAAAGTAATTGGGAAACAGACAGGGCCCTCAACCGCCAGGACATACATTCCCTCCGACATGGGTCGCCATGCACGGCAAACACATGGGTGGGCGTTCAGCATACAGAGGGAGCCAGTGAAATAGAAGAGGGAGAAGAAAAGAGACAGGATGGTATAGAAGAATGAGAATGTACAATGGGGAGAAGAAATATGACTTGTGAAGGAAAGGAATACTTGAGAGCCCTCTCTGTATCACCCCGTCAGGACGTGGAGCAACCTACCTCGACGGGGAAAAACTGGATAATTCATGTTCGGATATATATATATATATATATATATATATATATATATATATATATATATATATATATATATATATGTATATAGTAAATTACTTTGTCTAGCACGTTGTGTAATCAGAATCAATGTTTTCTGTGTTTTCTGGATAGTTGATACCGAAAAATCGATTGACGGCAAAACGTTTTTCTGTCTGTCCCTGTTTTGCGCCATTTTCTAAAAAAATGGCTCCAATTTTGTAAATTATTGGCTCTTCATTTTGCGAAAACTGCAAAAGTTCTAAATGTTTTCGATAATTTCTACAGATAAAGTATCGAAGGTAAGATTTTTAAAAAGATCTTGTACAGTTCTGTTTAAACGAGTAGTATTCGTGTATTTTCTTCTCGAAGTTAATGCAATTTATAAAATTACATTTTCTCGAAACGACTCCACTTTTATTTTTCACAGATAGGTCAAAAGACTTTTTGCACAGGTCTAGTTTTTTTCAAACACTCTGAATTTTCGAAAATTGAAATAATTCCAGAAAATATGTGTACAACTGGTTTTGATCAATCGGTGAAATGGTTTTGATTTTTGATACTGGCTGCACCGGAATCGGTTCTGGTGGATCGACACTATCGCGGTATCAATAACTGTATCAACTCAATTCTCGATATCAGTTTAATGAAAGTTTAAAAGTTTGGAATATAATAAATCGATTGATTCAATCGTATAACTACTCAGCGCTTCGTTTCTACCCCAATAGTAATTCGTTCCACTTCTGTGTAAAACTGTCGTGGAGGAAATAAAAGTATCTGTGGTTTTTCTTTAGAGCAAGTTAAAAAAAATGATATGCAAATTAAATATAAATCATGACAATAAATAATACAATATCTTGAATTAATAAATTTTTCCTTATATAAAATTATACATCAATTCCTGTATGAGAAATATCGATACTTAATATTTGAAATTATCACGTTTCACTATAATGTTCGGTTGTTGAAATCTATAACAAATATTGCATCACAAGAAGTATGGCAACATTCCTAGTCTGCCTGCTTCGTTGGTGAAAAATCCATCCCAAAGACTTTTTACGGGTGGGTCTTCCCCTTCTTTCCATCCCTTTCCCCCACCCCACGCCCCCGTGGTTTCCCCTCATTGCCCGGGTTTCCTCCACCGCTGCGCCGCCTCCGCCCCAGCGGGCGTGATGTCACACCCCGCTCTGCTCTTCTACCTCCCCCTCCTCCTCCTCTTCAATAATGAACCTGTTTTCTGGAATTGCAGGGCCGCCCACGACCGGGCCATCTATGAGGCCCTTCTCCACGAGGCAAATGGTACAAGGCCGCGCAAAAGTAGGCCTCTTATTAGTAGGTCCTGCACTCACTTTTACATGGAGTTCCGTAATTCACCGATCCACCGGAAGGAGGAGCGCGATTGTACCCATTGAATCATCAGTGTGTGTGTGTGTGTGTGTGTGTGTGTGTGTGTGTGTGTGTGTGAAGCCCAATCGGATTTCTGGGAGTGGGAGGGTGGATCAAATTTGTGTGGAACAATACCACTCACAAAACGCAATTTACTTCGCAGCTGGCACTGATACCAGCGCATCAAATCCGGCTTAGAAAAAATCACAGTAAATTCCGTGAAGCCACGTCCGTACAGCTTGCTGAACTTCTGCTTCAGTTTTGAATTGTCAAGCAAGCAAACGCTTCCTTAATGTCACGAAGAGATATCACAGGGTCCAAGGTCCGTGCTATGGGCAGGATGGTCGTCTCTTCTAGGCCAAGAGAGAGCGTCGCAAAAATGTTAGTGATTCCTTCAGTGTGCACTAAACCAAAACGAATGTCACTGGTTGCCAAAATTATTTTATAGTGACGAAACTCTCCTTTCACACCGAGCAGACTTGCCATGTGCCTCTAAACAGTTGACAGACCAAGTTGTGATTTTTGCAATATGTCCACATTTCAAACGTAGCAAAATAAAAATTGCTACAAGTACACATACTATCTGGTGTTATCTGCACTGTTTACGTAATCTTCAATCCGAAAAGTGTTTCCAAATCGCAAAAAACAGCTCGGGTTGGGAAAAGCACTTCACCCAGAACCAGACTCGCCCAGGGGTCTACGAAATATTAAAGGGTGTCAATGATGATCAAGGGAACGATCAGGAAGCCGATTATGCACGAGCTATCGAGCAATAGAATGAAGATCCTATTGATTTAAAAAAATATATAAATGAAGTTGATAATTATATTCTTATATAAAGCGTGGAAAATCTAATAATGCTTGTTTATATTTCAGAAAATTCAAAATTAAAATATTATAAACAATAATAACACTTAAATCTAATAAATCAATTGTTTAAAAACGATTCTTCATATTCTTTGTGTAATTGTTGTTAAGATTATTATTTTTTGTAATTATTTTGTATGCTGTATATTATAAAAAAGTCACGGGGGTCGATGAAACAAATCATTCTTTAAACTAATTGTACTAAACTTTGCTTTACTTGAGCAAACTGGTAAAGAAAAATCGAGCAGTTTTCTACAAAATCTTTATTTGTTTCAAATTGTCACGAATTGTTACGCAACGAAACTACTAACAATCTCAAACATTTGCACTTCATATTAAGTGAATATTTTTAATAACGATTTCATTCGGAAATTAACTCATTGTTTTCAACAATGTAGCTGGAAGAGTACACCGATAATATGTTTACCTTTTGCAATTTTCAGAATTTCAGAGGATTTATTGGCTCAGATTGCATAATTTCTACAAGAGTACTTTGAAGTTTTCGATGAAAAATTTAAGAATTTTGAGTTGGTTTTACGAAAGGTTGACAATATTGTAAGGGCTTCATGTAAAGTGTAGTGTCCGCCAGTGTGGGAACTCCAGAAAACCCGTCGGCGGCATCACGGACTGCGAGGTATCCCGGATCGCCGCCAGGGGGAAGCCGGTGCCCCGTCGCACGATGGGCTAGAATCTTGAAAACCTGAACAGAAAGGGGAGAAAAAGTTTCTATTGCTCTACCACTCTCAAAAAAAACTTGCAATGCGCATGCCCGAACGTCGCCTCTTCCTCCAAAGCTCCTAATATGTCCCCGCCTGCCTGCGCTCTTTGTCACAACATAGCTCTCCATCTGTCTTTCTCTCGTGGGTCGCGCGGTAATTCAACACTGCAAGTTTGGTGATAACAAACTGATGAGTGAGAAGGATCAGACGGAAGGCGGCTTACGTGTTTCTACAGCAGGGGTTGTCCAAACGATCAACAGAAAATAAGCCGTGTCTTGAAGACGAGTTTCGGTCTCCAGTCGCTGTTTGACCGTGGCTAGTGAGCAATGACAGTTGTGCTTCGCGCAGTAGCTGCTGTTATTCACAAAAATTATCCAATTATTACAAATAATTCAAAGTATATCCACTGAAAAACGATAGGTCGTTGATCAAATAATCATTGAACATGGCCACATTCCTCTCCGTCTTCCACCGTACCATCCAGATCTAAATCCAATAGAACTTGTTTGGGGACTTATAAAAGGGCGCGAGGCAGCAGAAACTATGGATGCATCCTTAAAAGAAAACGAAATGTTTTGCAGAGAAGCGTTTCCACAATACAGTGCTGAACAATGGAAGAAATCCTGCGAGCATGTATAGAGAATAGAGGCGACAAAATAATTCAGATATTGTGATAGACCAACACATCTATGAATACGTCATTTCTTTGGACACTCCTGGGAGTTGCGAGTTCTTCTTCTGAGGACGAGGGCAGTGATGACGAGTGGCGGTCAGCGCGATCGCTGCGTCTCGCAGTCGCCTCTCCTTCTCGCCTACGCGCTTCCCTTATCACCGAGAGGGAAAATCTCAGATGCCGCAGGGTAGGGGCAGCCTCCGAGACTTTACCAAAGGTACGTCCGCCATGATGGTTTTTTTGCGAGCGGTTCAGCTATAGATGGGAATTTTGGACTATCAGGTTGGCTACAATAATGTTGGGACTACTGATTGCCGGTTGTGCAGGCTTTAAACGGTTCATTTTGTTCGTTGCATTCCAGGTCAAACTTGGCAATTCTTTGTTAGCAGTTCGACAAGGCAACAAAATAGCCTGGTCTTTGAAAATAAATATATATGTTCTATACAAATGAAGCGAATATTTTTCATGCGAAAGGTGTTCGATGTGGAAGGTGTCCTGTGTTCCATATGAAAGGAGGTAAGTACTAATTAAAAACATTTACATCATTATTATATCATTATTTATACATGGCTTTTTAAAAATTTACTGAATACCGCAAAATTCACAAAAAAATTGCAAAATGTGCTTAAAAAACATAGATAAGTTACGAATTACACGTCATTCCGCTTTCTTATGCACTGTGTCCGTAAGCTTATATATTTTTTTAAAATTTGTTGCGTCTACATCTTGACGCAACGCGTCTCCAAGCCCCTTAAGGGGCGTTGAGCGCTTTACACTTGGGAGTAATCCTCCATTAATGTGCTTTTACTTTTTAATAATTGTCAAGTCTCGTCACGTCGCAGTCAGTCAGTGCCTTTTATCCCTTCGGCCAGGGCTCGACGCCGTTAGATCCCGGGGTTCCTGGCCGGTCACCCAACCACGAACCCGCGAGTCTCGAATGCGCTTAACCTTCGTGACTTCACGGAGCGTAGTAAACGCATTCGGCTAGCGCCGCCGGCTTCGACTAGCGCCGCCACAAGTTCTATTTGTAAATTAACCTTCAAATTCACCGACTAATACCGACTCCGGCATTGAGCCACGTCTTAAGCAATATTTGCAGAATGTCGTTATTGGGACATCTGGAAAAACGACAATAAAATCAATTAATTATGACTATTTACATTTGTTCAATTTAAATTAAAGTCGATGTCTAGAAATATTGTACAGAATATAATAAGCAGAGAAAGGACGGAAACCACGCTTTCTCCTTCACAGTGGGATAAATAACTTAGAAAATGGCAAAAGTCGCCGCGTCGCGAATACTATAATACAGTCTTCAAGAAATGATTGCATTCAGGTTTCTGATATTAAACTGAATATTTTCGTTATATTTTACGCCGTAGCAACTGAAAGATCTACTTCAAAGAATACCTACGGTACAACATGCCAACAGCAGTCCACAGTCCATCCACGGACCAGTTATTATTTCTTCGGCAATTTTACCTATCGGTCAACTTTCGGAGGATGCTCAAGAATTAACTAGTAATTTGATAAACCAATATCACCTGAGTTTTTCTCGCAAGTTTTCCAGAGTTTTAGACTATGGATGACATGTTCGGGAGATTCCTGGTAACCACAGATCCCTACGTTTCTTCTGAACGTAAAACATCACCAAAGAAACTGTAATGTGTCGGCAGAAGCCGTTGCCCTCTTTGTTCCTGTGGAAGAAGATTGTGAAGATTCCGATGCAGATGATGAGGAAGCGGTCTTTGAAGATGATTAAGATGAAGAAGCAGAAGAAAAAAAGATAATAATGTAGATGAAAAAGGAGAAAACGACAACTTGTAATTATAGTTACAAACAATTTACTAAATGAATAATCGTAACTGAAATATTTTTTAAAATGTATACCACCTTCTATCCTCTATTTAGTCCTTTTTTCATTTTTTTGAGATATTTTTAACCATTCACTACAATAATCCCTAACGATTGACTTGTATATTAATACAAATACATTTATCAATTTTTGTCCGCCATATTGAACCCATTTTGGTCTTTTAAAGTTTTAAACTCATAATCGTATTAGAAGAATCGTTAATTCCCCTAAAAAATAATTTTTTATGAATAAAATGACTTTTATACGTAGTTGCCCGCCATCTTGGATCCGCCATTTTGTTTTTGTTTTTCACTTGTTTATATCATATTCTTAATCACCAACTTCAATAAATTTTACATACTAACTTCGGTACAAATAAAACTCTTTATATTATGGCCAGCTTTGGGGGATTCTAGCCCACCTGCGTCGCCACGGTGGAGCGACCGGGCGATGGATGGACCGCCCTCCAGCTGGGATGGGCAACAGAGCAGCTACCCCTCCATGACTGGAAAGGGGCACCAGGCGAATGGACGCAGCCCGGCCACTTGAGATTTGGAAACAGCAGCGAACTATTGGCGATTAACTACGTAAACGTGCTCGTGCCTGGACTCTCTCTCTTGTGATTTTTTGCTTTTGTTACTACTTACGTCGACTTGGCTTGTGCACCTTTCTACTGGCGATTGAGACCCTGGCATTGTATAAGGCTTATTCTGTGGTACTTTGGAATTGAAATAAATTGTTTTAGGATTTGTGTCCTCAGTTTCATTTAGTATAAAACAAAGTACACACAAAAATTAAAAGATATGACAAATTGGAGGGGCCACAACGTCACGCAGATAAATCGGGCATTATCAATTTTGGTGAAAATTATGACAACGGTTTTCGCGCTACTGTTGATTGATTGATTGATTGATTTTTTCGTGTTTCCGGGCACGTCAACTGGTTACGTCATTAGTCCCGTAAGTGTAGTGCATGTTTTTCGGGAGATGGCTGTGATCTTCCCCCCCTGGAGGGCGAGATTCGGCGCCGTCCTACCGTCGGCTAGCGGAGTTTCCCCCTAACCAGAACTCTCCCACCAGCGGGCACCGCCCCAGCCAGGACCAGCTGTAAGCTCCCGGTCTCCCGGAATATGTGACTATATTTTGTGATTCACCCTCATAAAAGGTGAAGTATGCTATGCTCTTTTTCCCTTCCAAGCCTTAGGTTGATATTCGCATCCACGGACTGTTTCGAGATCACGTGGACAGACCAGTCCACAGCCCAGCTCCAAGCACTGGAGTATAGACATGCTTTTTTTATTGCATTTGGTTTTACAATGACAGTACAACGTTCAGTCGCGGAGCTCTTCTTTTGATTGGCCAAGTAATGTTGTACCAGTAAAGTGTGAAAGTGGTAACTTGTTGTCACCTCCCTTTTCTGTTCATTTATTTACTTTGTGTTCAACCGTGTGACCTTTCAAGGGCTTCAAAAAATAGAATTTTCATTGTAGGAATGGACATCCTTGACTTTGAGCTTTACATCGCTGCTCCGTTTGTAAGATGTTTTAATTTGGAATTTGCCTGATTTAGTGTTTACTTAATATTTACCTGTTTTAATATTAGACCTACTATTTGACTTTTCTTTATCACGTACTTACGGTGGGCAAAATTTATCTTTTGGGAATTAGGATTTAATTCAACAAGGGTAGTTGTTTCCCCCAAACAGGACACGCATATGTTAAGATGGGTAAAATGATTGACTTAAATGTCATAACCTCACATTCAATTTGAATGAGGATTCTCTGTTTATTAGGGGATATAATTTTTGACATTTTCTCCTGGGTTTAATTTATTATTGCAAGAATGTGGGGTGTCACCTCCCTAATAATCATTTCGTTACTTGAAAACTTCAACCAAAGTTTTGAGAGGATAATTCTGGGACAAGCGTTAGAGAACCTTGATAGGGTTTAGAAAAGAATATGGTACGTGAAACAGGTAAATGTAAGAAATATTCCATCCTTATCTAATGTCAGAGGGATATTGAAAAAAAGTGAAATGGAAGCCATTTTCTTAGGCGGGAGAATGGGGATTGATTAGTTCCTATTTCGCTCCACCATGTGGAATCATGGAATAAGTAATATGCCCTAAAGGTATTGTTTGAAATACATTTGGTTTTTGAGAAATGTAATCTTTGATTTTTTACATTTACATAGAACATATATTTTTTCCATGCAATGGATAGATCAAAAAAGAGGAATACAATGATGTATAATATGATAATATTTTGATGATAATGAGAATATAATTACGTTTTCTGACATTTTAAATTAATATGACATTTCCTGTAGCAGCTCTTTCAACTGTTGCCTTTAAGGAAGGTGGCCTTCGCAGGACCGAGACTTTTTCGGGTGAGAGAAGACAGACAAGGTTTGCAATAAAGAATAGAGTTAAGTACATCAATCCATAGTCTTGTCACAACGGATACAGAAACAAACATCAATATTAACGAACGAAAGATTTTTTTCCACTGATTCGTTAGAATTGAAAGTTTCTTCATACGTTGAAATTCCAAAGCAACGACATATAGCGCCAAAAAACACTGCAGAGTTATTGCACTGAAATCAGTAGGTCATCAAAATTCGACATCCCAGAAATTGCTCATTTGTAAACAAATTAACAACATAAACTTTTAATTTCTTCTTCTTAAGGTGTATGTGCTTTGTGTGAAATTTAATCAATGTTTAATTACTCATTGTTTCATCACATCAGATGCTAGAAGTTTTACGCATTCACATTACACACTTTATTATTTATTATTTTCTGGTAACAATAAACATCAAAAATTGATTTTCAAATTGCTTGTTAGGGTATAGAAAGACCTATGTTTTCACTACATATTGATACGGTACGTACTTTTGTTGTTAATAATCAAACTCAAAAGATTATTAAAATAATATTTCATTACGCAATGTTTTAATTCAAACGAAAAAATTCTGTGAACAATTGTGAATATGTACACGCACTCCTCAAAATTTCAAAACGGGACCATAAAACTAAGACCGTAAAAAAACTTACCGTGACATTTAAGTGCCGCGACAACGTGCACACCGTCTCATCAATTCTGCAAGTTCGTTGATGACTCCCCATCATCACCGATGTCATCATCCGATGTGCGCCGAAATACAACTTCTCTGAGAGGTTCAGATGTAGATGAAAACTTTGAAAAGAAATGTGGGTTTTATTGACCGGGGTAACACAACGAAAACCCCGTGTTCCCGAAGTGGTCTTTAATCCTCCAAATTTATTCTCTAACATTTGAGCTTCCTTTTAGAGTTCAACTTACGTTGTGAAACGGAACACATGTGTCCTTCAAACCTTTATTTTTCCTTTCGACCATTCATATATCTTTTGAAGTGGATGTATGTGTCTCTAGCAGACTAGCGTGCGTACGCAGTTTCTCTTCACTGTACCACCTACACCGTCACAAAGGCCATTGCAATGGCTAGTAGAAAAGAAACGCCATTCTAACAAGATGCCGAAATCTTTGTGGTGCTTCGCAATCGTTGAGAAATGCTTGTTTTTATACTGCCTGCTGTTTCACCGCTGAATTAATACACTTTTTTTTTAATTTCAGAAAACTTTTCTTGCTAATAATCGAGTTTCTTCTGAAAAAAAAAATATACCCCTGCACTGTCATGAGTTAAATACCTGATATTATTGATATTCAAAGGTTCAATAAATTATAATTTTCAGAAGTTTTGTAATAAATAAGACAGGGGAGTATTGTGGTATGAGAATTACACCAATGACACTCTGGAATAGCATCTAGTGTTATGAAACTAATTTTTTAATCATCACTTTAAATTTTCTTTGCTAAATTCACGTGAATATATTCATCGCAATACCTTCTTTGGGCCTTTTCTAAATAGGTATGGGACTTGAATTTTTGAACTATGAAAGTGCCATTTCTCCCTAATAAACCTGATTCACTTTTAGTTCTAATCATCTAGGGCCCTGTCAGTTGTAGTCCATTTCTTGTAAATTTTCGTAACAAAACGAATGTTCACAACCATTTTATTTAGGCAATTTTTATTTTTTAAACATTTTTTCTCTCACACGGCACCAATTTTTTTCTTACATTTTCTCCTCTTATGTATCATGAAACGGTAAAAAATATGCTGCTAGTCCTATTTTTGGAAGAATCTCTGTATTTTTGAAAATTGGAAAAAGTTAACATTTCAAAATCACAAAATTGAAGATAGAGATTTATGCCTTAGACAGAGTCTGTTTCAAAAATTACCTTTTGAAAAAAGGTTCACGTAGTTTTTGAAATATACAGTAGTTTTTGCGTAATTTGAGCTTGAAATTAATGCAATTTACAAAAAACACATTTTCCCCCACACCGTTCCAATTTTTCTTTTTCAATTTTTTCCCCCAAGAAGGGACGCTTAAAAGAATAATGATGAGGGTCTCATTTTCGTTGAACTCTTTATTTTATGGCGACTGCCTTTACCAATTGAATCACCAACCACTAAGTGGGGAACCTTTTTTCCCTATTTAATTGGAGTGCTTGTGAATTTCAAAAGGTTTTCATGAAATCACCAAAAACGTTTCACCGTTTTGGCAATTTCGGCATTTTAAATAAATCTTTGAACATGCATTTTATACTGTTTTTAATAAGTGTTACTAAACACTTGGAATCGCACTGAATACCGCTTACTAGCGCACTGGCCAGCGTACGACTGAAGCAAGCTTCGTATTGCAACGGATTTTTGCACAACCTTCAGACAACGAGCTAAGTGTCTTGAACAAATCTTTTATTGTTACACACATCATCTCTTTATGTGAATGTCTCCTTTGTACCTGACAACCGCTGATAAAGCGCCCTTTACAGACTCGGGCCTACATTGTGTTGGATATTGCAGTTCGAGTCCAAGCGATTATGGCCCTTAAGGACAAAACGCTGTGGAATTAATTATTTTATAACATAAAAACTTGAAGTAGTCCCGCCATGAAATTTAAACCATGAATCACTCATTCGGTTGACTTTATCTAGGCAAAAATATTAAACTAAGCATTGCATTATTAATAATTAATATTTTTTTTTAATTTTTTAAAAATAATATCCATTAATTTACCTTCATTTCAACTCATGTGTCAACTTCAAGTTGGAGCTTCATTCTTTCTTTTGCTAACAACAGTGTATATATAAAATATTTTTAAATGTCTTGCAAGTGCAATACTTTAATATTTCTCTCATTGTTGTAGCTACACCATACAAGCAAGTATTTTTAAATTTCGGCATGTAAGTACCTATTACTACATTAATCATATAAGACACATGAAAAACATTGAAGAACCTTTCATTCAAAACCTCCAAATTTTGTATGGATTGACCCTGCAATCAGTTCATAGGCGCCATGACTGCCGATGCGCATTACTGTTGATGACTCAGAATAAGTGTAAATTATTTATGTACGTATTTGAACTCTCTTTTTCTATCGTTATCTACGTCTGATTTTACTTTTGCTAATTGTCAATGAGAAGTTGTGTAACAGTAAATAATAACAAAATTTCTCCCCATCTCTATTCGGATGAATTATCTGAAAATATTGTAGTGAAAATCTCTCATCATTCCTTTTCCTTGTATTTAAAATGTTTTACAATACTGAGTTCTTACACACATTAGATATCGAGCTTGAGTTTTGTTAAGTTTGAAAATGACCTTTGTTAGTATCTATCTTATACTACAACTTTCTTTCTATCAATCATTTCAACGATCGATGCTAAGAAATTTCAATCAGTGGAAGAAAAGTCAATTCTGACGAATCAACAGAAAAGTCTTTCATTGCGATCGTTAATATCGATGTTTGTTTCTCTGACCTTCTAGTCAAGACCATGGATTGACTAGCTGTAAATGCGCCTGTACCCTTACTGCGACCCCTCTCAGTCTCCCCCCTCCGAAACAGTACCGTCGACGCGAAGGTCAGCTTCCCCAAAGGCTACGGTTGCAAGGGCTACTACAAGAAATTTTGTCGGTTTAATCACGGTCATGTGTGGTCGAAGCACATATCAGAAAGAGAAATTTTATAGACAACTATTGGCAAAACATTAATCAATAATATAACATAGTATTCGTCTTTGTATTATCTACCCATTGCTAGTGAGACCATTTCAAAAATCAAAGATGAATACATTTCTCGAAAACGAATAGTATTATGAACAACACTCTACAACATATTACTTGCTCCACGATTCCATTGTTGAGCGAAAACAGTACTTCCGGAATCGTTTAGACGTAATGAAGGTGGCCCATAGTTGGTGGGACACCCAATATGAATGAAGTATTCTTTTCGAGCTATTATAAACGCAATTGCTAAGTGTGTGCCTCCTCGACAGCTCCATTGTGTTCAACAACTCCATTCAATTCTGTGATTCGTTTTCTGGCTTTTTCTTAACAAAATGTTCGGTAACGAAGAATTTTGACATAAAATACGTTGAACACTCGTCGCAATCTTAGTTGCGCACTCGTCACGCGTAAAGAAGCTCCAACTGAACCCCTGAAGTATTAATGGTTTTAAGGCGCCATTTCGATCGTAGGCTCGCGTCGTCATTGTTACTGTAATCGTGGTATGTACAATGTACTTCTTAACACTGAGCAAATCTTCCATACACTGAGAAATTATACTGTTAAGAAAGTTTTGTAAAGTAAGCCAAGAAAACATTCTCGCTAAATGAATTCAACCAATTACTCTTTCTTCACTCATAAATCTTGTATTTGATTGTTCATACTTCCTTGATTTTTCTGTAAATAACTGTAGAGTTTTCAATTCCTATTTCCTGATTTCAGATGGAGTAAAATTTATTGTCACGTCGCTAGCTTCAAGATGCATTTTCTGTTGAATGATCAATGTGAAACACAACGAGAAATACGAGTACTATAATCACTTCTCTAACACTGTTCAAAAGAAGCGCGAATTGCAAAGAATGCAACTTTGCCCCAGGATTCCGAAAATTCTAGGAATGTGATTGGTCGACGGGCTGTGGATTCCGAACTGGAATTCGGGGTGTGTAATCGATGTCATTCATCAATAAATGTACAGCAGGAATGCGTACATTATTAAATGTTCGAAGAGAAAGTTATCTTTTATTTTCCATATCTTTTGAAACAATTGCCTTAATTAATCCTCTGGTGGGCGTACGTTTTTTCATAACATGGCCGGACGTGTGAAAAAAGAAATTTGACAAAACTTTTGGGTTAGTTTTGCAGGTGTTTCTTCTTTCGTTTAGAAAAAGGATGATGCTTATGTATAAGGATTGCACTTTTTTGTGAATATTCTGCGAAACACGAGTAGAAACTTACCGCAACGATGGAATACCCAGTTTACAAGGAAAACGTCTTGAAAAGCAATACTTGAAGTTATGGTTCCCGTGCGTATGTGTTATCATTATTTTCAATCGGGAAATTTCAAATTGTAATAAATTGTACTTCTGAAGTAAATTATTATGATGAGTTATGTACAATTGTTTGGGTGAGAGGTCCCTAACAACAATTGATTGAATATCTAAAAATGTGTTAAAGTTTTAAAAAATGAATATTCTTAGGGAAAATTAATAAAACAATTTTAATGCGTGGTTGTATTGATTTAAAAGAATAACACAAAATACGTTTTCTCAAAATGTAAAGGACAATAGGCCCTAAAAATTTCGTTCAAATAGTCTAGAAAGGGCTATTGATGAGAGAGGCCCCTGGGACCACTACTTATGGATCACGGAGTCCAGTGAACTTAGGTCGAACGAATGTTACCTGTTAAATCCACCAAAGACCGCATGGTTCTTCTCATACTATGCACAACATCGCGTTGTTGAAGAAATTTTTAAGTATGTCCAACGCATTGTACGCCAACATTCTACTTTAATTAAATAAATGCGCCATTCTCATTTGAACTATGAAACAATGCCCTCGTCTCCGCCACTCGTTTTTCACTTTCGTTCACCGATCTCGCAACATCTGGGTTGATTCAATATGATAAGGAATACGACCCATAAGGGCTCGTTTTGGTATTTCGTTTCTCATATACTACAATATTTCTTTGAGTTATACGTAAGTAGCTCATATTTATCAATTGCGTCTATTATGTTATTTCACAAAGTTGTTTTTCTTTGCTCATCTCAGGCAATGAAACTAACATAACCTTCTAGATTACCTGATGTGAGGAAAAAATTCACTTCTCAGTGATTTCAATACGGTATTTGGAATCAACGCTGCGTTTCAATTCCATTTTACTTGTTTAAAATAAAATCATGTAATTTAAGAATCGGATATTGTATTAATGATCTATGTCGATACTCCATCTGCTACGAGGAACATAGTACATGTGCGGTAGAAGTTACAAGAAGCAGCTGAATCGATAATAAATCAAAAACGAAGTTAAACCGTAAATAGAATACTGATCATAATCTAAGTAAATTAAGGTGTTAGCTTACCGTTTTCTCGAACAAAACCAGATAACACTCCACGACCTTGCACCGCCACGCATTTTTGTCGTGAATACATCTTCGTCGAGAAAACTAAAAGTTCTACAGTGATGCCAACAAAACAAAACGCGAGATTATCATTCAGAAATTTCAACATCCCTGCTTGTACCTTATTGTCAGTACTGTGTTGTCTGAGCGTCAGCGATTGTCTGAGTATATTTTACTTTACCTGTAAAGATTTTGTAAATATGAAAAACAATCTACATCTGCGAACTGTCAGGGCAGCGAAATGGGAGGATCAGATTCATTAAGGGATTATAGCAAATATTTTCTCCCAAAAACAATATCGTTTTTTAGATTTAAGATTTTTAATATTATTTTTTTTTAAAGAAATACGTTTCCAATAAATGTCCCCATAAGTAACATGTATCTATAAAATAAAAAAAGCTCAGTGAAAATCATTTCCATAAAAAACTTTTTTGGGTCTGGTAAGAGTCCAAATAAAAATTTTCAATTTACATCTGTCATCTTTTGTTGAAGCTGTATTAATAAAAGATAGTGAATATTGCATGCATTATCGAGGTACATTGTCATGGCATTAGGAACGCCTGTAATGCATACTCGACCACATCCTGCCGAGTCCAGCGTCCCTGCGGGGGCGGCCGTGGGAAGCCCCTAGCGGCGCAGGGGCATGGGCAGGGGCAGGGGCAGAGGCAGTGGCAGTGGCAGTGACAGTGGCAGGAGCGTGCGCAAGGGAGGTGCGGAAGCGACGCAGGAAGGAAGCCACGGGGCGGTAAGGAAGCCGATGATGGGACGGAGGAGGCGATGACGGCGGTTGCGGCGGCGGCGAGCGGCGTGTGAGGCGCTGCGGCGGCTCCTGGTCTGGGGCCGCCCCAGGCCGGGCCAGACGGCTGGTCGCCAGCCAACACCATTACAGCTGATTCCACTTCATAACGCTAAAGGACTACTCTCTACTTCTCCACTTGTCTGGAAACGAAGGCGCCCACGGTGGCAGTTAGCACGCATTAACCGTACAGTCCGGGCAAGCGACGTGGCGCACGGCACTCTGAGATCCAGGCCTTCGCGTAGGCCGTCACAACTTGTTCACTTACCCTCCAATGCCGCTCTCGCTGCCTCAGCAGGCGCCGGCGCCGTGGAGCATGCACAAGGTGCACCCTCAAGCGTTCGTCGTAAACCTTTTCCGCTCCGCATTCTGAGTTGGACCTGGCCAGCGGGAAGGTCGTCGTTTTTAAACAGGGTTCGTCGGTGACAATGATGGCTTGACACAGCTCGGAGGGCCGTGGAAGTGGAGTGTTAAGAAGGAATGCAAGACGCCTCCGCCGTTTTTGGCTTCGGTGAGTACAGATCTCATGTTAGCAGCAGATGCCTTCGCGTATAACATGGGACTGAGGAACGGTTAATGCTTTTCGGGAAGTATGAAGTTGTTGTATCTGTTTATGTCAATCAAATGATACGGAGAATGCTTTGGTGAAAGAAAAGAGAGGAGTCACGATGATGAGTGTTGGAATTTAATGGAGATATTTTCATATTTCCATTCGATTAGATTCACACTATAATTTTACTTGGTAATTTAAAACATTGCAGATGTTTCCAGTGGTGTATTGTTAATAACGTTAGAGATGATAAACTTGTTTCTCTAAATAACCACATATTTGTTTACCTTCTTCCAAAATCATGGTTTAGTATCGCTCAGAGTGGGAGAAAAACGAAAGTATTGAAAATTAAATTAAGATTAGGGTTGCAAATGATGAGATAATACATTACACTTCACCTACCACCCTTGCACTTCTAATTAAGAAATTTTGTATGATATATTCTATCCTATTAAACATTCTTTAGTCACTAATTATGTATAAGAAAGAATGGATAAATTTGAATTTATGTCAGTAACATAAAATGGAGAATTTTTATCTTCAATATTCTCTTGTACAAATATCTTCATCTGCATCTCCTGAAATGCTAAAAAATTAATCAATGTCCTCAATGCTCATGTAATACATAATGTAGAAATGAAACTTAATTGTAAACCTAGATTTGGGTTTGAACTTAAAGGAAT
This sequence comes from Teleogryllus oceanicus, assembly GCA_964035755.1. Lineage (NCBI taxonomy): Eukaryota > Metazoa > Arthropoda > Insecta > Orthoptera > Gryllidae > Teleogryllus > Teleogryllus oceanicus. Next base: position 53,608,847 of record CAXIVR010000001.1, on the reverse strand, counting down.
GTTTTCTCATGGAAAACTTATGGTAGGACATAAGATACGTAAGAAGGATAAATTATTTACAAGAGATAATTCCTCGGTTTACAAATTAATTTTGTCAAGGACATATAATTGATTTTATGTATCTGCACATACCTGTAAATACGTTTTATTACTTTTCAACATGAAACAAGGTATTTGGTAGAACTATAAAGTATGCTACACAAAACACCCATGATGCTGTAGACATGAAAAATAATTTAGTGTACATGCTAAGGACATTGTCTGAACATTGGAAGAACTGAATTTGTTTTATTTTAATGTACTTCATATCACATACCATCACCTTCCTGTTACAGTAAATACCCTGTGACAGAACCATAAGTACTGTACTTCATGTAACTTAATGAAAGATAGGTGTTAGGGATGCAATTAGTGCATTGCAATACTCTGTGAAACTAGTGGTACATTTTTTTTTTTTAAATGTTAAAAAAATTTCAAAGCACTGCTTATTAATGAATTAAAATTATTTTTCAAACAAATCTATTACAACCGGAAATTTTTTTTTTTTTTAGTGCAAAATTTATAGTTTCCTTTAAAAAAGAGCAACAAAAAATATGTAATCAAAAGCATTGAGATCATTTGGTTATTTTATGTGATATATGCAGCCTTTTGTGTGAAAAATTATGATGGGAATTTATAATGTAGAAAAAGTATGTTATGTTCTGATTTAAATTAGAAAATAATTTTTTTAGGCTGAGTAGCATGTCCTACAGATAGAGGACTCACATAAGACAGGAGGTGTGAATAACACACAACACCTATATAAATATATGTATATATAGCCCACTGTACCCACTTGACTACACGATAAGTACCTCACAGTCAACAGGTTCATATCATTGAGACTGTAAAGAGTACTCACTTGGGGGAAAGGTACAGCAATTGATTTAAAAAAATGAACCCACTCCAGAAGAGTTGATTGTTTAATATTATTTTCATTGTACTTGCAAAGCACGATGTTGCCCAATTTTATCACTTGTATTCATCAAATGTTATTTCAGAAGTAATAGACATCCATGCTTGCTCAGTGATCAGTACAAATATGTTCTTTTACCTATAACAAATTGTAAGTATGGTACCTCAAACTTCTTTCTTCTCCCCCAGACTACTCCTCCTTACAGTCTCCTTGGTTTGTAAGTCACAAATGTTAATGTGTCATTCTCTACTCTGAATGTTTCTTGAAGGGATAGAATGTTTTAATGGATCCCAGTTATCAACTGAGCAAAGAATGTACACAACACTGCACATAAATTACTTTTGAGGAGTGTAACACATGTGAAAGCTTACATCTCTCTTTATTATAAAAACCATTCTACCCAATATTTTTCTTGCTTCACAGTTTGGTATTTACATCTTACAATATAAATAAAATTTGAGTTACATGTCGCAAAGACAATCAAATGTACAAACACTTCAAATTGAAGACCATGTGCATTCTTGCAGCCATACACACACCCTTTGTCATTTGGACACTGACATTTACAAAAGTGAGAACTATGGCTTTCACAATTGAGAATGCCTACATATATCTTTTAAGAGTACTGTACATTTCAATGATTATGATATACAAGAACAATGTAAGTTTAGTAATACCAATAACACACTGAACTGATACATGTAGGAAAAGTCAACACAAAACACCCATTGTTGCTCCCCAAACAGAAAATAGTTAACAGGAGCATTTGGTGCACATAAAACACCCACCAAGAAATATAGGACAGATAAGGAAGGATATACACAATATTTTTTCCCAAAATGTACAGCGAGGACTAGGAACCTATCCATGCATTTTTCTAATGGTTAAACGTGGATATGAATACCTGATAAAATGAGATAACTCCACAAACAAATAATAACACTGAATGGGAACTGCTGAGAGAGCACAACCTTTGCAAAATAAGATTGAAGGCTACTCTCATTTACAGCAATTCCACAATGTAATAGAGATTCACAACAATATCTTAACTTCAGCTTCTGGCTGAATAAGTACATATGGTTTGTGCATTTTTGAATGAATAGTTGTTTAGGGAAGCTTTTTCCATTCCAGTTTTTTTCTTTTTAATTGAGAGTATTATGTCAGAGTCCATGAGAGTTATAAAACCTAATAGACCTGGCAAGACTTAGTTTTACTGACTCACAATGAGTAGCTTAAGAAGCATTCATTCAAGAGATCTTCAATGTCTCACTTAAAAAATAAATTTTAATTATAAAAGTGACAAATGTACTTGAGATACATTAATACAAACTAACCAGAGATTGAAACATTTTTGTAAAAAGTACTGTGACCAATCTATTGCAATTATAGAATTCTAAATATATGTTGAAAATGAAATAAACTGAAAGACATAACAAATAAAAGGTACATGCATATTACAATTTTACAATTTCTTAAAGAAATATTAAGATTAAAACAGAATAGTTTATAAAACCATAGGCATTATTACAAAAATTAAAAAAAAAACAATACAAAAGAGTAATTTTAATGTTTAATTTTAAAATTTATATAAAAATAAAAAAATAATTAAGTAATTTAATTAATAAAGAGTATTTTAATATCACAAGGGTTTTTATAAACATTTCACTGATATTCATTTATACACATCAGAAAATTAAATTCATCTTTCATGAATGCATGAACAGTGCCTATGAATACAAGTAAGTACTATGTAGGTAACACTAAACAAATATACAAATTGCCTCTGCTGTATAATTTAAAAGCTTGTTCAACAATATTCACATCATAGGACTCTTGCATTATGTGACAACTCGATTTTTTTCATAAATTTTCAACATGTAAATAACAATGTAATGAAGGGAACAACAAGAAGCAATTTAAAAGCTTTACAAGTAAACCTGGAGGAACAATTCTGCAATTCATTGTTTTTTGTTGTTTTTGTTTTTGGAATCGGCATAATCACATGTTGATCCTCAGAGATGTACTATACACACATATATAAACATTCATCTACAATGCACAAGTAATGGTAGAATTGTCTGTACATAAAAACAGGTTCAAATCAACATTTTTCCAGATTAAATAAAATAGTACACTGGATCGTAAAAGCACAACCCTCCATTGACACCTTGTTATTTTATGTTTACAACTGAAATTTGTCAGCATCAGATCCAAATTACACAGTCAGTGTCAAATAAGATTTGAATCTTATCTCAGTGTTATTGTTTTTGATAAAGCCTCTAATAAGAGATTCCAATTTAGCACATAGTGCTAAATTACATTCAATGATAACAATGGACAGATTTTTCACAAATATTTATGTAATTTTTTGGGCCCCATGCAAAGGCAACACACAAGTTTACAATGGGCCAAAGATATCACTCAGATTCTGTACAATTCTTGTGGTAACTTTCATATTTCATTTATTCCATTTACACATATACATTTCTCCCCAGCTCTTAAAGAATTTCCTACTTCAGATAATGTTAGTAGATTTAAACAATTCTATTTTTCTATTATAATTGTTAAACCTCTGTAATAAATGCTTCTTTTATCATAATCATATTCACAGTTTCAAAGAATATACAGTACTTGTGAAGAGGATTATCAATTTTCTCACTTCTATACTGACTTACAATCTCCAAAGAGACATGTACTTACACAGAATCATATATGTGTATAAATATATACATATGTAAACAAACTTTCAGTCATACAGTTACTCAACCACACTGTACAAAATGTTCCATGTGTTTCATTAATACTGCACAAGGTGGAAAGGAATGCATTCCTCTTGTACATTTTCAAATATTGGTGAATTATGAAAGATCCTATTGTATTGAATTAAATGCAGAATAGTAAATTTTAATTCTAAGTAGCAATATTGTTCAAAATCAGAAATTCAATACCTGATTTTCTTTAAATTTTCTTTTCTTTTAGTGCCACTTGTAGACAATACACCTTTGTGCCTCCACCTAAAATTTGATAAGAAGCACAGTAAAATTTTTTTGTTTTTGTATCAGATCTTGGTCCATAAAATGATGACTTGGTTTCAATATAAATCAAGTAGAATAGAGAGAATTAAGTTGATTTTCACAGTACATCCTTTTTAAAATACGTGTCTCCTAGTGTGAGATATCATCTTTCATTCCTTAGAACCCGTATCAAATCAGATACTACAATAGTCTCACTTTATGCTGTCACCAAGATGTAGTAGTGTAATATACTATGCATCAGTGACAGAATTTACTTAAAAATTTCCGAAAATTGTTTTCCTCTTTTAATGTCTAAATCTCTCTAATTTTAAATTGATCTTGACTTTATTTTGGACTACTGGAGGAACTGAGTATTGTGAGCAGGGAATTTGGGGTGTCAGTAGTCTCAATGTCACCATTTGGGGACTATTTTCCACTGACCAAAACCCAATAGTTTGTGCTCTTGTTTGTTGTGCTTCCACTCACTGTGCTTCTGTTGAAAGTGCTGTATTGTGTGCCTGGTTATCACAATTTCTTCACTGTGGCTCGCCATTTCTGGGTGGGTGACCGGGAATCACAGCGATCAACTCTCAATCCAAAAGTTTTATGATCCTTGGAATCAATGCATAGACTAAGTCGACTGTGTTTTATAAGTCCTCCTGCTTCCACTTGATGCCATTTCTGAAGGCAAATGAAAAGAATCAATCAGTCACAAGCATTTTAATTTTAATAAAAAACACATTCAAAATATAAGAGCTCTGCAAGATAGAATTGTTATATCTAACACCTCCAAAATATTTATAATACACAAGTTAAATAAAATTAAATAATGTTTCTATTAGGTTCTCTTAAAGTGGTATTAAAATTGTTAATGGTTGAATGTTTTAAAGACATATAAAATTCTCAATCTGTGTTATGCACACTAATACAACTCAAATGAAAGTATAAAATAGCTTCATTTCTATAAGAACAATAATTACCTTACAGAGACAATATTCCCCAATGTAAATCAAAATATAAGTTTAAACATGTAATGTAAAATATAAGTGAATTAATGACTGAGGACTAATTGAAAGTATTAATGATCTGTACAGACAATATATCCCTAATGTAAATTAAATATAAGTTTATGTATGAGATGTAAATATAAGTAATTAATGACTTGTTTTAGACTAATTGAATGTTAAGAAAATGTATTATATAAATAAATTTAAAAATTATAGACTGCAATAATTATTAAAATAATTCATAATAAACAAAAATGAATTATGTACTAAAAGTATATTGTACAATTTTAAATTCATAAACATTCATGGTGCCATGAACAATCCCAAATGTTAAAATGAAGATTTCAATAATAACAAATTAGAATTTCAAAAGTCACACACACAGAAAACTCCCATTCAATATCTTCATACCTGAGTGTCCAAATTCTCACACATTTTCATAAGTAGAGGAGCTCCTTTACGATAATCAGCAAGTGTAAGGCAAACATCATGATGCTTCAATAGGCCATCCTCATTTAATGTCCATTCCTAGAATTCAAAATAAATAGAAATAACATATTTAATATTTTATAATATACAAAGTTGTTTACCTTCTCAATACTATTTCAGATTACAGAATAAGTAAGAACAATTTCTTTCATGTCATGGTAATTAAAAAAAAAATTTACATTATGCATTACATGAAAAGTGTAATTATAAATTGATGGATTGAAAGAACACATTTTATATCTGGTATAAATTTCCAAATTGTAATGGCTCAAAATTCTATAGGTGGTACCTTGAACATAACACATTAGGTTTTATAGCTCACCTGATTTCCACCAGTGTGATGACATGCATATAATCCCACACCAGAATCAAGGAGGTGCCCTAAAGTATCTATACATAATCCATTTTGCTGTACATAACTAGTAGATGATGGCCCCAACCCTGGTAGTTTCAGCTGTGGGTAGACTGTGTCCAGATACCATTTGAAGGGCTTACAATGCAGCTTCTCCTTCAGTGCTAAACGATCTTGAATGCTGAAATGGAAAATAATATTTGCTTATTTTTTATATTATTTATTAAACGTATTAAAAGGTCGAGAGCGTTTTTATAACATGAAGAAATCTGTAAAATTAGGGGTTCCAGATAGCCAAGCTACATCTACGTAGTTCTGCCTTTGACCGCTAGATCGCATTCCGATCCTTATCGATACTACGGCCCGGGAAAATTCAGTTGGAATGTCATACAACAATTTTACATTTCATTAGGATTGTTTAATGATGACATTGAATTACTTGACATTAATAGCATATCTAGAAAGTAATTAATAAAGAATAGATAATTACTGATTTACGATTATTTAGTTTTCGATAAGTAAACGAGATTAAACTTGCATTAAAATGTGCTCAAAGACAGCCAGATTACGTGCTCTCTCTATGCAATTATTTTGAAGGCATGAAGCACTGTGTATGTATGTGTTTATGTATGTGTGTGTGTGTAATATATATATATATATATATATATATATATATATATATATATATATATATATATACACACATACATACATACACATATACAATATAAGAAGATAAACATTTGTTTAAATAAATCTTTGAATTTGTAAACTGAAATAGTTTTCATAACATATTACAATAAAAAGATCGTCTGAACTGTGTAATGAAAGTGTGGGGACGTTCTCGTTTTAACGTGTATAAAAATATACTTACCGTATGATTAACTCAAGCAATAAAGACTCAAAGCATGCATAAAGTATAGATCGGCCAACAAATTTATTTCCAGCAACTTTTCGAAAAGATTGTTTTTCATTATTCAGGTATGTACACTCTCAAAGAATTTACCAATTATATAAAATGTATGAATTTCAGAGAATAAGCCAAAATACCATAAAATAGCCACACTCATATGACAAATAAAGTGACCTACAATTCATATAAGGAAAATTTAGAAACTAGCAATGTCTGTCCTACCTGTGATTGATACTATGGCTGATCATCATGAGCCTGTGTCTACGTCTACGACCTAGGTAGTCATTGCATCATCCCGATAAGGTAACATAAATATCTTGCTCACAAACGAGTGAACTGACCCATAGTTTCGATCATCTAGCAAGGCCAGGTTTACTCATTATTCAAACCGTTAGTTACACTGACAGGCACAACCTACCACCCATTTTTAGATCCGTTCGTGTTAATCTTTTGTGATTTCGCCGTCTTGTATTTCGCCGTCGTATATTCATGGAACCGTTTAAGCGCACACCTTTCGCGATGGCCTGCGTATTAAATTTTTTGAGAATACACGGAGTAAGTTATTTTTTATGTAAAAACACACTGTGCTCGGCATGCAAAGGTGAAGAGCATTTTGCTGAGAAACGCAACGTTACTGCACAGCAGTTTGTCCGCGATTTCTACTGTTTCATAACTCAAGGAGCTTGTCCTTATGGTCAGAAGAATTAGTAAGCACAGTGTGCTTAATATTACCGAAGAGAAAATCGACCTACTTTGTTCGAAAAAAAGACAAAAATGGGAAGGGTACGCCCAGTTAAGATGGTAAAATGTTCCCCTAAAGCAAATGATATGAGTGGTTACATTATAATTCTAACATAAAAATAATATTTTGAAAGACTTCTTAGCCCCCGTCCCACCAACCACACTCATCTAGGACAGAAAACGTGCTTTTAAATGTTATTTTTTCGGCAACTTAACACTATTTTATCTAACTGAAAAAATATGAAGACGACAATTTGCACTATCATAAAAAATTCTTTTAATATTTTTTTTTTTTTTATTTTTTTAACGGAAATTAAATAAAACGCATTTCCCGCCTTTAATTTACCTTCAATTTAAATACACTTTGAAAACGACTGCAAAAGTTCTGTGCATTTATTTTAGTGTTTATTATATATTGGTATACATTGTTGAAGCACCCAGTAATATTTTGATTTTGGATTTGTTACAAATTATTATTTTCTTAAATCTTTCTAATCCTTTGCATAAGTACGCTAAAGAAAGACGATGTTTTTGGCAGTTTATGAGAAAATTCGGTCACAAAAGAAGGATAAGTGGGAGACATGTGTAGAGGAGGAAAAGGTTGAACCCGGATTTTCTAGACCTGTTTTCCAGTGTCTTAGAACACCGACCCAGGCACGAAAAAATCTTAAACTTTCATCTCAGAACACTTGTGAATTTTTTCACATTTTTTTTTAAATTGCGGGGTCATAGTTTAAAAAAAATAAGGCGTTTGCAGTCAAGTACTCGGCTGTCCGTTAGAAGAGGTCCGCTTTGCCCAAGAGGGAGGTTATAGAAGGGCGTCTGAAACGTTCGTAACTGTGCCTAGGACAGCTATCGGACAGCATAGTACTTGACTACATAATCCTAACTTTTTTAAACTATGGCCGAACTAAGTTGCCGAAAAAAATAAAATAATAAACTCGTTTTCTGCTCTAGAGGGGTGTGGGTGGTGGGACGTGAGCTAGGAAACATTTCAAAAATATTATTTTTATGTTAGAATTATCATGTAATCACTCATACGTCATTTGGTTTAGGGGAACTTCTTACCATTTTATCTGGGAGTACCCTTTATGAATTGACGAAATATGTATGTGTGTGTGTGTGTGTTTGTGTGTGAGGGGGGAGACGATTAACGGCAGCCTTAGGGCGAACTGCAGCGCGAGAAGGTTGTGTTTCTTGCGGCCGAAGTTCAGGAATTACGAGGCGTCTTTCCGGGTACACAAATGATCTCCCGAGATTATCAACAGTGCTTCATTGTGAAAAAGTTGCGTAATTTTTTGCGAGGGAGATTCCTATGAGAAATAAATAGCGACGTAATTAGTAAATAACGCAAAATAGTGTCCATGAGCATTAGCGCTTCTGAGGATAAAACTGTAGAGGAATTAATTATTGATACTATTAAAAGGAGCATCTATTTTGTGTTTTTAAGATCTCAAATGTTATATTCTCTTTATGGGAGTTTCTTTAGTATAATGGAAGAACGTACTAATGTCACTGTATATGTCTAGATGCACTGTTCCAACAGATATCTGCGTGATAGAAAGTGTGAAGGATATTCTAAATTGGTGGGTGAATTTTCGCCTGTCGCTTTTGCGCAGAACCAGATACGCCACACATTAGAATGACTGATTGACACAAATGATATTCAGATGAATAACATTTAGATGAATAAAACAGTTTGACAGAGAAATATCAATTTTCATAGTAGAAATATTGACTACTCATCGGAACCAGTATATAAAATAATGTAGTCAATTAATTTGTAGACGAAATCTTCGAGGTAGATCTGATGTTGATGGTTTTGGCATTGAAATCTGTTTATCTGTCGAAAAATAGAAACGTCAGCAAAGAAGATCGGAAGCAACCTTTTATTTATCAAACGCCAACGACGCCTCACCAGTAAGTCATTTTAAAATAATGTTCCAAAAATTGCACTTCGGTGACGCAATTAATGCATAATCGAAAACCCTCTTTCAAATTTTCCCATATGGTTCATCGTGCTTCTCATATCTTTATTTATTTATTTTATTTATTTTACGTCAAAAAACAGTTAAAAACTGCGTATGACGTGCTATGGGGAAAATTGAATTGTGTGCACATTTTCAAAATTCTGTGATCCCTACACTAAGTCATAATAAAATCTATTTTCAAGGATAAATAAGCAATAAATTTTGAATTTTGAAAGGGAGAAAAAACAAAAAAACTCCCATGTAATAGAATCTATTTTCAAGGATAAATAAGCAATAAATTTTGGCTTTTATTACTTCCTGCCGCGACAACATGGAAACGATAATTTGAATAATTGTATTTCCCACTGAATTCTAGAAGACGTGCACAGAAAATGAAGTTACATTTATGTCCAGAAGCAAAACAAGGGCCCATCTCAGCATTTGCTCAATGGATCTGGGAAACTGGACGAAAAACCTGATCGAGATGGGGGTCATTGACCCGGAAGCTGTAGTACAATAGTTGTTACAGGTTGTTTATACTCATTTATACAGTCCAAATGGTAAATAATGCATTATGTATCATTGTTAAAATTAATGTTACTTTTCTGTGATGCTCAGTATAGTCTCTAATTGTATAGAAACAGTTATGCAGCAGAAACGATTTCACTTGGGTTTAAATTTTTTTTAATGTTTATTCATCTGGAAATTTTTTGTAATGAGCTGTTGATACTGTCACCTGGTGAATATGATTTCTATGTCGAGTGTTATAGTAATAGACTTCGGCATTTTCTGAAAATATATTCCCGCCCTTGAGCAAGTCATTTTTTACAAAAACCACTGATTCGTAAATAAAAGACACGGTAATGGTAGAATTCCTAGATTAATGAAGAGAGGCTTACATGAATCACGTGGGTGGGATTTGGTTATTATTCGTACAATTCGTTTTTGTAATCTAAAAGTCTGGGAGCTATAAGACGTATTTCCCCAGAATATTATGCCATATCTCAGGCTGGAATGAACATTCGCGAAGTATACACAACGAGCAGTATGAAGGCTGACTGAATTTGCAAGAATTCTGAACGCGTAGCATAATTAACTTAATTTTGTGCTCAATTCATTTAAATGGACGTTCCATTTAAGGTTTGACTGAATTGAGAGACCTAAAAATTTTGTTGCCTTAACATCAGTCAATGGTACACCGTTCATTTTCAATGGAGCACAGAATTGTTTATTTGAAATGGAAAACTGCATTAAAACCGTTTTCTTTTCGTTTACTATTAATTTGTTATTTCGGAACCAATTTGAAACATCTGATATTGCACTATTTACTGTTTCTTTATTGCAAAGGATGTTCGTATCATCTTTATTTGTTAAATGATCGGTTCAATGATTCAAAGCATGTTTTATGAAGAAAGGTTATGTATAATACGAAATACTCACACGTAGCACGTACCTCAGCAGTGTGGTCCGTAATCGCAACATACTGAAATACTCCAGAGCGACAAAGATGCCTAACACAGCAGTTGCAGTGATTTGCTTTATGCCTTTAATAAGTCTCATCTCTTCGGTTATGTCTCCGTGGGCCGACTTCTCTCCAATGCGGGTACAGTTTAATTTTTGTAACGGAAAATTATGCATTGAAAGACTGGATGGGCGTTACCAGCACCAAATTTTTGAGGTAAACGATTCAATAGATATGGTACCGATAACCGGGGAGTCCCTTCCAATATACGAAAACAATATTGGGGAAACTCGTCCCCCCCCCCGGCGGTAAGTCCCGTGTGTACCTTTTCTAAGGCTTGTTACTTGGATTTCAGCTTTTCTAGCTGACGAGGCTCAGCTTGATTTACGCACTCAAATTTGAAAACCGACTCAGAATAGCAGAAGAATATTTCGAATAAAATGTAACTGCTAGATACAATACACCTTTTACTAGTCTTTGTCTTCGGTGGGTAAACAGTGTCTTTCCACTTGCCTTCTTTCTCCCTGGGCCGCAGTGATAGATTATTTCGTGTTTCCGGACGTGTCAACTGCTGTGCTCATCAGTCTCGTAACTGTAGAGTATGTTTTTATCACAGGAGACGGCGCTGTTTTCACCCCGCTAAATGAGACCCGGCGCCGACCTACATCGACTTGTGCGGTTTTCCTCAGCCAGATATCCCCCACCTACCGAGTACCGCCCGGTCGGGATAAGTTCTAAGCTCTCAACTGGTCTCCCGAAACATGTGGTAGTGCAGTGCATGCATGTACAAGTATGTGTAAGTAAGGGGTGAAGAGAAGACAAGGACTGGGGAGATCGCGCGCGTCCGTGGGTCGATTGTTAGGATATTGCTCCTATATTCGCCTGGTATTGATCAGCGAAACCGCGAAAAACTACCGATCAGAGCTGCCAGCCGCTAGAATTCTCCACACAGCGGCTGAATTCGCCCCTAGCTATGTAGCTAGTGCCGTCGGACCTTCCGGTCAGAGGCACTGAGCCACCTCGACCGGTCCGCCTCTGCGGAGCACGCTCCACCTGCGTGCCGGCGCGGACACTCACTTGCCGAACGGAATGTTGCGCGCAGGGGCCGGCGGCGAGTAGTACTCCTTGTAGTCGTCCATCCAGACTTCGGCGGCGCGGCGCGGTTGCCCCGCCGGGGAAGGTGTACGGGCGGCGGGCGGACACGTGGCCCACCCGGCTGCACGGGATGATCTCCAGGCTGCCGCCGCACTGCCACACGCGGAACGAGATCTCTGCAACAACCCCCGCCATCCCGCATTACACACACATGCTGGCGAACATGTTCGGAAAATTATACAAGAAAAGCCAACGTGCTTGAAATGCAACTGAATACGAAATTTCCTTCTGGAAAGAAGGAAGGAACGAAGGTAGTTTCTACACACGTAACAAGATCTCTGTAACACACCCTCACTACCCCGCGTTAGACATCACTTAAAATGACTGCAGTTCGTTGACAAGTTGTTCTGAAAAAAAAAGTTCAGCCAAATATTTCAGAAGAAAAGCCTACGTACAGGAAATGAAACTAAATACGGACTTTTTTACTGGGAGGAGGGAAGTTTAATAAAAAATAGTGTTTAAATAAAAAAAGCTGAGGTTTCAAATTAAGAATTAGTATTATTGTCTTTAAAGATCTTCATTTCTGATTGACAGCTTTATTCTAAAAAGTTTTATTTTTAACGTTATGTTAAAATCTCACGCAAAATGATGGTGCACGAATTAGATACCGGCTTTTGGAGGGCAATGCATAAGGCAGCGCCCGACAACTAGCTGAAGCACTAAAAGGAGTTGCACAAGTTGGGCAAAATCAAAACGACAACTCGAGGCTTAACAATTGCTGACATGAAGTTTGAAAAGGTCTTCACTTATTGATAATAAGTGTACGCAGAATACAATTGTGAGGGTTGGCTACTCTTTGTGAAGCACATAACGTATTTATAATTTTTATTCGGGATCTTATTCAATCTTCCCTGGTTTCCCGCAACATTATCTTATAAATACATATTACACTACATTTTAACACAGATGTAGGTTCTTGGACAATGAGACCGACGCAAGGCGAGGCATTCTGCGACCGGGGACACACACACACGCGCGCACACGCACGCACGTTCACACACACATACACACACCCAACAAACGGAAAAACGTTGATACGGTGGGTTAAGCACCCGAAGATCTTCGGATACAGTCCCTGAGTCAAGCATTCAGATCGACAATGACCAGGATACTGCTTTTCATTTAAATTAGGAGAGTGACGTCTATTTTGAAAGGTTTAAATTGCCCGATATATGGTCAATTATATTTAATAGCCGGTGTTATATCCCTGTCCGATCAAAGTGGACTTTCTGTTGGATAAAGCGGATTCGCGGCAGGTTTCACGTGTTCATTCTGTGGTCCCATACTTTCAATAGCATTATCTTCACCCATCACCCTCACTCCACCACTTCATAATCTAATTATCTCCCTTCCAATATACAGAGGAAGGACCTTCCTGTGTGTTGTACAGAGTGCCGACTGATGTAAGAAATGTGGGCAGAAGAAGGGTACAGGAGTAGTTTGGAGGGATGAGAAGGATGACGGAGAAGGGAGAGTATGGAAGAAGGAAGAGATAATAATCATGAGAAAGAAGGGGAAAGTTTGTAATTTAAAGATATGAAATGAAAAGAGTTGAATGAAGAGCTCTTCTCTCTCCTTTCCTCCCCCTCTCCCCCTCTCCCTCTCACACACACATACTCACTCACACTCATGCCCATACATACAGGCATACATTATAAGCATACACATATATTCATTAACATAGATAATGACAATTAGAAACAAGGCATCTTATGAAGTTTGATAACATGTTGAATAGTTCCTTTTATCAGCAACGAGGGTTGACCGCATTCCTTTTCACAACATTCGTTTCGACTTCGCTCGGCAAGGACCCCTCCGAAATATTTACTACTTGTGTCGTGTTACCGCATGATTCGACACTTCCAGAACGTTTTTCAAAGGGTGTCAAAAAAAAACATTGATTCGAAACTTTTTTACTCGCACTTTTGCTAAGGAGTATTTTCCATAAACTTGCTGTACACATTTAAGCTTAAAAGTACAAGTTTATAGAAACTTGTACTTTTACTCAACTTGTACCCAATACTCAAAAAATCTGGATAGTTTGCCGTCTACACTGCCTGATGAAACACAAAGTCTGTGTCGCTTCAGTAAATGCTGTCTCTTTTCGGCAATTTTGTCTGTGACTTTTCCATTGATGTTATTTTAATGTTTTCGACTCTATTCATTGTCAGTTGTACAAACACACTTCACAGATAAACGAACACTCTAACTTCGGTTTTTCAAAACGCATTTGAAAGTAGCCTCCTACATACGTTTACACAATACATTTGGGTTTTCACATGCTTGGGAATGGATTTGTAATTGCAACTCCCTTTAAAATGTGCAAATAACATTCGATTAACACAATACTTAAGAATGCAACCCTGCACAGCAATGCGTTTGCATTTCGCGCGCTACCGAAGAATTGCTTTGGAAGGGGTGAGAGCTCATTCAAGTGGAGAGATATCTCACACTTTCTTCTATCAATGCCACACTTACTTCTCTTAAAACTTGTGCTAGCGGGGTGTTATATCTTCACATGTCAAAGCACTTCTAGAGGTCACGCCTGCGCAGTACATGCGTTTCAAGAATTACGTTTCGGATATATTTTGATGTTCCTACATTGTTTAACAGTAAATTAACTCAATCTACAAGATATTTTTTTATTTATTTTAACTGTCCTTTAGGAAAGAAGAACCTCTCATTCTTCTCAAAATTAACTTCAGTGTCAAACATTCACGAAACATCAAATTTTGGAGAATCTGTAGATGTATTCAGAACATTGCGTTCGGAATTTGAAATCCGAATTTAAGATTTGTTTGATTTACAATTAGAATTTAATATATTTGCTACACCCTTTTCTCTTTATGTAGACTTTGTTCCCAATGATTTTAAATAAGAAAGAACTGATTTACAGTGTGACACTGAATTACAAGAAAAATTAAAAAAAAAAAAACATTTATTATATTTTATGAGAACGTCACTCAAAAACGTTGTCCGAAACTACATCCGAATGTTACTCGAATATTACGTATGTTTGCATTAACGAACAAATGTGAGCTGTATTTTTTTCTTTGAAAATTTGTAAATCTCGAATGAAAAGTACCATTACAGATCACAATGTGAAATGCAAGAATAAAAATAATTGATTTGCAAAGAAATTTTTTTTAAAACTTTAATGTCATTTACTATCAGTGTTTCCATTATTAGTTATTCAGTAACATTTTTCGGTAATCTTTAGAATACTTCATAATCAGCAGCATGATAAACTATAATGTCGCAGTAATTAAATTTCTTAATATGCTTGAGCACTCTTTTAAACTAAAAATTTGGCATATCTTCAAAAAGGATTTTTTTCATACTGCAATGAAATTTTTTTTTTTATTTTACTTTCAAATCACAAAAATACGTGTATTACTAGTAAATCTTCCAATAAATGTTCCAAAAATATTTCTGTTTTCTGTCGGAATATCCTTTCTCAGAGCAGTGAGACATTTTCAGTTCGTGCAATGGAAAATACCCTCCAAAACAAGACGACGCGACTCACTGTGCCGCAAGCAGCCAATCGATAAAATATGACGTAATCTTCTCCGTCTGCCTCCGGAGCTGGCAGAAAGAGCAGGGAGCGAGCAGGGGCTCCTCCTCGGAGCAGATCGCTGGGCGGCCCTGGTTAAGACAGATTCATCTTATTTCCAATATACTGATGTTGTATACGGATTCCAATACGACTGCTTTGTAGACGGAAAAGCCAGAAAAAGGAATTATTCTAGGGGAAGAAGTAGAACGAGGGACGTTTAATCATGAAAGAGGGGTCTACACTAGATTGCTCTGAAAGTATGTTCAAACATACTAATCGATCTAAAGTAACCAAAATATCAATTTCAAGATTAAAGATAAACATTTACTTGGAGAGGGATTCTTTGAGAAAACATCCTTTCTATACTAACTCATTTGCACATGAAGCTCATTTGCACAAATAAAGTTATATCCCGGGAATGGCACCGTTAACACATCTACTAACAATTCTCATGCTCCGTGATTTATTACGGCTTCTAAGTACTACACAAGAGGGGAGGTGGTTTTAGGTTCTGTTCTACAGATTATCAACACCCTTTCAAAGAAATCAGGCGACTTCTCGAGTAATTAACATGATTATTTACATTCATGTTCCTTCCGGAAAGTCTGCCGTTAAGAGACTGCCGTCTGCGTCGAAGTTTCCGATGGTTGGATTTTTCTGAAGAAAAATGTAATGTGACGCTTTCACCTTCACCTGAACTTTTATAACACAAAAGTTCGTGATGGGATAATGAAATTGTTCTTCTCGAGGCATGCCCAAAAGTTTTTTTTACAAAATCTTTGGGAGATAAAGGTTGAAATGAAAGGATTAGGTTAGTTCAAGAACAGTAACCCAAAAAACAATATTGCTAATGAATATTCATATTGAAATTTTTTATTGGTTTCGAATTTTCTTTAGGTCACATACAACCAAAATCATGTATTTCTAGTAATTAAAATAGCTGAGCACCTTTGACGTAATTTTCAGGCGTAAGTGAAACAGCAATACTGTCGACGCGCATTTCGCAGTTCCATTTTCAAGCAATTTACCTTTCATCTCTAATGGGGAATCTGCGGGTAATCTTTTAAAAATTTAACTATGACCTCATTGACTTTTCTTTACGAGGGCTTAAATAAAATGAACCCATCGCTACGCAAGGTAATTAATCTAAATACATGTACGGAATGTACAGATAGTACCTGATTGAAAATTATTGGTACTATGTAGTAATTCGAAGTGAAGTTTACAACAGTACGTAAAGGATAATAATTGACAAAATTCATCTTTAGCAGGTGTGGAGAAATTAAGGACATAAGGTGCTAAGATGCATTTTTTCGACCACGTCTTTTACTTAATAGTAAGGCAGTTTTGAAAGAAGTTTTACTCTGCCCACATTTAAAAGGCAAAATGACAGGCATGCATATAGATCATTCACTTACCCAAATTCTCGCCGCCCCACACGTCCATCTGCATATCGTATTTGCCGAGCAGCTCGAAGTACGCCTTGTCGATGACAAAAAGTCCGCCGGCGATCATAGGTGTCCTGCAACAGGTACGTTGCAAGAGCTGAATGCTTCAGTACGAGGAAGTACTAAGAAAGGTGAAGGGTGAAACTCAGTACTTTCTTTTTTCTTCATTAAACAATGAAATATAAAAATACCTAAGATATATATAAGGCATGCAAGGATGCACCTTTTTATTCAATAATGGAGGCGGTATCTTCATAACTAGGGGGCGGATTTTGTTGACCTTAAACATTGCCAAAAATGATCAATAAAATGCTCTTAAAATGCCATAAAACCAGAGAAAAATGAGGTAAAAATGTGATCAAAACCACTCCAGATGAACAACTCGAGCTGTTACTTATGTATTCGAGTTCTATTCGTTCAAGTGCGCTCAGCTGGCAAATTATTGGTTTGGACTATTCTTTACGGACAAATATCTGTTTTTAGTTATCCTGAAATCGGACGAAGAGCCAATGGCGCTGAAAGGCGTCACAGGAACCCGAGGTTACATACAACGGCTGACATTACAATTTCTGAGCAAAGAAATCGAATAGGCTACTCAGGAATTCCGTGGAGAACAATTGTTGTCTCTCGGAAATATTATTTGAAGCAGTACCATTAAAATGATATTAAAATCGATTAAATAAGCGAAAATGTATTAAAAAGGACGGAAAAGGTAAAAATGACTTATTAGTCGAAATCGACGAAACACGCAAAAAAAGACATAAAAAAGGTAATTTCCTTTTGTCATAACATAAAATGAATTTCTGTACCAAAAGGCACTGTTCTAAAGTAAAAAGAAAAAAATTACATTTCATTAAAATCCGCCCCCTATTCATAACTCTCTTTTGGTTTCGGATTATTTAAAATCCTTTTATACGGCAGAAACAGTGTGAATAAAATGTTTGAAATTTTAGACAGCTTGAAAATATTGAGGTGTCTTTTTAGTTCCCAAACATAAAGACTTGATAATTGCCAAATTTAGTGATCAAGTCTGATATCTTGGCTGACACATTAGAGAAATGGTTGGGAAATAGCTTTTAAGAATGATGAAAAGTGAATAGTGGAACAAAACGTGTAATTTCAATGTTTTCACGCAACTGGTACAGTCAAGGTAGTATAGGTAGTACGTATACTGGTTGCTGATGCAGTTGGGAAAACTACATACTTGTCACAGCTATTATTCTAACAAATTTTGATAGTTTGAAATTAGGAGATTCAGTACATAAGAATTCCACTAGAGCAATAAAACACACACGTCAAGAAGGTCAACCATAAACGGACTTTGAAGCTACATACCACATAAACTATACTTTTGTAAAGTTTTAAATATTTATACCACAGTAAGAAAAAAACGGAAGAAAACTAAGTGAAAATAGTTGACAATGTAATGAAAAGCATATAGGTGAGGTGAAGGGGAGGCCACTAGGGAACAGTAGTGGAATATCACCAATGCGTTTCTTCCTGATTCTCTACACCAGTCACCTCATACAAGGGATGGTGAAAGATGTGATGAATAGATGGTAATGATGATAGCAAATGGTGGAGAGCAAAGCAGAGAACGGTGGGAGTTCCAAAAACACCTGCCACAACGTCCGCCAGGAATGACCCAAACTACAAGGGATAAGAGCAAAAATCTGTAGCTCATTTTCCGTGGCATATAGTCATTGCTACTCTGTAGCAAACATTTCTTGTCAAATTGTATAAAAACCGCTTGTTGTTACTTTAATTCATAATTTAACTTAATCGATAACAATGTCCTGCATCGCCGAGATTGTATCGTAAAGTTTGAGCAACTAAAGCAACATTGAAACTTGTTTTTTACGCAAATTATTACTCAGGGCTTAGGATGCGGTATTGATTAGTGCATATGCCAGTCTTCAGAAGCTCCTGTCACCTTCTTGTGAGTCTTATCCTGAGCAAGTATACCTAATGTAGTTTGCCACTGCTTTCCCTAGGGGCGCTAGTACGCCGATTTTGACATTTGATTTGAATACCAGATAGCGCAGGCCAAGATTTAATATCCGCAGTCATCCAGTAATTCAAATCGAAACTCTGATTAGTGCTAAATTGCTATAGAATTTAATTTTGCCAGGATCGGCCAAGTGCCTTTCCTACATCTGCTTTACATGTCGACAAGCGTCCGCATGCATGCCGTCGATTTTTGGCATCTCAAAATTCCCCGACTTCGACCAGGTTTGAATCCGCGAATAGTTTGAATCCGCGATCAGTAGCCCAGCATGATAACAACTACATCATTAAAGCAAGTGATATGCTGCCAAGAAAATATTTTCCGAATATAACATCTGCACAAACAATAAAAAATAAAACATCCCTTGTCGCTATAATATGTTTTGCTTTTAGAATGTCATGGCGGTACGTTTCGGCAGTTTTCTAAGCGCGCATTTGGTTTTCGCAGTTTGAGTGACGATGGTCACATCGCTCTAGCTATCTGTGTGACTTATGCAGGAAGTTTTCGCCGTACGCGCGGACTATCGCATGCTTCGGAACGTGAGAAAATGAACAGGCAGAAAGATTACAGAAAGATGAAATATTCCTTGCAGCGACGCGCGCTACAGATCAGGATCTCCCTTAAATGCTTCATGGTTCTCTAGAGGATCGCAGACACCAGTTCGAGATCATATCACTGAAAAAGAAAGGAATTTTGAAATGAAAAAACTTAAATTTAGTACACACAAAATTAAATTATTTTTCATTATAATGAATTATTAATACGAAAATTTGATGCCGTCCCGTCAGTTTTGACGGTTTACCCCTAGAGGAATGGTAGGTTTTTTGGAGCTCAAGAACACGTGCACAGATTGCACTTTACCCTCATACATCACACACGGTATTTATTTATTATTTTTTTTGACGTTAAATACAGTTCTCGACCTCTTGGTTCAATGATGGTGTGCATTCTTGGGTTTAGGTCAGTAAAGTAACAGAGACATTAATTCATTACTGCCAACATTTCGGTTCTATATTGGTACTACTAATTGCAGGAAGAAATGACTAATTATTCTAAAGTGTTGTTAATTTGTGTTGTGTGTGCACCGTATGTAAAAGTGCTTGTATCCGGTTCTTTTCCGGATTAATTGTTCTAACTTTTCATTGTGTGCAGCCCTGATGACAGCCCAAACGCTGGCAATAAAGATATAACGTGCTCTTTATTGAACTAAACCAAAGAATCGACTCCATTATTAAATAAATAAAGTAGAAACTGGCGTTTCAAGGTGGAAAGTGAGTGCGCTGGTCTCTGCCCTGCGGGTCCCTCAGTATCGGTGAAATAGTGAAACGGAGGCTGGTTGGCGACAATGTCTTAACAAGATGACGACACTGGAGCAACAATGGAAAATGCACAGACGTTGAGGCGATGGGGCCAGACGAAGTGGAGGCGGAGGGGATGCGGAACGACGACGAAGTAGGTACAAAGCGGGGCAGAGCCTGCGAGCCGAAGCCAGCACGGCGATACGGTGCGCCTCTCGGGCTACGGGTGCAGGGCGACAGCACTGGTGGAGGCAGGCGAACACAATATGCATTCAGACGAGGTTTGTTCCCTATTCATCGCTTGGCGAGCGAGCTGGAAAGATTTTTTTCCACGAGCACAAACCGCAGAATCAGTAATCATACTCCATAGATCGGATCGTTTCCAGCACAAACGGTAAAACTGGCCTCCACACTTCACGCAGAAAACGTGGAAGTTACGCATTATTTGTCATTTAAATATATTTATATCCGCAGAATAGAAAGAGCTGTCGCGGGGCCGACTTCGGAACCGGCCGTTACAGCACAGGAGACAGGTAAACACTTCCAGATTTCGGAGGACATTTTGTGATTCGTAGATTCGAAGAACTCCACAAGAACATCTTATGATTCTGGCGCGCTTATCTCCAAGAATTAAATGGTTCTTGTTATTTCTCAAAACGAATTACCAAATTCAAATGAAGATTAGAAATTGAACGAAACGCTGAAAAATTGGACTTATTAAGTGTTATTTCTACATATTCCCGAAACGTTCCACAACTTATTTTCTTTATTTTATTTTACTTATGTGTGATATGTTTTCAAAACTGAAAAATATATTTTGGGTCTTTTTTAATGATTTATATATTATAATACAACTATGTATGCAACTGTTAAAACTGAGACATTTTTCAACAGCAAATAATGTTGAACCTTATTATGTAATTGTATATGACTTCTTGGTTTCTTGTGAAAGTATGTTTTGAAAACAAATTATCTTATCTTAAGTTGTTTTTTAACGAGTAATTTAAACATATATTTTAATTTATTTAAATGATTGACATAAAATATATTCCTGTATTTTCTATATTGGCACAATTTCATGTATTCCTGTATTTATCTTTACGCAATATAATTTTCTCTTCGCATATTTTTTTCATGTATCGACTACGACATGGTAATATGCAAAGCAATCATCGAAGTTGAAGAAATTCATTTTAATATTTTATAGTTTTGCTTCCAGATGGTGCCCGAGACGTTTTCTCATATTGCAGTGCGCTTTTGGCTATTTAACGGACGGTTCTTGCCTTGTCGCTAGCTTACAGCGCCTTAAGTTTACAGTCGCTTGCGCTTTTCGCCGTCGGCGTTTGTTATACCCTATCGCCACCATCTTAATGCCATTTTCACGTTGTGCTACGTTAAACCACGTAAGTAGCGGTATCTGTACAAGTTTCCTTATTTCAGGCGAGTCGTAACTTTTTTGCCACGTAACTTCCATTAGCCGATGTAAAGCCACCATGCTAGGGCAGGTTAGCTTAGGGGTTTTAGTGTAACTATTCAAACACGTGTTCTTATTGAAGTTTAAAAGGCTCATTGAGGAGTATAATGCAATTTAATTTTTGCACAATCTAGTGGTGACTTTGGGTATTTAATCGTGTCATTTTTATGGCGACTTGTTGACCATGAAATGAAGTTTAGTTATGGTCTTTCAAATCACATGGAATTGTCGTCTTTACGTATATTTGTTTTCATGTAATGTGATGATGGCGCCACTCTAGATGTGCATATGTACTTTGGCATGCTGAATTGTGTCAGTGTTACAGGAATGAACCTTGGTCTCTACACGTATTTGCAAGGTGTAATAATTTACAAAATGCACTGCGTACCTTCCTGTTCTGCTGCACATCAACATTAATTTGCGTCTGAAAGAGCTGTCAGGCCCTGCATCATGTTTGATACAAGTTTTAAAAAAATATTCATTCATAAGTGTGTATTTATAAAGGATAAATTTAACTACAAGAAATTTCTTTTCCCCTACTAATTAGTAAAGTAATTGTGTATTCATATGTGTCACTAAATTTATAATAATTCATTTTGAACTGTATGTTTACAATTAAAATTATGAATAAATGGTTATTGTTACTTTAATATCTACCAATATCTATTATCACCAAACAATTATATCAATACGCAATTACCTGAGATATGCTATTGCAGATGGTTATTTAAACTCTTATTTGCACTAAATTTAGTCATTGTACCTTTTTAACATTTTTCCTGAGTGAGTTAGAACTTGTAGTCTGCAGACTTGTTTGTAATTAACTCAGAAGTGCATTAAATATTCAAAATACTAGGAATAAGCAAAGTTATGAATACTTTCGTTATTTTCTACCTTCTTCATTGTCTTAAGTTTTCTTTGGAGGTACTTTAACATACGGTGTTTGTAAAGTCACAAATTCAATGTTCAATGCGTATAAAAGATAATTTATAATATTACGGCTGACTATCAACGAAAACTTTGAAGGTCGTTTGAAGTCGCCCATGAAAAGGTGAAAATGAAGAAGAAAACAAGAAAGAAAAAAGATTTATTAAGTGACTACTAAAGTTTAAAAACGAACTTAAATGGTTTTATTTTTTTTAATTATTAAAAGAAAGATTAAAAATATTCTGAAAATTATAAATGAGTCTAAATAACAATGACGTTTTTTAAATGTAATGATAAAAAAGAAAATAATATAATGTTCTTTTGTTGGATTGGCGCAATCCTACGGGAGCACAGACTGAGAATGATCTATCTCATTGCATCATATCGATGAGTTCGAATTCGTTCATGAACATCGATGTGTCTTGAATATGGATGTGCGTATGCCTCAATTACTAGAGAGTCCTCTACAATTTTATTACAAATTGGCACTTTATCGAAACCTTGCGAAGAACATTCAGGCAACTGAAATTATGCTGAACAAATCGAAACCGGGGATTTTTTTTTTTTTTGACGAATCACTATGTGGTATTTGTAGGTGACCTTAAACGCCTGGCTTAATCACATCCTGGTACACGCCGCCAGGACCAATGCATGCGAGACGGCGAAAGAAAAAATGCAAGTAGAAGGAACATCGTGGCTCCTTGAGATTCATCTACAGCAAATCCGGTTTGAAGGCCGACGAGAATTCTAAAGCGACCAGCGCAAAGGGAACTCTGCACTATTCACATCGCATGTCTCTTCAACTACGTCGTTTCCTCTGAATGGTTCGGTTGTTGACTCCGGAGTTCGTTGCTCTGCACGAGCAGAAGGGCATTCCCGCGGGGAAGGATGAGCCAACACATCGCAGGAGACGACGACGCGAAGGCACTTCGGCTTGCAATGAAAACAGTGGAGGGTCGTAATGCAAATGGGGACGGATATAATCTTGCTCTACTCCGCCACTGCCACGATCACGTCTCCCGAAAGTATTTGGAGAGGGCAAAGGGAAGAGAAACTTCCTTCTCTGAGATAGTCAATATTTTTTTCGGATACTACCGATCGGAGCTCTCTTTTTCATTAAGAGGCCAATGTTCTGTTTACGGTCTAATGTAGACGATTCCCTGCTATTCATATACTACTGCAGGATACGATAAAACACGTGTGGTTATAGAAATTTGACCATTGCGAATAACATGATACACCGTTGGTTTGTTTTTGTTGATATCCATTGGTATTTAAGAAACTTTCCTTATCATAACAATGAAACGACAGTAAGAATAAACAAAACTAATTAATGATAATCTCGCCAGAAATGTTGTGGAAACCTATACGAGTAGGTCAAAAAAAAGTTCTTCCACAATTCAAAACTTTTTTTAAAATTCTGGAAGATAATTTATTTATTGCCTATCCATAATTAACGATAGACCAATTTTTGTTTTTCAGCGCATTCAGAAGACTGCTTGTAAATATCCACGCTCTATATCGAACCCACAATCTTTAGTGTCGCTCGTAGGACCCCGCTACACCACGTGGGTTTAAACCCTTAAGTTCCCTTTCGTTACTTATTCTTTGTTTCTCAAATTTTATCACGGAGCGGATTGGCTTATCTGGGAGTTCTCTAAATAGATTCCACGGGTGATTTGATCTCATCGCCCGCAACGTGCAGCAGAGCGGGCACGCTATTCAATACTACGGCGGCGGCGAGGCCGAGGGCGGGCGCAGAGGTGGGGGCGGGAGTACGTGAGTGGCAGCGGGGTCAGGGGATGCGTGTAGCGCCGGGCGCCGGAGGATGAGGATGTGGGCTGCAGAGTAGGTGGGGAGCAGAGGGGCAGCGGCGAGGACACCGCAAGCGCCAAGGGACGCGGGGATATTGATAGCGTAACGGGCGGCGCGGGGAGAGTCTGTGGTCAGCAGCGGAGAATCGCGCGGCGGCGGGGACCGTCCCGGCGGAGGATGGGTGAAGAGACCGCATGTGTGTAATTGCCTCGGGCTAGGCGGACGACTGATGGTTGTGCACCTAATGAACCAATTTACTTCATTTCACGTCGACAAGACTAAGGTCAATACGGTTGTCCGTTACCGGTGAAAGGCCAATTGACGCATCAATAAAGATGTAACTAATTATTTACGGGATATTAGGTCGTTCATGATGTAAATAGCACTTATCTTTATTTTCTGCTAGGAAAGTCCCCTGGTAAATAAATCGTACAGATTCTTAAGGCATATTTCAGTACAACATAAATTCGCAGTTTCAGCAAAACGCGAGACTTAATTCAGAAGGTACCACTGTAAATAAAATACAAAACCGAGACTTATTTTCCAAAGTTTATTAGAATACTCCATACACAATAAATCTCTTTTCTACATAATTTCCTAAACATTTTGTCCATTAAATATGAAGTTTTCAATCAATTGCGCAAAAATTCGACTTCCGAATCTTCACTGAAACGCTGTAAATTCAGCGTTTCTGGAAACCGAACAGATGTTGATAGCATGGTGTGAGGACTGACTGTAGGGTGGGTATTCCAGTGCAGTCCATGTAAGATGTATCAAATTCTTTTGGGTTAAAGACAAAAACGGAATCTGGTGTCGTGCACGTAAAATTGTTCCATGTCACTCCTTTCTGCAGGCTTCAATTGCTGATCCACGACTCATGAATTTCATCTCCACTTTTCCGTGGAAATAAAGGATCAGTGAAGAGCAATTGTTGAGGAGGCAAGGGGTTACCCCGGGCGGTATAGATTTAAGGAAGATTGTTAACTTTCACAACGTCACCAACCTGTAAGACTGCGCGCGTTACGAAGAAGGGGTGCCATGCTTCGCCCGCCCAGATACCCAAGCGTACACAGTGAGACGCTTAGCACAGAGCGATGTCTGAGGAGAACGGAGGCGGTGCACTAAGATAAAGCAGTGACAGGAGCAGGGCTGGGCTAGGGTAAGAGCGGGGCAAGTAGGGATAGGGTAAGTGCGGACGGGACGCCGGGGGCTAGGTAGAGGGCGATGGCGAGGGCGTGGTCGAAGGGTAGGTCCAGGACTAGGGCTGGCGCTGGGGCGAGGTCTAGGACGAGGCTTAGGACAAGGGACATGGCGAAGGCGAAGGGTAGGGCAAAGGTGAGGACTATGGCGAGAGCAGTGCGCATGGAGACGGAAGAAAAAGGGTCGTCGGAGAGCAGGGTTGGAGCGGGCCGGGAGAGGGGGCGGAGAGGGGGGCCGAGCCGGCACTGTGTTCCTGTGATGCTTTATGGGCGGGATTATCGCCGGCCGACGCGGCCACAGCGCCGCGTGGGCGCGGGGCGGTTTCCGGCCCTTCCTGTGGGAACTCCGCCAGGCCTCCGACCTTCCGCGCCCTTCCGTCGCCGTTCCTCAACGATCTAGAACGCATCGCTCCAGAGAATTTGTTTCCTTTTGGGTTTGCGTTTCGCTTCTTGGTAGTAGTGATGTTTAATCATTTTTCCCAGTGGCGTAGGTGCCTTTGTGTTTATATCTCTTCACAGTTAAGACATTAAGTTTTATTTCCTAACCGGAGATTTACTCATAGGGATGTTTCGCATTATTTTGCGAGTTCTCTTTATTTTGAAAACGAGTCTGCGAAAATGAAAGAATGTGTAATATAATCTGCCTAAAAAGAGTATAGCTTACATCGGTACTTTAGTATAAGTAGTTAAACTAAACTAATATACTGCAAAAATAATTGTAAACAGCTATTAAAGCTCATGACCCACTACGTGCTTATCTCTATTATAAAATTAATTAATTATTTATTTACTTAACAAAGAAAAGACAACACATGTCATCTGCGTGTTTGAAAATATTTTATAGGTTTTTTGTTTATTTTCGGGATATGGTGCTTCAAATCAGCACTCGTTCACATGGATTCCATTTAAGAATTAACCTCTTAAGTATTTTAACTACACTACCATAACTGCTTTGAATAAGTCAAATTAAAATGTTTTTCGCAAAATATCAGTACATAAGAAAGATTCATACATCACTTGACAATTAAATCTCGCCTCATCAAACTTGCAAAATTAACATTCTACCTCCGCAAAGAAATACTAAAGAAACCTCTGCAAAGAAGTACAAAAATTAAAATAAACAATTCCACGCATCGTTTTTCAATGTTAAACAAACATAGAGATAGCATCATTCATAGTTTGGCATAGGACAATCAAACAGGCACGTATTTTGCAACGTTGTGCGCACATGTCAGCGTTCAAGACAATAGTAGTTTGAGAAATAACGGCAAGAATCGCCAAATTTAATAAGATTGTCAAAGTATCTTAAATATGGTTTTTTATAGTCTCTCAATGCTTTACTGGATTCCCTATCTACAGAGAAGCGTACATGAGAGCGTCACAACTCGTCAATAGTAAAGAAATTCCCTTTCTTTGTCTTAATTACGGAATTGACATTTTATCTCCAAAGAAGTGATTTTCACCGACTCCAGTTCATTTCAAGACATACTACATGCGAAATGCTTCGAATCAAGTGTTCAAAACGCCTTGGAGAAATTATAGCGATGATAAAAGAACGCCTTGCTATGTTTCAAAAACTGAGTAATGTAGGGAAGTAGGGTAACGTATACAAATCCACTAGAATCTTAGTGTTCCTGTTCGAAAATCTGCTTGCTTAACTGTGAACTACGTCACTCGCTAATGGATGCCTTCTTCTTCTGCGAGTGGAACTACAACATGCGGCGTCTCTCGCACCCAAGCTTCCATCTTCTTCTATCTTGCCAATCATCATCTTCGTCATTGTCTGTCTCACACCATCATACCACGTGAATCTTGGTCTACCTCTCTTTCTTTGCATTGGCACCTGCCACCTCCAAGATTTTAATGACCATGTTTCCTCCGGCATTCTTCTAAGATGACCATACCATTTTAACCTTCTCCATTTTAACATTTGCCATTTGCTGATTTATATTTTAATTCCTGATTGTTCCCATTAACATTACACTACAGCTGCGTCTCCAAAACTCCGTTTCCATAGCCTTTAACTTTTTCTCATTACTTTTTGAGATCTCCCACAACTCAGCACCATACAGTGATATATTTTCCATAATTGCTTTATAAATTCTAATTTTCACTTTATTAGAAATACTTTTATTCCATATTATTTAATGCAATTGCCGAATAGCAGATTTTCTCTGCCGAATGCGATGTTTAATTTCCTCTTCTCTGCCCCCTTGGTCTGAAAATTATTCCTAAATATATACGTCTAACAACACTTAACAACCGAACCATCTTCCATTACTAAATATTTTTCTGTCCCTCCTACCACATGCATTAAATAATTCTGAAAGCTCTTCAAACAATACCGATGGAGCTGATTATAGTAGTTCTATATTTATCCCACCGGATCCGAGAGCTTTACCGCTTTTGAAATGGTTCACCACTTTCTCAACTTCAGTTGGTGATATATCTTCTACCTGATTGTCAGATGTATCCTTCGGCTGATACAGAGTGCGGTATTCTACACGGTGTTCCTGAAGAAGTTCTTCATAATACTTTGCCCAGCTGTCTAGGCTTAGAAGCTGCAAATGTTCATATCTCACTTCATTTGTTCTCAGTTGTTTCAATACTTTCCACGCCTCCCAAAAATGGATGCCAATTTTGAAATACGGAACTAAGTGGAAAAGTCAATTGAAGACATTAAGGATCAATAATCAAATAACAAAAGTATGGAAAATGAAAGTAAATCTTCATGAAATATATACTGGAAATGTACAACACAAAAACCCAACAATTTTATTTAAGATTATGTAGTAGAAGGGCGAAGGAAAACGTAGCATTGAAGTTTGCTCTACCCTGCACAATGTTTTACCACAAACTTTTTTAATTTAATTAGCCAACTGAGATCCCATTAAGGGTAAGGGCCTCCTTTTGTCTTAGCGATCTTGGCCACCCGGATCGGCTACCACAAACTACACGTGAATAATTGAAACGTGACTGGTAGAGAACTAACTCTGAAAGTAACTGTTCCTCTGTCAGAGCAAAACCATTCAAGGAGCGAAGAATGATGGAGAAGTTATGTATTATCAACTAACGCACGCCGTACTTGGATCAGCTCCAATTGTGTCAGTAGTGATGATGATGATAATAATAATAGTAATAATTATAGTAATAATAATAGTAATAATAATAATAATGATAATAATAATAATAATAATAATAATAATAAATGGTTGTATTTGTTGGGGATGGTAGTTGGAGTGGAGGGGTGTTGTTGAAGGTGATGTGTTGGTAGCTGTAGTAACGGAGTGTTTGTGGCAATGATAGTAGGTAGGGGGACGACGGTAGTAGACTGGAGTGATGGAATCACGTGACTTTTGGGCGGAGACCACTACCTGTCCCACAACAAAGAGCTGTCAAAACGACGATGTTTTGTTTTTCTTTGAAAAGTGTACGAGTGAATTTGCGCTTATAATGGCAGCCCCTTTTTCGTCTTGTTGCCTTTAACCGGGAGTGACAGTGACGGTAGAGCCTTGCGTGACTCCACAAGTTAGTCAGCAAAGCGGGAACTGAGATAGGTGCATTGCGTCTTATTTTATGGCTGCGATCGTTAACTCTTTGTACTGTAAGCCATTAACGTTCTGGGGACGACAAAATGTAAAATCGTATACATTCAGCGAATTGCTCGACATGCCAAATTGTAACTTTTTGTAAGTGATATTTACCGATTTGTAGAAAACAAACAATTCATCAAAATAATCCTGTTATATCAACCTTCGGTCTTTAAAAAACAAATTTCTGCAATTCCCAAATCATTTTTTAGAATTTATGTTCACATTGAACATTTATGATTGTAAGAAAATATGAAGTTGTATGTTAATTCAAAAGGAAAGATTCAAATTATTAAAATCGTTCTCGAGATATTGATCCCTTAGGCATTAATATTATATACATTTTGAAGTTACATGCAAAATATTAAAGCCGTATGAGGATTTGGTGTGTCAATACTCTTCCACAAAAGAAAAATAATATTTTCTACATTAAATCGTTTATTCACACAGGATATTATTGCATTGAACGAACCTTTTGAATTTCGGTTATGTGTAATACGTGCTGAGGAATCAACATGATAGTTACTTATATACAAAATGAAAAAACATATTTTCTTTGGTGTACTGATTGCGAAATGAAAATTGTAACGGTACTCTGACACGAGAACTGCTACCTCAAATATTAACTCGACAAGAAGAAAGTTA
This sequence comes from Teleogryllus oceanicus, assembly GCA_964035755.1. Classification (NCBI taxonomy): domain Eukaryota; kingdom Metazoa; phylum Arthropoda; class Insecta; order Orthoptera; family Gryllidae; genus Teleogryllus; species Teleogryllus oceanicus. The sequence goes on along the minus strand of CAXIVR010000001.1, from coordinate 53,578,829 downwards.
CGTCTCTCCTTAAAAAGTTAACCGGGGTCTCCTGACCTCTCGATGTTTGAGTACATAATTAATTTCACAGTCTGAAGTACTACGAAAATATTCCCAAATTGGAAGGGTACTTCAAAAGAGTTACCAAACGCAAAGTAGAGAGAAAATGCACCTACGTATTCCGGAGATCCTTTGTATAATTGACGAAGTTGAGATAAGCAACGTTTCAATATTAAAATCTTAAAACAACTGAGTGAAGTTTGGACTATTAGAACTTATTTTTTCTATTCTGAGTCTGGGGCTGACCTACTTTGAAGTGTTGCCCAGAGGTTTTTTAAATTTTGTATACTTTTTAAATTATAGTATTATTTAAAAAATTATGATATTAATTCCTTGTAGCCAAATATTGTGAAAACTTCATAATTGGGTTGGCTAGAGACGGTATAGTTCCCAGCAAACCTCAGAACCAAAGAAACACATCGCCACTAACATATTTCATAGTTAAATCTTGATTTGAATTTGAATTCTCAATGCAAATGAAGGCTGATAAGATATTTCGTTAATTGCCTATTGACAACGCTTCCAGATGTTCAGTATGTTATGTATATTTGGCGTATGTGCGTTTTCGAGCAATCCATCACGTACGGTATCGTTCCCCAAAATTACGCCTCTTTATCTTTAAACTTTCCAGTACTCATGTGAAAGCCATTCCCTTGTTTCACAATGAATATTAAAAAACGTGCGTTCAGTAATGATAGGAGAGGAAGGGAAAAGCAGGTTCTACAAAACACTGATGCTTGAGATAGTTCGCATGTTCTGCATATCGACTTCCACCTGAACACTCGTAAAACGCAAGTGACCCCAAGCTATTGTATGTCCTTTTCCCGAAGAAAACAAGCGACCACTTCACTTGAGGGGGACGCCACACGTGCCGTCCATATCGCACCGTGACCCAGCTCTCACTCGTTGGGTCGGTCTCGCCGAATTATCCGGGGAGGACGCCGCTACTGCAACTACGGGGAGAGCTATTAGTTCCACGTACGTCGCGCGGCGAAGTGGAGCCCCTAGAATAATTGTCAGCGGTGGGGGCCTGGATAAAAATGAGGCAAAACTGTCGAAACGCCGGCTTAAGCGGTCAATTCTGGTCATCACCGAGGCCAATTTAATTTGGAGGCTCGTTTAAATTCATATCGACAGCGCCGAAAGGCGGGTGGATGGGTGGGTGTGCACGCGGCTGCAACAGTGGTAGAGACGGCGGTGGCGGCGGCGGTGGTAGTGGAAGCACGGCGGCACAGGTAGCGGTGCGGTGGTTGTGCTTGTGCGGGTGGTGGTGAAGTTCGGATGCGGATGGGGTGCAGGTGGAGGGAGGCGGCGGCAGCGACCGGTCATGTGACCGGACGTTGGCCCGGCGCCCCGCCCACGCCGGGCGCCGCGTGCAGGATGTGCTGGATTAATGCCGCGTAACGAAGGCAGGTGGAGGAAGCAAGGCCGCACCGCGGGAATTCGTGACGTGGGCGGATCGGTTGCCAGGACGTTCGGGGAGATAGAGAGCACTTTCTCATAGCACGCAAATCAATTTAAAGCACAGCCCCACATTCATAGACTACAACTACCTGACAATTCTATAATTTTTCAATACTAACATTCTCTCAGTTCCCCATTCTGGAGTCTAATATTCAACATTTTGTGATACTTATTAAATAACGAAAATGACAATAAAGATGTGAATTCATCTTTATTGTCATTTTCGTGTTCGTTATTGTCATTTTTGAAGAAAAATATTTGGTTTGCTGAAAGAAAAATCTGAACTGCCTTTAGATGTTTAAAAAGGATAGGTGAAGAGTGTTGCTCGAAAAATAATTGTTTTAAAAAAGTTTTGTCTTTCAAAAAGGATTATTTACCACTGTAGCATGACCGCAGTCATAGAAAAACTTCCTCTGCCCAATATAACTTTGCATTTTTACTTTCTGGCTACAGAGTAGAGAGAAAGTTATGTAATGCTGCTCGGATAAACGGCGAATTCTCGGCAGAAAACTCTTATTACAAGGTTCTGGTAATGAAAATATGGATAAATCCAGTCGCTAAATTTAGAAAAATAATCCTCTAACACATCGTTCAGCCAGAATCCATATTTTGTGGGTCCTTGATACCGAAAAATCGAGTGACGATAAAACGTCTGTCTCTCCGTCCGTCTGCGTCTGCGCTCTACTGGCTGACATCGCTTCGCTACCTCAGAAGATTTTCTCCAAAACTGGTATTCCCGTAACCGCGAGAAAAAGTAACCGATGAGGATGCTAAAAGTTGTGCTCATGCCTGTCCGCTCTTATCGTGAATGCTTTTGTTGAAACTGATGTCATAAAGAATTTGATAAATTTTGGAACAACATTCTACCGGGTAAGGGTACACAATATCATCATGTGATTTGTTTGTCTGCTTAAAAATTAAATATAAAATTTTCCTTTGGGTCCCAATGAGCTAAAAGTTTATCTTTGTCCTGAAATTCTTAGGAAGACGAGGAGTTGTAAGAAATAAAGCAAAAATTGATTATAAGAACATTTAAAACAGCGAAATGTTCCATTGTTTGAAACTCTTGACGCTTGTGTCTAATGTAATGTCCATTTGGAAGTCACACTATTGCCGTTATACTACTGACAAGTAGCATATTCTAAAACAATTTTGTAACTGAAGTAATTGTAATAAATTAATCAGATTTTTGTTTTTAATTCAGTGAAACACTTGCATTTCAATTTCCATATTTCAATATGCAATTTGTCTAACTTTTCCAGTTTGGCAGCAAAACCTGAAAATGTTTTATACTACTTCACACCAGGCCAACAATTGTCACACTACTGACGTGTAAATTATGTGATAGCATCTATTAAATAGAATCTTTTTTTACGAAATTTAGAGGGTGAACTGGCAAGGGCTCATACAATGTATACGTGATAGAGAAACAAAGATTTTTAAAAGAATAATTAGTTTAATTCCTCAAAATAGTTGCAAATTCGTCACACTACTGACGATGAACGTTCTCTTTCGTCTTATGCTGGAGTACTAGGAATGTTAACATTTTAATTTTTTACAGTTCCTCCGTAAAGCAAATGAGTTCACAAAATCGCTACCTCAACTGCACTGCAAATATAATCATTTCCCTTAGCCGTTCAAATGAAATTTTAATTTCCTGCCCTTTATTTATCACATAAATTTCTGTACAACTCACGTCCCATCAATTGTTAATATAGTCAGAAGTAGTAACGCACTTTCAACGTTTTACGGAAAGACAATCATTAATTCATCTTCGGGATATCCGTCGACTAATTTTTTTCGTTCTGTGATTTGTTATTATTTATTAATTAATGGAGTTCAACTAGATTTATAGTGTCGTCAGCGAACGTGAAGTTGAGAGCAGCTTACCTGATAGGTGCCGTTGGATCTTTCTTGCGCTGGACCCGCTCTTCCGGGCTCAGGTATTCCCACTTGAACACCAAGTTCCAGTCGAAGCCTCCTCGAAGGTCCGTGGACGCGCCGATGTACTCGAATGTGTCCATGCTGATCACGTCAATCACCGGACACACCACGCGGGTCTTGTCCTGTAAGGACAGAGCACAAATTGACGTTAAGAAAGTATCATCTGATTCTCGTCATGTAGTTTCCGAATAAAAGTAAAATGAAAAGTTACGAGGTCGAAAACGGAGGGAAACGGAGAGAAAAAAGGAAACGTCTTACACTTTGATCTTAGCCAAAAGGCCGAGAAGCGAATGTGAATGTAATGCGAATGTGAATGTGAATGTGTCTTGTAAATTAGTCGCCCTCGTGGCTTCGTGAACTCGGTGTGCCAAAAATCTGCCCTAGCAAAAATCTCATTGCTCCAAGTAATAGAATAAAAATTTGTTCCGTCATGTTCATGACACTTCCCTATTTACTACACGTAGTGTAGAGAAAGTGACGCTACGATGCAAGAAATCGATGTCGAGATTTTGACAGAAATTCATGGGTCCTTGACGTTCAAAAATAACTTAAACTATTACTGAACTCTAATAAAATGCAAAATATGCTGAAAATAGCATTCCCATTACGTTATCCCTGCGGATGACGAAAATTACATCAAACACAAATTGTGCAACGGATGTACGCATACGTATTACTTCAAATTATCCACGAACTATCGATCTACATTCAATTAATAAACAAATGATAACTGTTACAATTTCTTATATACATTTTCAATATTAGCCGGCACCGTTTACATTATTTTACAGTAGCATAATCTCAGAAATACATAGCAAATTCAATGAGATCAGATTAACATCCCGTGACAATGAATAAACTTAATGACTTATTATGAGTGATTTGTCCATTTATGCATTTCATGTACCACGGAACACAAGTCACAAACATTAATTCGATTACGTATCCTAATTTAAAATATTCACCCTCTGAATGCTATTTTACTTAAAAGAGAAAAAGCAGTTAAGCAATAGATATGTTATGGTAAAAACTAAGATACAACCAAACAAAAAAGATGCGATCATGTACCGATGTTTTTTGTGAGTTTACACAATAGACCGTTTGCCAATTTCTATACCGCCGTCAGCAACTAGTATTCTCCTGAAATCGAACACGAAGTTCTCCGGCAATGTATGTTACGGAAGAATAGAATGTACTTTATGCAAGAACACGCCGGAAGTTTCCTTGAGCGAAGCTTCGAATCTTTGGGAGTGAAGTGTTGTCGAGTGGGTAAGACATAAAACTTCCCGAAAAGTTTTCCGCCACCAAAGACGCCTGAGCGAACACCTGGTGTCTGGTGCATTGCGAATGAGAACAGAGATGTGCGATCCACCGCTCTTTATCGTGCTGGGCAGAGTCTCTCTCCTCCAGCGCCCACCTCTGCGGATGCCTAGTTTGTAGAAGCACGAGGCACACAATCCAGAGTTGGAGACGCGAGAACCTACTTTTCTCGTTCCGAGCCATACCTGATCCACGGATTAGATATGGCAACGCATACGTAACAGGTCGTGGTATAAGGTGTAGTTGGTTCAGTTATGACCAATATAATTGGCAAAGTGACAAAAAACCATAGTATAGACTTAACTCTCTACATAAATAAAAAAATATCAGAAAGATAGTTTCCTTTCTTACAATAAACTGAGAGATTCATGAAAATAAATTAATGAAAAGCTATTTATCGCACTTGCTCATTCACAGCCAATTAATTCTATTGTTCATTTTGGCGCATTAATAATAATAATAATAATAATAATAATAATAATAATAATAATAATAATAATAATAATAATAATAATAATAATAATAATAATATAGACGTCGGTAGCAGTAGAACCTGGAATAAAACTATTCTAGACCCAGGCCCCTCTCACAGAAACCGCAAAGAGGTTTGGAGGTGCACAAACGGTATGTTCATATCGTCAGTTCTCAGGAAAAGTGACACATCTCAGAAATCGTCATATCTTATTTACGTGAAAGAAATGTGTTTAGAAAACAGTCGATTATTACTAATAAATATTTTATACAAAATAAAGTACAACAATTTACGGCATTTTCTGAGCTAACACTTTCCGAAAGACAAATGCTGGCCCTCAACCAAATAATATTTGCCAGGTTTCGAGCAGCAGTCTGAAATATTGAGGTATTTCTTTAAATAACAATGACTGGTTAAAGGGAACGGTATATCAAACCTGAAATCTCCACAATCACCAAATTGTTCAATACGACTTGCGAAAGATCAAGGCTCTCGCATCACTTTCCGACTAGGTGAAGATAAAAGAAAAATCGAGAGACCCGGGAAATGGGAAGACTGACTGCTTTTGGTCACTGCTGACAGTGGGATCACAACAAAAAAATCTATACCATAAGCAAAAAGAGAATATTCAGGCGGCGTGCCAACCCGTTTGCGGTGCTGGGCACAGCGTCGCTGGTTGCCTGGTTACGCTGTTGTAGTGCCTTCCTGGCGCGGCGTTCGCGTTCACACCTTCGGGAAGTGCCGTGGCGCTCCCTACGGACGGGGAAAGGCGGCGGAGGCGCGGTAGGTCACCGCGGGCCACGCCGCCATTCGGGGCCCTTCTAGCGGGCTAACTCAAAGTCGATACCGCAACTTACGAACTGCACAGCGCGGTAGTTATGCAGATAGGCGCGGTGCCACGGCGCTACAATCGTGGATCAACTTGCCAACGATACCGTGGCCATTGTCCTCCAGAGAGCGTGGACATACGGGTGGACGGCAAGGAGAAGGGCCGGTCCCTAGTGCCCAGGCGGGGACGGGGGCGGGGCGGGGACAAATGCGGGCCCGAACGTGGTGGGGGGAGTCGCGGGAGGAAGAAATGCCGTCCGAAGCGCCAAGTCGGAGGTGGCTGATCTTGGAGGCATGGAGTCGGGGCACATGGAACCGAGACAATGTTCTTCATGCTACACATTCCTCAGCCACATTGCGTGAGCTCCAGAAACTTCAAATTTAGACTGGAGGTGAATCTTCGATACCTGAATTAATATAACTAAATTACGAAGAATGATGCCGCATCCATAAATTACAATTGAAAGTACTATTACTATTATTACTTTGTTTCCCTTTTATACCCAGAAAGATATCTTTCACATTAGAACAAAAAATGTTGTTTGTATTTACGGGTAATTTCGTTATTTTCACGTTTCCTCAGATCTTAGACAAATGGTCGACGGTTAAAATTTTAGGTGATATCGTATCCCAGGAGATTTGTTCATGCGAGTAGATGAAGCAAGTAAACCATTTGAGGCAATGAATCACTCCGCACGGGACTCACAAGAGAAAATTAACGTGTGTTAAATAACTTAATAAATTATGTAAGCTTCTTCAGGGGAATAAAATATTTGTGTAATATTGAAAGAGTAGGCCAAAGAAGTTCATAAAAACGTTCACTAAAGTGCCCCGTACAAGCTTATACTTAAATAATATCTATCAATATTATCAGTGTAGCGAAAAATACGACCTACGAACACATCCAATTTGGAAGAATATTGCAAATCTTAAAAAAGGTAGTTGACTTCAATGACTATTAGTGCTCATTGAAAAATAAGGTTCCTCTGTTATGTTATTACCAAATGTTATTTTCGGTAGCATCACTCCATCAGATTTGGTTGTCTACATAATGAGACATGACAAATTACGTAGAGAGGTAACATAAATCTACATGATTATGACAACAGACGTATTTGAATAGTGAAAACCATTGCCGTTCCACACTCATATACACAAAAAGCAGAAGGTGACTTTTAATCATGAGGACACCAACTACCTGACAGCTTATGCAGTACCCGCTGAAAGACTTTGATTCTATTTATGAGCCCAAAATCAAAGAGAAATAAATCTTACATGAAAATGCTCGACTAACTCAACATGCTGTAGTTTGATTATTTATGTGAACTTGATTCTCTAGCAGCGCACTCGCTGTTTTATCACTATACTTTTGTAACGTTTTTATATAGTAAATAGAATTGAAATCATAGAATATTTTGGAACAATGCACTCTCCTATTTCGTTGTACATAAAATTCGAATTAAAAATAAATGAATGACACAAGTTTGACTGTACGCTTTCATAAATACTATATCATGATTTGAGTCATGCAAAACGTATTCAGTACACAGAAATGGGTTCAGAAATAATCGAAAGAGAGAGTTGTCAATAACTCCGCGAATGTGATACTGTTGTTTATAAAACCTAAAATACAATTCTGAAAAATAATAACACGTTACATATACTCTACAATTTCATTATTTTCTGAGTGGCTTTTTAGTCTCTTCGATTGTTTTACAAACGCCGACAGTAATGCCTTCTGAAACGGAAGCCAACTAAGCAGATTATATTTTCAACTTTGTTTACAGATGCATCAACATCACTTATTGTAGATATTTGAACAGTAGTTTAGATGTCATAACACTGCCAATGAAAATTTAGGGAAAAATCTTTGCCTTTCTTTCGTATCTTTCGTATCTTCCATTTTACGCCCTCCAATGTACTTAGCGTTTAAATTCAGTAAATAATGATGAATCTCGTGGAAGTCACGGGTTCGCTTTTCGGATCTTAGTAATAATGCAGGGAAGTCCACGTTGCTTGACTGTATCGAGTGAGTACAGAGAACGCGCATTAACGTGCCAGAGAAGCTTCCTATTCAGTGCACTCGATACCATGGATGATGTGGACAGAGAAACATTTCAAACTTACAACTCCAAATGAACAGCTCATTTAATGACACAGCATGATAATTATTTTGTGCTTTCATTCTTTATTCAACATTATTTTCTTTTCCAATTCAAATATTCTTACACTGAGTACATTTGTACGTTTACAAAAGAAAAATATATTGTGTAGCTTTCTTGTTTATAACAATTCACATAGAGCAATATGTACCATACAAGTATATCAGCAACTTTTTACAAGAACTGTTGGTGTCCTAAGACTTTCAACGTAAATCAACACAACTGTTTCTTTTATGAATTTTCCAACGCAAAACGCCAATCTTCGTTTCATTTATACTAGGGAGACTCACATTTGTATTCGCTGGGGACAAATAAATTTATGTGAAATCAGGAAACATTTCGAATATCTTAGAGAAACAAGTTTGCCATTCATTTTTAAAAAAGTCATTTCATTTACTCTGTTTAAAAAAGAATTAGAAATATTTTCTTAAATTATCTTCATACTCAGAATAGAAGGCAGTTAGAAATAAAAATCGCATGTAATAGCTCCCAATCATATTTCATAGCTAAACAAATGAATATTGTTATGACCTTTGCCTTAAAGGACCTCCTCCACTTCAATGCCTTCCATTTCCAAAACAAACAGCAACACGATAAGTGGAAGGGAAAATCAGCTATTAAAATTTATCGCATAAATGTGTGCGATTCATACTTGGGTAAAGGAATCCACCGTCGGGGTCGCCACCCCATACTGGTAATCTGACGATTGCAATCAAGACCGCTCCCTCGTGAACGCCGCACACGGAATGCACGAAAGCAAGCCTGCTCTGCGGGGTTCTCGAACGTTCCTTTCGGAAAGGGTTTCGTCACGAACAGGTCGTGCAGGTGCTGTTTGCTGGCTCTACAAAGCGAATCTGATATGACTCGTAGTAGCCACATCGGACGTTTACAGTTGTATAAACTGCGGTGGCTTCTTTAGTTTCCACTTGCAGCTCGTCATGCATGACTCGCTGTGATGTGGCTGCGTAACTGAATGACGTTTCCATCACAGCATAATTCCGTCGCCATTGATGAAACGTATTTTCAAAACTCATGAATTCTAAAATATTTGAATGTGCAATTAATACAATCTCGTACGTTTGTGACACGTTGATCATTTTTCAAGGATTCGGTGTTTTTAAATGAATATTTGAGGCATTAGAGAACCAGTGAATCTTTGTTTTCTAATTCACAAAAGAAGAAAGAAGAGCTTTACAAAAGAAATGATACGTGCAATTTACTTTCATCGTATATTTTGGAAGATTATGGGAATTAGTTTGAAAATACAAAATTTAATTGTTATTGTAAGATTTTATTATTGTAAGAAAGCTTTATCTGGATCAAGAGTACCATGATTTGTGTTTTGTTTTTGTATTCATTAATGGAAAATTAAAGTGGCTGTATACAGGATGCCCTACCAACTATGGGCCACCCCCATAACTTCTAAACGGTACGCGATATCGAAGTGCAGTTTTCGCTCAACAATGCGGAATAATGGGGCAAGAAATATACTGTACAGATATTGCTCGTAATATTTTTCGTTTTCTAAAACAAATTAATCAGCTTTGTTGTTTTAAATGGAACTATATATTTTTCTTATCAGCTATGGATAGATCATAAAAAGAGGAATACACCTATGTATGTTGGTGGGACATTCTGTATAATATAGGTATTTCTATAATGGGTTAACATTATAAAAGAACCGTAGTATTTATTTAATGTCAAAAACAATTACAAACTGAATGATACTATAGGTAGTGCAATATGTGCACGGTTTCTTAAGCTCTGGAATGTCTGTCCTTACTCATAAACATATTAGGTTGAATTAGGATGCAACGAGCGTTTTTGGGAAGAATTGATTCGAAAATATTGACCCACGTGAAAAAAACACTATTTGCAAAGGCAAATCAGAAACTTAGTTTTTACTTTTGTGAGGTTGAACTAACGGCATCTCATATTTTGAACGTTCGTCCTAAGTTTCAGGAAGAAAGACACATGCGCACAGCAACAACTCGAATCAGTCCAAGGTTCATTTAAGGTCTTCCTCCATTCTCTGGCCACCACCACCAATTGTCACCGAAAGTACATTTTTTTGACACTTTCTTAACTTTTCGGTAACTTAATAATAGAACCGAAATATTATTTCAAGAATATTAAAGAAGAGTAAAACATCGTCCAAATAGAAATTTTCATTGAAAATTTTGAAGCGGTTTTTAAGAAAATGGCGATTTAGCATTACTGTAAATGCGAAATTTGAAGCTCTTTTTCACAGGAATCTATTGAGTTTTCGAAAACTTCATTTGAAGTCCTTTCAAGCACTTCCACTCACAAATGTTATAATATATACATATCGATGGAAACGTGCATATTACCGGCGTGAGAGATTTCCAAAAAAAAAATTGTGTAATTTTTTAAAACACAAAAGAATACACCAGAATTAACTTTACGTCTTATTAAACAGTGCAATTAGCACTATCCATTGGAGAAATTTGAAAAAAAAAAAATTTGGAGCCATTTTTGAGAAAATGGCGTTTCAGTGTTTCTGAAAATTCGGAATTTTGAGCTCATTTTTACAGAAAACTGTTGTGTTCGAGAAGCGTTATTTGACATAATTTAAAGCACATATACTCATAAATCTAATAGCGGGAAGAAATCGCCTGTAAGGTAAATATATATTACCGACGTGAGAGACAAGCCAAAAACTGACATTTTTGTAATTTTTGAAAAAACAAAAGAATAAAGCAATATGTCATCGGATAGGGTTGGTTGGGCACTAATCCTACCAAAACTTTAAAGAAAGAATTTGGAGCCGTTTTTTCGAAAATCGTGTTTTTGTATTTTTTTATATTACACAAAAACTACTCAATTGCACAAAAACTTCTAAAATTTTCAAAAAAGTCTACACGTCCTTAATGAAAGAACTATTTATGGGTAACAAATTTCATTTGAAGGAAAAATCTGTCTACAATTTTATAGTTGTAGGAAGACCCCCAAAAAATTCAAACTTTTGCAATTTTCGAAAAATCACAGTTAACCTGAAAATAGGACCTACGCCACCTTTATAAGTGTATTTTACTATATTCTTACAAGAAATTTAAAGAAAAGATTTGGAGCCGTTTTTGAGAAAAATTTTGAAAATGTCCGAGGGGCTTCATGTAAAGTACCCCCAAATTTTAAAGAATCCTTTTCAAAATTTCAAAGCTTCAACTAGAGCCAGATAGACAGGGGTTCCTTCAATTTGGAAAAGATCGTACGTGTGGTTTAGGTGCTAGATTTGCTCATATACCCAACGTGCGGACAGACAGACAAACAGACAGACAGACAGACAGACAGACAGACAGACAGACAGACTGACTGACAGACAGACAGACAGACAGACGGACGGACATTTTGAAAAAACTATTTTTTCGGTATCGGGGGACCCCAAAACGTGTATTTTCGTCGAAATCTCGGAATCGATTTTCCGCAGCATTACTTAACTTTCTCTATAATTCGTATGTTACTCCCATATATACGTATGTATACGAGAAAGTAAAAATATAATTGAAATTAACAAAACTCCTGACAAAGTAAATAGCCTTAACAATACTACATGCTCATAATATTAATATATACTGTGTTTTAAAAGTAAGGTTTCAAAAGAGAGCTCGCAATATCGCACTTTTGGCACGCCGCCTCCTGGATGTCATCTCTCGGAGGACTATCTGAATTATTCAGATAGAGGAGTCTTGTATTGGCTGTAGCCCACATACGTTCGACGAGTGAGTTTCGGGCTCCATTCCCAAGCAATGCTGGTTGTGAAATCTCACGCTTTTGTTAATTTATTGATATTACCGTAACAATTGTGAAATTTGATAAGTGAAAGAAGAACGTGATGGCAGACACACCTCTCTGATCACGCAACACCAAACAAAAACAGTTATTCTTTAATCAACGCTTTCTGCGGATTTCCCGTCTAATATATATATATATATATATATATATATATATATATATATATATATATATATATATATATATAATATTATTTTTGAGCAGACTAATGCCATAATCGTGAAACGAGAGTACCGCGACCAACCAGAATTTAATTTCTGTTGAAACGATTCCAGATACAACTGTAATGACATGTTCAGATATTTATTGTTATGTTACATAATGTACGCACACAATTTTTCGAACACAAAATCGTTTTTTGCCTCCTGAATTTTACACAAGAATGAATAAATGTAAAATAAAGAATAGTCATGGTTGACACAGGCAGCGGTGGCCTTCAAAGCCGGAGAAGGGAGTTCGAATCGGGATCGCTAATTAGAGACCATGGTTCGTAGCGGGTTTGCGCGGAGTCACGTCATTTCGTTTTAACGCCAATCTACCATCTGTTTTATCTTCATGTTCATCGTCCCATTCACCGCCTACAATCCTTTCCCATCATACTAATCGCCGTGCACTACGGCATTAGCCCAGGAACGTCTTTGTGGCAAGTTGAAACGTATCGGCCCATGCAACGCTGAGGGAGGCCCTTGCTCTCAGAATGCAGAACAAGCAAACCGAGAAACAAAAGACACAAATGGGGGAGCTTCGGATGTATCGGTTTGAAGAGGTTTCCGAAAAAAACTCGGTCGCAATCCTGAAGTGGGAACAGAGGTGTAAACGTGAAGTCCGAATTGAGGATCCACGCGCCGGCAGTCTTCCCGGGCTGCGTCGGCTAGATAACACGGGGAGACCTGAGCCCACGAGCGGAGGCGGCGGCGGCCGGGCTGCGTTCGCGCGGGCGAGCGAATTCCCAGGAGCAGCACGTAACTCCCGAAACTCGGTGGCGCGCGGCGCTCGGCCGGGGAAGGGGAGAGCGGGGTGGCTCAGGGCGGCGCAGCGGGGGTGGGGCTGCGGGTGGGTGCGGAGGAGCGACCTACCTCGGCGACGCGCTCCAGCAGCGGCTCCAGCCAGCCCACGGGGGAAGGCGGGCCCGTGGCGGCGTCGGCGCCCCGCACGCGCGACCGCATCAGCCCTGCGCACAGCCACATCACGCGTCAGCCTCATACCACAACAAAAACAACGACAACAACAACAATAATAATAATAATAATAATAATAATAATAATAATAATAATAATAATATTAATACATTCCCATATCAATAGAATATAAAGAATACACAAATAGAATAGACAAAATAGAATATACAAACTTGAGTCTGTTGAAATTATACCAATTGTAATAACAGCTACAGGTCTGGTTAACAAAAATCTAAAGAATTATTTAGAAAAAATAGGTCTTCATCCTCATAAAATTATCCCAAAAGCTCAAAAGTCAGTCATTCTTGAAACCTGCCGGATTGTTCGCACAGTCCTCAATATGCAAAGCTAGGAATGGGGTATGCCTAGAGGCCCCTCAAACCATGAACCCCGGGTGAGAAACCCCCGATAAAAAATATAAATAATAATAATAATAATAATAATAATAATAATAATAATAGTAATAATTTGCCCAAGATCGGACATTGAGAACACGGCATTACGATAAAGCGGTTCTCAAAATTACCCAGCATTATTAATAATGATTTTATCCGAAACACGTAGAAATCATTGACCATTTCGTCTCAGCTTGTCCAATTCTAGCAAAGTTCTGACACTTCTGAAAAGGCGCGATAGGGTCTGTAGTTACCTTCACTGATAGATATGTAACGCCGTCAAAGTTTCAAACGTATGTCTAAAGATGTACGAACACCAAAACCTGTGACTTCTCATGGATAATACACTTGTATAATGCACATTGTTTCAATGTACGACCGACAACTCCAAACTGATCGTACGATAGCAGCAAACAGTAAAAATATTGCCATTCTGGTAACGGAGAACAATAGTGTTGACTTGCAGAGTGCCGTGCGATCGCAACGTCGTAATCAAGGAAGCAGAAAAACGTATTAAATAAAAGAGTTTGCAAATCGAAACCAGCCGGACGTGTAGCGTAAAAATTCAGGACGTACCGATAGTCGTCACTAGAGAACGGAAAAAATGTATGAAAAAAAAAAAAGAAAACAGTAAAAATACGCAATAAATATGAAAATCGGATAAAATTATAAAATAAATCAATTATAAAACACATTAATATAATACGAAATTACATTTATATAAAAAATCCTAAACAAATTTTAAAAGTAACACAAATATTTTAAAACTCATTTGGAGAGCACAAATTGATCCACACTTTCCCGTCACTAGTAAAAGCTTCATCCATTGTTATCCATGACCGTAGTTTAACAGCCAGACTAGAAGCAATAGAAGCCGTCGCAAAAACTGGCGATATCTACGACCACCAAACAATCACTGCGACGTGCAGCATTCGCATCGGTGTTCCACGTCGGTGATCGCTGAAGTTTCTCAGAAATTAAAGTTAAATGTCACCAAACGCGGCGTCAGTGATACTTTTCACGCCTGCGAAAATGATCTGTATTCCCCGACGCGCACTTCCCCCACTGACAACTGGAGCAGGCGCGCAATGTGAGAACTTCCGACCGCGTCTTCACGTGGCGTACTTCGAGTAGATAGCATGCGATAATAAAAAGAATTGCTGATTTTTTAAAATAATTTCTTTCCATAAAAAAATAATAAAATTGACGAAAATAGAGAGAATAAACAATATTTTGTGAAAATAGCAAAATATGTAAAATATGTATTATATTACTAAATATGTAAAAATATGTAACGAAAAACATTGTATTTTGTGTTGGGACCGTGACGAATCGCCAAGATTACTATTTTTAGAACGGTAAGTAGAAACACAGAAAATATGTAATGACATAAAAATCCGTTCTCTAATCATCACAGCTGTGCATTCCCTCAAAATTTATGAAAGAACTTGTCCAAACTTCCAGGGCATTACAAAAACTGGGAAGTACAAGACATTGTGTCTTTGTAAACAAACCCTATTTGGGCAAAGTATTGTAGAGGCGCACACAGCCATCAGGTCTGCTTCTTATAAAGCTGGTTGCAATTTGGAATAGATTTTATATTTAATCTAGGATCTTTAGTTGTGAATAATAATAATAATAATAATAATAATAATAATAATAATAATAATAATATCAAAACTATCTTTGCGATTCCTTGAAATCTTGAATTTTATTTCTTCCTTTCATAATCCTCAGAATTCCGAACTTACTAAATCGAAATATCGAATTTTCATTCTTCATTTTCTGTACAATTAGATATGTCAGGATGCCACAATATAATAATAGTATATAAAGATCCCAATCATTCTAATAAAATATTTGAGATCCTGATCAATTGTCGTAATAATCTCGATTCTCGATGAACCTCCTAACAAAAACACGATGCACGTTCCTGCGCTTTTCACCTTGATGACAGTTACTTTTGCATTTGAGTAAACAGGGAAGTGATAAGAGGCCAACAAAATGTAGTAAGACAGTAAGTTATTTACTAATAAACACTTGCACTTTGGTATTTTTTCGAGCATTAAAGAAAATATCCAGCTTTTATGTTTTTGATATGAACCCCTGTAATATAACTCAATATTCCTTTTTCAATTGGAGACATGAATGTATGGAAAGTAATCGATATCTACTATTTATATTCTCCGCTTCCAATGTTAATTGCAACAAACACGTTCTTCCAATATGATTCTTTTCTATTTTTCATTTCAAACTATTTCCTTTTTTATATACACTGTAATTATTACTATTATTTATTTACCGTTTCCTTCTTTAGTACCGTGGCGAATTTCCACGATTTTATTAAGTCTTTGAGAAAAATCCCAGTCCATAGTGTTTCCACTTCCTATATGTGTCTAGATGTATGCCATCCGTAAACTGTTTTATTGACTATTGATTTTGCCAGAACTTACTAGTAAAATGATTTGAGCTCTGAAATTACATTCATTTAAATGAGATTATACCTTTGAATTTATAATTGAAGTTTTATATGAATGCAAGTTTTGATTTATGAATGTAAAAAGGAAAATTCCATTTTGTAGGTAGCTTAGCTTCTGAATTAGAGTAAATAATTTATGCACGGAACAAACATTCACAAGCTGTAAATACATATGACTTTCTGCATTAATTTAACGTTTCCAATAATCTGAATATTAAGTAAATTGTAAAATTCAACTAAGCAATGAAACGATATTTTAATTGGAACAAATATTTCTCTTTTATGTATCCCGTTAATGAAATTGAAATCATATGCTTTCATGAGTGTTTCGCCCTTCGTGAATACGAATGCTGATATCACGAGAACTAAATTTCACAAGATGCGCGGTACACGCGAGACACAAATGTAATACAGATCTATTTGCATACTGAATTTTTAAAATGAGGCAAAAGTAAGTTCATTTGCTGTAGGAAGTCTGGCGAAAAGCAATTTCGAACCTCATCATTTTGTTCTGAACCCGTCCCGTGTGTGTGTGTTGCAGGGAAGTGGAGGAAGCAGCCAGACGTGGCATTTGGAATCTGGATCACATCTTTCCACTCGAAATCATTATACGTTTTAACGTGATTTGACCGTTGGTCGACGAAAAAGTTATTTTCTTTCATTGAAAACCTTCCCTTCTGTTCACAAGTACGCCAGTAGAGCAGGATGAAAATGCGTAAATGGGATAGTAGCCTAATTTAGATCGATTTTATTTTATTTTTCATTTTTTATTTCCAATCACTCAACGAGAATTCAATCAAAACAAAATATTTTCCACAAATCTACAATTTATGTACTTTCATAATACTATAATGTTACTGTTTATCTTATATGTAATGTTTTATCTTATCCGATTGCCTTTGTATGCTATATACTTATCCGCTTGCAGCCGGTAAAATGCCTTGTTACGATACCCGTTGTAGTAAAAGTTGCCTAGCAACAGTTTGGTAAGCCATACAAAGAATTGCTTTATTAGTAACGGGAGAAACAAATTTAATTCTCCTCTATTTTCTTCTCCTTCTTTTTCTTCTCTTTCTTCTGTAGCATCTTCAATTCTAATACTTTCCGACATTTCTCCAGTGGTCTCCACTGCGCTTCGTCTGCTTCCTTCTCTGAGTGACCGCCCAGCTCATATGTAGCAATCCACGCGGTTGCTACCACCGAAGTCAATACCATTCAACAAATAGACATACTACAAAAAAGTTTAAAACTTTAAAGAGCGATCGGATACGGAAAAACGTACATTACACATGAATCTTATCTGCAACTTTACCCACTTGTACAATAAAAACTATTAATTTCATTCTTTCCTGTAAAGAGAAATGAAAGAAACAAAATGTGCAACTGTCCAAACTGCAATAGTAGCTGTCACAGAATAGTTGACCCTATAGGTCACTACTAATGGGTAACGTCCAAGCGTGACCCGTGCATTGACGTCATAGGGATAGGCCGGACACAGGCGCGGCGTCAACTATTCTGTGACATAGCAGTCGATTGCAAGGGAGAATTTGTATCCAAGCTGAATTAATGCGATTGTATTGAATTGATACCTTATTTTACGTGGCGAGACTCAGGCCATGAGGCTCTCTTTCGTCTGACCACGCAAATTTCGCTACGCTCATCTCACAAACCAAGGGAGAAAGAAGGTATTAGTTGGTGCCCCGAAACAGGCAATTTAAATTTATCTCAGAGGGTTCATTAGGCTTACGGATCTTTCACATGCACTAAATCTACTAACATGGGACAGCCTGCTTTACTTCCCCTTCGAAGGAAGGCGTACAAAGGATTTTTTCGCCCTTATAAATTTACGGCTTCAATCGGCTTTGAACCCGCGAACTTGGGTATAACAGTCCGCTCCGCCTGCGTTACACCATCGCCGCCATCGAGTGTGTAAAGATGTAAATGCCAAGCGCATTCTTTATATACAAATTTAAAATATATTTAATGCTTGATGGATTAGTGCTATTATAGATATGTTGATAAGTATCTCTTAACACTTTCACGGAAAAATATTGTCACAACTATTGTCACTCAAAAAAGCTATAACTTAACATTCAAAGAATAAAAAAGGTTCCTAGGTTTCGTGTTCATTTTGTAATCTAAATGTTTTTTTATATCACATACGTGATGTGAACTGATTCGTTTCTTTGTGATTTTCTCACAACGATTATGTTTTTTAAAAATGTAATTTTTCAAAAATGTAATTTTTCGAAAGGAGTAAAACATACGCCAAGTAACGTCCGAATGGCAGTCGCAGCCTGGGATGCTGCTACTACATAGATGCGATCATTTATTATTTGGCACACGTTCGATACTTGGCGCCAATTGTTAAACCGTCAGAAATGTTGAGTAGACTGTTTATACATAAAGGTACGCGTGATCCCAAGTATTGAAGAAGACAGTGACAATGATTAATTGTATATGATTGTCTAATTGTCAATAACTAATAAATCTACAACTGAGTAGTTTTTATATTATAAACAAATTATTAATATACCTAAAACTTAGTAATTTGATTTATATTAGAAACAATACATAAATCTAAAAACAAAAGAGGTTTTAGTGATTTTATTTCGATAATATAAATACTTTCCACATAAAGAAAAATTTTTGTCAGCAAAAAGTTGTAAATCATACTTTTGTCAGTGAGCCTTTTCAATAATTTAAATATAAATTGTTTAAACATGAGTGAAAAAGATTTTTCCTATCACATTTTGGCGCGAATTTCAAATTTTTGAAGTGATAAAATTGGTTTTAATTTTTGTCACTATCGTCCACGTTGTTTAAAAATTTGAAAAAAATATATGTTATAGAATGTTATAAGGCACATTCTATGAGGGAAAAACTGAGACGGTACTCGAACGTTATCACGTCGAAAATCCATTTCCAAATTATTATTTTTCGATTTTAATTTGATGTCAGAATTGGTTGCAAAAATTATCTTAAAATTCAACTACTTCTTCCTGTCTCTACAAATTTTTTAGCCTGCATGCAATAGAATGCAATAGAAGCTGAGAAAAAATAAAACACGTTTCTCGTTGTATCTCTGCAACAGATTGCCATAAGGAGGCTGATTTTTTTGTGAATCTACGGTATTATTTACTCTCTTTCGTAGGAGCATTGCTATTATCGATTTGGTTTGGGGGCACTTTTCACCCCCTTATTCGGTTATACCCTTTCAACTTTCAATACCTTTAAGAATTTTCACAAACAAAACAGCTTCCTCGCGAACGGTAAGGTTTCTCCTTGAGAAATATCATGAAGTATCTAAAATTTACAAACAAACGTCATGATTCAGATAATCATCTTTTAATGATGCAGAAATAATTTAGAATATGAATTAAGCTCTTGAAAGCATTCATTGAAGCTTTAAATCAATAAAGGTTTCTTTACTCATTGTCATAAGTCTCACCAATTTGGGTTATCAATCACGTCGGAACGTATAGAAACGTAGAGAAAATGGCATGCATGATATAATCTTGTTACCGTGTAACGGCAATATTTAAAACCTCAAATTGTTCAAAAGTTAATCACGTCCGCCCGTGTCTACTTGTTTACAGCCAGTTGTTTTTACCGCTAAGTAAGTTTCCAAGACCGCAATCATTTTCTTGGGGCCATGAATTAGATACTTATTGTAACCAATTAGAATTGTCAATTACGTAGGAAATGTTTCTTGTAGTAACATACCATCCATGATGTAACCTTATTACTTTATAACTGAAATACTTTATAATTTATCACGTAATACCTCGTAAATCAAAGGTCAAATTAAAAAAAATACGTAACTCTGTTTTGAGTAATTTTACAAGAGATTATAAAACTTATAATTTCAAGATCCTCCTTCTCCTCTTGAGCGGTATTTAAATAATGTTTTTACATTTATTTGAAAGAATACATATGGGAGCTTTTAAGACATGATGGGCAATTGTTTAGTGACTCTAAGAATACCTAAATGTGACTTTTCGTGAACATGATTTTTATGAGGTTTTAAAATCTGACTTAATTTTAACTCTGAATTAATACCTCGAATTTTCCAAAACATTCCCGATCAGGGTGAGTGACTAATGCTTTGAACAATTTCTTGCGTGGTTCCTTGCCACTAGCTCAGCTATAGGAGAGTGCGCACTAGTCGATGTAAGTATCAGCAGTATCTTACATCAAAGAGCCGTTATGGATTTACTTAGAACGCGAAACCAACATTAAATTTACTCCCTTTGCTTTACGACAGGGCGATAGGATTTCCTACGGCTTTGGTTCCAGTTATCTCCAACTGACACCAATAATTTACTGTTAAGGCTCCTTGCGTTTCTGAATGATGAACATCTTTAAAGTCTAGAATCTATACTACAATGAAGTGAAGTATTTTTCTTGGCTTAGCATTTCTTAGTATTTGATTGGGAACACATTATGTTACATCATAATAACATAAATAGAGATAGAATGTAATTGGTTGCGCAGTTTTCTACGGCCTGTGTCTATTCAACTTGGCTGTCCGGGACGAGCCGCGTCTACGTCGTTGTGGCTGACGTTTCACCCACTATAATATGATCTTATTGTAGGCTACACTGCTGCCCTCCGACTGGGACCAAGCAGAATAACTCTGTTCAACATATTGCGACCTTTCTCAGAGCTCATACTGCTGGGTCTTGGTCGGAGTGGAGCAAAATAGCCGCAAGAAATTGATTGTAAGACAATTGCTGACAGCAACTCATGAAATGAAAACAATAATTAAAATCATAATTATAAGCAATAAATTAGCTGATAAAATCTGCTGTGAAAGAGCAAGCTAAAATTCAAAACACTACCGTAAGTTTGGAAAATGAAACTAGTGCTGCAAAAACACCACACTCTCTTTCTCACATTATTTGTAAAGGCTACGCAACATTATAATACTACACGAACCTGCGAAATAGTATCCTACAAGCAAAATTTTTCTTTCTGTGCTGACTCTCGAGTTCGTGTTGTCATAGTTAGTAAAGTCATTCACGTTACTTTAAATCACCAGCCCAACTACTGGTGCTACTAAAGCTTCCCGACGCTTTAAAAAAGTTGAACATTTGCATTTGCAATTTTCTAAAATTCAGATATTTCAACGAAAATGAGACCTGCATCATCTTTGAAGTGCTCTGCGACTTTTTTGAAGCGTCCGCTATTGGAGAAAAAGTTTAATAAAAAGTGGAGTCAATTTTTAGAAACTTAAAATTGTGGAAGCTTCAGGTAAAGTAACCCCCAAAAACCTTAATATCTGCTTCAAACTTGCAGGCTCTAGATTACTTCCAGATCAATCGCAAAATATAAATTTTGGAGGAAATCGTCTGAACGGTTTAGGCGCTAAAGTTGTGCACAAACAAACGTTTTGCCGCCAATAGAGTTTTCTGTGACGAAGATACACAAAAAGTGGATTCTCACTGCACAAAGTGTTAGAGGAAGTACTGTACCAGATATAAAAACAAGATTTATCCACTTTCACGATACCAGAGTTCCACAATTCGTATTTTTCTGTTGAAAATCGCCGATTTCTGCGGAATAATTAAAATACTTATTCTTTACTACGTAAATATGTAGAAAGGCGAGAAAGTTGAAAGGAATACCTGCAAAAGCAGATTTTTAAATTAAAGAGTTCGACAACTAGAAAAAGGAAATCTAGAAGTATATTATTACGTCAGAGCACGCTCAAGCGTTTACCTAGAATAAAACATTTGTAAACAATAAAACACGATGGAATATACAATAATTTCTCCCGCTCAAGTCGCTTTTAAACATCCAACATTTTCGGGAATGGTACTTTATTTTTTTTTTCAGTATTGTTCCTAGGAACGAAGGTAAAAAAAACCGTAGCGACAAGAAACAAAAAGTACACTAAAGATATTACAAAGACGTTTCGCGTCCAGGGCGGGCAGCGTCTCCAGCAGTTCTTTCTACTGTTTTAACACAGCCATCTTTCTTAGAAATTACGATCCATGACATCTCATAACCCTTGTTTGACTTCCCTGCTACGCAAGAAAAGGAAAGAAAAAACAGAACGTATTGTTCCAGAGAGAAAAAAGTGTGAAGAAACCTACTTGTCTTCTATAATACAATTGTTGCTCAATGAAAAATAAAAAATAACGAACACTCGTCAACTGCCATTCATGTTTTCTCGTCTTTAACTTACTGAAATTTAAAATAGCACCTAGTAAGATAAATATACATATTTAGTCTTTTTTCGATTGGTTTACTGCACATGTCAAAAAATGCAAGAAAATACAAAAAATATTTAAATAAATGGATTCTTAGCCATACAACACTGGAAGTATCTATTTACTGAAATAACATTTTTTTCCGACACACGAAAACAGAAATAAAGTTAATGTCTACACAAGGATGGTTACCTCCAATCTGAATCGAGAAGTCACTAGTAATCCATGTAGCAAATCCCAAAATGGTCCCGTCTCAGATAAGATTTTTCTCCCTACTTCATTAGATGACGCTCGGAAAAGCTCCTCTCGGATTTCCCCTTCCAAAGTCTCAAACTTTCTGTTCGCACTTGCCCCTTCTGTGTCTTTCGGTTCCTCCTGCAAGTCTTCCATTCCACGTCGACAGGCCCTCGACGAGCTTGGTCAGCAGTCACTCGCCCTGAGTGGCTTCCGGCTACTCGTCCTCGCCCCTGCCAAGCGAGGACGACGCGACGGTCGGTCGCGACGCAGGGACCCTGCATTCGTCTCGATCGTACGATGTTGCGTGTGAGTTCCCCTCCATGCCCTTTGTAGGTGTACGGAAGATGCCAGCTACGAAAGGTGCCGGATTCAATGTTTGAGTTAGCCAATCCTGGAAGCAGTACTCTAAGGTTGAAATGTTATCAAAAGTTTGTTTCTTCACACATTACTTTCACATATCAACCATCATCAGAGAGGACGATAGCGTTGATGATTTAGATTATATGTAATACTCAGAGAATTCATAAAAACATTAGGGCTGTTATATAGATTCAAATATTACGTAAAATTAACATTGGGCATACTTTTATTTCGAATAACTTTGATTTCATAATATGATGAAATCCACATATCTATTGATTGATTGATTGATTGATACTAACACTTTAGCTAAAAAATGAAAATTACTCCAACTAATAATTCTAATATTATTCTGACACGGAATAAAGGCCTCCTTCAGCCAATATCAATCATCTTCAATGAATGTCTCCCAATCCATCGAAAATACTTGCAACGACAAAGGCAGAAGTAAATAAAATCATGAACAAGAAACCAGCAAACAAAAAATGAAGGAAGTGAATATAAATGTAATAAAACTACAAATAGTGTTCTAAGTCGCATTTTTAGCGAAGTACAGATAAATCCAACTCTTGCCAGCAAACGGTGTTCTGAGGCGTGGACCCTTTTTATTTATTATCCACGCCTGAGGGTATGCGAGAATTGTGACGAGCTTGACGAATTTCCATCACACGTACCTAGCTTATTTGGCCAGCCTGAGATTTATCTTTCGTCATTCAACAATAGTAAGTAGAACGATTTGTATTAGAATGCTACAGGTTCATTTTTGCCGCGACAAAGAAGCAAATTCCGGACCGCTTCATAGAAAGCTATATAGTATGCTGTCCATGAGTCACCCAAAGGGACTGAATATACATTTCATGCTTTAAAATGTTTTGTTCATCTTTTTTCCATTCTGAGCGTTTTGATACACAAAACCTTTATTTGTAAGAATGTTTAATTTAATACCTCTAAGATATCATCAAACATAATCATATCCCACAAATGAAGAACAGATCTAAAATTAAGGTCTGATAATTTTCCCAAAAAGCATGTGATTTAAAATCTGAAGAAACGCGTTTATAAAACAGTTGAAAAGGAATCGAAAGAGTAAGTTACACAACTCTGGATTTACGTATTCTTTGTTTTTCCTCTGGTTTAAAATGACGAAAATGAAGATTATCGCTATATTTCCCGGACCTCTTCAATTACATAATAACCATGTACGTTTTCCTGCAATAAATGTTGTGATAAGAGAGTGTTTCAGGGCATTGCCGTGAAATCACGGCATTGCCACGATGTTTTGAAAATTCAGTATAATTTCAAATGATGTTTCAAATGATATCTGTTACCTTAGTTTACATTTGTCGCAGACCATGCACGCATAGCATTCACTTTATATTCAATTAGAGTACCATATTCGACTTCTCAAATAAAAAACAAATTTTCACCCCCACCATCGACAAAACAAATTTCACATTTTTTACAAAACAGTGTCAACAAACAAAAATCATCTAATTTCTCATCGCAGTAAGTGTTTTTCGTTTGTCAATGATCGTCGTCTTGTCTGAAAAATCATACCATAGCATGCGCGTGTGAGGGATCTCACCCTCACACTGCTTTATTTCACAATTTCATAAGCTTTGAACGCACTAACCCTTTCATCTTTTATAAATAATCATGTATCCCTCACTCCCGCTTCTTTCATTTCCTTTGATTTTATTTTCACTTCGTTTCATCAGATTTTCATATGCTACAATTTTATGAAGAAATTCTCTAGTGCCTTGGGGAAGATCCAGCTTTAAGACACGGAAATACAAGGTGAAAAACGCACGGTACTTTCCACGAAATGCTTTATTGGATTTTAAGATCTCCCTTTCAACCGAAGCAATATCTTATTAAAATGTGTTCCGAGGTATATGAATGTACAAAAATGCCTTCACGATTTTCAAAATGTCTATAAATACACGAATAACTTGATCAATTGTAACCCAAAATATGTTTGCATACACATCATTGAATACGGAATTCGTGCAATCTTTTATCAAGAAGTAACTTTTAAGCTATTACTTAATTTACTATAAGCTCTTTAGCGTATTGATCCACTTTTTTTCTAATAAGGAACTGATATCATCACTTTGTCATACATATACGTTATGACATACTAAGGATTTTATGATGGCAACGCGTTTCAGTTACACACGAAACGTTTTAATCGAGCAGCAGCATTCGTTTCAGTAGCTCTGGTACGTATTCAGTAATTCTTGGATGTTGAAAACAAGCAAATCAATAATAAAAATAGTTCTCTGCATATTACGTATTCCTACTTAATTTAATTCATTATTAACAGCAGTAATACTAGCGAATTTTAGTATCCATACGCATTTATGTGCAGACTTGAACTTCATTTGAAAATGTTTCTCCAATTTATCACCATTGTGAATGTCTTTTACTCTAAATTAATTTAAAAGTAAAAAATTTTAAAATATTTTGAAATAGTAAAAGAATTATAGCAATATCATAATGTATACATCTAAAATATTCAGGTTTTATATTTGAAATTTCAATGTGACGCCACAATTGTCTCAATTTACGTTCTACTAACATTTTTAAGGTGTTTAAGGTAAGGTCAGTATATTTTTAACTTAGTATTCTCAGATGAAGCAAAAGATTCGAGTTCGCTCCAAAACTCATGAATTTAAATTGCTGTTTGATGTTACTAAATACACAAAAATTAATAAATTAGAAAATCATCTAACCTAATTAACAAATAGGAAAGATAGTCGCACGCAAACTTACCTTCTCGCTTCTCGTTTCGCAACACTCGAACCTTCTGAATTTTCGCAAGCTCCTGACCATCGGAAGCTGAAAACATAAATAAAGCGAGATGAAATTCACCGAAACTTGAGAATAAGGAAATAGTTACTCAAAGGTATAAAAAGAATACTCTACTAAGATAAGGAGATATGTAGGTTAGTGGAAATGCCATAGGTCGAACACGTGCAAAAGTTGATGTAGTGTGCCCTGACACAATGAAACAATTAATATTCTAGAGATGTTAACAAGAGCGTAGTTATTTTTATACGCGCTGTACACAATTATCACATAAAATACCCTAAATAATACGGAAAATGCTTTAAAAAAGTTCATGTCGGGGTGTGCCAGGCAAGCAACAGCACCCTTTCCCTTTCCCTTTCCCTTTCCCACGACGAGTAACGAGGTCTCTTACGTAATCGTCGAAAAGGTACAATGCGCCCACCCGCTCCAGCGCAGGGTAGAGAATTAAAACAACGCAGGCTTCCCGTATCCTCTATCCGCAGCAGCGCGGTGCCACAGCAGAAAATGTAAGCCCAGGCAGTCATGACCATCTGTGTAGGAGAGTTTCATTTAAAAAAAGGGTCCTACTGCTCGCTGGGAGATGACGCGGAGATACACCGGCGGGAGCAAAAGGCGAGAAAACAAAACAGACGTTGCAACACCGCACGTGGATATCCTGCCGCGGCGACACCGGGGGCGGCGTCAGTTCTTGCGTGGCAAAGGTTAAAAAGATACTACGGAGCTAATTTTAAAGATATCTCCGTTTCTCAGGGCAATATCCAGAACCACTGGGACGGGAGGACGAGTTTGTTAGAACGCACACAAACGCAGCTTCTGCATCCGGGTGGACATTGCAATATTTTAAATTCTTACAATTTTTGGTCTGAGTATCAACAGAACAAAATGGAAATGTCATATACGTCGATATTGTCTAGCTTATTTGTTGCGTCGTTGACGCAACGCGTCTCTAAACTTGTTGGGCGTTGAGCGCTTTTGTTGGAGTAATCCTCCGTTACCAACAATTATTATCATTATTTTACTGCTGTGAAATTACTGTGTTTGTCGAGTCTCGTCACGTCGGAGTCAGTCAGTGCCTTTTATCCCTTCGCCCAGGGGCTCGACGTCGTTAGATCCCGGGGTTCCTGGCCGGTCTCCCAACCAGGAACCCACGAGTCTCGAATTCGCTTAACCTTCGTGACTTCACGGAGCATAGTAAACGAATTCGGCGTAGCCGAATTCGATTCGGCGTAGCCGACGGTTCGGCGTAGCCGAATTCGTTTATGTAGCTTAAAGTCTACATGAGCAGTACTCATTTTTTTTAATTGTTACTTAAGGTCGCATCAACATCTAGGTCATTAGCAACCACTATTGGTAATTGATAACAATATTAAAAATAAACACATACTACATGAATCTTTCTTAACCATACTACTAAATCTTTCGAAACATAAATATTGTATTCTGCATATTTTAGAGAGGTCACGATCCCCATGGCCCATTTTGAAGTCATTCTTTCATCCATTCTCGGTCGCGGCAGATAGTGAAGGAGTAGTAAAATTTAGATTTCCGACGAATCCGTAAACTTTCCTTTGTTCTAGTCGACATTTTTTGCTCTCACGATAACTTCTCTTTAGGGGTTCCAAAATCAATGAAAACACTGTCCTTGAAAGAATTAAGTCCAGTGTACAGTCGACATTGCCAATTACTTATTTTAACTCAAAATTGTACAATTTTTTACCCCAATTATGACAATTACTTATTTTAATTCTTTGAAAAATATTTTTTCCAGGAAATAAAAACATACACTTTCCTTGATCTTTCCAAAGAATAACAAATTTGCAGACAATTCCCAGATTTCCAGATTTAAAGCCACCTTGGATACGACCAATTTATTCATCAGCATCAATCCCTAAGAATTATCCTAAATGCTGGTGCTCACGGTATAGTTTTCGTGCAGATTGGACGCACAGAAAACGTGCAGTCCAGGCTGCACGTGCTCGATTTTGTGTTTAGGTGTGTCAAGGTGCGTTTGTGTGAAGTGATATTGTGATAAACTACCTCTTTCCTTATCTGCCTTTCTACTTTTACTTCATCGCTACGGAGTAGAGAGAAAGTTATGTAATGCTGCACGAAAAGAACCGGTGAATTTTCGGCAGAAAAACTCTTATCGCTGGGCTCTGGTAACTAAAAAGTGCTTAATTCCAGTAGCTAAATGTAGAAACAAATCCTCTAACACGTGGTGTAGCCAGAATCCATGTTTTGTGGGTGCTTGATACCTAAAAATCGATAACCAGTTGTGATGATTAGCAATACTGAATTATAATTCATTATCTGTCTACTTTTATGTATTATTTTTTTGTGTGGCGTGTTTTTTTACAATATTCTTATTTTTAACATTTACAATATAAATTGTTGTGAACATACAAAATAAAAAACCTAGCTTTAAATCATACAATAAGTGAAAATTTACAGAGATGCAATAGGTATACTTACTTAGACAAAATATATATTTCCCATAAATAAATTTATATTTAATTTACACAGCAAACAGTTTTTACTGCAATATTTTAGTTAACTTGTGTATATCATTATCATCATGTTTTAAAATCAAAATCTTTATCTTGTGTTTAAACATGTCTAAGGATTTACTATTTTTCAGAGATAATGGTAATTGATTATATATTTGAGGCCCAATGAACACCAAGGTACTTGATATTAGAGATTTATGAATTTTGGGCTTTTTACTTTGATTGGTGGCTTTACTACGTGTACTGTAATTGTGAAATATTCTCTCAGTTAAATTATTTTCGCTTCTGACATAAAATATTTGTAGTAGTTCATGTACAAAAAGATGTAGTAATGGTAAAATATTTAGTTGTTTATAGAGAGGAAGTGAAAAAGCAGTCTTATTTTTTATAGATAATACGGATAAATTTTTTTCTTTATTCAAAGTTTCTTAATGTACGTCTTGAATGTGCCTCCCCATATTTGGATTCCATATTGCAGTTTTGAATTGATTAGTGCGTAATATAGAATTCTAAGTGTATGGATATCGCAAAAATTCCGTAGATAATAGAATTATCTTATATTACCCCTTAAATCTTTTTGTATACTTTTATATAATTTTTTCAAGTCATTTTATTATCTATTATTATTCCTAAGTATTTGAAATAGTTGACTTTCTCAATTGTTTCACATTTGTATGTCAGCTTTTGAATACAATTAAGATCATGGAACTTCACATTATATTTAAAATTAAAATCAGCAAAACCCATATTAATGTATTTCGTTTTTCTTACATTAACACTCATTTTGTTACTGCTACAACATTTTTTTAGAATTATTAGACTGCCTTCAATATCATTCCAAAGTTGTTGTTCGTCATTGCGAGAAAAAGTATTTTTTTTTATTTAATAGGTAATTATTACAGACAAATTAGAAACTTGATCCAATGTGGCTAGGCCGAAGGCCTTTAAGCCATTACAATACCTACATTCTACCGAGTTCTAACCTTTCGCCTTCTGGTATTCACCCCCAATGGTCTCTCCATCGCCTCAAAGCCGCGGAAACGAGACCATAAGGTACGGCTGAGGAAAACCCTGAAGGGGGAAAACCTGCCGTCAGAAGCCGAGTACATGCTACTCTATCCGGTTTTTAGACTATTTATTTATTTGGCGCGGGCGTCAGGCATTCTCCTTCCAGTGTTTGGCCTCCACCGCACCTGAAAACAAACAGCACCACAGAAAATCGTCCGCACCAACGCCTCTGCCCTAACATTTCCGATTCCCACTTCCTTCGCCCCTAATGTGCTTTATTTTAGCCGTTTCTTTTATTTTATTTTAATTTAATTTATTTTTAATTTATTTAACTTATTTTAATTAATTTAATTTTAATTTATATAACTTATTTTAATTTATTTAACTTGTTTTAAATTAATTTAATTTTAATTTATTTAACTTATTTTAATTATTTTAAGTTAATATATATATATATATATATATATATTGCTTATTTATCTACTTATAATTGACTACAATTTATAACTTTTATTTTATTTTTATTTTTTTTTTTTTTTTTATTTATTTTTTTGTACTGTTTACTAACCTAACATAACTTACTGACTAACTTAATTATTGTTAGTTTATTGATTTATTACATATTTCTCTCCAGTCTAGGCTCTGCTCGTACTAACCACTGCTGTTTTCCAACCTTTCCGAGAAATTTTCCTAATTCTTTCATGAAGTTAGCTTTTTTCCCTAGAATGTTTTGGGCGAGCGTTACGTTCCTATGTTGGAAGTAGTAATTTCCCATTCCCATCCATTTTCCTCTCCAAGTTTCGGTCGCACTGCAAATTAAAAGGATATGGATCCAGTCTTCCCTATCACCGCAAAGCACACAGATGCCATTACCATTCGAGTCCTTTAATCTACGTTGCATCCACCCCGACCCTGAACCAAGCGTATCCCCCTCTTGCGTCCTTTTGCAGTGTGTTTACGTAACGTTCGCAACCCCATAACGGACTCGCGTGAATTTGCGCAACTAGCGAACGTTTTTCGGTTTCGAGAAAAAGTAAAAGCAATGTCTTCAACGAAAGTTGTTATTTTTCCTGGGAACTGAAGAGGTCATTAATGAATATGAGAAAAAGGATCGCCGATAACACAGATCCTTGCGGTACGCCTTTTTCGACTATGCCTGAATTACTGTAACAGTTACCTATTTTGACTATTTGTTCCCGTTCAAAGAGGAACTGATTAAACGATTCTAAAGCTTCACATCGTATTCCTGTCTCCCATTATTAATGTGAATATATATAGTTTCAAGAAAAGTGTTAAGTGAATTTTCTGTGGATTTACCTTTTGTAAATCCAAACTGATGCTTGCTGAAGAAATTAATTTTTTCTAAGTAATGTAAAAGTCTCTTTTTCATACATTTTTCGATGATTTTTGAAAACACTGGTAATAGGCTTATTCGTCTAAGGTTATCCAGATTTCTTTTACTAGATTTCTTGAGAATTGGAATTACTATGCTTTTTGAATTGGTTGGGAAAAACTCCATTACAGAAACTTAGATTTATTATATGTGTTAAGAATGGAGAAAGAATCGATATGCATTCTTTCACTAGTTTCGTAGTTATTTTATCATAACCGCTTGACGCTTTGTTTTTTAAACTGTTGATAATTTGAATTACTTCCTGTTCGTTGGTCGCGTCAGGAAAGAAGGATTGATAATATGTTATATCTCGGTTCCGGGGTAGAGTTACATTACAAGTGTTGTTACTAATCAACTACTTGTGGATACCGAGAAAGTATTTGTTTATCTTACAGCAGATTTCCTGTGTATCGTCAATGTCGCTACCATCTTCTAAGAAGAGATGATCGATTTCGCTAGTCTTGTTATCTCCTACCAGTTCGTTAATTATTTTCCATTGATGTTTCGTGTCGCCATTATGTTTCATTATCAAGTTTCATAATAATTTGTTTTAACAATTTTGTTTTTAAGCGTCTCCGAGAAATTACAGTAATGATTTTTATTATAATGATTTTTTTTTAAGCTTTTTATATTTTGACAATGTAAAATATTGTTCCAATTCGTTTCAACAAGATATTTCTTAATTAGGTTATAATTTAGAAATGTTTCATTTGCTCTTTCAGCAACATTTATACTCTCATTGTGTTTTACATACTCTCGTCATGTTTTACTCTTATTAGAAAATGATGTGAAATTCCTAAGTCATATATGCAAACTGAAAAACTATTGATTGACTTAAATCTGACAAAGAAGTGATCTATACATGATGCAGACAATTATGTGTATCTGGTCGTTTGATTTAAGATGGACGTTAGTCCATAGTTATCTGCATTTGTTGAGATTTTCTTTAAGTCAATATTTACATCGATGAAAATAATATTGTTTTTCATTGTTTTAAGCGGTTTTCCCATTCGTCTATAAAACATTTGCGGAGAATGTAATTGTAATCTATATATAGCAACCACTGTCACATTTTGATTTCCCATTTTTAGTTCTAATGTTACACAATTAGCTGTATTCTTATCACATAATATTGAGTTTACTTTAATTGAGTTGTCAACATATACCATGACTCCTCCAGCTGGATATTTGTCATTACATTCAATAGACTTTATACCCTGGTAGTTGATACAAGTTGACCACATTCGAATTTATCCATATTCCACTAAGTATGATAATTTTTTATTTATTCTTTATGTGGTTTAAAATAGCCTGTATTAAACCGAATTTGTTTCTTATGCTCCTTAAGTTACACTGAATATATGAGACGTTTTCTGAATTTTGGTTGTTCAAAAACCAGTTAAAGTCACGAAACGTGGCAAAAGCAAAAGCACTGAACGCACTTGATAACAGTAACTCTCGAGCGGCAGCGACACACATCCTAACAGCTTCAGGAACTGGAGCAGGCTATGGTACTAGACAACTTCAATTACAAAGATAGAGATATTTTTCCTTAATGAAATCTGCTGCTTAAGTATGATTTTGAAAGGCCATGTACAATTTGTCGAAAATTTGAGCATTTTTCGCGTAATTTTGCGTGAAAGTACAGGCGAAAAAGTACATGCTGTTTTAGCACCACAGTTTCATTTATATGCTGTGATGAAGTGATACAACACGGCGTGAATATTATGTTCGGAAAACTTCGAAATCATATTGTGTTACAGAGACTATTTATCATTCTGTGATAAAGTGAAATAATGACAGTATTCGGCGATTTGATATTGTAAAGAAAAGAGTAGCCTTGAATACTAATATGGGTGATATACATCAAGATTAAGATTCAATTCGACCTATAATACATATCTATGTATGTATTTAAGACGGAATTTAAAGATCATAGATTACTGACATTAGTTCTAAAGAAGTACTTAATTTTAAAATGCAGAATTCGTTTGCAACAATTCTTCTGATTGGTCTTCGCCATCACAGACTAAAGGCTGTCGCCTGATGATGAAGACATAAATATTTATTTTGTGTACAAGTGCTTATATTTTGATAATTTTGAAATGCCATTCCTTGATTGTTTTATATGAAAGTTTTCCCCGAGTCTTTTTCGATCTAAAAGTTTCCTTCACATATGCCTTTGAGCAACAAATTGTGCCTAATCACA
Source organism: Teleogryllus oceanicus (assembly GCA_964035755.1). Taxonomy (NCBI): domain Eukaryota; kingdom Metazoa; phylum Arthropoda; class Insecta; order Orthoptera; family Gryllidae; genus Teleogryllus; species Teleogryllus oceanicus. The sequence goes on along the minus strand of CAXIVR010000001.1, from coordinate 53,545,989 downwards.
TGACCATAATCTTGGGAATTTGAGAAAATGATTTGCGTTGTTATCGTTTGAATCACCAACGTCAAGGGCTCCATTTGTGGAACACTTGCAGCGTAGAACGAGAGGTTTAGAGAGAGGGTTACTGGTAAAAAAACTACTGCAAATCCGTGCCATCGACATTAATTACATATATACCATACTATGAACTCCGTTTCCCTGAAGAAGAGAGCGAGCGCGCCAACTGTCGCACATGCCTATAAGTCGTGAAGTCGTCTACAAAGAGTGAGCTGCAATTCGAAAGCACTTCTTATAACATGGCCATCACCCACAAAGCCCCTTCGAGCCGCACGGTGAAATACACAGCGCGCCAACAATTCGCTGTGCATGCTGTATCTCCCTCCGGGGTGATATCTTCTAAGCCTCCACCCAGCCATTCTGCAGGCGACGGCGTCTGGGGCCCGTGCAAGTCGCTCGCATCGATTGCGCCCCTTGCACCGCAAACATTAAAAAGCAATCACATTTGAATTTATATTACAACGGCACTCGGCTAAATGAACGTTTCCTTAACATGTTCGCCATTAGAATAAAATACCCCCAACAAAATTAATTACTTAAAACGCGGTTCTTGCACCCACCAGCACCCGCCCTCCCACGTCTTACCAACGTTGTAATATAAGCTGCGAATCAATAATGCATGAGGAGAGTGGTTTTCAAACGTTTGAAGCTCTTACCTCACTTTGTACTGACCGCATTTCTAATGATAAGAACAAAATTAATATTGAAAAAATAGTCAAACAATTTATTATAAATTTTACCGCTTAAGCCCAAAATGTAACCTATATTGGGAATGCACTCGTAAGTCGCATATTACCCACGAGGTATGGAAAGCTATGTGAATGACGATGAAGCGGTCATTAGGGTGTCATCTGGCTAATGTTGGTATCAGTCACGGGGTGCTAGGTCACGTAGGGTGATTGTTCGGTGTGAGGCATCTTATGTGTTATCAAGAAGTATTTGGGCGTACAAATGCGTTCGAAATTGTGAGTTGGATGGAATCAACATGGTTGTTTTATGTAAATCGCGAAGACCCAGAGCAGGAGTTTCGTCGCAAACTCGAAATTGCGTATCGTTAGTTAAGGTGGTATCACGTAAATGCACAAATTTACTACTGATACAAGTGGAACTCAAAACTACTTACCGTGTCTCTCACTAGCCTTCGAAACTTCCCAGCAGCAGTCTGATCCCTGTACATCAAATATCTGCTATTACTCGCAACGTAACAGATTTTACCTATCCCAGACACCACGGTTTGGCTAATGTCAACTTAATGCTGCTTAAGCCCAAAATATGCTTCAAAGAAGAATGCACGAGTAGTGTTTACGTCGAAAACAACTGTGGCATCTTCAAAAAGATGATCGATCGTGATAAGACCTAATTGCGATGGGTGTACTGTATGAAGTATGAAAGATATGTCAATATCGTCCGACAGATAAACACATTCACTTCACGACTCCTTTACAGGTGTGCAAATCGCAGAAGGCTAACGGCTCGGGAAACATGAGCTAATGACTTTGGATAAATTATGGCGTACGCAGACACACCGTATTACATGGGGCGGGACACCGGAATGCAGCTGAATCTGCATTGTGGTGGCGGAGCCTATTGGCAGAAATCTATTTTCTGGTCCATTAAGCCAACTACGTCATTATTTTGTGTCCACATCGGAAGATCGTGTGAAATCTTGAAATACACAAAAATCAATAAATAAGGTACGGATATTTGATAACTTTTAACTTTTGTTTCAATATTGCCCCCATATTTATAGTATCTTTGGTTATTTTGAAGTTATTGTACGGTAAATAATAATAGACAGAATTGCTCATGATAAAGGAATTAAAAAATTAATAAAAAGTGTAGCGCATTTACGAAAAATACCGATATGGAAAATGAAGAAATCGAAAGTAGAAACCTAATCCAAAAAATCCAGAAAATTTAGAGAATTATTAGCGAAAACTTTTCATTGTGTAGAAAAAAGTTTAAATGAACTAAAGAGAATAGATTGCAGATGATCGAACAAATATAGAAAACATTTCCTCTTCTGAAGAATATTTCTTGCAAAGTTTTTGTGGAAAATTATTAAAATTATCACATCGTGTAAACTTATAGGCATTCACAGTGTATTCATATCTCAGCCACGAAAATTATTGAATTAATTTTTAACATCATGCTGCAAGATGCCCATAATCAGAAGCTGCAAAGTCTATGAAAAAAAAGACGAATACCTGGGACGTTAAATTTTGAATGACTCATTTCTCTTTAAAAATTTAGACTTCACAGTTTACCGAGCAATAAAAAAAATATTAAATTTAATATAGAAAAAATAAAAATGTTATTAATTGTATACTACAAATATATGTATAACATCTGATTTTCGACTTTTTAAAAAAGTAAGTCAAATTTTCAGTGAGCTCCACAACCTTTCCATCGCATGTGAGCATAGAGGGAGCGACAGAAGCGGCCGGATATTGTTTTGTCTCGCCTGGCCACTTCCATTCAGTACTTAATTGTTATTAAACTACGGCGAGTTTCACTTTCATTTCTGGTGGAAGATGTAAAAATGTTTATGCAACTTAACACTTTTTTTTATATTTAAGTGTCTTGATGATTGTGATTGATGATTTTTTTTAAATATAGATCAACAAGTTTATTTTTTAATTATTAAAGAATGGATTTTGAATAATACAGAACTATTAGATATTAGTTAAGACCAATAATATTTTTATCAATGGAGAATAAGTGGTATGAGAACTTGAAATTCTTTCCGCATACTGTTTTTGTTGGACATTACTTCCATAAGCAAAGATATTGAATAAAAAAATGTATTAATATTTTTACTCTACAACACGCGGAAACATAAGTGTAATGGAAGACAAGTTCAGAAAATCCGTCCGGTTTGGCGTGGAATGACTCAAATGAAATTTTCCTTGGAATCGATCGATGCGATATTTTTTGAAATGTTGATTGAAAAAATACATTGAAATCTGTCAATTCGATAATTTGAAATACGTCATTTTTAATTACATTGCGTAACTCGTACGAGTGTGATATTTGAGAACAGCTATGTAAGGATACTCCCAGAGATTCTAAGCACGAAGCTAATGTCGGCAGAAACAAGTCAAACAAAACAGCGCACATCGTATTTCAACATGGATTATGAACATAATTTTGCAGCTAATTTTATTTGATGATTTGGTTGGCGATTTGAGTTTGGTGAAAGGACTCGTCTGTCAGATTTCATCGTTTTTTCCTTATACAGGTCATCACAGGTACAAGTTTCCAGAAATATGGCTGGCGTGTTTATTCTGCTGAGGTACTTACGATGGTCACTGAAGTCGTCCACCAAGATGATCTCCTTAATGAGATGTTCTGGACTGCGGTTCAGCACGCTGCAACAAAGGGAGACTATCAGCCATTTGTTGAAGGGACTAGATATACATTTATGAAATTTGAGATTTTAAAATATTGTTAGAAATTCGAAATTTGGTATAAAATACAATGAACCTCCAAGACAGTTGTCTCATTCATTTCATATTATTCAGCATTTCGAAGCTTATGCAAGTTGCTTACTTATGCAAGTTGTCATTAAATCTTAATTTCAATTATCTTATTGGTTTTGAATATTTAAATTAATCATCAAAATAAAAACGAATGAAAACATATTAGATTTTTTCATCCAATGAGTGGATAATACATAATAATTCACATACGCCAAAACAAATTACGTAGATGATAAATATAATACTTTTAATTATCAAAAGAACAGACATTACAGTGACTATATATATTACGGTATTTATAACAATTTCTCTGAGCTAAAAGAGAATTAAGTAGAGATTTATTCACGAAGGTATTAGGTCAAAGCGCGAGAGACTATTCTTACCAGTAATACTCCATCAATTGTGTGCGACGACTATTTGGGAACAATTTAATTTTAGTTTTAAAAACGCTTACATGCTAATGAAGAGAATTACAGTGAAGAATGAAAATTACTATCGACATGCTTTGAAGACATTGCTTTAAAAATAATTAGTATTATAGCAAATTGGAAGATTTCAAACAAGGCATGAACTATCATCTACATAGTGTGACATACCGATATGTCACATGAAAATAAACTAACATTTATTTGTAGACTATATGGTGGAACATGCATTAGCAAATATCACGTGAGCACGAGCTTAGCAACGACCGTGAATAAACAATGTAGTTTTTGTTTTTTGGAAAGGCATTAAGGCATGGATGCCGAAAGTAGAAAATTTGGGATTGGGCGAAGAAGTTTAGACGATCGAAAGGTCAGCTACACCAAAATATAACGAACGTATGGATTGGCTGGGTGAGAGAAGGACGGTCAAATGTTATGAAAAAAAGGAAGGTAGTTTAATACGAAGTCTTCGAGGGGTGAATCATGCAGGAAGATTTCATTCTGACCGGCAACGCGCTTCTGAACTGATCGTAGGTTCGTGAGAGGGAACGAGTACAATCTAGATAGAATTGGGTTATCAGTGAAATTTTAAGTACAGTGAATGATATTGCAGATATTTTCATGTGGAAGCAATATTGATGTATAAATTGGAACTTTGTCGGGAGTGGTAATCGAGTTCGGGACTATGTCATAGGACGTAATCGGGACTGATAATTTTGATAGTTTGAGACCAGCTTGGATAGGGGCAGAAGAGGATTTCGTGGAACTTTGGACTACGGCAAGCTCGCAAGATATTTCGACTGAGAAGTCTACGAGGGACATCAACGAAGAAAAGATAAGTTAACCGCGGTATAAATTGTAAATTGAAAGATATCTTGATCAAAGGCCTAAAAATTGTAAATTCACTAAATTGTTTGCTAAAAGCGTAAAAATAAACTTTGTTGAATTTTGTTCTTTAGAAAAGAAAGTGATATTTCATTTAGTCAATCCAAACAGAAATTAACTAGGAATAGAATCATTCTATTTCAGATTCCCAGCCGCGCTGTATAGTCGGCGGATCCTATAATCCATTATAAAGGTAATAAGGATTATAATATATCGTGACCCATTGACCCAGCAAGCCGGACGCTAAGATCTTTGGAAGATATTAATGTAGAGAAAATGTTGAATATCTCGATAGATACTTAGAGGAAGATTTACTTGGTGCTTCAGATATTTTAAAATAATTTGGAGAATCGAAAGTGTTGTCTGAGATACTGAAACACACTGGTTCAGAGGAATTTGAAAATTTCTACGAACGGAGAAATGATGAGGATGGAAAATGAGAGGCGTCTTGGAGGGTTGATTGATTGATTGATAGTGATTCCGGGCGCGACAACTACTATTGTCATTAGTCCAATAAGTGTAGTGCATGTTTTTTGCTCGGGAGGTGGCTGTTGTCTTCCGCCGCTGTATGGCGATATCCGGCGCCGACCTACCGTCGGCTAACGGGGTTTTCCCCAACCAGGTATCTCCCACCAGCGGGACACCACCCCAACCGTAACAAGTTCTGTCCCCAATCGGTCTCCAGGCATGTGCGGTAGTGTAGTGCATGTTAGTCTAAGTACGTGTGTAAGGGGTGAGGATAGGGCAAGGAAGAGGAAGGAAAGTTCGCGCGCGGCGGTGGCCCGTTTTGCTAGGGTACTGCTCCGGCATTCGCCTGGTGTTGATCAGACAAACCACACAAAACTACCGATCAGACCAATCAACCACTAGAATTCTCCTCCAGTCAGCGACTCGAACCTAGGCCAGAGCCACTGAGCCACCGCTCCCGGTGTCTCGGAGTGGATGTTTTTGCATATTTCAACACTAGATTAAAAAAATATGTAGGTTATCCTCTTCGGTTTTATTACTCAGAGTTGACAGCAAAATTGAAATGCCGATTTCTCAAAGTAAGATGTGTGTGTGTGTGTGTGTGTGTATACACTGGCGGAAAAGAGTATTGCAACACCCCGATTACAATTTATTCCTCCGTGCCGATACATCACATAGACAGAATACTACACATGAATACACGGTCAGAGCCTCGCTCGTCACGTCACGAGTGAGAGACTCGCACGTCCTGCAATAGAGAGAACCAGGGACCGGAAACGCCACATCAATACTACGTGTACCTGCCGCGGGCAGTACGACAAGCCCTGGTGTGGATTGACATCCCATCGTACAGGTGGCGAATAATGTCCTGCGGTACACTATTCCACGCCACCTGCACCGCCTCACGCAGAGCAGGCAGAGTTGTTGAAGGCACGGCAGCACGGGTCAGGCATTGGCCATCATGTCCTATAAATGCTCGATCGAGGAAAACCCGGCGAGCGTGCCGGCGAGGGCAGTTGACGAACATGTGCGTGTTGCGTAGCGCGGGCGGTGTGAGGGCGGGCATTGTCCTGCTCGAACAGCGCACCACCCTCCCGTTGCAAGAAAGGTATCAGCGCAGGCATCACAACGTGCTGGATGTATCCTGCGTTGGTCAATGTTTCCTCTACGCACATCGAAGACGAACGCGCGTTGTAGCTGATGACGCCTCATATCATCACTCCCTGAGTGGGCCCTGCGTGACGTGAACGAACACACACGCTCGCCTGTGCCATGTCGCACACGCACACGACCATCACTGGCGTGCGGTCAGAAGCGGCTCTCATCACTGAACACCACTGGATGCCATTCCGTCTCCCAGCTGAGCCGCACGTTGCACCAAGCCAAAGGGGCAGTGGGACTAATGGTATGCGTAATTGTAATCCTGCAGCAAGTAACCGGTTCCCAACGGTGCGTGGAGACACGCTGGGGACCACATGTGCCTGTATCCCGGCGCGGGTGGCCGTACGGTCTGCCGAACGCCGCCCTCACGATGCGTCGATCTTGACGTTCATCAGTGCTCCGTGGTCGTCCCGAAGTGGGTCTACGGCTATGGGAATGCTCGTCTACCCATCGTCGCCAGCACCGCAGCACCGACGTCGCACCACGGCGTAGATAAGATCCGGCTTCGCGCAAGCCGACAATCCGACCCAGCTCAAACTGGTCCAATTGGTTAAAGGACGAACGAGTGTGACGCCGTGGCATACCTAAGTCCCGACTATCACTTATCGCAGTTCACAGCGCCTTTTAAAGCCGAGTAGTAGATGGCGCATCCGGGTATATACATAATATATATATATATATATATATATATATATATATATAATATCTGATACGTCACTCCCTATTTTTTGATAGTTGTAATTTGTTTATTTGTGAGACAACGTTTTTACAACTAGTTTTGTTAGATTCAGTCATTTTTGAGATTCAGTTTAACACCTTAAATTTCCATATAAGCATTCTCAATGTATTTTTTTTAAACGAACTGGTACGTTGGATGCTGCTGCCCGCAGCATGGTTCGTGGAACATTGGATAACATAAGATATTGTTGCTTCAAATTTATACATGTTCTTTGGTTTTCTCTTGTAAACCCCCTTCTCAGTCTACTACAGGGAAAAAAGTCGCAAGGCGTTATATCAGGGCTGCGGGCAGGCCATTCACGTGCACCACATCTGCCAATCCAACGGCCAGGCAGGAAAATCATCATGCAGCCATGCGTGGACATCATTTGCAGAAGCTCCTTTCTGCACGAAGTGAAGCTGTGGGTTGTTCCACTATGAAATTACAGGCCACACAGTGACTTCTTAGGGCTCTCCAAGAACATTTCACGAACTCTGCTAAACATTGTCTTCTTTCCTCGAAGTTGATGGTCTTCCTGATCTCCACACCTTGTTGATACTACCAGTTGTTACTAATATGGAATGGCATTTTTTTAACAAGTTTTGTATTCAGTGTTGCATATCCATGGATCCTTCGTTCACCCCTCCACCACCTTTGTACTTCCACCACAGAACCCCAAACCTAATAACGAGTTTCTATTCTGGCCCGCTATTCGACACTCAATATAGGCGGCATTTTTCAACTGAAATATAAGAATAAACGTGTTAACCACAACCTCAAACACTGCTCGTTCTCTCAGATTTGGTTGTAGGGGGATCAAAGTCACACTTGCTCAACTTTCAAAAACAAATATATTTTGTCCTAAAGTAACCATTATTGGCCAGTAGCAAATTCTTAACCCGGAATAATTTTGAATTATAACTTGGACGAAGATGTGTACATCTTTGCCGGTTACAGTTAGTTTGCAAAAAGCCTGGCATGGCTCATTTTCATGAAAGCGACTTCGCTGACAGAATCTCCACGAAGGCAATGCACCCAGGGCGCGGGCGCCTCAGATGTCTGCAAGAACCACCGCATTCCCTTCTTCCCGCTGGAGGGACTATTCTCACCCTTCTCAAATACTTGTTGATTAGCAACGTAAAGTCTCGATAAAATAAGCTACTGTTGGTTCGCCTGCCAATGAATTCTGCCACTGACTGCGCAGAAAGATTCCTGCATTGAGTCAAATTACAGACGTTTTATCTCATAACACACATGATTTAATCTCCACACGCAAATGAACCTTGAAACAAATGTCTTTCAATAACCGTCTCGTTTTTGATATTCATAAATGTTTTTAGTAATTTGTGGTACATTTACACCATAGTTCACAGGGTTACTGTAGCAAAACATTGTCTTCAGATTTGGGTACAAGGAACCAGTGTTCATTGAGAAACCGAACGGGAAATCGCTCGTAAAATAATTTCCAGATCCCTTATGATTTACCAAGTGATAAAAATCTCAAATAAACAAATCGTGGAGATAAATTAAAACCCATTTCACGCATACTTTGTCTCTTAGCAAGTCAGTGATTCTAACGTTCCGATTGCTCAAGTTGCCGTCAGAAAGTGATGTAACCAATCGTTTCCCATTATAATTAGATGTGGCGCTACGGGTGCATGTATTTGGAGAGTAGAGTCGATTTGTTCCGCTGATGGATGGACCGTTTGTGTGTTTTTGTCAAGGTATCTCGTAATTCCCGAAGCAAAAAACTCGTTGGATGGCAAGGCAGCGTGGCAAGGGCGGCGACGACGCCAACAGCCCATCCACGCACACGCGTCGCCCGCAGTGCGGTCCGCGCCCCACGTGCCTGCAGAGCCCACATCCCTCCCGCAAGCGGCAGCGGCGGTGGAGGCGGCGGCGGCGGCGGCGGCGGCGGCGGCGGCGCCCGTCGCGCGGTGAGCTCGGTAATAAAGTGGCGCCGCGGGCGGCGGGCCGGTGGTCCTGCGGTGAAAGCGGGGGAGGGGCGGGTATGTGGGCGGGGCGGAGAGCGGCGCGGTCCACGATGGATGGGCAATATAAGGGGCCGGGAATGAATACACAAAAATATTGGGGCGCGTTGGCATCGAACTGAAGGCCACGCCACCAATGGTTCGCGAACTTGGACGCTTCCGCGACACTCAGAGAAGGGAGCGCAGCCTTAGAGCAATGAGGAAGCCGGCGAGAGGCATGGCGCAAAGAGGAAACTTCATTTTCTCATCCAAGGTCACTTATAGTACTATATAATATAGATGTGTCTCAGAATAAATGTTACAAACTTCTAGGGCACGCAGAGGGGTTGAAAATGATCACCTTTTGCCCAATGGGGAATTTCATATAACGATGTTACACATGTATACATGTACCCCTGCTTGTTTGTTTGTTAGGTAACAACTTATTCACAGGTGTTCGACAAATACGTGAAAATCCCTTGGCTGCGCCAAAACGTGACCTGCTGAACTATGAGTTGCCTAGCAATGTCACAGTATAATTCCGTTATATGAATTTTCCCTCCACAAGTTCATTGGTAAAAATTGATCATTTCCGACCCTTTTACATGCCCTACATTTTGAACATTTATTTTGAGACACATTGTACCACAAAACTCAAAAGTTTTGAACATCTGTGCTTATTTGCTGTATTATAACATACAGAGCCTCTCAATACACTTCTTATAATGATAATATCTAGGAATAGCGGGCAAAGAAATATAACACGATTTCCCTATCCAAGCCCGACATCAAACTGCAAACCGTCGCGTCCGTCACAAACAAAACATTCAGGGCTCAATCAATATTCAGCATTATTTATAAATTAACATTAACATGTAATAGGATGTGTGTTACAGAATGTGACACTCAATGGATAAGACTTGGAGGAGTCGACAGATGCCCGATAGAATTATAGCCTTAGACGCAATAATAATAATAATAATAATAATAATAATAAAATAATAATAATAATAGTAATAGTGTGGTGGGGTGAAAATATTACAGTACGACGTAATATTTATACACTTGCTTTTAAACAATAGTATTCATACGTATTAGTGAGTTTAAAATCATCTCACTTTTATTATGACCTCACAATTTTGTTACATAACCGTTAGCCAGCACACTTTTCCGGGACCACTTAGACGATATGCCCTCCGGTTGGTTCATTGAATTAAAAATCAAAGAGAATACCACCCTCTCCTCTCCCCTTGCCCTCCCTCGCCATAGCTCGAGAACCGAGGCACGTGGCGCCCAGCCTGCCGAGGCGCGGCGAGACGGGTCGCTGGCCTTAGCCTGTTGGAAGCACTCGCTGTCCTTCGGACCCCGATCCCGAGCACGTGGCACCTTTCACACGCAGCACAGCATGATGCAGTGCACTCGCTGTCACGAATTTCCAGGCGGTTCTTAACACTACAGGGACCGAGTTATCGAGTACTTGTATTTCAAGGACCATGGGCGCCCATTCAGGAAAATGGAAATGAAGCAGGGTCAGACTGACATGTTACCGACATTTTATATTTTATACAGGCGGTTCGTTTTTACGCGCATGGAGTCTCACCTCCGAGTTCCTGACTAGATTGCAAACAAAATATTTGGTGACCTTTTATTTAGACGCACAGTCACTTCTAAAACAATGGTTTACGACTGTTGAATCGCGAAACATCCTGTGCAACTAAACTATGCCACTGTTCATAGGAGCACCACTGCATGTCGCTTCTCTGAGCTGTACGCCCACAAGGGATCCGGTAAATGAAGAAAGAGGTCGTCGTTCTTCTTATCCCAAATTAAGGAATTAAAACTCGGCGTTTTATCGTTGTGCGTATAAAAATAATCACACTTTCTTTGTTGTGAAGCTTGCAACTCAGTCCAACGCATTACCACAATAATTTGCCGATTTTACTAGCTGTTCTCTCGATTAAAGGATACCTCTACAAACTAGCTCGTTACTCGAACGTTTTACAACAAAATTGTGGAGGCATTGGATGAAACGGACCAACTGTATACACTTTCTCTGAATTCCAGAACATTTCTATAATTTAGGCAGACAAAAAATTAAACTGCACCTATTTTCCCGCATTATTTCTAACTTTTACAATTTTCGAAAATTTAGAGAGTTCAACGAAAATGAGACCTGCGCAATTATTAATACACATTTATTCTATCTGCAGGAAAATAATTAAAGAAAAAATTGGAGCCATTTTTTGTAAATTAAAGAAATAATTTCATTAACTTCAAGCAGACATGACGGGAAATTATTCGTTATATAAAAAATTTAATTCGCCTTTTTTAAATATTTTTTAGAACAGATTTTATTACAGTAAAAATTTCTGTCTCAAATATTTAATGTTTACAATGCTACTTTTTTGCAATTTTCAAAAATACAGAGTTCACCGAAAATGGGACAAGCGCCAAGATTTTTTACCGTACTTGACCGTGTCTGACAAACAGAAAAAAAAAAAAAAATCAGCCATTCTTGAAAAAAAAAGTGATTAAAATTTGCCTATTCATGCAAAATTTCGCAAAAATAACTCGTATTTTAGGAGAAATGTGCATGATCTTATAATTACATCTGTATTTGAACAACAAGTTTCAATAAACAAAAAATATTATCTCTATCTTTAAGATTGTAATTTTAGGAAAACGCAGATAAAATGTTAAACTTTCACAATTTTCAAAAATATCAGGATTTCAAGAAATGTTATATAGGCGCCATTCTTTTAAGTTTCCTTTATGCTATCCGATAACATATATTATTAAAAACTTGGAGCCATTTGTAAAAACACTTTGAAAATGTTGAGGTTTCATTTAATGTAAACCCCAAAGTCAAAATATCAGCAAAGCTTTCAAACTCAATAGAAACTTGAGTTCCTTTAAATCGATCAAGGGATATCAGTTTCGAAGAAAATCGTCTGAACGTTTTAGCCGCTAGACGATGCAGAAACAGATGGACAGATGGATGGACGGACTGACAAACAGACTGATAGACAAAGGGATGTTTTGCATGTCAAAGGAAGTAATTTACAATACATAGGAACACGTTTTATTTCAATGTTTCGTTACCAAGGGCCGACAATTAATATTCTGTCGAAAAATAACTTAGTTCCGCCGCTTCTTTACTACATACGGCGTAAGGTAAGAAAGTAAAATAGCTAACATTGTCTAGTAGCACGCTGATAACACTGGTCGACTATTTTTCTTCATAAGAAATCTGATTCGTGAATCTAGTTCGTTTACTGAATTCAGATATGTATTCAGATTTTTCCACCAGGCACAGTTGTTGTTTTTTTGGGGGGGAGGGGCTACATTTGAAAATGTGATTTAAACATTCTCTTTGGTCTGTCATAGGAATCTTTACCTTATATGTAGCGATTGTATTCAAGTTGTATTTAAGGAAATTATACGTAATATCATGCTGAAACACCAACAGGCAATACTGAGCAGGTTTATTCATGTTTTGACGTGCTCAAACCAGTTAACCTAGCATTGTGATATGTCAATGTTCAGGCGTCTACGAACTTGTTAGCATGAATATCACTAGTGATATAATTCCCTTCTTTGTGTTTACAAGTGTAGTGTGTAAGCTGTATTTTAAGAGTTTTGTTTTTTCAATCATGCCAAGAAAGTGTGTAAATTATGCAATTTCTGCTGAACTTGTAGACAGTTGACTTGAAAGACTCAGAGACGAAATTTAACGCCACTTGCAAAAAAAAAAATATCAGCATTAGGTTGTCAAGATGGCTGGCATTTTGGCGGTCAAATTCGTGATTTTGAAAAGAGCTGGGCTCCACCTATATGTATAATGTGTTAAGACTGTTGTCTTGATAGAAAAATTGTACACATCATATGCGATTTTCAACTCTTATGATTTGGAGGGAACAGAAGGATTCTCTAAGTGATTGTTATTTCTGTTTGATAAACATCAAAGGATTCTCTGAATCCCTGATCAGAAAAATGTGTGATGTGTCTATTTAGTGAATCCTGAAAAATATAGTTACCTCCATTCCGTATTAAATTAGGAGGGACGAAAAATTTTATAAAAGCAAAGGATAAACTTTCTGATGAATTATTGTACTTGAAATCGAAATTTCCTACAGTAAGTGATGCTAAATTGAAAGAAGAGATATTTCTAGGATCAAAAATACGGTCATTAACGGCTGATGAACATTTTGAAGTACTGTTAAATCCACTGGTAAAAGCAGCCTGGCAGTCTTTCAAAAATGTATATTACAATTACCTTGGAAACCATGAAACAGAAAACTAACTTGCATAGAGACTAATATGCATTCTTATAAAGCTATGAGATATAACATGTCTTCGAAAGTTGACTTCTCTGACACACACTTCCAACCGGAAAATCTTGGGGTTGTCAGAGAAGAGCACAGTAAGCTTTCTCATCAATTAATTTCTACAATGGAAAACGTGTACTAAGGCAAGTGTATTTATAATATGTTATCTACCTACTGTTGGACGAAGAGAATTACTCCAGGTACAGAATATTCCCGAACATCATCATTACCACTTTCTAGTTACAGAATCAGTCGTCAGAATGTGAGTTAGGACTAGTATACCATTTAAAGTTGGATAACTAGTTAGTGACTTTATTAAAAATTATAATATTTTAAATGAATATCAATCAAAACTCCTGCCTGCTGGGGAAAACTGAAACGATATTTGAATTCAGTATGAAAAATACTTCTAGAATCTGTTACTTTCATTCTTGTGAAAGAAAAAAGTTTATTTGCCCAGTGTAATTGCCCGCATGTCTTCCATTTTAACATAATTTTGTACACACACATACACACGCACACGCGCATGCGCACTCGCGCGCCCACACACACACACACACACACACACACACCGCGCACACACACACACACACACACACGCGCACACACACACACACACACACACGCGCACACACACACACACACAAACACACACACACACACACTACTTTTCCTCTTTAAGTATTCTCAGCTCATCCACTTTCTTTCCAAATTCATTGAAAGTCCGTTGCCTCACAACTTAACATTGTAATGAAAATTAAAAACGTTCTTTTCATGGAGTTTGGTTCCTTCTTCAAATCATTGAGCCATCGCACATGGATAGCCACGGTATTGTATTTCTGGAGTAAAAAAAATCACAAATACTATAAATATTATTTACTTGCTAGACGATTGATGATTTTACTTTTTTAGAATTTTACGAATTATTCTAATTGCAATTAATGTGAATTGCATTGCCAGGAGACCTCACCCCCATAGCCCACGTAGGGGCAATACGGGTAACCGTATGATTCCCATAAAGTGCATCAAAATGGTGTTTCACATTAAATTACCACATCTACTTTTCGTAAATGTGAGGTTACTTCTGGAATTTGCAGCGAAGAATAATTGTTTTTTAATTATAAAAACGTACTATTCTGAGGAGAAATACTGTTCTATTAAAATTAACTAAAAAGTCAAACGGATCATTTTAAGAAAAAATTAAGCACGTTTGAAAATCGCAAAACTCAGTCATTAGCCTGTGCGTCGCAATTATAGGATCATTATTTCATATTATACATTATGTTGTCTGAAACTATAATAAGGCATTACCCTTCCAGGTAATAATTAAAAAATATGTTTATAAATTTCATTTCCAAGAACTTTTCATTGTGTCATATCGTAGTGAACATTAGTTAATGTCTGAAATGTTCCTTTCACATTTAGAAAATCTTACATTCATTTTTTTTTCTAGAATGAAAAATGTTGCAATTGAAAAAGATTAAAAGCAGAACGATTTTGAAAATTCAGTTTATGGAAAGATTTCTTGGATTAAATTCAATAGAAATTAATTTAAACGATTAAATTCAATAGAAAAGTTTAAATCCCAAGTGAAATCGTTTCTGCTGCATAACTGTTTCTATACAATTAGAGACTATACTGAGCATCACAAGAAAAGGAACATTAATTTTAACAATGATACATAATGCATTATTTACCATTTGGACTGTATAAATGAGTATAAACAACCTGTAACAACTATTGTACTACAGCTTCCGGGTCAATGACCCCCATCTCGATCAGGTTTTTCGTCCAGTTTCCCTGATCCATTGAGCAAATGCTGAGATGGCCCCTTGTTTTGCTTCTGGACATAAATGTAACTTCATTTCTGTGCACGTCTTCTAGAATTCAGTGGGAAATACATTTATTCAAATTATCGTTTCCATGTTGTCGCGGCAGGAAGTAATAAGAGCTAAAATTTATTGCTTATTTTCTTTGAAAATAGATTTTATTACATGGGAGTTTTTTTGTTGTTTTTTTCTCCCTTTCAAAATTCAAAATTTATTGCTTATTTATCCTTGAAAATGGATTTTATTACATGGGAGTTTTTTTTTCTGCCTTTCAAAATTCAAAATTTATTGCTTGTTTATCCTTGAAAATAGGTTTTATTACATGGGAGTTTTTTGTTTTTTTCTCCCTTTCAAAATTCAAAATTTAAGTAGTATATGACTTGGTGTAGAGATCGCAGAATTTTGAAAATGTGCACACAATTCACTTTTCCCCATAGCACGTCATACGCAGTTTTTAACTGTTTTTTTGACGCAAATAAATAAATAAATAAATAAATAGATTAAGCTTCCATACGAGATTAGTGACAATATGTCGCCGGGGGGAAGCGATAGCAAATGGAAGATGCTATTATTCACCACTTCCGTTTTACTGTCAATTTCACTGTCATCGCTTTCATCTGGAGGGAAAATGGCATAGAAGAAAAATATAATTTCAACTATTTCGTCAGTAATGACATGTACGATATTAAGTTTTTAAAACACGTACAAAAATTGGTGTTGTATAGGATATTCTGTATCCGGTATAAAAAACGTATGTAATTCCAAACTTTCGTGGATTGCAAGAGACCGTGGACATAAATTATGAAAACCCTGTGAGGAATACACACTAAAAGTTAATGAATAATCTTGCATGATAAAGAATACCAAAATTTTGCTTTCTATGATAATATCTTTCAATGATTTTATAATTTATTTCGCACGGTCCATTGTAATAATAAGACGACATTTATTATCGTTAGAATATTGTCTGATGTGGAGAGCACAATTTATCAGGGTGTCGTGTACCCCATACACCATCTAAATCTATTGAAACAACGAAATTACATGATTTATGATTAATTAGTTCGATACCATCTACGAAATAATGAATCATGCTTCAAATACAGCCATAAATTACAGGTGACCTGCATTTACATTCGCGATGTAGGATAACTGCAAGAGTAGTGTAGATGAATGCCGTAAGTTGTGTTGAGGAAAATTCCTATGGGGGCTGAGAGTGACAGTTTATTAAGAAGAGATAATAGGGTGGGGTGGGTCGCCGCTGGCCGGCGGTGTTGTGGAGACGGATGAGAAAGAAGAAGTGTTGTAATGTAAGGAGAAAATTATGGTTGGGAGAGAGTAAGCCCAAGTTCGTTGGGAGGGCGAAGGAGTGGCAAGGGGAACATGCAACCGAAGGATATGTTATATGAGTTATACTCGGTGCTTTCTGGCTTCCAACAAGCAATGGATATTTACGACACGGGCTTCTAATCATTATGTTCAATTTCAGAAAACGAATATTTACGTCAGAATCTTATTCATGGACGTCCGTGGAAGTCGAATGCGTTTATCTAGTTTCAGAAAAGGCTGTGATCAATGTACTGAATATGCCACTTCCAGCACTATCAGTGCATAAGGAGGGATCTGTATACTCCAAACCGTGGTATCGTGTCAGAACTAATGTAATTGATTCAGAATATGCAAGCCACTGACTTACTACATTCACCTAATTGAAATAATATGCAAAACGATTAAGCATGAAATCAAATCAGAAAGAAGTGAAACAGTAGACGTTGTCAAGGAGCGGTCAGCATCGACCTACCGGTCGACCTTCTCACGACCTCTGGGGCAAGGTTCGAGAGACCGCGTTAACGCGATACTACACCCAGTAGACAGGCGAAAGAAGCACGGCGTCCTGGAGCGGCCTTTGTAGGCAGCGACGGCCGGTGACGGCGCTCGTGAGTCACACACTGTTAATATATTATAACCCGTGCCAGGCCCAACACCAGAGACAGCTGCTAATTAATGAAGCAGTACCCAGGCTGGCGATTTACTCCGGAAAGCTGCTCCGTTCGATAATCACGTGCAGAGAAGTTTACGGGCGCCCATCAGCTACCGCCGCCGTGAGCGACGCCGGCCACGTGCGGGTGGGAAAGGGGAGACGAGGCAAGAGCCGCGGGAGTGCATGCGGGAGCGCAAGGGGCGGGGGGAGGCGGCGAAGAAGAGCAGAACCGTGAGCAGGCGGTGGCGGTAAAATAGATAGATAGATAGATAGATAGATAGATTCGTATTTCCGGGCGCGTCAACTGCTTCGGTAATTAGTCCCGTCAGTGTAGTGCATGTTTTTTCTCCGGGATGGCGGTGATCTTCCCCCGCCGGATGGCGAGATCCGGCGCTGACCTACCGCCGGCTAGTGCGGTCTCCCCCTAACCAGGACTCTCCCACCAGCGAGGCACCGCCCCAGCCGGGAAGCTCCCGACCGGTCTCCCGGAATATGTAGTAGTGTAGTGCATGTTAGTGTAGTAAGTGTGTGTGTAAGGGGAGAGGATAGGACAAGGAAGAGGAAGGACAGATAATAGTAAATAGTAAAAATGGAAGCAGAAAAGAGAAAAAGCACCGATGCGGACGGGCAGAGAGTGGTACCAATAGAGAAATAACAGCGTCAGGTTTGCTATGTGGCCTAGGTAGCGTGGCAGCCGGGTATGACGGTGGTAAGGGCGACGTAGCGTCAGAGAAAGGGGCACAGGAGTAGTAGAAGCGGCAGACACAGAAAATGGATTGGAAGACCACATAATAGGGGGTGCAGGTCGCAGGAAAGGAGAATAGTAACTGGGCAATGACGGCGGCGAGAGAGTGGAGTGCGGTGGGATTTGTGAGGCGGTGGATGTCTGAAATTGTGGGAATGCAGCGAATTAAAGATTGTGGGCGGTGGTGACGGCAACGGTGTCGACGTGGAAGGTGGGGAGGAGGTGGGGAGGAAGTGTCGCAGGCGCAAACCGACGATGCGACACCGACGAGTCAGTCTGCCAATGAAGCACATGACGCAGGTCGCGGAACAAACTAGGAATCAGAACGCAGCGACAGAACTCATGAATAACAGAACTCACGAATAGCAAACTGCAGAATAGAAAATATTCTGCAACATTCAAAACTGATGTCAATTTTACTTGTAACCTTGACGACCTGTCAAAAGCTTGAGTAAAAAAGACGAGTCTTATTTTAAGCCATCTATTTTTGTATTCAACTATTTTTAATATATTCTTCGGATAATTATAAGCAAAGTATTGAATTATAAATGGTATATCTCATTGACTTTCAGCCACATTGACAAGTAATGTATTGGGGACAGTGCAATGAAAAGCTATATTTATTGACCAGGAGCAAAGAGGAAGAATAGCCAATTTTCACCATTGGTCATAAGACAAGAGAATAAATCCAACCAATAACGGGGATCATACAAATCTCAGAAAAACCTTATAATACCTTTGACAAATATTAAACTACTGATGGTACCCAGCATGTATTTTCTCACATTATTTGTAATGATTACGTGATACTATAATAATGCTTCCGCAAAATTTTTGCCCACGCTAGGATTCGAATTCACGTACTTGTTTAGCTAGCTAGGAGCATATCCACTATACGAATGGCTCTGTCAACGAGACAATCCGAGGTCAAAGTTGAACAAATGCAACTCATATTTTCAAACACATTGGCGTGATAATATTTACATATTTCTTTTTGCAGACCATTTTATTCAGAAAAAATCCTTCATCAATATTGTAATGGTAGGAAGAAACTGAAAAAGATGTTATACTATTCAAATTTTGAGAAATTTAGAGTTCAAAGAAAAATGGGATCTGCGCTGTTTTTATAAAAGAACATTGCTGTATCGGAGAATTACACTGGTGGTACAATAGAATGGCAAAAACATTCTCGTAGCATTTCTAATTTCCTAATGTCTGTTCCTGTCTAATTTCCTTGGTGAGGACTGGCTTTACGGTCTTGCCCCATCCTCTTGCCAGCTACCATCTATCTCCGCCCAAAGTACAACTAGTCCGCTCAACGCCAAAGTACTCCGCCCAACATTTTTTTCATTTTTTCAATTTTGCGGTTTCCTAATAACATAACCGAAATATTACTTTAAGATTATTAAAGAAGAATAAAACCTCGTCATAACTGGTAATTATCACTGAAAATTATGGAGCCGTTTTTGAGAAAATGGAGCGTAATCGTTACTACAAATGCGAAATTTGAAGCTCTCTTTCGCAGAAAATGTTTGAGTTTTCGAAATTTGAAATACTGTAACTCGCAAATGCAATAATGTTTACAAATTGCTGGAAATGTGCACGTTCACGGCGTGAGATATATTAAAAAAATACATTTGTGTAATATTTAAAAAACAAAAGAATACAGCAAAATGAACTTTATGCCATTTTTAACAGTGCAATTAGTACTACTAGTAACAGTGCAGTAACAGTGCAATTAGTACTATTAGAAAAAAATTGAAGAAAAATATTTGAGCGTTTCTGAAAATGAAGCATTTTGAGCTCCCTTGAACAGAAAACTGTTGAGTTCAGGCATTATTTAAAGCACATGTACACATAAATACAAGAATATAAACAAATTGTCCCTATTTATTTATTTATTTATTTATTTATTTATTTATTTATTATGGAAAAGAGTTATCGACGTGAGAGACAAGTCAAAAAATTACATTTTTGTATTTTAAAAAACAAACGAATAGAGCAATATAGCGCTTATGTTACCTTATAGCATGCATTTAGCACTATTCCTACCAATTCCTAAAAAAAGAAAAAAATGAGCCGTTTTTTAGAAAATCTTTTCTTTCTTTTTTTGTAATTTTTTTTAAAATCGCAATTATTGCACGAAAACTACTAAGTTGCAAAAAATGTACATGATCTTCATGAAAGAACTATGGACAGCAAATTTCATTTGAAGGAAAAATCTCTATCTTCAATTTTGTAGTTACAGGCAGACGCCGAAAAAATTCGAAATTTTGCAATTTTCGAATATTCAGAGTTAATCGTAAAAATCGGACCTATGTCATCTTTATATGTGTATTTTACTTTATTCTTACAAAAAATTTAAAGAAAAATATTGGAGTAGTTTCTTGGCAAAATTTTGAAATTGTCTGGAGGGGCTTCAAGTACAGTACTGCCAAATATTGAAGAAAGATTTTCAAAATCGCAGTGCCTCGAGTCGAGCCAGACCGACCGGACCGGCGAATATCCATTTTGGAAAAAATCCTACGTATGGTTTAGGCGCTAGTGGTGTTCACAGAAGGACGGACGACAGACGGACGGAGGGACGGACGGACGGACGGACGGACGGGCGGGCGGAAGTTTTGAGAAAAACACTTTTTCGGTATCATGGGACCCCAAAACGTGTACTTCCGTTGAAAAATCGAAATCGATTTTCCGCAGCATTAAAGAACTTTCTCAATACTACTTATATACTCCGTATATACTACTTATATACTCCGTATATACGAGAAATTAAAAAGACTCTGTTAAATACTCCGTACGTATAAATATGATTAAATACTCCATTAAAAATGGAGCCATAGTTTAAAAAATGTGAAAATGTCGTTGAGGTTTCATATAAAATCAAAATATCCTAATTGCTGCAACAGAGCTGTAAGTTTGACGAGATCGATCGAGGAATATCAATTTTGGAAAAAAATGCAATAAACGGTTTAGGCCGAACCCGTAATGGACGAAAAGGTTGACAAAGAGACATACAGACAGAGACAAACAGAAAGACAGTCAGGAAAACACAGTCAGTTTCACAGAGTTTCAGACACAGATAGGACACAAACAGAAGGATATAAACGTATTTCTACTACTAGAAATGACAATTCAAATTCTATGTACTTGTTACAGAAAACATTTCCTTATATGCTATTGAGCACCTATTGAACTCTACCTCGTATTGGAGAAGAAACTAAGCCATTGTTCAATGGCTACCATCTTTCGTCACAAATTTCAAAGGAAGAATGTCGATTGGGATTATTCGTAAAATAGAGTATATGACTAATTCCATGAAATAATTTGTAACCGGACCGTCTTTCAAAGCCTTGACAATTTGTTCTTCCCTATTTAAACATTATTGACTTCACTGTTTAAAATATACTTTCATAAGTCATGTAAATCAGCATTTATGTAAATTTCATTAGAATTTTATTCAAAGTAACTTTACAATGTACAAGGTGTAGTTCAACTAGGACGACGCTTACGAGATGAGTTGGTGAATCTTTATTTGGGCACATTATTTTTAAAAAATGTCTTCGGGATAATATAAACTCTTTGCACGAAACGTGCTTTGTGCTTTTAAGAAACGTTTGCCACGCAACAAAACTAGTCCACTACTTGTGTCTTCTAGACCTCGTTCAGAGCGCCACTCCGGGGCTCCGAACAAAACACCTGAGACAGTAGTAAAACGTTTAACGCGGCAAGGACTGCAGCGAACGTCGCCAAGAAAGAGCTGCGCTCTGGAGCGGGCGGGGCGGCAATGGTGCTGAGTGGGGTCGGCGGCGATGGTGGCATTGGTGGAAGCAATGGCGGCGGAAGCGGTAGAGTGGTGGTGGCGGCGGTGGTGGCGGCGGTGGTGGCGGCGGTGGCAGCGGCGGCGGCGGCGGCGGCGGCGGCGGCGGTGGTGGCGACGGCGGCGGGCAAAAGATGCGCGTCCCCGAGGGCCCCGCCCGTCAGGGAGTCCCCGAAGTTCGCTGCGGAGTCGTGCGATGGGCCAGATAGCGATTCCAGCTGGAGAAAATTATTGCGCCCAGCTGAACGAGATGTTCACACCCAGCACACGCACATTCACACCTAATAGTTTGCAAAGTATGTGTACACGAAAGTGATTTCACTTTCAAGTTCTCCTGAATCGGAGTGTATCGTACGTTTGAAGGTTTGAGTTATCAACTTTTTATTTGACTCTTCTAATTTGACCATAGTAATTTTTAAACTGTAGAGGGGAAATGTGAGGAGAACACGGAAGGACAACACAAACACACACACACACACACACATCCATGCCCGAGGCGGGATTTGTAGCCGCAATCCTCAGGTCTAAGACCGCTACTGAACTACTGCCTTAACGATCTCGGCCATCAGATCGATCCTTGATTATGTTTAACGTTCTTACTCCACTCTCCTTATTTTTTCTTCGTGTTGTTCTTGTTCAAAATTGTGCACTTCGCTCAATCTGATTGGAAACAATAAGTATTCAAAGTAATGCAGACGCTGAAATGAACATATCGTCACTTACCAAGAAAATAAAGAGTTTAAAGTTGAAAGTCATTTTGAAATATCGGATCATTAAATTAGAGATTATTTACCAAAATATTTGCTATTCCATCCTAATTGACAGAGCTGTATGAGGAAACATAAAACTTGTCCAACAAGAATAATAAGCAGACGACGAAGTTATAGGAGTGAAACGTGAACTTATCATCCAATTGTTGTGCAACGTCCGCACTCTATCACACTCCGACTACCAGCTACTGCACTGTTTCTCTACTTTTGTGTACAACATCCGAACAGCGCCTCGACAATGTGCAGTGCGTTCTCTGCATCCTCTTTCCCAACTGGTTCTCTAGAACTCCTTTGAATGGTCTCCACCACCTCTCTAACAATGAAATTAATAACACGTGTAGGAATGACCAATGGATTCCACCAGAGGTGGGTCATTAGTGCAAAACAACAATGTACTACCAATATATCAAAATATATCCTAATTTTGTTTTCTTTGTTAGTAATATGTACTGCTTCGTATGAAAGTAGACATTTTTGTAACAAAAGAAGGGCCAAAATATTCTGAATCAAGAACGCCAAGAACCTACTTTCTCGGGACGAAACTTCAATTTCCCCACTAATATTATAACCGCTAAGAATCTTAGTCTTCTCTGATTCTAACAAACTAACAGTTTTCGAAAGATACCTCTGCACGTTAACAATCAATAGTTAATAGCCAAAAACATTCGCTGTAACATTGCTTCATTGTAACATTCGCTGTTTCATTGCTCACGTACTCCTCAAGGAAGTCCCCGGGCTTTTTTCTATCTCATCATAGTCTTCTTCCATTCCGTTAAATATCGCAGCGGCGTAGAATTCACCACACGCAGTAACAACCTCTAGCAACCACCCGGGGTCCACCGCCGATCACCACCCAAGCTTGTCTCCACTTCGCCCACTTCGAACGTTGCGTGCAGCATCCCACTCCGGGCGAAGATAACTTGGCTTTTTGTCTCTCCCGAGATGTCTTCACCACTTCGGAGCAGACGACCTCCGTCACTTGGCGCAGTCCTCGCCGCTCTGCTTTACGAACAATGTTCCCTTCATTTCCACCGTCCTCCTAAACGACAGTCGTCCGCCACCTCTTCAGCCGTCCGACTGCCTCTTCAGTCAAAATACAATTCACCTTTCGTTTATCCGGCTAGTCTTTTCTCTCCTTTTGTCTGAATCTAATGACTTAATTTCTGTCCTCGAGATGTGAAAACGGCCACCCTGCGGCGAAGGGCGAAAATTTCCACTGTGCATTTGGTGACCAATGACAAACGGTAGACAGCGTTCTCATTCTTCCTATTGGATTCTTAATTGGTTCAGTAAGATTTGCCGTCGCTCTAAGCTGCTCGATGACATCCGCCACGTTTCATATCATTTAATTTGATGTAAAAAGTAATAAAATGGAACATTTAATTCCGCAGAGAATAGTACTCGTCGTTGCACGTTAGATAGATTTGCGACATTGTCATTTAAATGGATATACCCAGTACTTCCTAAGCTGGATACCCTATATGGATAAATATATGCGAATAGGTATCTTATATTAACTTCTTAGGGTGCGACATAAGTTGAACGAGAAAAGAACCAGATGCGGCACACTCCAAAGAACAATAAGAACGAAATACGAACTGAAACAAAAATAATATTTTACGAAGTAATGACCGCACCAGTAACATTTGACCAACGCATGTGAATCGTGGACTGTTACAACGAAAGAACTCGAAATAATACAAGATGCAGATTTTTTTTAAAGAAGAGTCAAAAGTCGGTTCTCGAGATTCATCAGATAAGGAACGAAAATATAAATGAGATTTGATCTAACCATCTATAAAATAATGGAATGGAATGGATGGCATTATAAAACGAATGGAAAACTAGAAAAAGGATGACTTACAAAAACGTTGGCTGATACGTAGACTTAACAGGCTGCTAGTATATTCTTAGTAACTCTATAGTTAAAAAAGTTATTTATATATGAATGGCTTTTACATTATCTTTCTTATATTCTACAAACAATTGTACAGATCCATCTGACGGTATCGAGACACAATCCTAGACTTCTAAAACTTCGAATATCATGGTTCTCCTACTAGACATCAAGAATAACAAAACGACTTAATAGAACTCACGAGGAACGCTGACAATATCGTTCCATCAATCTACTATCTCCGAACAATCAGCTAGGGAACGTGACGTTAACGTCGTCGTCGTCGTCGTCGTTGCCACCGCCTTTAACTCCAACTCTGTCCAACAAATTTCTCTTCACCGACCACGGACCGCCGCCTTGACGTCTGTGGCAGTTAATTTTCCTGTGACTAACACCTAACGTCTTCTGTCGCTCAATGCTCAACATTTTCCCGTCATAATGATTGATTGACTGATTGATTTTTTCGTGTTTCCCGGCGCGTCAACTGCTTCGGTCATTAGTCCCGTTAGTGTAGTGCATGTATTTTTCTCGGGAGATGGGGTGATCTTCCCCCGCTGGATGGCGAGATCCGGCACCGACCTACCGTCGGCTAGTGGGGTTTCCCCCTAACCAGGACTCTCCCACCAGCGGGGCACCGCCCCAGTCGGGTCAAGCTCTAAGCTCCCGTCCGGTCTCCCGGAATATGTGATAGTGTGGTGCATGTTAGTGTAAGTGTGTGTGTAAGGGGAGAAACAACCACCACGTGGGCACTTCCTTGTCCTATCGACAAGGAAGAGGAAGGACAGATCGCGCGCAGTCCGTAGCCCGTTTGGTAGGGTACTGCTCCGGCATTCGCCTGGCGTTGATAGGAGAAACAACGAAAAACTACTGATCAGAGGAGCCGGCCACTAGAATTCTCCTCCAGACAGCGACTGAATTCGACCTAGCTGAAAAGCTAGTGTCGAAAATCCTGCCTCCATCAGGACTCGAACCTAGGACCTCCTGGACAGAAGTGCTGCAGTGACATCAGTTGATGCACTGAGCTACCGGTCCGCCATAATGAATTAAATTTTCTATCACCCATGCACTCAGCGATTAGCTCTCTCGATTGTTTCTAAAACGAATACAAAAGATATTACTTGATCTATGTCGTTTGGCGATAAAATGAGAAAACGCTCGCAAGAAGAGTTCCTTTATGCCTCTAGATCAAAGACTTTTTTAAAGATCCAAGGGTCATGTACATTCCAAGAAATAAGACTTCCGTGTCATATTAAATAATTTCCATAAAAGATAAAAAAAACTGTCTGTAGGAAGCAGATCCAAAACACAGACTACTTCCTTTTGACGTAAATTCACAAATGTACAACATTTGTAACACACCAATGTTTTTATACATGGACTGATTTCATTAACAATTAACATAACAAGCAGAATGTATTAATATGTATATCACGGCATACTGAACTTTAATTAGATTGAGATTCTTCCCGCAAACTGGCGCCCACTGCGCGGGTCTGTCGCTAGTCACCGTTGGTACCGCCCCATTCTCCACCCCCTCTCCCAACCGTGTCGGCGTTCGCCGCCGCCGCCGCCGCCGCCCGACCCCGAAGTTCAAAGCCGGCGGCGTGCTTTCTTGCTAAACACGAGCGAAAAATCAATGGGGGCGAAGAAAAGGGGGGGAGGGGGAGGCGGCTGAGGAAAGCGCTTAGCGCGGACACGCGGACGGTGGAGGAGGGGCGAAGTAAAGACGGAGAGTGAACGAGAGAGAGAGAGAGGTCGGGCAGGGTAGGACGGAGCCGGAGCAGGGTTGAGGGGTTCAGGAGATGAGGTTGACGTCGGGGGCTGGCGAGAGGGTGGGTCTCGCAGCCGCATACCTCGGGCCGGGGACCCGGTGGGAGAGGTGGGCGGCGCCGGGGAGGGGAGGAGAAGGCGCGCCGTCGCAGCGCCCGACCGCCAGCGCGCCGCATCAGAGGCGGAGCGACTGTTCTAGCCGGTCGAAAGTCACACGCGCCTCACCCAACCGCCGGGATGTGAGTCTGTTGTATCCAAATGTGTTTATGCGTCTCGCGTTTAATCATGAACGCACCCACATATGTTCAGTTCGACCCGTTCAGGTTTACGGTCTCAAGTTCAGCGGAACAAAATTCACATTAACAAGATGAATCAAACTGTTTACGTTTACGCGGACAACGTTCAGTGTGCAGACATACAAAGCCGTATTCTGAATAAAATCAGGAGTCGTCGGGTTTCGTTTGTGAGTTTTCCACCCGCAACGATGTGACCATCGACATTTGTGGTTACACGGTCCAGTAAAATTGTGAGGTATCTTCAACTTTTATCAGGTGCTTAAAAATGAAAGACTCTAATTAGTTTTCACTTTCATGGATGACAGTAGAGCAGCGGCGCAGCGAATTCAGGTGATCGTCTATGTCTGGCGGTGAGACTGTTATAGCCAAGATTTTTTCAACGCAATCCCTAAAAGTTTCGCCGTAAAATATTTTGTTGAACAAATTTTTCGTTTTAAAAACGTAAAATGGGATAAGAAATGTAATGAACTAAATATGACGTCCATAATTATGCACACTATATCTAGTGCGAACTGTATTTTAGTGCATCTAACGCTGAACGGATGCACAGTTTCCTATTGGTTCAACGTTTATGTTATGTATAAAGTAAAACATCAGTTCTTTCACCATAAGTTTATTTCAGTAAAGCCACAATCCAAGTTCCAGTCCGCCAGAAGAATACAATTACCGTAACACACGCACTTCGAAACCGAACTCACTACTATTACTAGGCACTCGCTCGCTGCTCCAGAAATGTCCTACTGAGTACCGCCCCGGGCGAGGCCCTATAAATACGCCCCGAGGCATCTGAGCGAGTCTCTTACTTCCCTCCGTGGCGGGGCCTCGAGGGGAACTGCCCCTCCTGTGACCGCTTAGCCGACACGGCCCGGTGACCACGGACAAGCGCCGCCGCTTGCTCTGCTCCTGGTGGCGTCTTCCCGTACTCGTCATTTCTCGACTGGCCGCGCCCCCGGCGCAACTCTGCAGCGGCCACAGTGGGCCGCAACTATGTTGGCCGGTACAGTGTGCCCACCACGTGGGCACAAATGCTGTTATACACAGCAATGCTGTTATGCACAGCAGTTTACGTCTGCTCTTAATCCCTCGATAGAGAGATGGACCTAGTACGGTGAGCAGCTACATATCGACTGTAATGTATCCGGCCAACATTAATAGTCGCGACGAAAATCAAGCCGTGAAGAGTTCGTTAATGCTGCAAATGGGTGTCATGTGCGGACGACACAAATCTCCTTTCTCATAAAAAGGTGCATTTTTAATTGAAGTTTTATCTTCAATACATCGAAATTATGTGTTCTAAGTTCTAAATTACCCAGGTGGCATTTCGATCTAAGTCACTAAAAGGGGTTGACGAAAACTGCAATGCCATAAAGTGATAATTATCAAAAGTACTGTAAAATAAAGAATATCTAACCACATATATTGAAGCGACGTAGTGTTTTACGGTGGTAAGAGACGGCAGCCTGACGATTCTAATGGACGCCACGTGTGAAAATTCGATTCCTTTGTGAGGACGGTATGCTGAAAAATACGAAATAGGAATAGATTTTGGTGGAATATTTTCATACTTATCCGTTTTGTTTTACCACGTATTTTCTGTCAATTTTCAATATCGACCGTCCACGTTTCTTTTTCATTCATCATAAGTCGTCCAGTGAAAAGAGGATAAACAATACGCTGCTCTTAAAGCTAAGTAGATTCGCCTGGTAATTACAAGCGATGGGATTAAATGAGACTGATATGAGTCGTCTCCATGAACTTTAATCCCAGATATGTTATTAACTGGTCTTGAACCTGAATTGATTTTACAGGCACTGTTAATATACATAATGGTCATGGTTTATTATTTTGTAATATATTTTACGATGTGTGCTCATATCATTATGAAACTGCCTCAGGGCTGTACCCAATTAGAGTTATTGGTAAACAAATCTATTTGCTCTGAAATTTACACAAAACATCTATTTGCTCTGAAACAACATGAGAGAGCAATCAGCTAGTGTTTCCAATTTTCAGAATCAAGATAACTATTGATTTAAATATAAAAATTTTAAATTTTTGTTACTTCCCCCATAGAACGTCACACACACGTCTTTGACGTAAAAATAAATAAATAGTAATTATCGAAAATGCAGAAAATTCACCGGAAATGAGATCTGCAAAATTTTTAGTGTCCATTTCTCTATCCGAGAAATATATTTAAAGAGGAAATGGAGCCGTTTTTTAAAAAAATGTTTAAAAATTGTCTAATTTCACGCAAACATAAGCGGAAATTACCCCTTCTTACCCATCTTCGAAAAATTGTACCTGATCTTTTTTAAAAATCTGTCACGCCCTATTTTGACGCAAAATTACGCCAAAGTACTCAAATTTTGGAAAAATTGTACATGAACTTATTTCATAAGCTATCTTTAAGGAACAGATTTCATTAAGGGAAAATCTCAATCTTTAATACTTAAATTGCAAGAAGACTCCTAAAAAATTTTGAACTTTTAGAATTTTCCAAATATCTGAGTTTTCAATGAACATGAGACCTGCACCATTCTCTTAAACGTCCTTCACACTATTCTACAACAAAATTTAATAAAAATGATGGACTCATTTTTTTTTAAATTGGAAAATGTTCCTGGGGCTTCATGTAAAATAACTCCAAAAATTAAAATATCGGTTTCAAATTCACGGGATAGCGACATCAGCCAGATCAATGGGGGAATATCAATTTTGGAGAAAATCGGCTAAACTGTTCAGCCGCTAGCGTTGTTTACAGACGGACAGACGTTTTGCTGTCATTCGATTTTTTCGTATCAAGGACCCACAAAACATGAATTCTGGGTAAACCACGCGTTAGGGGATTTTTGTTCTCAATTTAGCAACAGGATTTATTTACTTTCTCGTTGCCAGAGCCCTGTAATAAGAGTGTTTCTTTTCAAAATTCGCCGTTTTTTTCTGTCTACTCCACAGCAAGAAAGTAAAAATTATATGCAAAACACGAGCACACTGAAAGGAAGTCAAACAAACCTGTTTGAAAATGTAATTCGAGTGCATGGTTTTCGATCTGCAATTTTGTCCGGCTAGAAGAGTGATTCTACCCTACGTGCATCGTACCACCCCGCGCAACCGCCCGCAGACCGCTGCGCGATTTACAAGTTTCACCCGTAGATTAATTAACACACTAATCAGGTGGCGGAGAGGATGCCGGGCACGGAGTTGAGTGGGGAGGCGGATCCTAGGGGACGGGCGTGGACCAAATGGTTAAGGAGTGATGGTGGCGGCGAAGCGAGAGGAAAGATGTCGGCAAAAAAAAGAGAGAGACAGGTTGGCGATGCAGAGGGTAAGCACGGGAAACGATGTCTACGCGGCAGGAGTTCCTAAGAGGAGAGCAGCTGAATGGATTGAGATGAAGGAAATCTATCGATTCTGGACATGGGCGGTATCGTACGTGGCAGAGTAGGAAGGAACGAAGACGACGGCGCGATATAATAGAAAGTTTGCTTACAGGAATGTAGTGTGTACGCGACGCCGAGTGCAGTGGAGTGATTTTCAATGCATGTGGTAACGAATAAAATTGAAGGAGAGGTTGAAGCGGGGGATACAGAATTGGAAAACAATGACGCGGGAAAGAGCGATTCGAGAAAGTGCGGAGCAGGAATTTGCGGAGTGAGGATAAGCAAAGCGAGAAAAATGCGGGAAGTTGAGAGGCGATGATGTAATGCTAGAGAGTGCTGAAAATTCTATAAGATCCTTTCGGTTATTTGTTCCTGGATAGCTCTACCCAATGCAACCCGCAACTCTGGATTTGCATAGAACGAGCTTCGCTCAATCAACAAGCGTAGGTTGTTGATGAAAAAACAAGTAAGTCTTCCACACTTAATAAGTAGAAAACAGATACAATGAGAGACGTGTAGTAATATTGTTATCACTAAAAATACCCATCAAATTAATATTTTCGTGTACAAAGTTGACATTAACATTGAGTTTCAAAATTATTTTTATTTGTTGATTTATAATTATTAATAACAGTTAAAATAAGAATCTGAATAGCTTACGTTTCTATAGAAAATTAGTAAATTGTGAATGGCTTTGGGAGAGAGAAGGGCATTGAAGCGTCAGAAGCCCACCCAAGACCATTTGGTGCATCATTGCGTATTGCATCTTCAAGATTTATGTTTACAGCAAAGCTGAAAAGGTTCATAAGAAAGCGCGATGACTCACCTGACGACGGTTCGCAGTAGGGTGGAGCGCGCTTCGTTGTGGTAGGTGATTATGACGGAGGTGGGTGGGAGGTCCTTCCTCCACGCTCTTTTGCGACACCTGTGAACATAAGAGAAGAAGTTTCAATAAATATATGTGTTTGTTCATCATTCCCTACTGATATCATCTAACCACTATCATTATGTTTGAACAATTAGGCCTCACGAAAAATATATCAATTCAGCACAGAGCCATTAAGAATAACAAAAAATCTGTATTCTTCATCCCACAAAAAATTTCACAATAGGTATCTTTATCGACGTCACTCATGCATTCGACACATGGCATCAGACGCTACCACACAAAATACAAACGAAATGGTACCACACATTTCATCACCTCCACACTTTATCCAACAGAAACTTATCAGTTAATTTTAATAGTCCTCTCAAACCTCAGCGAAGTAAATGCCGGCCTCTCCCAAGGATCATCAAGGAGCCATTATCCCCGTTACATAAATTACAAAACAATTACATAAAAATCGCTAAATTTGTAGACGAGATGGCGCTCTTCTCCTCAGAACCCGCACTACACAAAATACATTGGAATTATACCTCAATCTAATCAACAGCTGAACCACTAAGCTAAAAATTCAACACTCAAAAACAGCTGTCAAAATATTTATCCTCAGACATTCTCTCATTCCCTTAACATGAAACAATAAACCAATAAACTGGCACTCCCAAAACAAATCAATGGAACAGCCACCCTCGACTTAACAAAGACACAAAACTAAACCTGAAAAAAAAAATACAAATCAAAATTAATCAAGCAAAAACAGAATTACTTCAACAAAATCCTATCATAAATAAAATTCTGCACTACCTTACTACACTACAAAAATCACAAAACAATCTTTAAACATTCGTTTTACAAACGAACAACTAAAAGTAACCTCGAAGTTCTCCAAAACCAATACTAGAGAATTATCACCAACAGTCCTTGGTTCGTTACTAAGGACAAACTTCACAAAGAACTAAACATCAAACTCACAGCCAACCACATCAATTGTCAATCCTCCAATTTCTATTTCTCCATCACGAAAATCCCCACATTAGATGCACTCTTGTCCGAAACGTAATTCACCCAACCCAATTCAGGTTGGGTAATAATAAATTTCTTCTCTACATATTAATGAAAAATTTCGCCGAAATTGACACTCAATAGAGATTCATATTTTGCTTCCTCG
The DNA here is from genome assembly GCA_964035755.1 of Teleogryllus oceanicus. Lineage (NCBI taxonomy): Eukaryota > Metazoa > Arthropoda > Insecta > Orthoptera > Gryllidae > Teleogryllus > Teleogryllus oceanicus. The sequence continues at coordinate 53,513,953 of CAXIVR010000001.1, read as the reverse complement.
ACCATATATTAGATTTAAACTTAGTATGCAAGTTAGTAAGCAACAAAAAAAAAAATTTTCTCATCAATGTAATAATTAGGGAACGGAATTTATTGTAATAAAAAATGCAAAATATGTACATATATATGTACTTTTTTTTAAAAAAAAAAAAAAAAAAAAAAAAATTCATTTTTTTAAAATTGTTCTCTCAATTTTCCGTAGAATAAAAATTGTACACTAGTCTGCATCACACCTACGAATTTTATTCGAAAAATAGAAATATATTAACATGTAACAAAATGTATAGTAATAGGTAAAATGTGTAAAAGTATGCAATTATATCAAAATATGTCAAAATTTAAAGTAAAATCTTAAATAATAAACAAAATTTTAAAAAAAGATGCCTACAGAAGTATATCAAGGCGAAAAAAGATTAGGAGATTATCAAATCAATGCAAGTTAATGCAACATTCGGGCCCCATAGTATTAGACAATTTATTTCAGAAAAAATAATTATGAAATACCACTTCTTTCACTTATTAAAATAAAACATACAATACAATTAACAGCAAGCATGAAAATAATAACACCCAGAGTAAAGAGTAAAATTATTAGCGGTGTTATCGCAGAATACAGGGAAACGTGCTTTCAAACGTCACCCCTGTCTGGAAAATGAAAAACCGATTAAAATTTGCGAAATATCGCGCGAGTTTAGATTCGTTTTGAAAAAGAGATTATCGATTATCTCGTGAAAATAAAAACAAAATAAAAATGCATTTTTTTTATTTTTAATGCAAAAGTTTTCAAAGGAAGTCATATCCAATTTTAGAAAGATTACTGAATAAGCCTGACTGACATTGTCATGCTTCTTTAAATATGGCATCTTGCAACTCATTTATACAAATCCCTTTTATTCAGTTAAGAAAACTATTTGATCTAGAATTGCTACCGTGCAGTTTCTGATAGTTAAAAAGATTACTATTTGAAAAAAATGTTCCAATTTCACACTGTTCTTATTTCTTCTTGTCACTGACGATCATTCTCTAATAAGTCTGTGACAAAGAAAATAATGATTGATTTATTTATGGTCAAAGAAAAGCAGTTAAAAATTGTGTACGACGTATGGGGGAAATACAATTTTTAACTTTATTTTAGTAAACTTCACACCGTTCACATGCACTTATTCTCTGCCGGTGTACCACAGCGAATTTTTCTTCAAGAACGTCAATAAATAAATATTTGTAATTCTTGTGTATTGTACTATTATTACATTATTAATATACATTCAAATTAGTACAGTATAATAGCTATTTAGAAATATAATCCTATAATAGAAAAAATCAATATTCTACAGAGTTTATTAATACGTTCAATTTTTTAAGGGAATGATTATTACGTAGGTTCAAATAATACTGTGAGTACAATAACTAACAAATTTACTCAATTTTCACTTTATTCTTCAGACGTGTGAAACCACAAGTAAACTTTGACCTCTCACCACATCCCGTACTCATTTTTTCGTAACAATGCTCGACATTCTTTCTCCTCCCATCAAAAAAACATTTATTCCCTTTTTCCAGCCGGCACGCTTAATTAAATCCCGAAATGAATTTCTTTGGTGGACTTTGGCTAAATGCAGGGATCGGAACGTCCAACAAAATGCCGAAATCCGGTGGGTCGTTGGGGCTACCGAACGAATTCCCCGTCTCCTGGCGGCTGGTCGGCCGCCGCTGGTCGGCCGATGCGACGCCTCCGCTCCGCCCTCCCACACAGAACGACTTTGATCCCTCTTTCCCGGCGCGCACCCTCGTCGCCGGCCGATCTGGACGTGACAGCCGAAGCGGAGCGATATATTTGTTACACGTTCGGTGACAAAAGTTAATTAAAATCGTGTTTCCTTTATTACGTTGTCTAATGGGGAAAAGCATTCTATAGCGCCGCAGATTCTCCGAATGGAACACGCGGGGCGGAAATATCGTTCGCGTCGGATCTCTTGTAATATATGTCTGCGAGAGACGGACGGACGGGGGGGGGAGGATGAAAAAATAAAAAGAACGAGAGGATACCGACAAAAGAGAGGCAGAGAAAAGGCCTCGCGGAGGAAATTTTTAAACTTTTTTTTGGCGGCGAATTGCCTCTGCCGAGAGAGAGACCCGCGCTTCCTCACATGTTCGACACACGAGTGGTGTGCTCTATAGAAGAGTTGCGCGCGGCCGCCGCGTACGGTCTTGGAGGGCCTTTAGTACATCTTTGTGGGAGTCGGCAGATTTATCTCGCAGCTCTACAAAGCGAGTGTATGTCTATAATTCCAGCGGTGCCCTTTCTTCAATTTATCCCGTGGAACAAGGTGGGTGAAGACGGGTTACCACGGAAAAGGTTCGTTCTTGGTTCAGCTACGCTGTGCTATAAGATATGTTGGGTTGAATCTAGACAACAATAGATTTTCTGATTCGGATTTTCACCTGAACATTCTTATCATTTTCACAAATCTATATTACTAACTTTTAATACACGCGTTAAATATCCAGAAACTCGGTTAATATCCGAAAACAATGAAGCAGTTTCGATTTTGACAAAAAATCCAAATACTTGATTCTATTATTACGCCTATTCTCATACTGAACGTATCGACTGAATTGCCATACTGAGTGCATCACTGCTTACGACAGAGCAGACGTCACGCGACACCAAGGAAGAAGCCAGCTGCAATTAAATATTTGCTATTCACGGGTTGCTTCATGGAACAGCAACATTTTTGATATTCTTGGTAGAATGTAAAGAATTTATACAGTGTATGTGTCATACAATATGTTATTCCATTGTACAGCTATGTTATTGCATAAAGATTGGAAAATATTTAATATATAGCTGTATTCTATGTTGAATTTTTATGTTACAGGTTACTAGTATGTAAGTAAACTGCAAATGCAAAAAGCACTGCAATTAAAAACTCTTATTTCTCACACTCAATTACTAGTTATGAAATAATTAAATGTATGAATCAAACAGAAGACGATAAAGAATTCTTACAATTCAGAGTCGTGATATAAAAACAAATGCGATTTCTTCATACGATTATATTGAAGTTTTCTCGCATATTTTTTAAATATATTTTCTCTGCAAATTAACAAATGTGCACGGTTAAAGCTTTTTATAGTGATTTTGTTTATTACTCAGGCACAGACCTTTCGTGTAGTAATGCGTCACACTGGGTCCATGTTCACTAAATTACAAAGCGGTCTGGAAGAATTATTATAAAATGACTTATTGAATTACCTATAACGGACACCAGGTTCATTTTTCAAGCACTCAAGTTCAATGTATAATGTTGCAGTAACAGTGCATTGCTATTAGTGTCGGACCATTATAATACAAGCGTAATCACAAAAAAATACATCCAATAAGAAAACGAGCCTAAGTTCGAAACTTTTAAAATTAAGCGCCTTTCTTCATTTCATCTTCGCGCCGTTTTCTGGGATTATAATCAATCGAAGAGCCGTACAGCGTATCAGAGACGGTGTAAAACAACGTGTGTGTATAACCACAACGTTTAAATATCGTAAGAATATTCCCTATTAGTACTACATTTAACATATGAAGTTCATTTTCACTGCAAGAGATTGTTGGCTCCAATGCACGATTTGTAGAAAAATACGCATTTCTTAACCATGTTGCTTCTTCCATCCATGAGCATTATTATAAATCTGACGAAATTCTTAAGAACACTTCAGTTTCATTTTGGAGTGCAATCTAATTTATGAAGCACGCGTATTCATTCGCATTCCCCCAAAGACTCATAAAATAAAAGCAGACTCTCATAGACAAAAAGATGGGCACGCTTTGCCCTACAACGCACGTCCGCTTTTACGTCGCTTCGGTGGCAGCGTAGCTGACAGCGGCGGCAAGCAGGAGCGGGGATGGGGCTTGCCGCTTGGTGGCGGGTGGCTCTAGGTGGAAGGTCAGAGGTTGATGGCAGCCGTCGCGTCGCCGCCGCCGCCGCCGCCAGCGTCGCCGCACCACTCCCGCTGCCACTGCCGCTTCGCCGCGCCCTACATCGTCGGAGTCGCGTGTTCCGGTCGCATTTGGGGTCAGCCAGGGCGAATACCGAGCCCAGCCGTACCGTATTATGCTAACCGCGAGCACAGCCGTCGCGTGCCCGCCGTCCGCTGCCCGCCTGCCGGCCCCATGGCGCGCGCGCCCGCCGCCGCGCCGGGGGAGAAGGCTCGTCCGCGGCGCCGCCTCCGCCCCACCGTCCGCAACCCCATCCCCGCGCTCTCCTCACAACCCGACACCTGGCATCTCCCTCTTTTCACGACCACGTCAATCGCGACCTCCTGGGCATCCCGACACCCACCAGCAACCCGCCTCCGCTAACGTTATCAAGCAAGTTGGGTGTCGGCTGGTTGCAAGTTGGGCGGCGCCGCCTCCGCCACCACCGTCCGCAACCCTATCCCCGCGCTCCCCTCACAACCGACACCTGGCATCTCCCTCTTTTCACGTCCACGTCAATCGCGACCTCCTGGGCATCCCGACACCCACCAGCAACCCGCCTCCGCTAACGTTATCAAGCAAGTTGGGTGTCGGCTGGTTGCAAGTTGGGCGGCGCCGCCTCCGCCACCACCGTCCGCAACCCTATCCCCGCGCTCCCCTCACAACCGACACCTGGCATCTCCCTCTTTTCACGACCACGTCAATCGCGACCTCCTGGGCATCCCGACACCCACCAGCAACCCGCCTCCGCTAACGTTATCAAGCAAGTTGGGTGTCGGCTGGTTCAGTTGGCGGCGCCGCCTCCGCCACCACCGTCCGCAACCCTATCCCCGCGCTCCCCTCACAACCGACACCTGGCATCTCCCTCTTTTCACGACCACGTCAATCGCGACCTCCTGGGCATCCCGACACCCACCAGCAACCCGCCTCCGCTAACGTTATCAAGCAAGTTGGGTGTCGGCTGGTTGCAAGTTGGGCGGCGCCGCCTCCGCCACCACCGTCCGCAACCCTATCCGTGCGCTCTCCTCACAACCCGACACCTGGCCTCTTTTCACGTCCACGTCAATCGCGACCTCCTGGGCATCCCAACACCCACCAGCAACCCAGTCATCTCCACCATCATCCCTTTACAACAAACTCGTTATCCCTATCGCTTTCTATTATGTTTCCGCTACTGATGTCAATGAGAGTTCTCCACCCTCTCTCTTTCACTACTCGCTTTTTTCATCTTATGCCCTCGCAAAATTCTTGCTCCGCTCCCATCAAAGCCGCCCAGCTACCACAAACTCTTCAAACAATCGCAACTCGTGCACCTCATCCGCCTCCACGGCCAAATGAACGTCCCAACCAGTTCATATTCTTCTCCGACCACTGACTTCTCACCCCTTCACCAATCGCTCGACACCACCTCTTCACTTCTTGAAATTCTCCCGATACTCTTTATATACTTTCTTTTCTTCACTGACCTCCTCTTTACTATACTTTTTGTATATATTCATTCCCGACGTCCCTGCAATCTCATCTCTTTTTCTCCTAGTGTTCAACCACCTATATTTACTGCTTTTATATTATGACCGTATTTTTGATGCCTTATCATAACATTTCCCCTTCACAGTTTTATGGAACTCCCCTGAACGATTTGTCAACGTGAATAGAGCTGTAGTTTGTAGAG